>JARHVA010001350.1:2762500-3387500 GCA_037957365.1 Torreya grandis | reverse complement strand
TTGGAGATTTAGAGGCTTGTGGTATAGCTCAATAACATCTCTTTTACCCATTTAATAAAGTACTCTATTATGATAATGATAAATATATGACCATTTGATGATGTGAGATTTATCCTGTCAATCAAATCAAGGCCCCATATGGAAAATGGCCATGGAATCATGATGGGATATAAATTTTGTGGAGGTGCATGAATAATATTCCCATGTTTTTGACAAGCAAAAAATTTATGCACATATTTGTAGGATTCTTGTTCCATGGTTGGCCCATAATATCCAGTCTGGAGTAGATTCTTATCTAGGGCCATTCCATTAATTTAACTACCATAAATACCATCATGAAACTCCTTGATCATGTGAGAAGCCTCATTTAATGTTAAACATCTTAATATAGTCCAATCATAGCCTCTACGATGGAACATGTTGCTAAGTATTGTGTAACAAAAGGTGTGATGAATGAATGCTTTACATTAGTGGTGATTAAGTTTAGGTGGTAGGATGTTATCATGGAGGTATCGATAGATTCCATGGTACTAGGAAAAAATTGGATCATTGATTACAAAAATTTAGAAGGGAGATATAGATTGATGTGTAGGGAGGATAGGATGTTAAATGAGAAAATACCCTTGTAAAACATCTTTAGGGAGGTCAATAAGAGAGCAAATGGTAGCCATTGAATAAAATACTTTATTAATCCTTCATGGTATTTGTTCAAATTTTATGGACTAAAAACATTGTATTAATTAATCCATAAATTTATTATAAGGGAGTACTTTTTCATCCTTTGTCTTGAACTCATCATTGACCTATTTGATTATCAGCTACGAGTCACCAAATAATTGAAAATGATGGATATTCCACTATATGGCTAGGTGAAGGCCAGCTATCAAGGATTTATACTCAAAAAAATTGTTGTTACATGAGAAGGTGAGGAAGAAGGATTTTGTAATAAGTTCACCTTGTGGGGTGACTAGGAGGATGTTTGCCCTTGATCCATGCATAACGAGTGAGCCATCAAAATCTAATTTCTAGTGACTTGATTCTGAAGTACTCATTATAGACTCATCTAAGAAATTGGTTGTAAGGGGATCAGTCACTTCAAGTGGTGATTATGCTAATTGATATGCTATGAATTTTATTTTAATGGATTTTTGATTAACATATTTAATGTCAAACTCACTGAGTAACATGATCCACTTAGCCATTCTCATAGTAAGAACTAATTTAGATAGTAAATAATTGAGGGGATCAACCTTAGTAATGAGCTAGACTTAATTACTAGCATATAGTTCCAAATATTTTATGAAGAAAAGACCATGGATAATCATGCCTTCTTATTTGGAGTACAATTTAGCTCATAAGATATTAGTGTGTAACTAAGATAATATATTTCTTGTTCTTTGCTCTGATCATTATATTGTGCCAGGAGGGAACCTATTATATATGGAGTTACTGCAATATACAGGAGCAAGGGTCTTCCCAAGATAGGGGTGATAACATAGGAGGTTTGGCCAAATAATATTTGAGATTATTAGAATCTTTTTGGCACTTAGAGTTATATTTAAAAGTAGTCCCCTTATTTAAGAAATGGGTAAAGGGGTGACACTTATCTACAAGTTGAGAGATAAAGCACTAAATGGCTTGTAATTTTACCTAAAGACTTATGAGTTACTTAGATTACGAGGTGGAGGAATTTCTATGTTTGATTTTACTTTAGATGGGTCTATTTTTATGCCTCGTATAAAAACTATAAATCCCAATAAATTTCTTAAAGTAACACCAAATACACACTTTTTTGGATTTAGCTTGACTTTGTACTCTCGTAATCATTCAAATATCCTCCTTAAGACAACATGGTGTTTAGACCTAAGTTGAGACTTCCCTATAATTTTATCCACATAATATTCAACTATATCATGCATCTTGTCATGTAAAATGACTATCAAATCCCATTTATAAGTTGCACTAGAATTTTTAAGGCTGAAGGGCATGACTTGATAGCAAAAGGTCCCCCATCGAGTAATAAAGGTTAATTTATGTTGGTCCTCAAGCATAATTTTAATTTGGTAGTAGCCTAGAAATCCATCCATGAGAAACAACATTTCATAGCCTAATATCAAGTCCACGATCATGTCAATATTGAGAAGGGGATAGTCATCCATTTGAAATGCCTTATTTATATCTTAAAAGTCCATACAAATTCAAATTCCTCTTTGTGGCTTAGCCATAAGAACAATGTTGGATATCTAATAAAAATAATCGATTGGTTAAATGAATCTGGCTTCCAATAACTTTTCCAATTCCTCCTTAACTAACAAGGCTAATTTGGGATGCATCTTTCATAATTTCTATTTAATTGGTTTAACATTGGGATACACAACCAAACTATGTACTAATAAGGAGGGATATAGTCCAGGCATGTCTATATAGCTCTAGGTAAATATGTGTATGAATTCTTTAAGCAACTCAATGATAACTATGCATTCATTGGGTGTTAAATATGCCCCTAGTTCAACCATTTTTGGATGTTATTTAGTCCTAATGTTGACTTTTATCACTTCCTCAATAAGATAGGGTGATTGATATTGTAATAGGGAGGCAATGATATTTTTAGAACATCTAAAGAAAAATAATTTGGGAGTTCTATATTAATGTCAAAGTACTATTTTTATTGAAATGAGATATGTGGGAGATCATATATATTTTTAGGAAGCTCTTCCTCTTCAGATTTTTCTTCATCACTTTGATCTTGGGGTTCTTATTGTTCCCTGGAATATACATATTGACAAAGATTTATGAAAAATCATTTTGTGTGATCTCCCAAAGGCATAAAATATTGAGTTCTTAAGAATTTCAATATTGTTTCATCATTTTGAAATGTATCAAATGATGGATCTTAATTATGATCCAAATTGATGAGCAAAGGGTGGTAGAGGGAGATGTTGATGGTGGAAAATGTAGTGTTGGGGAAGATGTTGGTGGTAGCAAGCTCCTTTAATCAACTATAAACTGAACCTATCTTCTCTTTTTCATTGAAGAGAGATTTCTCAATGATCAGAGGGGTATACACAATAATATATTTTAGATCATCCTCAAATAGTATGTAACCTAAATCAAGATACTATGGATATTTTTGAACTATGATGGGTTCAAGCATTCCTTGTTCTTGTTTCCCTAGTCCTATCCCTTGATAAGTTATATTCTCTAATATCTATTGAACACAGGGGTGTTTTTTTATTGGAAATATAAGTGCCTCATCATCTTGAGTAAGCCATAAATCATCTGATTCTTTAATACATTCTTCAGATTGTAATCCTACACTTGAGAAGGCTATTGGTCCAAACTGATATTTGATTATATTGACCTTCCACATGGTTGAGAACCCATATATATGTGGGGAGAGTGGTAAATAACCTACATAAATTTTTTTATATGCATACTCTTTATATCCCATGGATGTGATTTTAAAACATGTAACTTCAAGCAATAGATCTGATGTAGGTACAAGCATATAATGGGATATATACTTGACATGTGTGGGACTTAGGATAGGTACATAGTCCTAGTAGATGGCCTCTCATTGTAATCATAATCTTTGATCATAATAAAGGTAGGCCTTAAATATGCTTATAAATAACCTAATTTCTTTAGGAAGTCAAGATTGTATAAATTTAACACATATCCTCTATCTATGAGCACCTGGGAGATGAGGTGGTGGGATATAGAGACTTCAATGAGTAATGAATAATTATGGTGAGAGCCAATTAAAGGCATGTCCTAGGCACAAAAATTAATTTTCTACAAAGGGGTTAAATGTCCTACTAATGCTTGATATTGATTGGTATCCAAGTCACTAGGGACTTCAGTTAAGTATCTCACAATGTAAAGCGGAGGTTTTGAGAAGCTATATTAATTAAATTTGTGCTAGTGTATTCTCTAGCTACTAAATGATGTCATAATAAATATCAAAATAATTTTAATATTTCTTATAAATATTCCCCTTTTGATTAATAGATGAGGTAGATAGGTCTTTGGGTGGTTCCATAAGAACTATAATTTTACTATGTCTAGTGGTGATGACATAATCAATAATAGTGCAGTTAATTTTTAATATTGTGGATGAAAGTGGAGTAGACTCTTGGGGTTTATGAATTTTAATAGTTTTGATATAGTGGTATGGCATGGCATGTTAGTTACTGTGGTTGGATGAAGAGGCCTAACCTTAGTCTCTTGGTGATCTATTTTTTTATCATGCTTGGGTAGTGGGTCCTTATAAATGCCTAACTACCCATCTATAGATTGATTATAAGGATTATCTTCTTCTATTTCAATGCCACCCCTTTTAATTAGGTCTTGAATATAGTTTTTCAATTCTATACATATTTTTATATTATGGCCTTTAACCTTGTGGTATTTATAAAATTCATCTTCATGGTACCAATCTAGTTTTGGTTGTCGATCATCCACATGTCTAATTTTAGGAAGGGTGATCATATTATAATAAATTAATTGATTAAGGACCATTTAAATTGGTACTTCCAAGATAGTGAGTGGTCTCTTACTAGTTTGAGGCTTTGGCTTGCCTTGTGATATGTGTATAGAGGAGACATTTGAATGTTCTATGGGTTCTTATTTTGAATTGTTTGCACATGTTTTTGTTTGGAATTAGTCACCCCATCTCCCACAACATTATTATTTTTATTGAATACCTTTGATTTTCATGAAAATGAGTTTTCTTGATTTTAGCTATGCTCATTTTGGGAATATAACTTGATTATTTCTTTTTTAATAAAGGCCTTTTCAATTTGCATCCCTTTATCAATTATTTCATCAAAGGTCTTAGCACATTGGAGTTTTAGCTAATATTTGAGTTAAACATTAATGTTATCCATAAATATTTTGGCCAAATCCTTTTCAGGTACTATACACCTCAGGTGAATTCTTAAAATCATCCATCTTTCTAAGAAATATGCAATATAAGTTGATTATTCCTTTTTTAATAAGGGCCTTTTCAATTTGCATCCCTTTCTCAATTATTTAATAAAAGGTCTTAGCACATTGGATTTTTATCTGATATTTGAGTTCAATATTAAGTTTATCCACAAATATATTGGCCAAGTCCTTTTCAAATACTATACACCTTAGGTGACTTTTTAAAATCCTCCATCTTTCTAAGAAGTACGCCAAGCTTTCCCCACTTCTTTAATTTGTATTATAGAGGTATATTATATAGATGTCATGTTCAATATTGAATGAAAAGTGTCTACCAAATTTCTTTTTTAACTCTCTCAAGATAGATATATACCCATTGGGTAGGTGCATGAACCATTCTAAAGTGGGTTTGGTAATCATTTTTGGGAAATGTCTTAATAAGTAGGCATATTCATATGCTAATATATGGTAAACCACATAAAATTATTTCACATGATCTTAGGAATCACCTTTCCCTTGATATTTTTTGAATTTTGGTACTTTAAAGTGGGGAGAGAAAGGTATTTGTAAGATGTTCATGTCCAAGGGTGAGGATAAAAAATATTCATATTTGTATTTGAGAGATTATGAGTATGGGTCTATTTTTTGGAGGGTATCCTTCATCACTTTCCACTCTTGTGTGAATTTAGGGTCCCTAAGAGGATTAGTGGTTTGATTTTGACTATTTTGGGGGATATGAGCATTTTGAGTGCTATGAGAGTTTTGAGTATTATGGAGATTTTGGGTATTTCAAGTTTTTAAGATGTTTTGGGTGTTATTTTGATCGGATGATGGTGGTTGTTAATTTTGAGCATAGAGTAAGAGGTTAATTGATTGTGTTAGTTGGTTTAATTAGTCCTCTAAAATATCTTGTCTTTGATTAGCCTCAATATGATTATTATAAAGGTGTGATGGGTGTTCTTCTTCTATAAATATGTAGTCTACACCTTCCTCTTCTTGGGGTATTTGATTGATATGTAAATTTTGACATGGTGTATTTTGATGGGTGGGAGGATAGACTATATTTTTTAGGAGGCTACTATCAAAAGTTGAGGGTAGTGTGGCCCCTTATTTCAATAGCATAAGCTAAAACATGATCACAGTTTTCATATAGATATCAGTCAATTAGATTCCTAACCTCATCATTATGGAGGGGATTAAACCATCAATCCTCTTATCCAAGGGTATGTATATCACTATGGGTATCATCATATTCTTGAGTTGGATATTTTATGTTCCCCAATGGATTATTGTTTTAGTTAAAAGCTTGTCCAAGCCTAAGTTGGGCATAGGTGTGAATCACCATTTTGAAAAAGAGATGTGATAAGGTGTGATAGATGAAGTGGAAGTGTTTGAATAATATTTCCATATAGATACCAAATATACTAATGGTAAAAAAGAGTGAATGTCTTAGAAAAGGATGGGGGTGACAAAGAATTACCAAAAGATAAAGTCTTATAAGAGACCAATCTAGCAAGGATGATAGAGAGTGATGTGATCAAACACCTTGTACACTCATAAAGAGATAATTTGAGGGGTTATAGGTAAAGAAGGCATTTGATAGGTATGAGTTATGGGTGCTATATTAGAATCTTATTAATACTATGTATATTGATAATACCTAGCCTAAATATTTTGGGAATGACAATGATCAAAAGGATGGGTGACCACTAGAACTTGATCCCAAGATGGAATATAGTATTCATGGGTGAGGAAATAGATACGGGATGAAAAATATAGGATATAGGATGGAAGATATTATAGGTATGGGATAGTGTGATAGAAGATATGGGATTGGACAAGAGGGACTATATAAGTTATCTATAATATACAATGGGTATTAGAAGGGTGATACATACTACATGGGATGAAAAGTAGTAAATGTGGGATGGGTGATTAATAAAAAATGGGTAGATGAAATAGGGTAGATGGTAGGATATATAGAGACTATGAGGTGAATAGTTTTAAGGTAGATAGAAAATGAATATTAGAATATAAATGAGATGAGATGAGTATGAGAGTATGAGATGAAGATGAAGGTTAACCTAGAAGAATCTATGGTGTTACACACAAAATAGGGTATGGATGACTCAAATTACAAATAATAAATGCCTTTAAAAATATCAAACAACACATAATCCTAAATCTTATATTATTCAATTAATAAGAGTTTATAACTCCATGTTTGTGTCATCCAATGGATTGACAGGTGAGGCTATAGGTCAGTGACCCATTACAGAATCTACCAAACCCTCTCAACCCTACTTGTACATGATGGTTACTTTGAAGTTGATATTGACTCTTACATTAGTACACCTATTATGATCAATGGCTCCTAATATAGGTATACACAAGGGTCTCTAGGTGTGTCCCCTATATACATGAAGGTGTAATGAGGTTCAAGTCCATATAAGATGTTGTTTGATCACCTTGTATCTTGGATCTTAACCACCCCTTATTAAACATAACCATTTATTTGGAATTATACACTGGTGTTAAATAATAGTTCTCGTAATTTTTAGACTCCACCAGAATATGGAGTTTTTTTAGTGTGTGGTGTTGAAATCCACATCATCAACCCCTATTTTTTTAAGCCTATGTGTGGGGATGAATTTCAAATCACATATTATCCTAAAATTATGGGAGGGGAATAAAAAATAGGTAAGAATAACATGATTAATTACCTATATGTAAATGGAGCAAGTATATATAATTAAGTGACAAGAAAATATTGATACAAGGAAAAACCGCACACACAAACAAGTAATATGCTAAAGCAAATTTATGGAACAAGGATGTATATATAATAAAAATTGAGATAATATATTATGGGAATCCTTTTATGAAATCATAAATGTTAGAAAACAAAGTGGGGTGCTTTGGTCTTGGAGTGTCCTACACCAAAATGGATTAGTAGTTTAATTCTCTTAAAAACCACAAGTCCCTACAAAATCACAAATAGAGAGAGAAATTCATAGCCATAGAGTAAAAAATAGATATTATAAGATATGATCTTGTAGAAATTAGTAAACCATGGAAATTACCTTGCAAAATCATGATAGTTTAGGTAAAATCACTATTACACAAAATAATATCACAACTTATGAAAGATCAAAATCTACGATTTTGTAGAAAATTATAAAAATATATATAAGGTATAATTAATGAGATAACTAGTCTTTAAAACAATTATAAGATAGATATAATCATAAAAGAGTTTATGATAGTTATATTATTAAGGCCTTTTAAATAAACAAGTTGTCTCAAATTAGTATTTATCCAAACAGGCAGAATGATAATGCTACTATTCACATAGAATGGTAAAACTATTGAGCCTAATGGATCACCCAATCTATTCTATTTACCTATCTATCTACAAAATTACAATTGTAATCAACAAAATTTTTACTTGTAGATCATAATCACAAGTTCAAAACTTTTAGTTTTGTAGTAAGGGTTAAAATAATTTATATGATGAGGTTTTTGATATGTGCCTTGGTCTTCTTCTGCTCCCTGTTAATCCTTAAAATAGATAGAAAGATTTTATAATACCCTTGTAAGTATGATTATATCAAAACAAGTAAATTCCAAAATGGTTAAAGTGACTTAGAAATATATTTGGCTTGTTGAATACCCTATATGTATCTAGCAAAAGCTTAAAGACTTTTTATCTAAAAGATAAAACCAATCAGGGAAGGATTTTACTAGTTTAATGGAAAAAGACAAAACTAAAACTTTTGATGATAAAGCTATAATTACAAAATCAAAGACATAAATGAGATAATTGTGATTTTGTAAGGTATGGGTAAAATGGCTAAGGATTGGCTAATTAACCTTCCATGCACACTAGAAAACCCAAGAGATTCCCTGAGATAGTACAAATAAAATGATAACAACCTTTAGAGGGATTAATGATAAATAGAGATAGGGATATAGGGAAAATAAAAATTCAACAAAACTATGAGTCAATTTAAAAAATCACTATTATCAAGGAGAAATCACCACTCACAAAGTTTTGATATTATCTTTGGAGCATAAACAATCAGGATATTAGGACATCCTCTTTGTCCCTACACAACAAAATATAAAAACACCTCTAGACAACAGAAAAAATTCTTTTTATATTGAAAGAGTGGTTAATGAAAGACAAACATAGATATGACCCCTTAACTATTAGCTTCACAAAATCACAACTTTAACCTACAAAAATGTAACATGTAGGGAAAAATCATAACTATCAAAGTCATGGTTTTGTTAAAAGTCAAAAACCCACAAAAACATTAATTTTTATCAATTAGTTGAAAAAATTTCAATTAATCCTATAATATCACCACTAAAATATTGCTAATACCAGTTTAAAACAATAATTTGCCTATTCGTGACAAAAATTCAAAATTTAGTCTTTAATTTACATCTAGTTTGTCCTAAAAGCATCCAAATAACTTCTAAAAATATTATAAGGTTAGTTAAGGGAGTAATTTACCACCGTGGTTGGCAAAAATTTAGCCTAAATTTTAGATTTAACTCCAATTACTAAATTTTAGTAATAAGAAACTAAAATCTAAACACACAAGTAGGAGGAGATAAAAGAGATAATCAGATTAATAAGAATGATCTTACCATCACTTTTCCTCTTTATATCTCCTCTCTAATATATGTTTGATTCAAAATTTTAATATTGTTGGATTGCTTGCTTGATGTTGATAATAGTTTCTAATGAGTGAGTGTGCTTGATAATGTCTTTTGATGGATGTAAGGAAGATGATAATGGAAACAAGATAATAAGTAGGCTTAAATATTTGTAGTTAGTTTGAGGGAGGGAGTGATTTTGGTTATATAGGCATGGAGGGAGGAATCAATGGCTAAAATTCACATTTGAGCCATTGGGATCAATGGCTAGTGATTTTTCCTGGAATTTTTAATTCCATGGAGATCTCTAGAATATAAAATTCTAGAGGAAGGGGCTAAGATGGAGGACATTTTTGGAATCCTCCAAATTTTATAAATATCCTATTAGGGTTTAGGGGTTTAGGAGAGACTAGAATAGGGTGGTATTTGGGTTGGTAGATTATTTTGTATTTTTTAATTGGCTAGTGGCTTAAGGAATAGGTTAATGGGTAAATAGGTTTTGTTATGGGTTTAATGAAAGGATTAATTTGTTTGGGATGGGGTAAGGTTTTTAAGATATAGAAATGGGATGTGGGACAAAGGGATATTAGTTATATTATCTAGGAAATGTAGTTATAGGTTAAATTAGAGTAACTTAGTGTTAATTAATAGAATTAATTGGATGAACATATTTCAATGCATACACTTGGAATGAGAGAGATGACTACCAAAAGGTCCTAAAAGTCCAAATGAGTGATTTAGCCTTATTTGAAAAGTTTAAGGATCTTTTGGTAATATTAAGGTGTTTGAACAATGGTTTGAGGCCATAATATGTGGAACATAGTTTATTCAAGTACATTGTCTATGATATATTCATCTAAGCCCATATAACACCATCACCCCTCTTAAACCATCAAACACCCCTCAAACCACTTCATACAATCCCATTTAATTTATAAAACCTTAATAAGGGAAACTTTTTGATAAATTACATTAAAATGGGTTCTTAAATAGGACTTATCCATGCCACATTGCCCCTTCTATGCATTTTATGGCACTAAAAGCCTTTTTGAGACCTACTCACACCCTTTCCACTAGCCAAGTGGGTCTCACATACCAATTTCTAGATTTTATACTTTACCCTATATTTTATCCTATTTCAAGTGATTTATTAACTCGTGTTCCCTCTCATTTTTACTTAAAATGATGTTTCCTAGATTAAGACATGGAAAATGATGGAAAGACAAAAAAATTGTCTATTTCTACAGTTGTATGAAATTATATGGACTATACCATACCGAGGAGGATAAAAAAATTAAGATGAGGTAATTTTAGGTGATTAAATAAAGTTTCATGGTTAAAGAGTTTCAAATAAACCCAAAACTAGCCATCTCACTTCAACTACTTCCTTTGCAGACCCAAACAACATCTTAGGTTTATGCTTGTAGCATATAGAGGAGAGAGAATGGGGGCCCAATATCATAACTAAAGAAATAAAAATAAATAATATTATACCTATGGAAATTTTTATATGGATTTGTCTCATAGTATTTATGAATATTCCTTAATAATTAAAGGATTTTGTATGTAATTCTAATCTACATAGGCCAATTTCAATAGAACATTTTCGGGAGGTTGTTGACTTATTTAGTCAAACCAATGGGTGATTATGTTTTTTATTGAGGTTAAATGGGGGGGGGAGATATTTTGAGATAGGTTCCCAAAACCCTAGAATTACATCAAAACTAATAAAAAGCAAAGTAAGACATAGTCCAAAAGGAGTAGAACAAAAAGAAGCATAATAGAGACAACTAAAAAGAAACTGATAAATAACTTGAGAGCATCTAGTAGAATAACTTACTCCATGATTCCAAAAATGTATTTATAATATGCATTAATTTTTCTAAGGTTCATATCAATTTTTTTAATGTTACTTTCATATTCCATGTTGTGAAATTCACTACTGCATTGGCCCTTTTTCTCTTTTCCTTTTCCTGTGTGTTTGGGGATGAATAAATCTTTGAGATGTGCATGGAGGTTTTTCATATTTTGTATACCTTCATTCATTTTGTTTTTGTTACAATTAATTATGAAACTAAATTTTTTCCAAGGTTTTCATTATCATGCTCAAGAAGGTCCACCCTAAAGCTCAATCTTTGGATCTATAAATCTTCTTCTTTATCAACCCATGCTTTGGACATATTTCAATTTTCCTACTATATTATATTCATATTGATTTTTAAGCTCAATATTTATTAGATGAACCACCTCAGATGGATTTTTTTTCTCTATCTCTTTAGCCAATTTATCCATGTTAAACCTTCCTTTAAGGGAATTTTCAATTTGGCTAAACTATTCATTTTTATCCTTTTGAATCTGAACAATTTCCTTTTTTTTGTATTTTCAATTTGTTTCTTCTCCTTCTAATGATTAGTCATAGTTTTTTTTATTTCTATGTGTTGTATTATTGTCCTTCTTTATGCTACAGTCTTCCCTCTCTTCACTGTCACTATCCACAACAACAAGTTTCCTCACCCCCTTTTAGAGAGAGGAGCAAGTTGTTTTTTGAACACCTACTTTTTAGGGTTGTCTTTGTTGACATTGATGAATTTGGAGGCTACTTTTAGACACTATTTTATACTCTCTTGAACCTTGCTAGTCTCTTCACCTTTCATTCCATTTTATTTATAAGACCCTTTCAACTTGCTTCCAACTTACCTACTCTAACTTCTCAGATATTTGATCCAAATTTTCCTTATCTTTCTTATATCCATTAGTCTTTCTTTAGATTTCTCTTCCTTTTCTTGGGTTAAATATAACATCATTTTATTCATTCCCTTAAAATACTTATATATGAGAAAGATAACTCCCTCATGTCTTGGGGCTACATAATTTCCACTTTTGAATTACTGAATATAATTTTCCAAGGATTTAAGGATGAAAAAAGGAAGGTTTAAAGTAATTCCATGTATAAAGTAGTTTAACATTCTAAACATGGACCACATTAATAAATTACATTGAGTCTAAAAATTTACATATTGGATAAGGTGAAAATCTACCTTAACATATGGTTTGGAAAGGGACTCCTTGTCAAATCCATTATGTACTTGATCTAATTGTTCTCTATCTTCCAAAAATGTCTCTTTATCTAGTTTGTAGTCTCTAGGAGTATAGTATATTTTTGTTTCCTCAATGTTCAAACCCATCACATGGGTAATAAGATCCTCTATGATTTCAATTTTAACCCCATTGATGGTGACTGTCTTTTTCTCCTAGGATCTAGAGAACTAAATAGACAATGTATATAAAATCCTACAATGTTCTTCATGAATCTAGGAATACACCCAACCTAAAGGGAAATCCAAACTCTACTATTTGATCTAACCTCTAGTTTCAACTTGGGTTCAAGTATATTAGGTAGGCCCATGATGATTCTTCTATTCACATAGGATTCTAGGTTTCCTTTTCCACCTCCTTTGTGTATCCACCTTAAATAATTACTAAAAAGTTCATGAGTCTTATTCACCTTAGCATGTTCGTTCACTTTTTCTATAATCTTCTCCCTAAAATCAATGAAAACAAAGGGCCTAAATTCCTAATTTCTAATCAAAGGCTTAACTCCCCCCAGCCAAACAAAATAGAACTAGGGTAGTAAATGTCATTATTAGGAATATGTTTTCCCTCATTAGTAATTATTAATAATATTTCTCTAAGAAGATCTTCATGGTATATCCATGTTTTGAAGTTAATGGGTGATTATGTTTCCTCAAGTATTAAAGGATATCTTCATGGAATTTTTAATGTTTTAATCACATGTGCAAACTCATAAAACTAGAAAAAATTAAGATTTGTTCCTATGTATAATCTGTAGGCATGACTATGTATTCAATAGAGCTTGAATGCCTTCATCAAGAGCTTTGGGTAGAGAAGGAGAGTTGAGAGAATGTGTTAAGTTTTAACATACATTTTTTCTTAGGTTGGATATATAATATCCCCTAGTCATCTTAGAAGATCTAAAGGAAAATGGGGTTAGGCATACTTGAAGGCCACAACATGGTGTGCACTATGTATGGCTTAATGACATCTATAGATTCCTTAAATGTAACTCAAGAGCATGGAAGGAATATTTTAAATAATAATGGATCATCATTATGCCTTATGAACAAATTTATAGACCTCCATGGAAGCCTTAAAGGCCTATAAATCCATCTTATCTCCAAATTGATACATAATCAAGTTTTAGAAAATGTTATTTTTTTAGCAAAGATTAAGGTTCTTCTAAGTTTCCTAGGTTTCCTTTTGTCATTGTATATGTCCTTTATTTCCTCAAAAAATGTCATGATTGCAAAGGTATAAGTATTAAGGTATTTAAGGTTAATTTTGATTCAAATTGGAATGGTTCTCATGATACATTACATGTCATATTTGTCCTCTATCACTTCACATTGTTTTCACTATCTCATTACTGTGTCTCACCACTATTTCATGCTTCCACCCATTGATCACCCCATAGTCACTCTCCCCCATCTATCCATCCTTCATTCCAAGGCCTAAACCACGTGAAGGTACATAGATCCATATTTTAATAGTTAAGATCCATAGTATTATAGAGTATGTATCCATGTAGGTAATTTACCATATTATAATGGAAAAAGGAAACCTACAACTAGTCATTTGGCTTACTACAACAAGTACCAAATAAGTATTTCAGTGAATGACTAAAAAAATCTCTTCAAGATAAAGTATAGGTGAGAAAAGGGAAGACTTGTGGTGAGCTATAAATAAGTACCTAATTATATATGAAAACCATTAATAGTATTAAATAATTCACCTTAGGTGGAACACTTGGACTATCTCAGTCTATACAATGAGAGAGCTAAGAGACTCTTGACAATTATATTATTAGAAGAGAATAAAGGTTTGTCCTAAAGAAAGGATGAATAGGGAGAGGTATCAAGTTCATGATAAGATTTTTTTAGTGTATAAATTTCCAAATTACCTCCATATCCTTCAATTAAATATCTCATACCAATCCAAACTATCACTTATAACCATCTAAATTGCCTTATCCATGGCATGTGAAGAAAGTTGAGTAAAAGTTGTGATTCATTGGATTGTGAGGTTTTATATGTGGATTTGAAGGTATGAGTGACTATTAAGGAGTAAAATCACATATATGTGTTAGACCTTAACTCTCTTAATAGGGTCTAACACAAAATAATCACCTACAACACCACCATATGTAGATCTATACTTAGCATGTGAGAGCAAAGCAAGGTAAGTTGTAAGAGATAAAGTTGGATATCAATGTGTGAATTACAGGAAAGAATGAGTGATAAAAGGTCCACCATGAAAATAATTTCAAGAAATAATAATGGATATTTTATCCTATTATAGTTTTAAATCTCCCTCCTTCTCTTATCAATGTTGAGACTCAACCTAAATGAGCCTCTACAATTGGGTCCTTCTTACCTCTTGAAAATGACATGAACAAGTTGAATACAAATGGGTTAAGTCAAATATGATGATAAAATTATTATTTTTAGATGATATAACCTCCATAATAACATAATGAAATAAATAAATTGGGATGGAAATACATTACTAAAACCCTTTTATTGATGCACACTTATAATCATTTTATTTGGCTTATTTGGAGCTATTGTTCTATGATAAAAGTTATTATTGAGACAATTGGTGGAAAGGATGAACTAAAAAGGACCCCCATAAAAGGTAAGGATTATCCCAATATGTTAAATACACTCATATGTATAAATACTTACCCCTCACCTTGCTAAGAATACACGGAGAGCCTAGAGGCTAAGTCAACTAGGCACATAGTCATAAAACATAGTTAAAAATACATGGCTAATCTTGGAAACTTTAAGTGATAAGGCCTCTACATGCATGATCTAGTATAATTTTTGGTAAAAATTGTATCACTAATTATTTGAGACCTTTCAAACTATTATTATGGTTAGACAACTAGTAGAGATAAAAATTATCATGTCTCAGAACTCCTAAAGTCTCTTAAATAGTCTTGATGAGACCAAGCATTCATTTGAAGGTTTGAAACAAAAATAGAGAGTTTGATTTATTAATATATTCTAATGAAATATATGTGATTTTAAGTGTCTTTACATACCACTTTTAAGTCTACAATAGTCAAAGTTTCAAGTCAAGGGATTTGAGGACTACTTAGAAAAAGATAGGCATGTGCATTAAGAGGTGTATGGGATCCATGTATGTTCAGTGGTTATGTAGACACTAGGGAACCTGATGGGAAATTAGGAAAAAAGTGTATGTAATAATATAATATTTCATATTATTATAAACATTAAATTATCTAGAAATCATTGAACCTAGATCTCAGGGTGTCCCCAATATGCCTACATACAAACCCTAGGCTAAGTTGAGAGTGCATAAGAAGATAAATTATAGGGTTTGATGATTTAAGAGGGTTTTTAAGAATAATGAATTTTAAATGACATTTATTATTATTATTTTTATCCATCATGTGATCCACAAGACATCTGGACCTTCAGACATAGTTTAGGCCTCTTTGGCCTAGAAACCAATCTTGAGACCTACCAAATCCACATCCCCATCAAGGAACACTCAAGAATTATTAAGAAATTGGACATCATTATAAGGTATAAATTGATGTTTAATATCCTATAATTTTTTTTAAAAATCAAATAAGTGCATAAATGGGTCAATTTGTCCCTTGGATACAATCTCAAACCACATAGTCTAGACAACTAGTTTGAGCCCCTTGTTAAAATGATTGTATCTTTAACCTCAAAAGGATACTAATCAAATAATACTATAAAGTTTTAATTATCTATATAAAGTTTAATTTCATCAAATATTGAGTGAAAATGAGGGGCACATCTTTATGAATAAAGATTACGAAGGTTAATTTGTTTAAACTGCCTAAAGAAAAAGACAATCTCACTTTTGTACATCTACATCTTAGCCCACTCTTTCCATGGTAACTAAATATTATTATGGAAGTTATATGGGTCCATATACCTAAAATAAACTTCAATATTTTTTATTTTAGGGGTATGTTCTCTATGAACTATTGCTAACAGTACTAGATACCCAAAACCTCTTCAAAAGTCTAAACATACCCATTCTTAGAAATCTTGATGTTTTTGCATCCTAAAGCCCTATAATGAAATAAAAAATACCTATAATTTCAAGTGAAATTTTAGATGATTTCATACTTGATACCTAATTGTATAAAATTTATATATAAGGATCATAATATTATACTTTCCCAATAAAATGAGGGAAAAGGGAGGTATGGAGTTATTATAAAAGATGTAAATCATTAGGAATCAAGGTCTAACACTTTTTATATATAAAAAACCCATTTTATGCTAAAAAACATGCCTAAAAATGCCTTTGTGGTCTCCTTATAAAGATCCAGTTTGTAGAAAAGATAGGCATGATGACCTTGTCAATTGAAATGCTTGGATTACAAATGGTTCTTGCCAAAAAGGGATTATGTTATAGTTGATGACATTTATTTAGTCTCAAAAACACTCACCCATAATTTTATAATATTTATTATAGGTATTTCATGATATTCATACACAAACACTTATGCAATTAGGCTTAATTAGCCTATTTAGTCTCTTGGTCAACAAAAGAGCTCAAAGTTGGAATTGAAGTGCTGCTAAGATAATTAAGAGGAGTTCATCAATGATATAATCAATAATACATAATCAATGACATTATGTACACTTCATGGTCAATTATGGGAATGGTGTAGTTATCAAGCCTTATTTGACATGCAAGAGGAGGTTACACCACTATTGCCTCATGGAAAAGGGCTCTATTAAGCCACTTTAATTTTTTAAATGATTGGGATAGAGATAAATTTGGATAAATTTGGTATACATGTGCTCCCCATACATCATAATTTTCCAAAATTAGACATCAACACCCCTAATGGCCATTCAAAACACCTATTCACTCAACCAAAGGATGGAGATGAATATGGAGGGCTATTATAGTTAATTATAACTACATCAAAATTTATTTATGGTCATTCATGACCCCTCATTATTCCTTTATGGAATTATTTCTCTCCCCCTAATATTATTTATTTTATATATACTACATGATTTTGGCCTTGTATGACATCCCTCAGGCTAGTATGATGAAACTCTAGTAGTACTTGTACACCTATTTAGACTGATGAATAAAGCATTTAAACTTCTTCATTATCTATGCTTAGTGTATTCATTCTTGTTCTGATATTCATAGTGGTATGTCCTTCACTTTACAGGTCTAAGTTTCACCTAGGTATAAACAAGATTTCTTGACAAGTTATCTAGTGTGTTATGAGGTTGATAGCTCAAGTTTGGAGTGGAAATTAGATTGCAAGTTCCTTGAAATAGGACTCTTTCTCATGACCCTCTTATTTTAGGCATTTAATCTGATCTCTAGATGAAATATTGTTTCTTAAAATTCATTGAAGATAGTGCCTTATCTCTATGAATTATAAATTATTGTGGTTAAGGGTCCAAAGTTGAGTGGATAAGTGAGTATATTAGTGCATCACCACTTTAGTGTAGATTTCATTTATGCAATCCCTCTTCCCTTTTCATTCCAATAGGATTAAGTATTATAAATAAATATGAAATGAGTGAATTAGGGGAGCTACCCCCATAAAATCTAGAGTTTTGGCCTAAGCAACAAAAGACCTATAGCCTAAGCCACTCCCATGTTAGCTTAGGTTTAAGGTAGACATGAACAATCTTTTCCTTAACAAGGGTGAAACCTAGAAAAATAACAATAAGTTATTTAGATCCATTAAGGTCAATAGTCATTTTATTTTGAAAAACCTAATTTAAGTGTCTTGACTTTGATAAAGAGGTCCTCTACCTTGGTTTTTCCTTCATTCTCCCCTCCACCCATTTCATTTTTCCCCTTAATGGGAAGGTGTTATTCTAAATCTATTTTCCCTCTTCTATACTTCCATTTTCTTCACATATTAAAAACATGCTAGCAATACTTTGTTTTAAGTTCATATATCATTACAACAAAACAATATGATTGATCAAATATGTATTACTTTATTTACACCATGGCTCTACATTTCTAGATATGACTTGATTTCTTTTACCATTTATTATTATTGTACCACCCTCTTTGCAGGCTCCTAAGTCCATTTATAATTTCATGTATGTTTTCCATGATTGAGTAAGGTTGGATTTTTACTTATCACTCATCAATGTCATTTTCCCTTTTATGCACCTTTTTCCATTGATGATTAGGATTATTATTACTCACTCATCAATTTTTTTCCCATTTTTGATTGTTCATATTTTTTTAAGTAAGGATTGTTACTGATTTCACATTGATGCTTGATTTTCATCCTTTTTCACATGTATCCTTGGTTTTATTTGATTAATTTCCCTTTATTACTTAAGGTTTACTTGTTTGAGTTTTTAGGTCTTTAGTAGCCTTGGATTTTAAGTTACTTGATATACTCTAAAAATTTGACTTGGTCATTTGGTCTAACATAACCCTTGTCACATCAAATTGACAAATTTATAATTATATCCCTTATAATAAAATTAGTTATCTTGCATTTCTTATGTTATTTTTTGTTATTTAGTTTTTTATCCTTGGGTTTATCGAAAGTAGTCTCTGTGCCCTCCATGGCCAGAATTAAAAACATAACATACAACCATCCAATGATAGTGGTAAGTCAATGAACACACACATTTACTTTTTAAGTTATTTCCCTCTCCATTATTTACTTTCAATTATTTTATGATTTAAAATAAGGTAAAAAAATTTAGGTTCAAAGTTGTGTGTTAATATGTTCTTTCTCGATGCACCATACCCTATTGCACCTGAGTGACATATCATGAGATTTAAGTAAGGCATATGTATAAACATAATATTTTTAAAGTTTATCAATTATTGATGCTTTCTATCTATTAGGAACCTATCGAGTCTCAATCTCTCTAAGTGTAAGACCTAAGGGTGCACTGAGAAAGGGTTGGGAAGACCATTGGTGCTTCTTAAGATTGTTATCCCTTATTAACAATTATTATCAATCCAACCAACTTGTAAAAACATTCCCCTAAGATTTTTCCCTATTTTTCACCCTCTTCTAGTCATTTAACACATTCATTTATCACTTACCTAACCTAAAACCTTTTTTGATGGTTTATGTTACATAAGAGACCCTATTAACCTTGTACTCTTATTGACAAAATTTATTAGGGTTTAGGTTAGCCCCTGGATGACCTAATCTATAGACTAATTTATTTTTGTCAATTTTGATACTAGGTTGACTAGGTCAACCTTATAAAAATTTTGGAAAGGATTAGGGTTAGATCTACCTATACAAACACATCCATTTCACCATTATTAGAGACACATTAAGAGTTAATTATTCATTTGTGCTTCTTTACAATTTGGTCTTCCACCATTCTACTTGAGGAATATTATATTAGGGTTTATACTTGGAGAATAATCTTATCTTTTCGATAAGTCTTGGATGATTTGGAATTTCCTGGTGATCCTTACAAACCACAATAACCTATTATGAAGCACCTTTAGCTAAGGGAGAGATTGAGTCTCAATGGGTTCATCTTTAAGGTAAGTATTTCTAACTTTGCTCATCTATTTAGTAGATAGAAATAGCATAAGTAATGGTATTTAAATATATTTTTATCTCCATGCATTATGGTATTACCTATACATATACTAATTATGATTATATTACACATGTTTAATTTTATATTTATTACCCCCACTTTGTGCCATAATCTTTGGTGAACACTAGATTATATTTTTCTTTACTTGTTATTAATTTAGTGAATATGAAAACATAAGACCTATTTAGGGTTATCATGTAGCTTTGATTGATTGAAATATTTGGAACTCTCCCTAGTGATAATATTTTGGTAAGAGATCCCTTAATTAGTTTTAGTGGATATTCCTTGGTCATGACCTCTATTATCTAATGTATTCCCAATCAGAAGTGTAAGTAGGATTTATCATCTTTGATTTAAGATTGATTTATAGATCTATTACATTTCCAATTTCATACAACCTTGATCAATGGTGGCTAAATTTTGAAACATTCTTGGTAACCTTCTTAATATGTTTACTTGCTAAAAACTTAAGTCTATTAGCCTTATTCATTAGGATATGGAGTTATGAAAACATCACCAGATTTAAAACTAAAATGCCTTATCAAGCAAAAAAAACACTTATGTATAAGCACTTAGTGAATTTAAAACTAATAAAAATAAAAAATTGAAATTTCACAAGATATAACTTAAATTAAAGTGAAAAATAAAACTACTATGTACAAAGAAGAACCTATCTTCAACAACAATGCTTAAAATGAATCCCATTCGCTAGAATTAGGATTTATTCACCATCCATCTTAGATAGTTAGAATGTGTTGTGAGGCTTAAAATTTAAAATTATATAAGAACCACTCCAAATTGAGTAAACATTTATGTGTCTTCTTGATTTGTCCCTATCCTCATCCTATTTGATAACCAAGTCACCTTCCTTGAATTTATATGAAGATGCTCTTCTATCAAATGTTTTATTTAATTGTGCTTGATGCATCTCTATAGCTAACATGGACTAATTTTTGATTTTATATAACTCCATAAGTTTAACATATTTAACTTCTATAGTTTCACTCTCCAATAATTCTATCTAATGTATTAACTCCAAATCAAGAAGCTCAAGTGAGACTAGTAATCTATATTCTCTCCCATATACTAGTTTGTAGGGTGAATTGGTAATAGACCTATTTAATATGATAATATCATTCCATAAAGTTTAATTTAAATTCAAATTATAATTCTTTTGATTTTATTCAATATTTATCATAATAATCTTCAACAAGGTTTTACTAGTAGACTCAACAAGGACATTTCCTTGTGGATAATAATTATAAGTAATGAGATGCACACTCTTTTGGATAGATCATTGAATAAATTTATACCCTAAAAAATTTATATATATTTTTTAAATTATAGTGTAAGTAACACCAAACCTTGTTATAAAACCTTAATAAAATTCCAAGACACTACATACATTTATTTCCTTCAAAGCAATTGCTTCTGTCCATCTAGTAAATTAATTTGCAGATGTAAGAATCCAATTGTGGCTCAAGATATAAAGTGGATTAATGAGACTAAATAATTCAAAAAACCATTGGAAAAAGGGATGATTTATTGAGATGGGTTGAAGAGGTAAAGTAACAATATTTTCCTTTCTTGAAAACAATGCACACTTCTTGCACTTCCTTACCGAAGCATGACAATATATAAAAATGTTTGGCCAATAATATCCACCCCTATTTATATTTAGGGATGTTTTAATTATTTAAAAGTTTTCTCCACATTTTCCATAATGAAATTATTCAATTAATATTTCAACTTGACTTGGCTCTATGAATATCAACAACATGACATTAACATCCTTTTTGAATAATACACCATCAACAAGTAGTAAAGGTATAGATTTCAGCTTAAATTACCTTCTCTTTTAACCACTTAAATTTTGAGGATACATAAAAATTTCAAGGTACCTTATCATATATTCTAACTATATTGTTAAAGGTGTATGATTAGTTGCAATATCTTCATCATTCAGGACCAAAGCTACGTCTTTACTTTTCTACAAGCCTTGAGCCAAGTGTTCACACAACCCATTTCCTCTAACTAGCTTCATTACCTTTATTTACACATCATATTACATTACCCTTGTTATCTATCCTACTCTCTTTTCACTTATGTCCTTGTTTAATAAGAACTCTTGATGCTAGGATGGATAACCATCATGTGGATCTTATTTTTAGAAAGTAGGTGCCTATACTTTTTGAGACATATGATTATGGAAATCACATGTTTCTTAGAAAATGTGTACCTTTTTTCATAATCTTGTAAGCCTTGAATAAAAAATGTTATGGGTTGATCCAAAACATGTTGATTTTTTTGTGTCAATATCCCTAAAATTTTATCAATATTAACATATACAAACAATAAAAAATCCTTTGAAAAATTAGGATTGATGATAGTGGGAGTACTACCAATGGCTTTTTTAATTTATTCAAAAAATTTCGTGCCTTTCTTATTCCAAGTAAAATTCTAATTTTTCTTGATAATAGTTGTAAGAGGCCTTGAAAAACTTACAAAATCAGATATATAACTTCTTATAAAGTTAATCTTACCAAATAAAATTTTTAATGCTTTCTTATGCTTAGGTAAGGATAATTCAGGAATAGAGTCTATTATTTTTGGACCAGTACTCAAACCATGCTTGGAGACAAAATGAACAAGGAGTTTAACTTCATACACTAAAAAAACACACTTATTTGGGTTAAGTGACACCCCATATTTCCTTCATATCTAAAAAACATCTCTAAGATGAATTATGTGATCACCTACCTTCTTTGAAAAAACTATAACATCATCTCAATATACAAGAACAAACCTATTGATCAAACCTTGAAATGCCATATCCATGGATGTATAAAAAGTTCCTCCTACATTGGATAAATTAAAATGGAATTTTAAGTATGTAATGGTGCCACAATTGGTGAGGAATGATGTTTTGAACTTATCCTCTTCCTTCATAAGTATTTAGTTATACCCACTATAACCATCTACCAATGAAAACCTCTCTAAACTAGACACTAACTATAGTATTTATTTCATTGATGTCAAGGGATAAGGGTCCTTGAGTGAGGCCTTGTTCAATTCATGAAATTACACACACAATATAATTTATCCATTCTTATTACTATAGGGAATAATATTATCCACCTAAGTGGAATTCTTGATGGGAAAGATGATAGTTGATTCAATCAACTTGTAAAACTCTATTCTGTTCAAAGGTTCTAGCTTCAGGTTGATTGATATTTTTTTTTTACCTTACCAATGTTGTATATAATTATATTTCAATGGTGTTTTGAGCCAATATAATATATAAACCTTTTAAATCACTTTATTTACATGCAAAAACATTAGAAAACTCTCTATAAATCAACAAAGGATTCTTTTTGGGCTTGAGAGCATACTTTACCAAGATTGAGAGTTTTTCCATTAACTATGTCAATGTTTGTATAATTTTATTATATTTTAGACAAAGAATATTTATCCCTTATTACCTCATCATCCCTTATAAAAATATTATCAAGTGTGACAAGACCCTTGGGTAAATTGTTAGATTGGAGATGAGTTATTTGATCACTATATTGATGTGAAAGTTCTGACTAAATTCTATAAAAGAATTTATCCTCTCCATGTAGGAAATGAATAAATTTATCATCATATTCAAATAATTTCCAATTCAAGTTGTTATCAATATTAAAGGGTCTTACCAAAATCTTGATGTATGGATGAGTTTTATCATTCTTTACATTAACTCGAATGTCAAATTGGGTACTTATTACAGCCAACCTATTCAAATGATTATTTATTTTTAGGTGTTATAAGCACAATAACTAGGGGGGGTGAATCAATGTCTTAAAAATTTATTTCAATTCATCCTTATCATTCATGAACCATCACATCAACATATAGATCAAATAATTCATAAACAATCAACCATACAAGCATGAAACAAGATTACACAAGATGACATATCATATATGTAGGAAACCATCAAGGGAAATAAAACCCAATATTACCTAAAATTGGAATAAAATATTATAAATCAAAATATAAAAATTTATTGAAGCACCAACTCCACATGGAACACCAACCCTAACTAGATAAACACCAACCTAGCTAGGCTTTAACAAGTAAAAACATGCAAGATGGAACTAACCCCCTAGATGACTGAGCACTAACTCATCCACATAATTAATTTTATCACCTTTATAAAAAATAATTCTTAACCAACTGATGATTACCACCTCTTTATCTATTCACACTCTTATCCATCTCAAATTGACTTTTAGGCATCTTCACTCGATTAGGTCTCTTCAAAATAGATTAGGTCATCTGACCTTGATATTGATTTTAATAACCCTATTATATCTTAATGATAGTATATATACACTTATTATATGATTTAAAACACCTCTTTCTATTATTCAATATTTTATTTCATTCTCTCATTCATCCATATCCACAACTCTCACAAATAGACCTAATTAGTCTTGTACTTATACTAGGTTCTTATTCATACACCTCTTAGTTAGAATAAACACTTTCACTCACAATAGTATTTAGGATATTATAAAAACATGAATCAATAATTAAATTAGGTTGGCCACAACATAAAATACCAAAACCTCTTTTAGGCCTTAAGGAGACCTAATTTAATTAGGCCTTTATTTGAGCACCTTACCCTTTGATCTCTTTGGAATAATTTAAAAATAAAAAACATGGTATAAACACTTAATATAATACTCAAATATACCCCCAATAGTATAATATTAGGTCCATGACACTTTCTATCCCCAACCACCACTTGAAGCACAACATTAATATTGTTCACATTTAAGCTTGTGAACCTATAAAAAGTTTGCCCCAAAAAAATGAAGAACATACATAATTTATTCAAAGAAACATGATAATAAATCACATTAATATAAAATAAATTACCTTAAAAAAATAATCATTTTATTTATGATTCACAACTTAAGGCAAAAGGACTCAAACACTTCTCTGCAAATAGCCCACTTAGAACTACCAAAACACTCCAAAACCAAGTCATGAACAAATTGATCTTTGAACCTTGAAAGAAATATTTCCATGAAAATTTATAATTTAAAAATATATTTTTATATCTCTATACCATTATAAAATACAAAAATTATAAGGTCCAATGTAAAATATTGGTCTTGCAGATCAATCTTTTGACCTCATTATACACAGTCAAACAAAAACTAGACAAGCCATTTTGGTTTCAAAATTTCAAACAATTTCACTAAATATCAAACCTTATACAAATAATGGATATAAAATAAAATTCAAAAAACAAAAACACCATATTCATTATATACTTCAACTCAGGGCATAGAGCCTTAAAATCATCACTGCAACTTGCTTACCTAAAACTGCTAGTTTACCTTAAAGCACAATGATGATGACATTGACCTTCAACACCTATATATACATCATAAATGAATTATGATGTATTTATATGATATTATGAGACCATTTTAAAGTTATTATATAAAATTATAATATGGTCAAATGGTAGATATTAGTCTTCCAGACTAATCTCATAACTTTATATCTCAATGTCTCATCTAAACTAGACAAGTCAACTTATGAGAAACTTTTTCACTATAATCAATAACCTAAAAAATTTATTTCAAACATGAACATGTATTAAAATTACTAAAAAAATATCCATGCAATTTTTTTAATTACTATATCATGATAACACATTCCTAATCATCTTCTCACTACTACTTGGGTTTTTCACTATTTCCATCATTAGGCCTATTAGCAATTGGTTAACTTGGATGACCAGTTTAGAACACTTGAGGGATTTAAATTATATAATATTAATGTACATGAAACATTATTCTCAAACTTAATCCTCCATTTATTTTCATACTTTGACTTGGTTAACTCTTACTATTACCAAAAATCTCTAAGAAATTAACACTTGTCTATAGGATTTAGTCATACACTTGACAACTCAATCACACATGGAGGTTATTGAGAGAGTTTAATATATCCTCTAATATCTTATATATTCAAACCAATCCATTTTTGTCACTTAAGATCAACCTATTCAACATCGGGTCCTTATTAGGGTTTTAAGAGGGTTTAAACCTGTTTCTATTCTTAATAATCATTCATAAGCATAACCCCTCAATCCAAAAGCAAAATGTCTAGAATTTTGATACAATAACCTTACCCATATATAATTAATAGATTATGTTCTCATATAAATGTTACACATGCCTATGAACACCTGTAAGTCCTTTTTGGGTTTGTATGCCTTCATTCTATATACTTTAAAGACCTCAAAACCAATTTTCAGGCCTTTTATTGAAAAAAATGACCTCAAACTTTTTGAACATTATTTAAATAATATATAATACCTATTTCCATGCTCACATATGAAAAATTGTCATGAAAACTGATTTTTATGCCTAATTAGTCCAAGTAGGATCTAGGAATGGTCTAGGTGAAGAGTTGATCTGAAGGTCCCACGTCTATAGGCTCACTCTAATAATCTCATGGATGATTCTACACATTACTCATATGATAAACCAACCTAATGAAACATACTTTTCCTTTGTGCATTCATATTACCAAGATACCATACTCATACCTTCTCACAAGGACTTTACATGTCATGACTAGTGCCATGTATAGGCTTCTCATGCATTTAAAACTTGACAAATAACTTTAAAAAACTTATGAAAGTATATATAGTTTAATTACATGATCACACAATTCCAAATAGCCTATCATAAGCTTTTTATTACTTACTTTACCAAACTTCACTATCCACACCTTCTCATAGGGTCTAGACTAAGCTTCTTAAGACACTTTGTACTCAAGAACTAGTATTCAAACATACTTACCTCAATGATATCAAACAAGAAATTTTTTAGAAAACACTCTCACACCAATGCAAAAATTTATTTTTTAACAACATGCTCTCATGACCTCATACATACCTATAGCCTCATAACCATGCTTTAATTCTCTCTTGACCATCAAACCTCTTTTTGATAATACTAACAACAAGTTGACCTGAACCATTTCATTAACCTTGACATCGACCAATAGAAGATACATTAGGTTTTGTTCAGATTTTCTCTTTCCTTCAAATTATCTCTTATAACATGGCTTCCTTATCACATCAAGCAAATCTCATACCTAAAATACCACATATCATGAATCTTCACTAGATGCACCTTAACATCAATGACATCAAATTTAACATCAATGACAACAATTCTAAAAAAACTCCCCCTTTTTAATTGATGATAAAACATTATTCAATCTAATTACTCTCATCTCCCCCAATCTAGTCAATCTCCCTTTATAACTTTCTCCCCATTTGAAACTAATGGAAAAGGGTCATACATAATTAGACAACTAGAACCACTCATTTTACCTATTTGGAAACTACTCTCATAAAATTTTCTATGATTTTCAACAACTAATTTTAGAGCTTATGAACAACCTAAATAGCTCCCCTCAAACCAAGTATCCATCATGCTTTCGCTAACTGAAGAGTGTCTCTATGAATTATAATGGAGTCGCCACTTTCCATAAGGCACTAAAATAACACAAACTTAGGATATTCCCAAATATCCATGCTCTCACAAGATTGGATATCCTTCATGATCCTTTTAGGCTTGACTAGTAATTTTGGCTTGACCATTTCATCATCTATGTGGTTAACAATCTGATCTTATAATGAACATTCCTGACTTGATTTCATATCTAAATTATGTTCTATCATATCAAAGAGTCCACTTGGGCTTATAGATTGATCATGACTCATATTTATTGTCTTTGGTTTCCACACATTCATTTGTCTTCTCTCTTTCACTCTAGGGGATTCAAATTTCTTAATTTAACTGATGTCCTTCTAATTTTATTAGGACAAAATCTTGCAATGTATCCCACATTATGAAAATTGTATTAAACAAAATCATACATACATTTTGACTATTGATTCCTTTCATAATCCCATGCACATTCATTCTTAGAGGATCTTCTACACTCTCTTTCTCTTAAACCAAATTGATTACATGCATAATAGTAACCATTAAATGAATTAACACATCTCATAGCATTAGTTTATCTGATAGATATTTTCATGTTGATCTTCTTGTCTTCATTATCCTTCTCCTTGATTTTAGTTTCCTCCTTTTGGTCTTTGAAACCAAGACTTGTCTTATCACTTGAAGTCTTTAGTTAGATAATTAGTACTCTTTCCAAACTCCATAAAAGCTTTACCTTGATAAATGCCTGATCCAAATCACCTTTTAAGGATTTCATTTTAGTTCTATACTTGGTGCATTATTTTTTTTATAGATTTTAAGCTAGCAGTGACTATCTCTATCTATGATTCAATATGATTTATGATCTCATCATACTCAGTGTAGACACCTAAATTTGGCCATCGATAACCCCTAATCAAGATTTTAACTAATTTATACCAAAATACATAATTTGGCCTAAAAATACTAAAACACACCTAAATGATGTGAAATTGATATATATAAATGCTAATTTTGGCCAAGGTATCCCTAAATGGGGTAATACAATTTATGGGCCAGCTAAATTTGATAAGGTCATTCTAAGTCAAAATCCCAATTTTATACGTAAGTGCTTTGGATTGCTCCTTCCTATCAAATCTCTTGAAAAATAATTATGCCTTCATTATTTTTCATTGGTAACATCCTAAATGGGATAATGGATCTAATGCATCTGACATTACCTTCCAATTCCAATCTAGTCAAATTTTGGACCAATAACAAGTTATTTTGATCAATTTGAGTAATTTGTGCACAAAGTAATTAAACATGATTAAGAGCTAATTAACCCAAATCAAGGCATAATTAATAATTCCATGGAAACTTGTTAAATAGTTTGCTTTATAAATGAATATTGAATATCTACTTCATCAGGTGACCTCATTTTTTGGAAAGACATCCCTAGGCCATAAATGCCATAAATATCTGGATTTATGCCTCCCATGCCTCATCAAATCCCTCTATGCCTCTTTATTGCTCTTCTATAATAAATTGATGAACCTATTTATCAATTTTAATTTCAAAATTAGATTAATCCTTAGACACACATCCTAATCCTGAGATGGATGGTTACATTTGATTTTGAACATTCTCAAAAATCTTTAAATAGAAAGGCCATGAAAATCATTTCTAAGCTTAATTTATACAAATTTATAATACAAAATTTATTACAAAGCTTCATGTAACTAGTGTTACCATGCCAAATTGATTCCAAGCCAAGCCAAGCCATAGGATAAAGGTTCCAAAGAGAGATGGAGGTAGCCAAGCTTACATTACAAAGGACTTCATGAGCACAAAACCAAGCAAGCCACTACTACAAAGGCATTTACAGCATCCAATGTAGGTGAAGGAATTATTTTGTTTTTCCTTACTTTGTAGTTGTGTATGTCATTTGTTTTTGGTTACTAAGCTCACCCTAGTAACTAGGCATGAAGATGTTATCTTAGTGTGTTTTTTATTTTATTTCATTCACTAACACCATACTAATATCCTCTTCTTAGTCAAATTCCTAATTCACATATGAAATGCCTGATGTGACCAGACACATCCCACACATGAAGAAGATCATTATGCAACTTTAAAATCTTCATTTAGATCACTAAAACTCTTACAATTTGATTTTCTAACTTTGTTTTTCCATTTTTCTTTATCATGGGTTTACACTATAATCAACATCAGTTAGTAAAACCATCATCAATTGGATAGCTATCATCAATCACTATTGGTATAACCAATGTCAGTTAGGTAACCATCATCGGTTAGTAAGTGTAACCATCATTGGTTATAGAGATGACGTCGGTCACTATGTTTTTCTTAAAACACAAACCCAAGAGCTCTTTTTTTGAAGTTCATTATTTCAAACCCAAAAAAGCTTCAAGGCTAAAAGACATGCTAATGTTTTTTCTTGCAGATTTAAGCTTGATATTTGATAAAAACATGTTTAGATCACCTTTTGCATTCTTAAAATTTAATTAGGAACATTATTTTTGTGCTTAAAGTAACATTTATGGTACATAAATAAGAGTTTTTAGCATTAGTTTTCAAAGTTCACAATCTTAAGACCAAGGGGTTAAATGAACACCACCAAATCTTTCATTTAATATTAAAATTGAACACACTTGTCAATTATTGTTTTTAATAGTTATTTAATTAGACTTTATTTGGAAAGAAGAGGGGTGTTATGTGTATTCTCTTCCATTTTTCCCCTTTAGGGAACCCTTGGAATCAAAAGTGAAATTCTTATTGAAAATATCCTAGTCTAAGGCTTAGAAATAAAGCATCTAAAGCACTCCCCCAAAACTCATCAATGTTTGGGTGACCTTGAAAATGACCCTAAAGTCTTTCTATTTTATGTTTTCTTTATTTTTATGCAAACTTGGCTTGCGAGGGGGACTTCATCACCTCCCATGAATTCTTTAGGGAGTTTTTGACCTGATCTTTCACCTCCCATCATTGAATTCATTTGGCTCCTAATTGGAGATACACATGGGATGTAGTAGCACTTTGGACATCGCACTACACTAAGTGAATAACAAGATGTAGTGGTTACAAAAAGGACTAAATATTTTTGCAACAAGCCAAGTGATACAGACCCAAAATTTGTGCTTTTATTTTGCATTATTTGGTATGAAAGTCATTGTGAAATTGGTTCCCATAGAACATTCAGAAACTTGTTAGATCTTAGACAAATCCCCACTTGTTGTGGAAGTGTTGTTGGTGAAAGGTGCACCTCAAGGTCCATGTCATAGTACTAACATTTGAGAGAAGGGGGATGTAAAAACCCTAATATGTAATATGTATTTCCTTTTGGATGAACACTTAAAAACCTCTAAAATGATGTATATTGATGGATTCTAACAATACCAATAAACCTTGTCAGTTTGGATTTTAAATGTGATTAATCAATTGAGTTTTATCTTAGATTAAAGTCTTGTTTGGAGTCAAAATTTGGTGTAAATAAAAAATTCACACCAAGCACATGGTTCTCATTTTTATTTTAATAAAGAGGAATTATGTTTCTCACATGAGATCATCAATTTTCATTGTTCAAAGTTAATCAAAAGCTTGGAAGTTATATCATCTAGTTTGGCATAGTTATGTTGCCCAATTGAGTCTAGACCTTTACCAAAGTTATTTAAGTCCTTCACTTATAATCTAAATTCAAAATTGCACCTTTATAAGTTCATAGGGTTGATATGTTAAGTGGGTTCTCCATTTACACTAAACTTTAGGGAACTTATGTTTAATTTCCAATTTGGGTTGAAGGCCATTTAAGACTCATAACCATTATCATCACTTGGTAAAATTAATCCATTTTGTGATAGATACTTACACTTTGAGTCCATACACCATAAACATTTTGAATCAATAAATATAGTGTTATGCTATCAAAATTATGGAAAACTATCTTTTCCATAGATATTTTTTTGAAACAAACTTTTTTGTCACACCTTTTGGGTAGTGTAGCATTGTTACACTACCCAAAAAATTTCAAATATTATAACGTCATTATGCATAGAGTTCAATTTTTTTCCTATATTTTTGGACCAATTTCAGTGTACTTTTGTGATCCTTTGTCTACCACAGTTATACCATTTAATTTTTTTAATCTTATTTGTTAAAAGTACCAAGTTTTATACCATTATTTGTGAGAAAATAAACTTTCTCTAAAAGTTCCTTTTATTTCATACCTTATACCTAGTTGATCGAGTTCGTGTCCAAAAATCAAATTCCTAGTGTTTGTTAGAAGTGTTTCAAATCCATTAGATTAAAAATTTCATCTATTTTCAAAATATATCTTTTGACACCATTTCGCCAAGAGTCCTAGCCCATGCCTTGTTTGAACCTAGCTTTTGATGCTATGTTTGGCCAAGAGACTTAGTAACTTTTAAATTCCTAGATTAGATTGATTTGAAATACTTTGACCTTAGAGTTTGGTATTTTGATTTTTATTCTATTTACTTGCTTATATTTGTGTGAATAGTGAAATTTTAGATACTTCATGCTCACTTTTTTCCTCACACATCTTTACATAAACCTTTTAATCCTTTTGATGAATCTAGACCAAGTTAGAACATCATCTAATTTAGATATTGTCATTTTTAGAGTTTGTAAAACTCTTTGAATTTTTTTCATAAATCATTGACTATGGATCCCAACATGTATTCTTACACTTATAGTGGACTCATGTACAATCCAAGGATTATTAATGTAGTTGTGTAAGAAGGAATGGTACAAGAACCCTACACATATAATATTGCTTATGAGATGGATTATTATCCCACTTATAATACTCAATTAGGGGCACAAATCAAAGATCCCTTAGCTAACTATTTGGTTAACACACCACCTTATTTATAATAAGACCAATAACAAACCACACAATACCTAGTTGCAATAACCATAGTGGATGAACCAGTTCTTCAATAGTCATATTCTATTAATATAGGTTCCACATATGATCCATTTTTATTTGAGAAACATTTTTTAGAGAAAAAGGATGAAATTTTTGTTAGAGATATAGAATTAGGGGCCAAGTTTCCAATAGACTTCCCCCATGAGAATTTACCAAACCTAGTAAGAGTGCCCCACAATATCATTTATGATCAACAAGATTCTTCTAGCAATCCTATGGATATAGTTTAAATAATGTATCAAGATCCTAATATATCTAATCAAGGAAAAAACATCATGGAAGATCACTTTAACCAAATGTAGATAGCATATCAAACCTACCTGAATCTAGTGCATAATTTTAGTCAAATGAACATGATGAGAAAACCTCTTATTGACTTAGTTCCTTTAATAGGAGTGCTGATAGAGTTAACTAGATAAGACAATCTGAGTTCTAACCCATTCATGAAAACCACTTTGTAGATAACTTGATGTATATTCCTATTAATAAAGAAGTTTCTTTGACCTCTATGCAGAATAGTGAGCGAAACATAGTTGACAATGTGAAAGCAATGTCTAATCAAAATCAAAGTGGTACTAATGAATAAAAAACTAGCCAAAAACATGTGCCTTTAGTTAATACCATGAGTGGATCATCATACCAAGTAGTAGGAATTTCTATGTCCTAACCCCAACTGGTTTTTTCCTCAAGTGTACAACCTATGAGATTAGGTAGTCAAATAATAACCACTATCATGCCTTAATGACAGAATGTGACAAATCCTACTCCTCATCAACAAGTAAAGAGTAGTATTCCATAATAGTATGCATAATCTAGTATACCAATGTAATAAATGACAAATACATTTCCACCTCAATCAGGGGAAACCAATGTTCCACCTCACCAGGTAACAACAAACATACCTCTTCAGTCGTAGGCTAATATGCCAATCCAAAACCAAGGAATGACTAATCAACAACATGCAAATATTGGTCAATGACAGTTGTTGAATATGCAACCTATTTTCACTTCCCCATAGGTATTTTTGTAACAAAGAGGATCTTATGTTTTTAAGTACCTACTAGACAACTATTGGTTTAAAATGTGCCACAAATTCAAAAATAGGGTATTAGTCCACAAGTTCCTACTCAACATCAAGGTTTGATTAGTCGATAACATGTCCCTTTTCAACCACAGTAGGCATAAAATAGTTATATCCCTCCATACCAACCACAAAATCCTCTAATTCAAACCTTTATCACCAACCCAAACTAGAATATCACACAACCAAATGTACAATTTCAAGTACATCCTAATCCACATATGCATATTCCTGGTCCATTTTCCAACCAAACCAATATACCCCAATCGATATCTAAATCATACCCTAGTCAAAGTATCCTACTTATGACCTCCCACCCATCTACCCAAACTAATATTTTCCCTCAAACTAATGCTCCTTCTAGTTTCGTATCCTAAAAATTACAACAGATGAAGGATGTAATTATTGCTATTTAGGTTGGGAAACAGACTAAAAAGTGGCATATAGGGACATTATCTTTTATTGTTGTTTCCTAAGAGCTTGGCTAGACAAGCTTTGGAGTGGTTTTTAAAGTTTCCCAAAAAATTAGTAATAGATTTTGATGATCTTTCTGATAAGTTTGTTTAACACTTTTCCTATAATCTTGAGCATGAGATTTCATTAGTATACTTAATGAAAGAAAAAAAAAATTGGTGAGAGTTTTTCAAGTTATCTACAATGATGGAGAGCCCTTACAAGTTTTTTCACCCATAATTTACCAGATAAAAAATTAGCTATTGTGTTTACTAAAAATTTTCATACTAAGAGAGCTTATCATCTAAAACTACAATGTGCACATACTTTCAAAGAGATCATTGATAAAGGTTTATTGATCAATCAGCCACTCATCAATAAAGGACTCATCAAGCTTAATTAAACTAATCAAAATTAAGGTACCAATGAGGAAAATGGCTAACATCAACATTGCATTCAAACATAATCATCACAACTGACATATGCCAATAACTAAGAAAGAATGAAGTAATTCAACCATAATAAGAATGTTGTAGGAAATGGAGTAACTGAATCATGTCATGTCTAAATGGTGAAAATGTCATCTACACCACCTTTTCAACTTACTTCTACCCAACAACTTTCCAACCAATGTTTCAAGCACAACAACCAAGACCTACATAACAAATGTAGCAGCCTTTACCATTGTAAACCCCTCCACCTAGGAGAACCGTGCCTACACATTGTATCATTAGTGACCTAGGAAAACCTATTGAGTCTATATTTCATAATATTTCTAGCACTAATCTGATTAGTTAGCCTATACTAAATCATTATCCATAAGTCATTCCTTATCCTGATTGGTACCATGAAAAAAAATTTGTGAATATCATCAGGTCAATGGGCATAATATATGAAGATGTGTCCAAATCAAGCATTTAATTGAGAATATGTCAAAGAATGGGGATATAAGCTTGGATAATAATGCTTCCACTTCTAATCAAACTCTTAGGATTTATCAAAATCCATTTCCCCAACATAACAATCAATAACAATAAAACAATCAACAACAATGGCCAGTACAACAAAAAAATTAATAGTATCAAAATCAAAGGGCAAACCAAAAAAATCAATAGTAGAACCCAAAATGATAGAAAAATGGACAAAACCAATTTTATAATGGTTAAAACCAATAAACCTACCATGTAGTTGCACATTACCATAATAGGGTTGTAGGTCATATTGTGGGGGTTAGTGTTAATACCATCTCTATTAATCCTAGATGAAGCACTAATCAGCCTAGACCATTGCTAAATAACAACATTCATCAAAATCACATGGATAATCCTTCTTTGACTTGGGAGTGCATACAAGAAAACCAAAAAACTAGGACTTCCCCTTTTGGACCTTATATTTACAACTCATCCTTATCACATGACCACATATGAGTTCATTGGTAACCAAGACTTATCTTGTTTGGCCCCACACCACTCCCAACATTTTTTAGCAACAATGGTATAGTATTTAATTTCAATTGTGCAATCACAACTCAGAGGTCAAATATTATAATCCCAAGCCCATAATCATCTACCACTTTACCTATTATCCAACTGATCATTTAGCATTGGAATAAACCATTAAATATTGATCAAGATAAGAAGTTTGATATTGTGAAATAATTGTAGAAGACACCAACACAAAATTGTATTTTAGATTTTTTTGAACATCATTAATCCACAAGAACATCTTGAATGATTTTTTGACCTAATCCACTATTTCTAATATCATATCCCCTGATATATTTCAAGCTTTGGTTGGACACCTAGCTCCAGCCTAACAAGTCACATTCAACCAAAGTGATATGTATTTCCTTGGCTCACTCCATAATAACCCATTGTACATAAAATTTTATATAAAGTGACATAAAGTGAAACACATCCTCATAGACAAATGATTAGGCCTCAACATAGTGTCTCTAAATCTCATCAATCTTCTTGGGTACACAATGGTAGATCTCTAACCAAAAATGATAACCATCAAAGCCTATGATAAAAGTTATATAAGATCAAGCACTTGCAACTTCTTATATTGTACTTTACCTTTTTACCAACTATGCATGTTTTGTTTGAATTGACTGGTACACTAGTGAATTCTTCTACTGTAGGGTGGAACTATAGTAACTTTAGGTCCTATTCTAGGACTATGTAGGTAGCACTTACTATTTTTTGAGGTCTACTTAGTCACCCTTCCCACCATGCTCTCACCATTTTGTAAACAACCTAATTTTTAACACTCTCACCATTTATGAGCAACCTAAGCCACACTCTCACCATTTTACAAAGAACCTAAGACACGCTCTCACCATTTTGTGAGCAACCTTACTTTAAAAACTCTTACCATTTTATGATATTGAATGATTTAGTGTCTCATCATTCTTGATTGAGTTGAGATGATCTAAAAAAATTCAAAAACATTTGAAAATTTGTTAGAAAAGAACAAAAACATTGACTACTTCTTTTCCTTAAGAATTATGGGAACCCTTACTAAGTTCCAAGAAAATCACTTGTCATTTAGTTTCCCCATCCTTTTTAGCCTTTTCTCTCACACACTTTCCATTTTAAAATACCATTCTTATTCTTCTATCACATCCATTCTATTTATTTTCCTCAATTATCACATTCTTCCCATTCCTTGGGAGAAATACATTTGGCCTAACTTTTTTATTAGATATTACATCGATGGAACTATGTAGATAGCATCCAATTTCCTTGTGTATATGGAGATAGATCAACCACCTCCATATTTTTATTTTATTCCATCATTTTGTTAATTTTTTCAATTTTCACCTATTTTCTAAGAGTAATGCTTGTAGAGTTTCTATTGCATTGATTGTTTGTTTGTTTCTATTTATTTTGTTTGTTTGTCTACTTATTTATTTGATTTCAACATTTTTACATTGATTTAGTTTATGTGTGTTCATTGGGTGATTCTTTACTGACACTTACACTTGAATCCATATATATTCATATGTTTACATTGTCATCATGTTTTCTATCATTAATGCATTATTTTTTATTGAGAATTGGATTTTGAGAGTCAGTCCTTATGCATATTTTAGCCAAGTCCTCATGATGTTATACCATGATGTCTATTGACACGTGCTACAAGAAACCTAAGATTTAAAAATTCTATACAGCAATGGCAACATCTCTTTGACACTAACATCCTGATTGCATCCTAATCATATCCTAAATAGAGTAAGTCAACATGAAAGAATTCTAACCTTTATTAGTTCAAATGAGCATCTCCCTACTAGTATGTTGTTTCAATTCATCATTACCCTTTGCATTAAGGTATCATCATCCTTGACCAAGTTTATCATGTTTTCCATAATTAGGGTCCAATTATTATAACCACCTATGGGAAAATCACTACACATGATCCCACCTACATTTCTCAATGATTATAACTGTCTATGGGCAAATCATTGCATACCATCTCAACTACATTTTTTAATGATTATAATTGCCTTTAGGCAAATCATTATGTTTTAGCCACTTTATTATTTATACCCATATAGGGGCATGTTATTATCTTGTTTGTCTATCATAATAGGGGTAAATCCATCTTCTCAATGATTATAACCATCTTTGGGCAAATCATTGTATTATCATAGCATGCTATCACTATCAGGGTAGAATGCTTATAACCACCTTTGGGAAAACCATTATACACCATCACACTTGTATTATCAATGATTTTAACTATTTTTACAATATCATTATGTTTTCACCCCATCATATTTCCTTTCTTTGGTCCCCTCATTTTTATTTTTTCTTTTTAAGGGATTGTTTGCCAACTTACTTGTGCCAATCATTCCCTCGAGGGGGCATCATATAATTATTTTATCATCAGTGAAGTTGTAATCATGAAGGAAATTTTCATTTCTTGAGAATAATTTACTTTGATTATAGCTTATAATGCCTTATCAAATAGGGGCAAGCTGTAGACACCTAAATCTGGCCATCAATAACCCCCAACTAGGGTTTTGACCAATTTCCACCAAAATACACAATTTAGCCTAAAAACACTAAAAAACATTAAATGATGTGAAATTGATATATTCAAATTCCAATTTTGGCTAGGGTATTCCTAAATGGGGTAATGCAATTTATGGGCTAGCTAAATTTAATTAGGTCATTCTGAATCAAAATGCTAATTTTACACCTAGGTGCTTTGGATTGCTCTTTCCTATCAAATATCTTACATAAGACACGTGCCTTCATTATTTTTGGTTGGTAACATCCTAAATGGGATAATAGATCTAATTCATCTAATTTTGCCTTCTAATTTTAATCTAATCAAATTTTGGATGAATAACAAGGAATTTTGATCAATTTGAGTATTTTGTGCATAAAGTTCTTAAACATGCTTAAGAGCTAATTAACCCAAATCAAGGCATAATTAATAATTCCATGGAAACTTGTTGAGTAATTTGTTTTGTAAATGAATATTGAATATTTGCATCATCAAGTGACCTCAATTCTTGGAAAGACATTTTTAGGCTATAAATTCCACAAATATCAAGATTCATGCCTCCCATGCCTCATCAAATCCCTCCATTCCTCTTAATTGCTCCTCTATCCAAAATATTGATGAGCCTATTTATAAATTTTAATTAATCTTTAGCCACACATCTTAATCTTGATATGGATGATTCAGGTTAATTCTGATCATTCTCAAAAATCTATAAATAGAGAGGCCATGAACATCATTTCTAAGCTTAATTTGTGCAAAGTTATAATAAAAAATTGATTACAAATATTTATGAAACTAGTGTTACCATGCCAAATTGATTCCAAGCCAATCCAAGCCTCAAGCCAAAGGTGCCAAAGAGAGATGGAGGTAGCCAAGCTTCCTTTACTAAGGACTTCATGAGCACAAAATTGAGCAAGCCACTACTACAAAGGCATTTGGAGCATCCAAAGAAGGTGAAGGAATTCTTGTGTTTTTCCTTACTTTTTAATTGTATTTGTCATTTTTTTATTACTAATCTCACCCTAGTAACTAGGAATAAAGATGTTAGATTAGTGTGTTGTTTATTTGGTTTCATTCAATAACACCATACTAATATCCTCTTCTTAGTTGAATTCCTAGTTCACACTTGGATGTGTTACTTAATCTCTCTTCAAACAAACTAACATGATCATCATAGTCCTTAACTAATGATCTTAGTTTGTGATTTTTCTTTATTTAGAACTTTAACTCCTCTAGAGCACTCACTAATTCTACCTCAAGGTTCACCTCAACCTCTTTTTCATGTAATTATTCATCATTCATAAGACCTTTTCCTTCAGAGAAGCCCTTATTTTCTATTTCTATATCCATGGATAAGGTTTCATTATTTTCATGTTCATGTTCATTACTGTCATCATCACTTTCATATGTACTTGTGTCACATACATTAGATGATTTATTATCTTCTTTTATATAGAAACTTCTCTTGTTCTTGAATGACCATTTCCTACCTTCATACTTCCTAAAGCCTTTCTTGATTTTATTAGGTATATAGACCTTCTTCTCATCACCATGATGTTCATCATGTTTAGTCTTATCTTTATTTAGACACTTATATGCAAAGTGACTGATATTACCATGGTTGAAACATTTTAAAGGCAACTTACCCTTGTACTTTTTAGATTCAAACCTCAATATACTAGCAAACATAGATATCAGTTCATCATCATCAACATCTAAACATACCTAATCCCTGGCCTTCTTGTATTATGACTTCTTATTAGCTTTGAAAGTTACTTCCTTATTTGAGATGTCTTCTTTTCATTTGTTATAATCTCATAGGCAATCAATATGCCATAAATCCCATCCATCTCCAGCTTGTCCAAATCTCACATCTCCTCTATTATAGACACTTTAGAATCAAATTTAAGAGTTATTGATACCAATACATTTTGAAAAACTATATACTCTTTCACTTCTCCTAATCCTCTAATGACATTGATAACTTCATCAACATTCAACATGTAAGATTCAATGGTTTCATCTTCATTCATTTTAAGAATTTTAAATTATCTCTGATGGGTCTACAACTTGGTCATCTTCACATTGGTGTCTCCTTCATAAATAGTCTTCAATTTTTCCCATATCACATTCACAAACTCTATCTCTGATAGGCCACATATAATGGCATTCATTTCCTTGGAATTTATCTCACTTTCCTTCTTATCTGCTACATCAGTTGGTGGTGTAGGAGGTGGAATGTATCCATCAAAATATAATTACCATATGTCATGGTCCATTTACATTAGATATGTCCTCATTATAATGATCCAAAAAGCATAATTAGTCCCATTAAATAATGAATCCTTACTAGTAGATAAACTACCTTGAGCTTACTAAATAGCCATCCTCACTTCTAGGATATACTTTAGGCTATTAGGCCCACTTCAAAGGACATGATATGATAATAAATTTTATAATCATAATCACTAAGAAGGGGGGGTGAATCAGTGTCTTAAAACTTTCTTTTATTTCCATCTTATCATTCATGAACCATCACACCAACATATAGATCAAAAAATCCATAAGTAATCATCCATACAAACATGATATATTATAACATAAGATAACACATCATATATGTGGGAAAACCTCAAGGTGAATAAAACCCATTGATATATGCAAATGGAATATATTACTATAAGTTAAAATATCACAATTTAGTAAAGCACCAACTCCACATGGAGCACCAACCCCAACTAACTAAGCACCAATACATCTAGGCTTTAACAAGCACTAAATTACAAGAAGGAACCAAAAAATGGAATATAGTACTATAAGTTAAAATATAAAAATTTAGTAAAGCACCAAATCCACATGGAGCACCAACCCTAAATAACTAAGCACCAATCTAGATAGGCTTTAGTAAGCACTAAATTGCAAGGAAGAACCAACCCCCTTGATGAATTAGTAACAACTCATCCAAATAATTTAATTAATAAAATTTAGAACAATTTTTTTATCAACCAATTTATAATGACCACCTCTTCAACTTTTCACACTCTTATCTTTCTCAAACTATCTTTTACACCTCTTCACTGAATTAGGAGTCTTCAAGATAGATTAGGTCATCTGACCTTGATATGCATCTATACTACCCATGTTATGTCTTAATTATAATATATAAACACTCCATTGATGATATATAATACTCCTTATGTTAATTAATCTTCTATTACATTAACTCATTCATCTATATCCTCAAATCTCACAAATAGGCCTAATTAGTCTTGTTCTTGTACTAAGCTCTTACTAAAACACCTATTAGTTTTACATACACACTTTCACACTTATTTTTAAAAAAAAATGTATTTATAAGATGATAAAAATATTAATAAATTATTACATTAGGTCGGTCATAGCATAAAATACCAATACATCTTTTAATCCTTAAGGAGACCTAATTCAATTAAGGCTTCATTAGAGCACATTACACTTTGATCTCATTGGAATAATTTAAAAATACAAACATGATATAAAAACTTCATATACCAATAAAATATACCCAAAATAATCTTATATTATGTACATGAAACTTTATATCTCCAACTACCACTTGAAGCACACCATTAGTACTATTCACACTTAGGCTTGTGAACCTACAAAAAGTCTACCAAACAAAACTAAATAATGTACAAAATTTATTTACAAAACCATGGAAATATATCACATTAACATAAAATAAATGACCTTAAAAACATCATAATGTGATTTAAGATTAATAACTCAAGGCAAATTGAATCAAACACTTCTCTATAAATAGCCCACTCAGAACTGTCAGAACAATCCAAAAATTAGTCATGAACAAATTGATCTTCAACACATAAAAGAAAAATTAACATGAAAAATTATAATTAAAAAATATCCTTTGATATCTATAGACCATTATAAAATACAAAAATCATGAGGTCTAATGTCAAATATTGGTCTTGTAGATCAATATTTTGACCTTACTGTATAAGTCAAACCATAACCAGACAAGCCATTTTGGTTTTAACATTTCAACCACTTTAAATAACTATAAAAAATTGTATATATATATATATATATATATATATATATATATATATATATATATATATAAAATTACCAAAAACTAATACCATATACATTACATACTTCAACTCAAGGCATAGATCCTCAAAAGCATCACTACTAGTTTACCTTAAACAATAGTTATGATGACATTGACCTTAAAAATCTATATAGACATCTTCAATGACTTATGATGTATGTATATTATATTATTAGACAATTATAAAAATATAATATATAATTATAATATGGTCAAATGGTAAATATTGGTCTTACAAACCAATCTCATGACCTTATATCTCACAATCTCATCTGAACTATACAAGTTAACTTGTGAGCAATTTTTTCACTATAATAAATGAACTAAAAAAATTATACCAAAAATTAACATTTCTTACAAGTCCTTAAAAACATATACTTTCAATTTTTTTCATTACTATATCATGGTAACACATTCCTAATCATCTTATGTATGTTGCTTGGGTTTTTCACTATTTCCACCATTAGGCCTATTAATGACTAGTTAACTTGGATAACTAGTTTAAAAAACTTGAAAATTTAAAATTGTATATTAAAATTTATGAGCATGAAACATTATTCTTAAGCTTCATCCTCCATCCATTTTTATACTTTGACTTGGTCAACTCTAACTACTATAATAAATCTCTGAGAAATTAACGCTTTTTTCTAGGATCTAATCATACACCTAAAAACTCAATCACACTTGGAGGTGCTTTGGATATTTCAATAGAACCTAAAATATATTATATAATCACATCAATCCATTCTAGGCACTTTTAATCAACATTGAGTCCTTATTAGGGTTCTAAGAAGGTTTAAAATTATTTCCATTCTTAACAATCATTCATAAAGCATAGCCCAACAATACAAAAACAAATGCCCATATTTTTGATCTAGGAACATTCCCCATCTTCCATTAATATCTAAATTTCTCATGAAAATGTTACATTTTCAAAAAAACACTTGAAAGTCCTTCTCGGGTTTGCATGCCTTCATTTTGTGTACTCAAGAGACCTTAAAACCACTTTTCATGCCTTTTCTTGAAAACAATGACCTATAAATTTTTTAACATGATTTAAAAAAAATTATACATATTTATTTATCACATATGAAAAATTTTAATTAAAATTTATCTTCATACCTCATTAGGCCAAGTAGAATCTAGGAGTGGTCTATGTGCATACTTGATCTGAAGGTCCTACGTGTATAAGATCACCTTGAGATTCTCATGGATGATTATACACATTAATCACATTATAAATAAGCCTAATACAACTTATTATCCATTTTTTCATTCATATTTCCAATATACCATACTCATACCTTCTTTTAAAGACTTTACATGTTATGACTAGTGCCATGTCTAAGATTCTCAAGCACTTAAAACTTCACAACTAACCTTGAAGAAATTTTAAAAGTATATATACTTTAATTACATTATCAAAAAATTAAAAATAACTTCTCACAATATTTTAATTACTTATTTCACCAAACTTAACTATGCACACCTTCTCACAAGTCCTAGACTAGGTTTCTCAAGATACCTTGTACTCAATAACTAGTATTAAAACATACTTACCTCAATGATATAAAATAAGAACACTATTAAAAAAAACTCTCACATAATTAAAACAATATATTTTTTTATAAAAATTCTCTCATGACCTCATACAAAAATAGAGCCTCATTACCATGCTTTAATGATCTCTTGACCATCAAAACTCTTTGTGATAACATTTACAACAAGTTTACCTAAACCATGACATTGACCTTGACATCAACCAATAGAAGAGACATTAGGTTTACTTAAAATTATATCTTGAATTAAAATTCTATATTTCATTAAAATTCTCTCTTGTCACTTGGCTTCCTCGTGACATCTAACATGCAAGCTCATACCTAAAAGACCACTCATCATGCATCTTCACCAAACACACCTTAACATCAATGACAACTCTTATCAACACTAAGAACTACTTGTATGTCAAATTTATCAAAGTACTCTAGAATATCCCATGCATTGTTTTTATATTATTTTAATAATATATTTTTAGACACACTCAACCATCTTATTTTATGTACCACAAGCTCAATATCTCCAAACACCTATAAGAGGGTAGCTCCCATCTTTATATCCCATTACAAACCATGAACTAAGGACTAATATTTTTATACTTTTTTTAGAGCATCCAAACTAAAATTTTATATCATCATCATACCTTTTTTTGGAGGGTGAAATGTTCATCATACTATCCCATATACCATTTTTATTATGTGAGCCCTCAAAATAAAGTTTCCATAAACCATCATTTAGCTCACCTTCTTTGTATAGAGCTAGAATTTGTGCACCATTCTCATGTAAATAATAAAATATAATTCCTTATTCCTATATCATATTTTAGGATCATTCTCATAAATATTATTATCACATTAATCAAGAAAAAAATAAGGAATTCCATCAAGAGATGAGTTTGCTTTAGCTTCACTAGTTTTCTCTACTTCATTTGAGATGACATAATTAGTATTAAAAATAATAGGCATGTATGGTTCTAGATGAAAATGAGAAACATTCTATAAATTAATTGCAACTTTTGTTCCATACCTTGTATTTGATAATATAAGGTGGCAAACTAGGGGCTGAACCCTTACAGAAGCATAGAAACCATGAAGGTAATCAGCATAAACTATGCCTTACAACAAGAATGACACGTTTAGTGAACCAACATACATAACAAAACTAAAATAAACTAGAATAGGAAAAAATGATAGACAAAGAAACTAGAAAAACAAGAGCTAAAGTACCCATAACTCTCCTTACATAAACATAGATTTTATGAGGTCATTTAATTTCTCAGTGTTCTCTGCATTGACAGCAGAAGTAGTAGTACCCAGTACCTGTAGCTAGACATGTTTAGGAGAATAGAATTCTAGAGCCCAGTGGTAAATTTATGATCTAGTTTCTGGATGTGACCCTTTATGGTAGTAATATTAGCTTTCAAACCAGTCGTAGTTTTGGTTTCCTCATCAGCTTCCTCCACATACATCTTTCCCTCTTTCTCAGCATTTTTTGTAATGTTAGCAATGTCCTCAGTAGTAGCCTCAAACTCTCTTCTCTCCTACTTACCTTTAGTATCCTCAGAGATTTCTTGAACTTCCACTTCCTTGTTCTCCTCATCCTTAGTGGCTTCCTCTGAGGCACTCTCAGAGTAGTCAATTATCCTAACCATGGGAATAGGTTTGCTAGCAATCCACCTCAACTGTCGAACTCCTGAGGAGAGGCCCTCCTTACTAACCTTAGTGGATAGATGGGATTTACTACCTTGACCCCCAGGGGTCCTACAAGGATTTTAGGGGTCTCCATAGTGGTCCCCCTAATTAGCTCTTCACTAGAATAAAACTTATTCTTTCCCTTTGTACTCACCAAGGAGCAAGGGGTGTCTAAGAGAGTTTCCTCAGGAGTAGAAAAGGAAACTTCTTTAGTTTTAGTAGAGATAGGGGAAGGATATGGCTCTTCAAGAGCATCATCAGCAAAAGGGCTAGAAGAAATTTCCCTACTTTCAATTCTAATAGTCTTGGATGGCTCAAGGACATGATGGAAATTATAAAAACATAAAATGAGGCCCTGATAAAGGGAGATAGGATTCATATCAGGTTTTTTTTGCCAATTTTGCTCTCACCCTAAGGACAAAATGCTCTAGGGAAGAAAGTAGATAAAATGGAAATATGATGAGAGTATTACACCTAAAATGATTAAGTAGGGGGAGATGATAACTATATAACTTGGTGAAATGTCCTTCTAGCATGAAATACTTCATGAGGATGAAGCACACTCCATCTCATGGCTCAGGCAATTTGGCATGATCAAATCCTCCTTAGTAAGGAGAAAGTTCTTCACCTTCTCTAAGAAATAGCTTCTAGCTAGAAAGGTCCATGATTTTTGTTTTTTGTTTTAGCTTCATCCCCTGTGTAGACATGCCTATAGCCATAACTATCACCTTTTTTGAGATCTCAAAGCTAATTCCTCTAATAGTGACTCGCTGATTTAACCAAGACCTCATAAATTATTCAGATAAGTTTTCATCAAACCTGTTGAGCCTCTCTAGGTAGGGTCTAATCCCACCCTCTTTGCAGTAGTTCCAAACCACTGGGTTGTCTTTGAACTCACAATAATAAACTAATTCTGTTTGAATTCTATCTCCCCCCATTTTGGATTTATAGAGCAGATTAGAAGAATTCCAAATTAGTACCTTTTTTATTGAAGTAGCTTCAAGCCCTTGCTCCCAAATATGCATAATGATAATGTGATAGCACATAATTTGGAGCATCATGCAGAGATGACACTTACTCCTCCCATGCTTAGACATAATTTCTCAGTGATCTCCATAATGATGAAATAGTCTGCTCACCTTAACAAATTGGTAAAATAAATTAGAAATGATTATCAAAAGAGTAAAATAGGCCCTAAACTCTAAGATCCACATTAGTACCCTCTAAAGGGACTAAATAATAGAGATATCCTTCAAATATGTCTAGCTCATCCTTAACACATCATTTCCTTTTGGATGAGATCCCTAATATTTAAAGGGATATAATCTATTTGGTGCCAACATTGCCGATTTGAAAATTGTTGGCTGAGATTGGCACAGGCGTCTGCAACACTATTTCCCTCTCTATAAATATGTGAAATATCAACTCTGGTAAGCTTCTGTAGAAGAAATTAAATATCCCTAATGATATATTTTAACTTAATGCCCACATTCAATGATTTTTTAAATGCATCGATAACCATTTTAGAGTCCCCCTAGATACTCAAATTCCTTATCTACTAAGGGATATAGCTAATTTTGTCCCCCATAAGAGAGTAGTTGCTTCAACATAGTTATTAATCTGGTAGTCTATTCCACCAACATAGACAATAATCATCCACCCTTTGTCATTTCTTATAATCCCTCCCCCACTGGCTTTACCATCAGACTTGGAGGCCCCATCAAAGTTAAGTTTCATCTAGTTAGACTTCAGGGGATTCCATCTAGTATTAAGTCTCTATAGAATTTTGGAATTATTGTAAGCAGGAATATGATTTAGTACCTTCCATTTAGCTATAATTTTTTATTCTTCTTGAGTTAGGGGTTTCTCTGTAGTAGGAATATGAGTAATGGTGACACTTTCCAAAAGAGTCTTGACAAAAGAATGAAACACCTGAGAGGCATTTCTAATAGTATCCCTAAAAATTCTTTGGTTGTGCTCTTTCCATAAAATCCAACTCAAATAGGGTAGAGTTTGATTCCATAATTCCATGAGCCAGGGATGAGAAAAGGTAAGATTCTAGCTAATAATGACTTCCTTAAGGTCAGAGTTACAGACCCACTCAATACCAAAATTCTTTAGGATTATGCTCTAAAGTTCCTAGGCAAAATTATAGTGTATGAAAAGGTAAGAAGTTGTTTCCTCTTTTGAAGAGCACAAATAACATCTGTTGACCATCACAAACCCTCTCTTTTGAAGGTTGTCTTGGGTTAATTTTTTTTTATGAGCAGCAACCCACCAAAACATGTTGATATTTGCTATAAGTTTATAGTTCCAAAATTTTTTCCATATCTCTTTATTCTGAGCCTCAGAAATTAGAAAATGATAAGCAGACTTGACAAAGAAACATCCATTCGTATATGGCCAGTAGTACTATTCATCTTCTCATGGGAAGAGAGGGATTCTAATCCCCTGAATCAACTATTGAATATCTAGAACTCTAGGGAAGAGTTCAGGATGATGAGCACAACAATCCAATAGATTTTTCCAGCTCTTTATGCCATTGTTATTAGCCATATAATCATTGACTTTATTTCCAAAGAACTGAGTAGCAATGTCAAAAATTTCTCCATAGTTTCCCTATGTGATAAGAGCCTTATCCTTTAACCAAATTTCATTCCAAAATTTAATATGCCAGCCATTTCCCAATTTCCATCTAATTCCTTACTTAAGAAGGCTTCTACTTTTTAGCATTTTATTCCATATCATAGATCCCTGGGCCAACCCTACCTATTAAAGAAAGTTGGAACCATCCATACTATGCATATATTTGGCATACATTATTTATCCCCAATCATATTTTTATGAATCAGATTCCAGTTGATTTTAGAGAGAAGGGCTTTGTTCATGTTCCTGATAGATCTAATATTGAGGCCACCATGAGATTTCAGAAGACACACTTTTTCCCAACTGACCAAAGACATTCTCTATTTATTTACCAGTCCCATCCATAAGAATTTTCTTTGAATCTATTCCAATTTCTTAGTAAAATGCATAGGTATTTTAAAGAGAGATAGGAAGTAGGTAGGAATCCCTTATAGAGAGGCTCGAAGAAGTTGTAGTTTGCCTGCACTACTAAGAAGTTTTCCTTTCCATCCAAGAAGTTTCTTCTAATTTCTTTCCAATATTCCATTCCAAAAACTTGGAGATACCTCTTTAACTATGAGGGGAAGGCCCAAATAGGTAGCAGGTAGAACAGCTTCAGCATAGTCTAGGATGTCAATGATTTTTTGTCTAAGGTCATTAGGAGTATTAAAGAAGTACACATTGTTTTTTCAGAGATTTATGCTTTGCCTAGACTCTATGGCATAGTTATTTAAAATATTATTCCATATCCTAGCTTAAATCACCAAGGATATGCCAAAAAGAATGGTATCATACACAAACTACTGCACTACCATAGGGGGAAGGGAAGAAGCAGGTTTGATGCCCACTAAATGTTTAGAGACTATATTAGCTTGTATGTATATTGCTAGTGCCTCTACCATTATGATAAACACATAAAGGGAGAAAGGGTCCCCCTGGGGGATTCCTCTCAAAGAAGAGAAGAAGCCTCTAGGGACCCCATTGACTAGAACTAAAAATTTAGCTAATGAAACAATGTTCCATACAAGGAGAGACATTTTATCATTAAACTCAAATTTCTTGATGACTTGGAATAAAAAATTCCATGAGACCCTATCATATGCTTTATAAATGTCTAGCTTAATATCCATACTAGGGATTCTACTCTTGTCCATGGAATGAATAGTCTCATAAGTGGAGATCACAACATCAAGGATTTGCCAACCCAAGATAAAGCCTTTTTGAGCAGGGGAAATAATTTTGTCTAAAAAAGGTTGGATTCTCATAACTAGCACTTTAGTGTATAGCTTATAGATAGTGTTACACAAACTAATAGGTCTGAATTCCAAAAGGTGTGTGGGCTATGGCCTTTTAGGAACAAGTACTATAAAATTATTATTAGCTTATTTCAAAAGTTTACCTAATCTAAAGAAGTCACAGACAATAGCAATAAGATCCATTCCCACTATATCCCAATATTAATGGAAGAATATAGGAGGGAAGCTATTAGGACCCAGGGCTTTGAAAGAGACCATAGAGAATAAAACAACATAGACTTCATCCTCAGATATATGCCTTAACATCTCCAAGTTGTCATCCTTAGTTATCAAACAGGGGATTTTATCAATGAATTGATTCATAGTTCCATCATTCCCATCATCATTAGTTTGTTCAGTCAAAAAATTCTAAAAGAATATCTTGGTTTGTTCCCTTATCTCATTATCTTCAGTTATAATGTTTCCATTATCCAAACATAGATTCATTATGGAGTTAGCCTTCCTGTGTTTTATGGCTGAGAGATGAAAGAAGGATGTGTTCTTGTCCCCCTCTTTGAGCACTGAACTCTAGATTTATATTTCCAAAAAACCTCTTCTCTATCCATAAGATTCTTCCAGTCAGAAATCAATTCATTCTCTTCTTTAGAAGTGCCTTCAAAGTCATCTCCTTGAGAAATCCACTGCTGGATATCTTTAATTTTTGTGGCTATGTTTTTCTTCTGATGAAAGACATGACCAAAGCTATATCTATTCCATCCATGAACTTCCTATTTTATATGCTGAAGTTTTTTGACTACTTTGAACATAGGAATGCCTTGGATAGGGATTTGCCACCACTAAGTCACCAATTGTCTAAATTCTTTATGTTTAATCCACATAGCTTCAAAATGGAAGGGGAAAGGACCATGCTGTCCCTGATCTTTCCAACTAAGGAAGATAGGGCAATGATCAGACATGGTTCTAGGCAAAGCCTGCAAGTACATATTATGATTTTAATTCTAGTTACTAGAAATATAAAATCTATCTAACTTAACTTGGATCATTTGGTCTCCTCTTCTTCTATTAGACCAGGTGAAATTTTGATTTTGCAATTCAACATCCAACAATCCCCAATCATTTATAAATTTAGAAAAGTCAAACATGTTGTCTGAGTAATCAATAATCCCACCCTATTTTTTAGAAGGGTATAATAGGGTGTTAAAGTCTCCAGCCAACATCCATCTAGTTTGTGGGGTGTTAGTCCTGAAGCTACTTAAATTGGTCCATAAATTTTGTCTCAATGCTCTGTTATTCGGGCCATAGACATTGATCAACAACCAGTTTAAAGAGGACAATGAGAGGTTGATAATCAAAAAATGTTTATTATAAGCAATAAGAGATTCCTAAATTTTAGCACTATTCCACATAGTTACAATCCCACCTGAAGTCCCTTCAATCAGACTAATGCAAAAAGCAGTCTTAGGCCATATGTAGTCAGCTATTTTCTTAAAAATCTCCTAATTTATCTTGACCTCTTGGAGTAATAAAATATCTAATTTATTATCTAGAATGTAGTTTTTAACCTCAAACTATTTGGAGGGGATTTTAAAGCCCCACAAATTCAAGGATAAAATTATCATTTGGAGGATTTAAGGGAATGTAATATCCCCAACTTAGGGGCTCTTTTTTTTTCTGCAAAAGCTCTGATACCACTGTAATATCCCCAACTTAGGGGCTCCTTTTTTTCTACAAAAGCTTTGATACCACTATAATATCCCCAACCAATTGGGAATATAGAAAAAATAAAGCTCTGAACAAAGATACAATCTTGCAGTATAAATTTTAGATAAATAATAAACCACAATAAATATCTTACCTGCCAATCAAATATCTTATCACTTGTTTAGATAATTATAATTACAGTCTTCTCTCATACATATAAAGAATATTAAAATATGGTCTTAAAACCTTGATCATCTACAAATCTGGAAGTTAAGCTTGAATCTATAAATTATGTCTCGTCTTGGCCTGCTATGTTAAACACACAGTCGCTGGCATCGGTTGATATACTGCCGATGTCAGCCTCTGTCGGTCCTTCTCTACTGATGTCGGTCTTCAATCAACTGATGTCGGTCACTGGGGATCTCTGTCTATCGAGGTCGGTGTTTGTGCAGATCTGTACAGACCTGTATGGACTTTGTACGGCTGCCAATAAAGCACACCCTATCTATTTTCAACCCATGATAGCTGAACAACCTAAAATACTATGATAACTTCTGTGTGAAGCTATCTCTCAAATTTGAATACCTCTGTGATGACTTTTGTATGAAGCTATCTCTCAATTTGGCAATAAATCAACTGATATCTCATAGCCTCTAAATCACACACAATGAAGAGTTGACATTCTCCACTGCAATGGAATCCTGGAACCTTTGGCTCAGTCTTCACAGAATAATTCTTCAAAATCAATAATCAATAATCAATGCATAATCCATAATGGCCTCCATGAGAAACCCTTATACCCTCAAAAATATGTGCTTTCCCTAATTAGGGTTTCTAATTAAAAATAGACCAAATAATTAATATTTGATTAAATCAATCAAATATTAATATCTCCCTCAATATATGTCGTATCCTTGAACCGATAGAAGCTGGTGAATCAGTGAATGATTTTTCACATGACCATACCAAAATAAGGGTGCTCTGCTACATGTCAAAAGTCCCTAAATAATAGGAGCTCAGGCCAAGTGTGTTTGAAAACCACTGAATGAAAACCATCTATAGAAATTCTGCAAATCGAAGCCAAGCCAATCTCCATCATGACCCTCTATCCATCCTATCAGCCTACGAAGGTCGCATAATAGGCTAATCATCAAGTCTACCAATGTCCATGAAAAAGGGGACATGATAGGGAATGGGTCTCCAGTGCTTTATGTTTACCACTAGCAATCTCCCTGGCAATCTCTCATTGTCTTGTTTCTCTTAGGGTTGGTCTCCCTTGCTTGGGGTCGGTGCCAATGTCTATAGATTTTTTACCTTTACAGTTCTTTTTCTTTAGGGTAACCCATTCTTCTTGTTCATTGATACTACCATTTTATCCTATTTCACATGTCACTAAATAATTGTGTGGTTGGTCGCTGACTTCCAGAGCATGGGAATTATCTGTGTTTGAAAGTAAAGCTACTTCTCCCTCAGTATTTATTATTTCTAGAGGTAGTTCTAACTGATCATATCTTAACACTTTGTCTTTTGCATCATCCCCATCTATCAGTTAGGTACATATTTCTCCTTCCTCAGACATATTGGTCTATTGATCTAAAGAGTTATCTATGTCTATTATAACCTTCTGACTATCACTATTCAAGATTTTCTTGTTATTCTCCTCTAGGATAGGTTTTTCCCCATTATTAGAGACCTCCTCATGACCAGCCTTTTTCCTAACCTTTTCAGTATTATCAATGTTTTCCACATTACTTCCCATTCCTTGACTACCAGAGTTTCTATAGTTGTGAGATTGATCCTCACCTTCAATCGGGGAATCATCTTTCCTTCCCATTTTCTTCACCTTGCATTGGGACATTATATGTCCCTTTTTTATGCATATTTGATAAAAAGTGGTAGCAATTTCATATATGATCAGCTGAGTCCAAATCCCATATTTATAGTTAAACTCTATAGATGTGGGAAGGGTCTGATTAATCTCTACATTGACACACAACTGAGCATACACACATCTAGATTGTGTTCTGGTGGTATGATCTATAGTGACATATTGGCCAATATCGTTGCCAATAGCTGTAAATATTTTTTCATCCCATAATTTAAATGGGAATCCTAGCAATCTTACCCAAGTAGGATCAGACTTGCTAAGGTTTGAGTTGGGGTCAAACCCCTATTTCCAAGAGCACAAGGCCAGTGAATGTGGACCATATAGCCATGGTCCTCTAGTAAGAATAGCTATCATATCCTCCCTATTCATAAATCTAAATAGGAATAAGCCTCTTGCCATAATAGTGATTGAGACACTACCTTTAAATCTCCACTGAGACATTACCCATTTCCTAACCATCTCAATATTAGGATGGAAGGAGAAAAACTTACCTACCAGTGCAAGGTCCATGGTCACCACGATTTCCTCAACTAGATCATCTAGGATAGTTAGGGTTGTACCCTTAGTGAAATCATTTTTGATAGGAAGGCTCGACATGATTTTAGTAGAGCATGTATTTTCCCCCATTAATGATTTCTTCCATCCATTAGAGGGAATGTCCTCTATCAGATTCAGGTCCCCATAGGTACTGCCATAGGTAGTAGCCTCCATTGGATTTGTAAGCACTCAGATCACACTCAGAGGGCCCTATAAGGTGGGAAAAAACTAGTTTTAATTTTTTTTTCACCATTTTACACACATATTAGTGTTGATATGTTCCATAATTTGAAATATACCAACCTATATTTTAAGTTAATTCATGTGATAAACACATAACAAAGTATGGAGGAAGATCCACCACCACCGCATCTTATTGAATGGTCACATTTGGGCATCCATGAAGTTTTAATTTAATACTATTTATTATACTAATTGTGTTAGTTGAAAAGATATAAATTTACAAGACACCTTTAGTGTTTGGCTCATAAATAATATCCAGCTTATCTACAATTTATTTTGGCATTAATATGATACTTTTTGCACTATCAACCATGCAATTATTGAATAGTGTGTTGCTAAAAATCAAGTAAAGATAGAAAATATGTGTCTTACATGGTTTTAAATCATATTTTATGTCCTTTAATTCTTTATATTCCTATTTTACATGTTACTTCTTTTGTTGATATAAATTATCTAGAACCACACTTTCCCTTTTTACTAGTTTTGTAGACAATCTAAGGCCTGAAATCTCATGGATAAGGGTATCCTTTTATATTAGGATGTAAAATGAATCCATAATTTTAATTTTGATGTTTCCTTTCATAATATGGTTTACCATGATGAAAGAGTAATCTCCAATCTTTGGTTTCACCATTGGATCAATATGATCTTCTTGTACTTGAGTCACTTGGTGAGCCTTGCTGGCTTCCACATTCTAATTTTTATTAGCTAAACAGGTATAAATTTGATCATTTGTACATTTATAAACCATATTAGTAACATTTAGATCATTACTTATCTTTTGGGCCTCATTTATATCCCTTTTCTTGGTTTTTGTGATGGCTGTAACCAATTTGTTTTATTTACTAGGCTCACTAATCTAGTTTACTACCACATGGCCATCAACTTGTCAATTTAATAAATTTGCATCTAGTTTTACTTGTCCATGATTTACTTCCCCTTGTTACATTATAGCTTCATTGTGTTGTCCTCCTTGAAGAAAGGCTTCATCTTATGTCATTTAAGGAATTACCATATTTTGCGCTAATAAATATTGATTTTTCACATCATTGGTTTTAGAAGGCTAAAAAATTGAATCTTGTATCAAATTATTTCATATTGATACAAGGGCCTTATATGTATAAGGATAATTTTGGTCAATTTTAGTATATGTTTTGGATTGTGTAATGACTCTTTGAGCTTGGTATGGAGGCTTATCATCTCTAAAGCCTTCATAGGGAGGTCTTTAATATCTATATAGATGATATGTAGGCTGATTAGGTGATTGATATAGCCTATTGGCTTGATATTATTACCTTTTTCTCTAAACCATCTCATTACCAAAATATTAAAACATACCTTTTAGTCCACCAAGCTCACTAGATTGACTATGAGGCATTATAAAATTGGGGCTACTAATGGATATTAAGGAGGAGGAATAGGATGTGTTTCTATTAAAAAAATAGTTAGAGGCCTAAGTTCAAGTTTACCATCTTTAAATAGACTATTTTCAAATCTAATGGAAACCTCATAGGCATCTGGGAGTGTCATACCACCCATAGACTAAATCATAATTGAAATATCAGAATTTAAAATGCTCAATAAGTATAAGAAAGCATAATTAGGAGGTGGAATTATCAAGGGAAGTATTCTATTCCATTTTTTTTGAAATATAAGATTTAAATTAGTCACAAATTCATGTGATTATTTATTGATGGTAGTGAGTTGCAGAACAAAGGATAAATGGTCTAATTTATCTTCAAATTATCTCAAGAATATTGCACCTAAATTATCCCAAGGATTTAAAGATAAGGTCACTAAACCAATTTAATTAATTTTACTTGAAGGATTCATTAAGTAAATCAATAGAAACATTCTCTTGGGTAACTAGTTGAATGAACACAAGTTGGCTGCATCTTTGATATGTTTTATGGGTATAGTTTGATTTTAACCTATGAAATATCATAGGATTTTAAGGGTTCAGGGTAGGATTTCATCATATTGGGCCAAATTGAGAGGGATTCAATCATTAAAAATAAAAAATAATTGGTTCTTAGGGACAACCATATTAATTGTAGGATTTGAAATTATAGTGGTTTGCACAATAGGTTGGTTTAGTGACTGAAATGATCTTCTAGGATATAGACTTGATTATACAAACCATCTTCTTTTATTTTAATGCAAACATGATTTAAAATATAGAAAAGGTAAACCTACACTTGAAGACATTTTAATGATATTAGACATGATATTGGTACGTCTCTACTCTAAAAATGTCTTTTTTTAGATCCAACCTTTATCCCACTAGACATGCCAAAAACTGTTATGACTCAAAAGTGCACCCTTGTAAGAATGTGTAATTGTTATTAGTCTTATTGATATAATGTAAAATATACAAGGTTTGGTTGACCTTATATAGGAGATAATCTCTATATTAATGGCTAGTTCCATTTGTTATACTCATATACTTCTCTTTAAACTCTCTAATTTAGTGATTCTTGACTAGGAAAAGGGTAGGAGTAATACTTAAGCTAGAATTGAACATGAAAAATAAAAATTTGGATTGATATACCAATGTAAAATTAAATTATACCTATACTTGACACACTTAGGAAGATAAATAACTTTCACACATTAACTTAATCTTCATATAATCACTCTTACATCAGTATTTCATACAAAGGTCTTGATAGACACTCACAATAACATGGAAGGAATGAACATTGATTCAATTCACTTAAAAATTAGGTAGAAATCATAATTATACACTTGATATGACATATAATAATTATTTTATGATGAATAAAGGTGAAAAATTTAGACATAAACATAAGAAAATCAGTCATTCATGAAGTTACAAAAATGAATATTAGACACACACTTCATGAACTGCCTAAAAATGGAGGAAAAATTAGCTTATTATTGCTACAAAGGTGATGTATAATAAAATTTTAGTAAATTTTTTTTATATAAAAAATCATAATATCATATCTTGTTTCAAAAAATGAACATACATATAGAAAATAAAGTTATGAGAGAGGAGATAAAGTAGCCCCAAACTAGGGATGAGTCATCATGCCTAGTCATCCTTATCTCTTAATTCAATTGAACTACCAAAATACAATGTAGTAGATACTAGATTTTAACCTCCTTATCTTTTAAAATTGTGTATGAGAGAAAGATAATCTTTTTTGAATGATTTTAAAAGGTTAAATATTCTCATTCTTGACCCATTTTTAAGGGAAATGGTCTCTCTACATGCTTTGATGGTATTCAATGCTTGAAGAGGTAGTGATAATATTAATTAACTCCTTATGAAAAAAAAATTAAATATCCTTAATAATATACATCTTTCTAGTGAGTGACTTCAGCTAACTTCCTTGTATCTTGGAGTTTGACCCCCCCCCCCCCCCCCCCCCCCCCCGGCCCCCCACACCATGCACCTATTTTTTTGTTTGCATGGTTCTCTCTCATGACTTCATAAATTATATCCAAGGTGGTATAAAAGGGAGATATTTTAATGTTATACTTGATGAAGGATTTTTATCCATGAAAATATTCCCTAAGGTCTTGATCAATTCTTTAACTATACTCCTCTATTGTTGCATGTTGCTTCTCTACCTTAATAGGGCTGTTTGGAGGCTTCTTCTTAGTTTATTTGAATTTTTACACAATTAGCTCCAAGGTGGAGTAAAAGTGGGGTAGAATGGTTGTTGATATTTTTTAATACTCATTTCAACCTTTATTATTTTTAAACACAAACAATTGACATCTTTGTAATCTCTAAATGACAAATAACATATGTGATTGACTTGGCAAGGTTGTTGAAGATTTTAATGCATTGATGGAGCTTGTGGATTGGTAATAGGAATATTATTCATCAAGTATAGAATATAAGGGATATGTTTTATTAAATATACATAATGAGAGTGCATCTAGTGATGAGTAATCACAACTCTTCATACTGATCCTTCTTGGATATTCATCTTCTCCATTTTGACAAGCTTGTTGAATGCACAATGAAAAATTGAAAATTGATGTTTTTTAATTATTTTAATATAAAAAAGTATAAATAGGATTTTAAAATCATCACCATTGTGTCATATACCTTCAAACATAGTTTAAGCTCCAAACTCCACATAAAACTTCCAAAAATGCTCTTTTGTGCTCTCTGGGCCTCTATAAACCATTATTTAAATTTGGGGGTATAAAATGAGTTTTAGGTCTCAAAACACACTAATAATATATAAATTCATAATACTTGTAAATTTTTTAAAATATCTAAAACACTTCACCAAACTCTTAAACAAAAATTTACAAAAAAGTGCCTACTTGTTGCTCTCAGGGTCACCTAGAGATGTTTTTCAATGATATAGACTATTTTACACTAATTTTAATTTTATAAGGATGGAATCAAACTTATAACTGAATTATACACCTTATCATACCATTTTATGCCATTTAAAATATTTGAAACACTTATTTCTAACTCTATTTATGAGCAAATTAGTCGAAAACTTTGATTTTTTTCATGGTGTAGACCTATGTTTTGCTATTTTCTCTCTCATCATGTAACTTAGGTAAATTAAAATATAATTTAAAAATTAACTTAAATAAAAATATACCTCCATGTAAAATATAAATATATTTTAGTAATCAAAACCCAAAATATGCACTTTTTCGTGCTTTCTATCTTGCACTTTCTCATTTATGAATGCATGTAGGTATGAGTTTTTAAATTTTATTGATTTTATGAGGCATAAAGACTTAATTATTTTTTATTTATAACATTTAATCTATGATATAACCATTTTAACCTCTTATATATCTTCAACCAATCATTTAAACCTCTTAAAATTTATCTTTTTTGAGTCTCTCCCTTGCATGCTTAAAACTATGCAACTTGTACCTTTACCTTTATCAAGTACTTGAATTTAAATTATTATTAAGTAAATATTATAAAGGTTTTTTTATATAACATAATATCTCACACAAATTTTCATTTTCAACAAATAACTCAAAAATGCAATCATATTACCTAAAATCACGCTATTAGGGTTTTAGAAGGGTTTTAGAGTACCTTTCCTTCTTAACGATGGTTCATAAATTTAATCACCAATAACCTAAATATAAATCATTTAATTGGGTGACTATATTATCCAAATATCATTTTAAACAAATTTTTTTATCTTTTATGAATTGAACATCTAAAAATTACTCTTAGTAGCTTACAACTAACTTGCTAGAGGAATAAAAGAAACTTCTGGCAAAATTTGGATGCATGAGCTATTTGTGAGCATGGTTTTGGATTAATTAAGGTTGTAATATGTTTTCTATATATTATTGAATCTTCACTTCATGAATGGCATCTTATTGAATACCTACACATAATAAACCTTGACCAATGGTGGTAAAATTTATCAACAATAACTCACATTAAGCACTTAGGTTGACTATTAGGTTACATTTAATTTTGAACTAGATATATTTAGGGAACTAGACACTTGTGTCAATTCAAGACAATAATGTTGATGCTACTATATATTGTATACATTAGTGTTCAGGGAGCATGTAAATAGGTACATGGTTATAAATTGTATATGTGGAAGATAAGTACATTTTAAGCATTCTTTACAAGAGAGAAGGTTTGTGTCATCAACATAAGATAGGTCAAATTAAGAGATAATCCAAGGAGCACAGTATATAGTAGATGAAAGACTTACAAACTTGGGATATTTTTAAAACTAAGAGTAATAACCTAGGACTAAGTTTTCCAAGTTTACAATACTAAGGTGATATATATTCATAAAATAGTGTCTACCTTTCTCCCCCCTCCCCCCTCCCCTTAATCTATTCATTAAATTACTAGTTTAAAGGAAATGAATGTGTACATAGGTGTGTATACACACCTTATCTTTACATGCTCCCAATTTAAGCGATTCACTAGTGATTGACTTACAACCAAGATCTTTTTATAATTTATAATCAATGCATATAATATATAATTAATATTATTTAAAATATATTGAACTTGAAAGAGAAATGTTTAAGAGTACACATGTGTGTCAATGTAAGAACCTTGTCTATTGACAAGTTATTTTTAAAACATGTGTCATTTTAAGGATCTAAAACTAAGATTAGGTTAATTAAGGAAAAATATATAAAGTGCATATACCCAAGGAGATACAGATAGAGAGATAGAGAGAGAAGATATATTGTAATGCCTATGCCCCAAACCTTAGAGAAAAGGTGACTTGCCACCTAGCAATTGAGATTACCTCAACCATGCAACACAATGATATTTATAACCAATGGAGGATATATGACAAAATCATGTCCAAACTTAAAACATTGAAATATTGAGTTATTTAATCACTTCAAACATACCAAATAATAAACCAACTACTATAGTATATTGGCTCAATAAATTCTTTAAAAGTCCATGGGGTATCATTACGAATTTTTGTATGATGTGGTAACAATCCATAAAAGAGTTTTGGAATTTGAAACTAATTTGGATTTTAAAATATTAAGCATATTTTTCACAACATACACACCCTAGATATGTCTCAATATGAAAGTGTGTATAGCAATGGTACTAATGTATATCATTTTTCCATAGCTATGAATCTAAATCATTTAAGTATGTATTTTGGCCAATTTAGAAAATTGTGTAAGTGTAGATAGCATGATTATAAATCATGCCCAAACTATATATGGATAAATATGGAAACTGGTATAACTACCAATGTGGAGAACATGTTACTAAAACATGCCCCCATTATAAAATAAAAATGTTGAATACTAAATAGGCATGGAAAAAATGTTTCCAAAGTACACCCCAATTGATCTGAGAACTATGAATGTGTGAAAGTCATGCCCATATTACATGGCTTATAGGTAAATTAATTATATGTTCACACAAAATAATTATATATCACATATAAAAATAAAAGATAAAGGATCACACAATAGTAATTTATAGAAAAGCATAATACTAGATAATATAGTAGAGCCACATCAATGGAGCAACCTCCATAATAATGCAATAAGATCATAATAATTAATATGATTATCAAATACTAACCACTACCTCCTATATATAGTATAATTATCCATGGTTATTCCATAATCCAACCTAACTAATAACATAGAGAAATGTAATAAGAATATAAAAGAGGTATATAAACCATAAGTCAACCACACATATCCCTAGACATGATAAAGGTTAAGGGAATAACATGCCCTTCCCCTTCAAAAAACCATTATCCTCAAAATTGAATAAAATCTATATGTTTTATAAAAAATCATTCATCCTCATAGGTGGCATCTTCACATGGTAGATTCTTCTATTTGATCAAGTACTCCTTAATCATTGTAGACCATAATTGTTTAGTGCACATTTGAATGATTGCCTCAAGATCATGAATAACTACCCCTTTCTCATCCAATTATGGTAACTCTATTTAAGTATAAACTCTATGTCTAATTAATTTATTTATACATGATACATCAAATATTGGATGTATATGAGTGTATAAAGGAAACTCTAACTTGTAAACTACACTACCAATTTTATATAAGATCTGATAAGGCCCATAATACTTATGGGACAACTTGTTATCCTTTTTTTTTTATTTAAGGACATCTAATTATATGACTTAAAGTGAATAAAAACCCAATCACCAATGTAAAAATGTCTCTAACTTTTGTGTTTATCTACCTACTACTTCATGCGATTCTAGGCCATGGCTAAATTTTCATGTAAACTTTTGTTGATATTGAATATGTTCCTCAACTACATGAACCTTAGGATGGACCTTCAAGGTTGAAGTGATGTATGAAGGGTAGTATCCATACAAGGACACAAAGAGAGACATTGTGGAAGAACTATGAGTAGAATTATTATACCACCATTTAACAAGTGGCAACCAATGAACCCATTTATCATGTTTATAATAAACAAAACAATGGAGATATCCTTCCAAAAATTTATTAACTACCTCAATTTGTCTATCTAATTAAGAATAATAGGATGATATATGAGCCAACTTGATTCCCAAAAATGAAAACAATTCAATCCAAACATTACTAGTGAAAATGGTATCTCAATCACTGACAATGATCTTAGGAGTACCATGCAGTTTCTAAATTGTATCAAGAAAAGTAGAAGCTACTGTATTGTTAAAAAAGGGTTTTTATAAGGAAAAAAAATGATAATACTTATGGATATGATCCAAAAAAACCATGATAAATTTTTGACCATTAGATCTCAGTAACCCTATAATGAAATCCATAGACACCTCTTCCCAACACTAGTTAGGGATGGATAAAGGCTACAAAAGACCTAGGGTTTTGATGGTTTCACCTTAATTTTATTGATATATCATACATTTAGCCACATATTTATATACATCCCCCTTGAGTCCTTAAAAAAATCCTACTTGATTCTATGATGGGTTTTCAAAAATCGTGAATGACCCCCAAGTGGAGTTCTATGAAGTTCCTAAAGGTTTTTTTTGTTTGAGAAGAGAATTCTTACATAAGTATAATTTATCTTTATATGATAATGCATTACCCTTCCATGTGAATTTTTTAAATCCACCCAAACCCTACTAAATATTTTGAATCAAATCATGGGTAGCACTATAATTTTCCTATTTTGATCTTATTTTCTCTGGCTAATCTACCTACCAAATGGTTATGGCACATAACAATGCCTCAACTGATTCATCCCTCATAGATAGTGCATCTACCACCACATTTTTCTTAAGTTTATTGTATACTATTTTAAAATCATATCCTAACATCTTAGTTAACCATTTATATTATTATTCTAATGAAAAACATTGTTCTAAAAAAATTGAGACTATCATGATCAATCTTTACTTGAAAGTTATGATCCATCAATAAGGTCACCATTATTTCATTGCATGAAAAATGGCTATCATTTCCTTTTCATAGATGGGCTTGAGCTAATTTTTACCCTTCAGTTGGTAAATTTCAAATTAAATTGGTCTACATTATTTTATAAGCACAACACCCATACCATATTCAAATGCATCACATTCAACCATAAAAGACTTATAAAAATTAGGAGTGGCCAACACTAGAGTGGTGCACATAGCTAGTTTTAATTACTCAAATGCCCCTGTAGATGTATCAATACATTAAGAGTATTTTTTAAATAAATAGGTGAGTGGAGATGTAATGCTACCATAATTTTTGATACACCTACAATAGTAACTAGTTAGCCATAGAAATCCACTTCTTTATTTGAGTGTCTTACGAACTGACCATTCCACCATTACTTGGATTTTTTTAAGATCCACTTGAACTCCTTCATGTGAAACCATATGAACCAAATAATCAACCTCATGAGCTCCAAAAGTAAATCTGGAAGGTTTTGCACACAATTTATGTTGTTTTATAATTGAGAGAACTTATTTCACAAACTACAAATGTTCTTCCCAATTTTTACTATAAATGAGGATATCATCAAAAAACACTAGAACAAATTTCCTCAAAAATGGCCTAAAAATAGTATTCATCAAAATCTAAAAAGTATATATTGCATTTATTAGACCAAAATTCATAACCATAAACACATAATGGCCCTCATGAGTTCTAAAATTTATTTTGGGTATGTCTTCATCATGCATCTAGATTTGAAGATACCTAGAATACAGATCTAATTTGGAAAAATAAAGAGCACCATCCAATTCATTTATCAAATCATTAATGACAAGAATAAGATACTTATCTTTGATAGTGTACTTATTGAGATCTTTTTAGTTTTGTAACATACTCCAATTTTCATCTTTATTTCTCACCATGACAACTGTTGAATAATATTCACTTTGACTATGGTGAATGATTACTGCATCCAACATCTCCTATACCATATTTTCAATTTCACTTTTTTGGTATAAGGATACATGTATGGCATGATGTTGGGTGGTTAAATACCAAGAGTAATTTTTATGGCATGATCATGTGTGTGGTTGGGTGGAAGTCCTTTCAACATGTCACTAAAAATAATAGAATAGGCATCAATCACTTGTTGTAGATCAAGATGTGTACATGATTGAGTTGGCTAGACTTTGATGGAAAATAAGCAATCCACAAATCCTTCATCACTCTTTAGAATATCCTTGGTCATTTCATGGGAGATAAAAAATCTATGGATATTTATCCCTTAATCCCCTTAGCTCAAATTCCATTCCCTTAGAATTAAAGTGCATGAATAATTTCTAGAAATTCATCTCAATAGTGTCCAAAGTGGTGAGCCACTATACTCCAAGGATAATGTTGACTCCACCCATGGGAATAGAAAAAATATGATAATATAATAGGTAGTCTCCCATGGCTAGGTTAATACTATGACATTTTTTTAAAAAGCTAATAGTACTATCATCTATAATCATGACCTAAAATTCTAGAGCAGGATAAATGAAATAGTTAAAATGAGTAGCCAACATACTATTGATGGATTTGTGTGTACTCCTAGAATCAATAAAAATAGTGGCCATTTATTTCTTAAGGAAACCCACAAATCTAAGTGTTTTGGGAGTAATAATCCTTGAAAGGGCATGATAGGAAATAGTAGGTTAAAATTCTTTAGATTCTTCTTTAGGTCCTTATGTATCCTCATTGCTTACCTCCTCATTATATGCATCCTCAATGGCACCTTAGATATAATATATCTTATTTTCATCATATTGATGTCCTTTACTCCATTTGATATCACACCCATAACATAACCCTTTTGTTTGCTTCTCCTCAATTTTTTGAGGTGTCAATCTAGTGGGTTGAGGGAATGATGGTGTTAGAAATTTAAGATCATGACTGATAGTGAATTTTTTCCATTTGACCATATTTTTTTCTTATACCATACATGCCCATGGTATAACTTCAAATATATATGATGGATTAAACATCTAATCCTCTAATTGGATGCTATCTTTAAGTCCACCTAGAAAAATATCAGTCAAATTTACCTCAATGATGTCTTCCACAAATAAGGATAATTTTAAAATTAATGAATATAATATTGCATAATTATTGTTTGATGCATTTTGGATAACTATTTGATTTAGTTCTTAGAGACATTATTTTTATAATGAGCCAATAACTCATCATTGAAAATAGACCATATAATAGGAGCACCATTATTGTTCTTTTGAGAACACAACCAGTGTTACCAAATGAGCTGCTCAGGTTCCAAATATAGATATGCCACTATCACCTTATGAGAACTAGGAGTTTGGTGTAGATCAAATAAATTCTCAATTTGGGTAATCTAAGTGAGAGGATCCTTACCATAAAACTTATACATGTCCACTGTTGGTAACATCAATTTCACATCAGGATTAGAGCTATTAGTGTTGAGAGGAGGAGGACTTAAATGATGAGGTGGAGGTTTATTTATCTATAACCAAGATGAAATGGTAACCAATTTCATAGTGATCTAATGCAATTGAGTGTGAACCCCATTAATCTCTCTATACATCCCTAAAATATCAATTTGAATTACAACAAAGTCATCCTACTACACCAAGACCTTTAAAGTCATCCTACTACACCAAGACCTTTATGTCAACTTGAAGTTGAGAAATCATCATATCTAAAGTTTGAGATTACATATCATCCCTAGAGTGAGTCTTAGGATTTTATTGCCCCCTTGTTTATATCAGTAGTAGGAGCCACAATGCATAAACCCTAGGAGAATTTTTGCCCCAAAAAAAGTGTATGAGGAGATGGTACCATTGTGATTACCTCACCAAGATGAATCCAACAACTAATTTTGCACATTAGAGTGAAATATTTTGGCAAAAAAAAAGTATATCAGTAGAATATACCCTTATGATCATCTCATCGAGATAAATCTAATGACTATAAATGTGCAAAGGGAATTTTTTTTCTAGACTTTTTTTTAAAATATTATTTTTCAAAATTTACCGTGCTAATAGAAAAAATTAATTCTTCCTTATTTATAAGTTATGTTTTTTCATTCCTTTTAATCATAAAAATCATGCCTCACCAGATCCAAAAAAAAAAAAACATCACAATAAACTTTCTCAAATCGAAGCTTGTTATGAACCTACGATATCTCTTATTTTTACTTTGTTAGTTTAAAAATTGTTATGGATACATATGCTCTGTAAGTCATCCCATGATAATTTTGTCTTATCCCACATTCATGATAATTAGTGGTTGTTTAGATTATAATTCATATATGTGTTGAGGCTAATTAAGGCTTCCATGAATTATTTGTATTGAGATTGCTCAAAGGAGGTTGTCCCCTCAAAGTGGTCTATGATCAATATAATATATTTAATGCTTTTGTTCATTTTGTAATTTTGTTATTTCATGCATTTTTATTGAATTATTGTAGGAGATCCTCTCATTTGGTATCATAATGCTTTCCAGGGCCAATTTTTTTAGAAAGTCTTCACTTTGTTTTTCTACATAATACTTTTTCAAAAATAACTTAGTTTTGTTACATAATTTATTTTAGTATTTTCATGTAACACAATAATCTATTTTGGATCAGGGTAAAAACCTAACTATATAACTATGGGAAGTGCTTGGGTGAAATCCCTAAAACTCATTATGAGGAGTACCAAAGGAACCACAAAGTAGTTGGCCCATTCAGAGGACCTACTAGTGAAATGGGCAATGGCCCCTTCCTGATTGAGTAGTTCCCATCCATGAGGAAAACCAAGAACTATCACAAAAATATAAATCCATGGCCAATTTGTTTTTGGAAAGTGGTACTTGCTTAGATAGTATTAGTGGCCAGAGTGAAAATTTTAAAACCCTTAGGAAATCATTAAAACTTAGGGCCCATTTATATCATTTTTTAAATATTTCTAATAGAATCAAAATAATCAATCACTAGAGTATTTGAAGACTCTCAAAGGAATTGTAGGCATATATTTGATAGAACCTAGAATCTGTAAACTATTCATAGAGTCTCAGTAGACTCTCAGAGGACTTATTGCTAGGAAAAAAGCCATAATTATTTTTTCATTTTTTTGTAATACCTCTCCATATATAACACCATTTATCCTCAAAATTTATCTAGACACCTAAAATTCCATTCCCTACATTTTCTTCCTTTAGGTCCCATATCCCAATTCCACTCCTAATTCTCATAAATCACAAATTTTCCTTTGTTTTGGGTTTTACCATAACTTTTATTTTTATCAATTTGCCTTGAATTTTTTCCACTATGTTCATCATTTTGTTCTACTCCTTTGTCTCTCTTTGACCAATTTTTCAATTTTTCCATTTTCAATCCTAAAATTACCCTTGCCTTCATTAATCATACTCCCAATATGTAAAAACATTATTAAAATACCCTTTACCCCTTCTATTTTTTCCTAAATTCAAAACTTTATTTACTAAATGTGTCTTAACTTTAGTTCTCCTATCCGTTAACAAAAAAAAATATTTAGGTCATGGTAGTAACCTAAATAGGAGTAAAAAATATGGAAGATGAAATTTCTACCCTCAAGGCCCACATCAAAGATCTTGATGAAAATTTTTTTGGCCTCAATCTTCAACATAACACTATGAATAACATATGACATCCAAAGTCTTCTTTAGACACCACATTTTCTTCTTCTAGAAATTATCATGGGCTAAATATTAATTTTTTGTGATTCAATGGTGTAGATATAATTGGATGGATCTATCAAGTAGAACAATATTTTAGTATGCATAATACTTTTGATGCCAAAAAGGTCCCACTTGTATCCTTTAACTTGGAATTTTAAGCCCTTGAATAGTATCATTAGTATAATAGAGCTCATGATGAACCCATATGGACTAATTTTTGTACCCTTATTTTGCAATGGTTTGGACCTATTACTTTTAATTACAACACCCAAGCATTCACTAAACTTCACCAAAAAGGAACTGTGAGAGAATATCCAATAAAATTTGAAAAATTGACCAATCACATAAAGGGATTGTTTGAAGAATTCTTCTAGAGTTGCTTTGTTAGTGGACTGAAGGATGCAATTTGATCTAGGCTCAAAATGTTCTAGCTCAACATGATGATGGAAGCCTTAGGATTGGCTAAGTTGGTAGAGGAAAACATTATAACTTAGCAATGATTCAAATCCAATTTTAATCCTTTCAAAAATATGGATCCATTATGATCTCAAATAATGCCAACTCCTAAAACCACTATTATCAAGCATTTGACTAAAGCAGAGATGCAAACCTAGAGAGAAAAAGGAATATGTTATAAATGTGATGACAAATTCACTCAAGGACATCGATGTGTCGAAAAAAATATCTACCTATTAGATGTGGACTCTCCACCCATAATTGAATATTGGGAAGATGTTTAGGATACAATAGATTATCCAAAATAATCTCAATTGATTGTGGAACCTCCTCAAGAAGACCAACTAGAGATATCTCTTCATGCCTTAGTAGGAGTCACTACCCCATAAACCATGTGGGTCAGGGGTTACTTGAAGAAGCTCCCTTTAATAATACTCATTGATTCAGGTAATAACTATAACTTCATTAACCCTTAGATCACCAAACACATTGATTATTTTATGTATCCTTGATCTAACTTTGAAGTCATGATTACCCATGAGGGCACATTACCTTGTAAAGAGAAGTCTCACAATGTGTGTATCTCTATTAGAGATTATAACTTGTGCTCCACCATCTTTTCCTTTCCCTTAGGTATATGTGATTTTATTTTGGGAGGCTAGTGGTTATGCACACTTGGACCTATCTTATGGGATTTTGCTAAACTTTGGATGTAGTTTTCAACTAATGGGGAAAAACACACATTGAAAGGCTTATAACTAGGATCTCTCAAAAATATTAATTCAAATCACATGGAAAATTTTATTAAGAATAATTCACATGGAATCATTTACTAGCTCTATTTTATTCAAATACAACCATCAACAATCTTCACTACTCCTTCTGATCTATAAACCATTATGCAGAGGTATGCATATGTCTTTATCAAACTAGTGGAATTGCCACCTTCATAATTAGAGGACCACCATATTTATCTCCTTTATATAAGCATTCCTAAAAAAATCAAGCCTTATCTCTACCCATTTTTTAAAAAAATTGAGATCTAGATGCTCATTCAAGACTTACTAAAGTAAGGCATTATTTACCCCAGTATTAGCCCATATTCTTCCCCAGTTCTCCTTGTTTGAAAAATATATGGGTCCTGGTGCCTCTACATTAATTTCCATGCACTTAATCACCTTAAAATAAAGGATAAGTTCCTAGTCCCTATTCTTGATGAGCTTCATGGAAATTATTCTTTTCCAAGTTGGATCTTCACTCTGAATATCACCAAATCTAGCTTCATGAGGATAATATTCCTAAGAAAACATTCTACACACATGATGGCCATTATGAGTTTTTGGTCATGCCCTTTGGCCTCACTAATTCTCCTTCAAAATTTTAGTTAGTGATGAATAAAATATTCAAGCCCTACTTGTAGAAATTTATTCTAGTCTTCTTCAATTATATCCTCATCTATAGTAAAACATGGTTTGAGCATCTTCAACATCTAGAGCTCACACTACAACTTCTCTCTAAACATAATCTTTGTGTAAATAGTCCAAATGTAATTTTATCTAGGATGAACTTGAGTATCTCAGGCATGTTGTGTCAGCTCAAAGGGTTCAAGTGGATCTTGACAAAATAGATGTCATGACAAATTGGCCACATCTTCAAACACTCAAGAGCCTTCATAGTTTTTTGGGACTGACTAGATAATATCAAAATATTGTCAAGGATTATAATAATATTTAATTTATAATAATAGATATGTTTAAAAATGATGCTTTTACTTAGACACAAGATATTTAGTGTGTATTTAAAAAATTGAAACAAGTTATGTGTACTACACCTATTCTAGTTATGTTAGATTTTGCCAAGACCTTCACTATGGAGAGTGATTCTTGTGATAATGGATTGGGTTCTATTCTCCTCCAAGAATAATGTCCTATTGCATTCACTATAACATCCCTTTTTATCAAGAAGTTAGTGCTCTTTACTTATGAGAAGGAAATGATAGCCATTTTGCATGCAGTATAAAAGTGGCACCCATACCTCTTGGGAAATCATTTTTGCATCAAAACTGATCACAAAAGTCTAAAATATTTATTGGAACAATGGGTGTTTTCTCTATCACAATATAAATGGGTCAGTAAACTCATGGGTTATGACTACGAGATCAGGTATAAGAAGGGTAAGGATAATATTGTGGCTGATGCCCTATCTCGCACATTTATAGACCACACTTCCCTTTTCGCAATTTCCATGCCTATTATAAATTGGTTGGATATTATATAGTAAAGGTATGTCAATGAATCCTTATGATCTCCAATTATTCAATATTTGTCCACTAACCCTCAGTTTTACCATATTATTCATGGGATGGTACTTCTCTACAATACAAGGGTCATCTGGTGCTTCTCTGGAGCACAGATGTTTAGTAGGCTATATTTTATGAGCTCCATGATTCTCCATCCATATGGAACTCAAGTTTTTTCAAAACCTATGATTAGGCACAATGCAACTTCTTTTGAAAGGGAATGAAAAAGGCAATTCAATAGATGGTGCCTGAATGTGATACCTACCAATGCAACAAGGGTGAAACAATAGTCATCCCTAGGTTTCTTGAACCCTTTCCCATCCCTATCAATATTTGGATATATATTTATATGAATTTCATTAAGGGGATCTCAAAATTTGGAGGGAAAATAATGATCTTGGTTGTGGTTTATCTTTTCTTTAAATATAGTCATTTTTATGCCCTCAACCATCCCTATACCACCTCCATAGTTGCACAAATTTTCCTAAACTAAATTTTTTATCTTCATGGCATTCCTTCATATATTGTATCAAATCATGATGAAACCTTCACCAGGAATTTTTGGATAGAACTATTTTGATGCATTGGCACCCAATTGATGATGAGTTTTGTGTATCATCCACAAATAGATGGCCATACTAAATTTGTCAACAAATGCTTCGAAAATTTATTTCTTTATTTCACCTCAGAATAATAACATTAGTGGAAAAAGTGTCTCCCTTTTACCTAATGGTGGTATAATACCTCCTACCACACTTCAATGAAAATGACTCCATATGAAGCATTCTATGGTCAAACACCACTAGTGCTCCTTCCATACACCCCCAATAGTTCAGTAGTTGAAGCGATCGACATGATTTTCCAAACCAAGGATAAGATCCTTAGTACCTTGAAAGATAATCTTCATATGGCACAAAATTGAATGTAAAAATAGGTAGATTAACACCATTTTGAGTACACTTTTCAAGTAGGTGATATGGTTTTTCTTCGCTTGTAGCCATACAAGCAGTTCTCCCTAAAACTCAAATTGAATCATAATCTATCTCCTAATTTCTATGGGTCCTATAAGGTTCTTCAAAATATTGGGCTAGTTGATTATAAGTTTGAGTTCCCACCTTCTTCTTGAGTTCACCTAGTATTTCATGTCTCTTGTCTAAAAAAAGTTCTTGGCACAAATATCAGAGTGTAGACTATTTTACCATAACCTGATAATGAAGGATCCATTCTTCTTGATCCAAAGGCAATCCTAGATAATATCACATGCCAACTTCACTCTTGCTCCATCATCAAGTTTTTTAATTAGTAGCACAAAATGCAACCAGAAGATATAACATGGAAAGCACTAATTTAGATTCAACACCAATTCCCACATATAAAACTTTGAGGATAAAGATTTTTCTAAGAAGGATGGGATGTTATGAACTCATTATATATCTTATTTTTACTTTTTTAGTTTATTAGTTTTTATGGATGCATATGCTTTTTAAGTCATCATGTGAGCATTTTATTTTATCCCACATTCATGGGAAGTAGTGGTTTTTTAGATTATAATTATTATATAAGTAAGAGTTGATGCCAATTAGGGCATCTGTGAATTATTTATATTTAATTTTTTAAAAGGAGGGTTCCTCCTCGAAGTGTTCTACTATCTATATAATCTTTTCAATGCTTTTGTTCATTTTGTAATTCTGTTATTCTACGCATTTTTATTGAATTGTTGTAGGTGGATCCTATCAAAGCTTTGATACCACTTGTAAGGAAATTACTTATATGTTTATATAGAATAATTATATATTGTATAGAATAATCAAAGATAAAAGATCGTATATAAATAATTTGTAGTAGAGTAGAATACTAGATAATATAGCAAATCCAATTCAAGGGGTCAACCTCCACAATAATGCAATAAGATCATAATACTTAATATGATGATAAAATAATAACCAATACCTCCTATATATAGTCTACTTATCCATGGTAATTCCATAGGCTGACCTACTTAAGAACATAAATAAATGTAACAAGAATATAAAAGAGGTATGTACGCCACAAGTTGGCCACACATATACCTAGACATTAAAAAGGTTAAGGGCATAACATGGCCCCACTAAATATAAAAATTTATATAAGTACCAATGTGGAGAACAAGTTTCCAAAACATGTGCCCACTATAATTTGGAGATGCTTAAACTGAATAGGTGTGGAGAATATGCTTCCATAGCATGCCCCCATTGGATCTAAAAAAATTTGAATTTTTGGAATCCATTCCCATATGACATGCCCATATTATATTTTTAAAACTATTTAAAGTGTGGATAAAATACCTCTATGATGTTCCCCCACTAATATTCCCTCTATTTGAGGTGAGGGAAAGATAGGAATTGGTAGTTACCTCTCCTCAAAAGGATAAGACAATTGTATAATTTGTGAATGTAACCATGTATCATATAAAATAAACATGTCTAGATAGATATATCATTGAATCACATAAAACAAATGTGATCACAGTAGGCCTAAGATGTATGATAAGGATCATGGTAACATATATATAGTAGTACTATAAGATCAACAAGAAACAAGCACACATAAAATATAACACAAAAGTAATTCAAAAGGAAATGGTCTAAGGAGATTGTAAACAAGGGGCATGTTCAAATGATGCACAATCAAAGGGACATGACTTATTCATATGTCCATAAAGGTAAGGATGACATATTCAAATGTCCATATAAAAAATAATGACTTATGCAAATTCCAATGAAAGCATATAGAGGTATGTGGGCTGAAAGTAAATCAGAACATTCAAATGATTAAAAAATCAAGACAATAGGAAGGAAAGATAGTCAAGGAAGTTTATAAAGGAAATCATAAGTAACTAACATAAACATGTCATAATAGTATATGGATAAAATGTGTTAGGAAAAAATGTCATGTGTATATCATATAAAGTACCCTATGTAAGATATAATAAAGTATAAATGAATGTGGAAGTAGATATGCAAACTCAAACATGATAATTAAATGTGGTCATCTTATTATATAATGTGTGTATGAAAATCATATAAGTAGATGCCCTTAATGTCTACATGATATGAGTAGATGGAAGGCCCAAATTCCAAAATAAAAATATATCATGTATCTATATATTCCTATATCACACTCAAGTATAATTTTGATACATATGTATTTATGTAATAGTAACTAAATATTTCATGTATTAATATGGAACTAACACATAAATTTCAAGGAGCTATTAGAAAAAGGAGGTGTTGAACAAGTTTTTGGATATTTGAATGTTTTTTTATTTTTGGTATTTTGGGGATTTTTTAATAAGAAATATGATCCTATTATTCCATCCCATATTTCCTATTATTCCATCCCATGGATGATCATATATGTCTCCCCAACATGAACTTATTGTAATAATATGTTCACACTACCAAGGATCATTTATAGGTGAAATATATGTCATTGTAGTATCAATGGTTCTCAGCATATTTTAAATAAGACTCTGTGGTAATGAACCAATAGTAAGAATAACATGATTAGGGGTTCTTGGAGCCCATGGTTGAGTTCTATGTGGTTTTTTTATATTTCCAACAAAATATGTGTAGGTGCTATGGATATATTAATATGGTGTTTATTATATGGGGATTACTTAGAATCCATCATGTGTCTTTGGTGTAATGGTCTCTAAAAAAAATTTCACTTAGTAGATGAGATTACCTATTACTTACCCTTTTGTAGTACATTAGCCTTTGTAGGATTGATATCTAGTTATTTAGGTATATGTTTCTCTTATTCAAGAGGATGATCATATGGAATTTAAAAAAAATTATCTACCGAATTGGAATGAATGTATTTAACACACCCATGCATTATAGATGGTACTACTCAAAAAGTGTGTATCCAAGGTCTTCCCAATAATATATAAAATATTCCCATGGAAGGTATAAATAAAAAGGTAGAAACCACATGTGTGGGACCTATTAGAAACCCAAATATCACCCTTCTTGAATGCTTGAGAGATTTGGGTCTGAAACCTTCACATGTAAACTAACATTGGAATGATTTGAGGTGTTAGATACCTAAACTTAGACCAAACCTTTAGATTTTGGTGAGGATAGCTCCTCTAATGTATTACTCTGTACTTCTTACTAAACATAGATTGTTGGGATGAAAATGGGGAGGAGGAAGGTGAAAGTGAAATCCTACTTTACTATTGGTGATACACCTATATTGCTGGTTCATTAACTCTATTTGAGCTCTTAAAAAACTGATTAGATAAGTAAAGACTATATCTACAACTCCAAATATATCCTATGAATTAGTATTTCATGTAGAGGTTTTATCAGGTGATCAAATATTGAGGGAAATGATGTAATAGGACTAATTCAAGGCATTTTTAGCCACTTATATCCAATATAACATCAACCAAAAGACATCAAACACTAAACATGACTTGCATAATCTGACAAACTAGTAGCTAGGTAAGAATCAAGACTTGACAAGGGAGAAATTTCTACCATATATTCAAATCAAACTGATATTACACACTATAACAACATAATGGAATTTTAAATATTCATTTTACTTATCTAAAAAGGTTACAAAACTCAATCTTTGTAGAGTTTGGTCATGCCAAGAGAGGGATCAATATTCCTAAAAATGTTTTGAAAGCCAACAATATATATCTAGAAAGAAAGCCTCTAGCCAATGTGGCATAGAATGGAGATAATGATTTGTCTTTCTTTAGTTAACACAAGATAAAATCCATTTAAAATATTAAATAAAATCCATAAATATCTTCAAAGTCTTCAAAACATGCATAATCCTCAATCTTGGTGTAGAAAGGAAGGTGGTGGGCCATTGATGAGTTGAAAAAAAATCTTTCATGGAAATATAAGATGATATTCATGTTGATTTAATTTTAATTAAGATAGATCTAAATTGTAACATGAAAGAAACCTTCTTTCATGAGATGACATGGAACTAGCTAATTAGCAAGGGCTATTAACTCCCTTTTAACTGAACATGCTTGAAGTGGCACTTGAATTATTTAAAATGTGCATGAATATCTTGGAAAAAATAGATAGGAAGCATGGAAAATCATTTTTAACTCTTTGATATCCAATCTTCAATGCTAAAATTCAAAAATGATTGATAAGCCAAGCCTAATGAACTAACTAGGCCCAACTTACTTTTTTCACATAAAAAATTATTATAATCTTCAATATATAAATATATTGTCCTTTTTTCATTTAAAAATATTGATAAAACACCATTATAGACCTATAAAAATCACATAATTCTTAGAAACAAACAAAAACCTATATTTTGCTCTTGGAGGCTTGATTCTGCTATGGCTTATGTGCTTATCCAGTATCTTGGGAATAATTTCTTCATTATTGTCCACATGAAGACTTTATATGCCTAAAAAAAATCATATAATCTCTAAAAATATTCCTCAAATACTCTACAAATCGTCTTCAAGCTTCTTATTTCATGTATTTCCTTGCTACTGCTTCATTTTGGCCTCAATGCTCACTTTTTAGAAATCCATAAAAGTGATGACATTATCAAAAGGAATTAAAATTAAGTTTTAAAAGTTTATAATTAATTTAAATATGTTTCATGGACATTTTATGGCATTTTAAGGCATTATAAAAAGTTTTGGGCAAATATCTCTCTTAAAAGGTTTTTGGGAGGGTTTTACGCCTACAACTTCTTAACCATGGTTCATAAAGTACAACTAGTATTAGCCTCTCTATCCTACACTAATATCAAGTGTATTTATGCTTCATTTGACCCATAATATAATTCATCCCCATGAATCTTATCCTGGTTGTATTGAGCATAAGAAGATGCTAGTTGCCTAGCAAATAGGCCATCTGGATAGGGTTTTAGTCTTAGTGATTGTTCATGGCTCTTAGGAGCTCAATTTCCAAACTAATTAGAATATAAGTAATATGAATTATCCCCTTACCTCATCTTGATAAAATTTTATCTCATTATTTTTTCACATGGGATAACTAAGGAGGTTTCCAAATACCTTTTCTGGCTTGTATAAGGAGGTCAAGAAGGGTTTTTTTATATCAAATTTGGAAATTTATCTTGAATATCCTACCTAAAATATTGTCCAAAATGTCTAAGACACCTCAAAAAACTTTATACAATAGTTATTTTTTCCTCATATAGTGACTGTGCCTTTATTTGAAGCTAAAACCTACAAAAAGAGTGATTTTTTAGTATTTCATACAGTACATATATGGACTAACCACATGATGAAAATATTAAGAGAGTCTTGAACATGTTTCAATAGGTTCTTGGTTCAATTCTCTGCATTTGGATGTACTATCTTGAAAATCTCTCATATCAAGCTCCTAGAAGGATTTACTTAGGGTTTTAGACCAACTTGAGGTCTTAATATTTGTTCATATATCTAAGGGCATTAAATTATCTCATTCCAACTCTAAGACAATCTTAGAAGACCCATCTAATTATCCTGACTAGATCAACTTCCCATGAAACTTTTCATGTATGGTAAAATCATGTGAAGTTGTCTCTTTGTCAACATTCTTTGCCTTGAGAAGGATAATTGGATCCTTTTGGTCCTTAAAACTTTGTTTTTAGGCCTGATGAAGGCTATAGTACCTATGAAAAAACTTTACCATGTTTCCACATGATCCTTCATTGATCATTAAGCTTCAGTTTATCTTAAGGTTTGCAATTTCATGGCCATCTAATTGGTTATAGGTCTCATTTATAAGCTAACTATAGGTGCTTATGCTCTTATAATATGCCCTTCTTTAGCTTGAAAGTGTCTTGTTCTTATAACTTCATGAGATTATCATTCTTAAATTATCCTTTCATTTGATTATCAACTACTATTTATACTTTCAAAAGTCCTTTTTTCATAGTAACTAGGTCTTTCATACCTATACTATATGCTTAAAGGTTTCATTTGTATGGCTATAGGTTACCCTCTTTGGAGTTTTGGCATGCTTATTTATAACTTTATCTTGGTGATTGATGCATTAGATTTCATATTTTATTGCTCTAAAATCCTAGATTAAGGTCCATCTATATTCCTTGGAAGGTTTGTTTGATGACCAAACCTTGCTACTGTAGATATGTTTTGTATAGGCCTTTATGGCATCATTTACGTAACGACACATATCTTTTTATCCCCTAGTTACACTTAATTAAGGAAATCCTTCGTCATTTACTCCAATTTTTGACATCCTTTAAAATTTCAACCCCTTGAAAAGTATGCTTGATTACAAAACAAAACCCTACTTGGTTGTAGTTGACCATCAAGTACAGACTTGTAGGTCATTTGTAGTGGCTCTTTCTTGAAGGATAGAGCATAAACTTCTATTACTTGTCCCTATGATAGAATATTTACTTCACCAAATTAATGACATTAGTCAATCACCCTTTATGCACACTTAAGGCACCAATTCACCTTCTTGGTTGTACCCTAACTCCTAAGGCTAGATGTAGATGATTGTAAGCTTAGTTGTAGGATACTTTTTTAGAGTTTTAGGCTTGTTTAAAACATGAAATGATTTTCCCCCCTTTTTCTCTTCATGAAGTTCTCTCCCTCAACTCTATTATCTCTTTGATAATAATATCTAGCCTCTTAGATAGCTCCAAGACCTTCCAATTTCTATTAGGCCTCTTTATATGGTACATGACTATAAGATTCTTTTAGGACTGTGTGTGTCAAGACTCCCTTCAGATTTATTTTTTAATTTTTTGATATTATCCTCTTCATAATTCCTTTTGATTACACTTTAAAATACTTAATACCCCTCACAAGCCTTGACAATTCCTTTAAATAACCAAAACCTCATCACTATAGGTGTGGTTCATATAGTGGCATGCAGGTCATTGTTTGGCACTATAGGTTATTTTGGGCTAGTTAATGATGCTTAATCAAGCCCTTCTCAGACTTATATCTCCTAGAAGCCATAATAAGCCCTCTTTTCAATCCAAACTATTACCCTATTTGTAATCCCTTCATTAAAGTCCTCTTCATAGTAGATCAACAATGCATTCCTATGGATATAGGGTCTAATAGGCTTAATATAGGCTATTTTATTATGTGTATTTTGGCTACTAGATTCTTAACTCAAAACCCTTTTAGGTTTGATTTTGATGACCAAACATGATCAACACCTTGTCAAGACCTTAACCAACACTTTCCCTAAGAATAATCATATCTCTCCTCAAACATGACTATGTATGTGTGTGTGTGTGTGTGTGTGTGTGTGTGTGTGTGTGTGTGTCTTGTGTACCAAATTTATCAATTCTAACCTAAAATAAGGATTAGAAAACATGATTTGTTTTTTGGAAAACTCCATTTTTGTGATAGGTAAGGTCATTGCATATATATAATATGAAATATATTTTCCCATGTGATATTGATATCCTTTGTTCATATTGATGTCATTGACTGAATATTAGGCCTATGGGCTTCTATATTGGCTATGATATGATGCTTTATTGGTATATCATGCTTGATCATGAATTTGATGCTGTCTCCTATCAACCTTAGCTCCTTGGTGATAGTAACATGGAATGGAGGTGATGTGAGGGTGGTAAAACCATGAATGGAAGATGAAAGATGTTGAAAAGGCATGAATGGAGATGAAAAAGAGGTGAAAACATAATGGTTCAACAATGATTGATAGTGGATAAGATTGAGATGGAAAGGAGGGTGAAGGAACATGAAAATATAGAGAGGAGTGTATGTAATCATGAACACCTAATTATAATTCTACCTAACTTTGGAAACCTTTGGAGGAGAGCAAGGAGTCAAAAATGAAACATATTTTTCTATAAAAACCTTAAAATTTGCAAAGAAAAATTAAAGAATGATAAAATAAGCCTCTTTAGGCACTTTGAGAGCATGAAGATTGGATTATTGATATAAATATTAGATAATATTTGATAATTATGATTGGAAATCATGACAAACTTGATGAAGACACTGAAAACAAACTTTCTTGAAAACTTGAAGCTACCATCTCTCTTCTTGATTATACAATTCACTCTTAAAGCTCATAAATTGCAAAAATGAACTCCTCATATCAAATATACTTTCTTTAAACATTTAAAATAGGAAAAAGACTTGAATAAATCCATTAAAAGTTAGGTTGTGTCCCTAAAAAGCTTCACCAACTAGAATTTTCTTGAAATGATGCCCTAGTGAGGAGAAACTAAAGAAAACTAGATGCCCTTCTTGTTGCAAGGCTGCAAAAAATTATATGATTTCAACTAAATGGTTTATGAGCCTAAAGAAGCCAATTTAAGAACCACCTGATCCATCAAGAATACCTCTATGTCTAGTTTATTCACCTAATAATTGAGGTTTGTAATCTCCTTCATCAGTCTATACTATCAAAAAACCTACAAGCATGTATTTTTGTGTAAAATCTCTAATTAGAAGGAAGAGACTAGTTTAGGGCCAGTATGGCCATCAATTGTCATAAAATTCTTATTGAATCCTGATCTTGGACTACACTTGATATCCCCTACTCTTGATGTATGGAATATGTACAAAATCCATACTCTTACTTGAGAATGAGAGAGATAATCTTTATTTTGTCCTTTAAAAGCCAACCTAAGTCTCCATCTCTTGAAGTAGAAGATGTTAGAGGCAATACATGATAGAACATGAAAAATTAGACTTTTTTCAACCATTATCATGCTTTAAATATGTAAATTTGTAATGTGTGGGGGAAAAGGGGTATTTTTGGCTTTGAAAGCATAATAAATCACTTTTCCAATACTTAAAAGTTTGGAATTAAGAAAATTTAATGTTTTTTTTAATATATTCAAAAGCCTTTTGAAAATATTAATTCCTTTTTAAAACCATTTTTGACATTTTATGACCAAAATGTACCATATTAGGCCAAAACTCATCGGTTTAACCAGTTATAAAGGGTTATTGACTAGATTTTACAAAGTTTTATGGGGGTAGTAATTTGGCCTTGATAGATAAAATTACTAAGAGGACCAACTTGTAAAGTTATCTCTTTCTCACTAAGAGCCTTATAGAATGCCCCATTGAATAATTTAAATAATATAGTAAAAGGATGTAAATCATTATGAGTATAACCCAAGTTCATAATTAATGTCATGGTGATAATATTATAACTTTAACCATTATCAATTATAACACTATGTAGAGGGTGTTTATCATGGTATGTTGGAATGAATTTCAGAGTCATCATACTTAATGTCATTTTCATGAAAATTAATATATAGTCTCTAAACCATATGATTCATATCTCATTTTTAAGTACCAATAATCCCATCTAGTGGGTTCCCATAATGTTATGGATGAGATTGTGTGTTATATGCCATTTGAACTTATGGTTCCTGCTTAGAATGGTCATACAATGGATTGTTAAATATTTTCTATTTATAATGATCACTAGGTTGTGAGCCTAATTCCTTTGGAGGATCCTCAAATGTAAGTTTTTGGTCATAGATAATATCTTTGATATTGTACTTCAAGGTGAAACATCTACTTATAGAATTCCTTTGTCCTTGATGACAATCATAATAATAATTACCATCACATCCTTTGGGTAAATTCTCATTCATATCAACATCTATAGGATGAGGGAGAGATATAACTTGACACTCTAGTAACCATGAGAGTAATGAAGCTGGGGACTTAGGTAAATGAGAGAACTATCTCCTTAGTTCATTGGATAAAATAAGTTGATAAGGTTATTGTGAGACTATGTTAACTATGGTGGTTATTTCCTTTTTAGGTTTAGGAGGTTTTACCTTATAAATTGGTTTAATTATAAATTTGATACTAGATGTAGATGTAACAAATGGGTTAGCTACATACTTGAGATTATTTAATGAAATAAGCTTCATTTCATGGTCCTACATAACATGACATAAGTCATTTAAAGATTTTAACTTATTAAAAATAATGGACTCATGTAACAAAGCAAGAAAGATATGCTTGAATATGTCTTTCAAGTCCTTATCTACCATAAGATTCATCATTTTAGATATCATTGTCTTATATCTCAAGATGTATTCATTGATAGGTTTATTGGTTCCTTATTTAATTTTAGAAATTTAAGCACAAGAAACCTTTTTATAAATATTAATGAAAAAATGTGCTAAAAATAGTCTGTAATAGGTCTGAATGATTTCATATATTGCATAGATAAATCATAAAACCACATCAAAGCATAGTCCTTGAGGATTATTAGAAATAATTTGGCTAAAGTTTGTCATTTGAGGAATATTTAAGGAAATCTTCATAAGAGGATCAAATATGTTGTTTAGGATCACCCTTTCCATCATAAAATTTAAACTTAGGTGTAAAATATATAATTGTTAAATGGTTGAAGGAGATCTCAAGTGTAAGAGGGTTATGTAAAACATCTTGTAAATATATAGCATAAGGGGATTTCAAAGATTTATGTTTAATGTTTGTAACCTTTTCTTCTAAGGTATCTATAACTTGAAGGAGTTTTTGAATGGTAGACCTAGTGGGATTTATATTATCAATTTGAGTAGTCACCAAAGGGGATGAAAACATGTTTTGAGTAGTAATAGGCATTAAAACTGGTAGTTGTGTCAAAATAATTAATAATTCCATGATAGATGTTTCAATAGTAGTTTCATTAAATAAAGGTTTAAACATATAATATGTGATCCCATTATATGTAGGTGGGTTAATGAGTGGGGGATCAATTATAGTTCCTTCTAAGGATTCACCATCACTAGGTGAGGCAGCCTTAGTTTTATCTTGTATACTTATTTCATCTCTTGTAACATACAAAAATGCATACATTAAGGCCTTATTATCATCGATATGAGTAATTCATACTTCTTTATATTCCATTTGGAATCAATTTTTTACATTAATATTTTACATTGCTTCATAAACTAAAAATAAAAACTTTACAAAAAGATACAATAATTAAAAAACCCTAATTTGTCCTAGCATTTGATATTCAAAGATTAGGTTCACCAATTGTTTAACGCTAAATTGATCTAGGTGATATTATTGTTATCCATATATTTTATTAAAGGCATATATAGAAATGAAATGGCACAAGGGTGATAAACAAATCTATAATAGGCTAATTAGATGCTAAACTTAAATATAGGCATATGTTGAATTCATAAAACCAAGATAGTATAAATATATAAATTATAATTAAGCTATGTATGGAGATGATAGGGATGTGATATAATTAGTTGATTATGATGTTGATATTGTTATAAATATGGAATAGGTAGGAACAAGGCTATAATATAGTTATAGAATAGTCAACAAATTATAGATTTGATGCTTTTGGAGATATGGACAGTAACATCAACCTGGGATGGTTATGTTGATGCTAATGTCTAGGTTTGACATAAGTATCCTATATAAAATACCTATTGAATAGGGATGTGAACACCTAGATGGTTCCATTTTTTTATTTACCTTTTCTCTGGTGAATTCAAATCTAGATCATGGACTATTACTTCTTTTAAAATGGTAAAACCTGAGTTTTCCATCTTCATACTGACCTTAGGGGAAAATGGGTTAGTGGTCACATAGTGTCAAGATAAACCTCAAAAACCCACTATAAATGGGCACTACCTACATATAAAATACTCTAGAAGAGGACTTCAGACTCATGTAGTTATCCCCTACATGTTGCCTTGTGTGTGAATCATACAATATGTGGAAAGTAAGTATAATAGTGACTTAACATTTAACTTAGAAAATTGATTTGTTAGGATAATATTTTAATACTTTAGACCTAAAACTATATTTTAACTATGATGGGTGTTGAAATAGGGAAGATTTATTCAATTAAATTCTTGATAGAATGATTTTGATAAGTTTCCTTGGTCTCTTTAGTTGTTTGATAGGTGTTTCCCATGTGAGGAGTGAATGAGGGTTGATATTATATTTATATCAATAAATTTGGTGAAGTAACTCACATTAAATCACTTAGTCTGACCATTAGCATATGTTTCATTTGAAAATTAGATAATTTTAGGGAAATGGACACTTACGGCAATTCATGACACTAATGCTAATGCTATTCTCTGCCTTGGATGTTAGTGTCAAGGGATCAAGGAAATAGGTATATGTTTAGAAATTGTATAAGTGGAAAGTAAATAAATTTTAAGCATTATGGGATAGAGAGAAGGTCTATATCATCAACATAAGTCTAGTCAGACTAAGAGATATGCCAATGAGCACAACATAGAGTAAATATGACACTTGTAGAAGTGGGAAAGGTCTAGAAATGAGAATAATAACCAAGGTCTAAGTTTGCCAAGTGTACAAGACTGAGGTTATATATATTCATAAAATAGTGTCTACATTTTATTTATTATTTTTCCTTCAATCATTAGAGAATGGGTGCCTCCCATGAATCACTTGGAGAATATGGTTTCTTAGCCAAACATTTGATAAAAAAATGGGGGTGATCAAACTACAACTTGCATTTTATATTTTAAAGTGAAATTTTTGTTGATTAAAGAATGTTTAAAACATGATTATTTATGTCAATATTTATAACCCCAAGATATAAATGGGTTGGAATAGAAAAGGATTCACACACACAATTCTATAGTGTTCAGTGACTCCAAGTCATGCACTATGAAACTAAACCAAATCAACCACTACATATGGATTGTAAATTCAAATGAAATCTATTGTTATTATCCTAGTATATCCTAATATACAAAAAAATTATTAAAAGAGAATGAAGTGCACCCATGCTCCTATATCATCCAAAATACTGCGGCATAAACTTTTTATTATAACCCCACTATAATTTTATTATTGCAAATTTGAAACTATGTAACTATGTGAATTTTGTCCTTCAAAATAAATAGTATTTCACATGAAATGACATAATCCACCAAAATATGTGACAAATAATATAATTTACAAATTTTGAATTGTTATTGTGTTCATGAAAAAAAAATTATCTTTGACAATGGCTTATCTCATGCATGCAAATCACATTGGAGTGTCCCATTTTGAGGTGAGGTATTTTTGTTCCTAAATATTCACTCATCTCAAAATAAAAGTTAACTTTAAACATGCATAGTAATATATTATGATTTTAAATTACAACATATGGAAATGTGTTAGCATATTAAGTTTAGAATTATGTATAGAAAGTAAGAGGCAAAACATATATAATGTATCAAGAAAATCATGGGATTAGTGTGTTAGTATATTAGTATTTTAAGAGTATGTTATATGGATCATGGAACTTATCAAACTCATGAATTTAAAACACACACACACACACACACACACACAAGGACAAATTATAGAAAGTTGACATATATGGGCCAAGGGCCAATTACAAGGACATGTTAAAATGTCCTAAAACAACATGCATAGACATGATAATTGTCATAGATAAGGCCAATTTAAAATAAACTAAATTTTAAAATGTCTCATATACAAAGGCCAAGGGCTAAAATAAGGACATGTTCAAATTTTTCACACATTACATAGGGCCAGGGTCCAAAGCAAAGACATGTTCAAATGTCACACACCAAACAATATCTCATAAAGATGCATCAATACAAGGGTCTCACACAAAGGCTATGGGATAACATAAAAGACAATTAAATTTTAAATATACCATCTACAAGTAATAAACATCAATATGACATAAAATTATCAATTTTATTCCAAGCTATGGATATGTCATGTAATAATATCCTATAAAATTGCATGCCCATGTACACTATATAATATAAAAATGTTATCAAGACATTTTTATCAAATTTAAAGATAAAAAATATAGGGTTATAGAATTATAACACCTTCATACTATCACCTATGAACAATATGCCCCCAATTTGAAATTTTTAATGGGTAGAGAGAGTCCAACATATTAATCCTTAGAAATGCAAGTATTCATGGATAACAATTCATAGATACATGTGAAATGTATATTTGATATAAAATGAATATGATATCTATTAATAATGAGATAAATAACATATTTCAAAGTTGTAATCTAGATTTTAAATCATGTTTACGTTCTAATTTTTTATTTTTTGAGTTTTTTAATGTTTTTGTATTTTGAAAATATATATATATATATATATATATATATATATATATATATATATATATATATATATATGAGGCTGAAACTAAAATAAATCAAGGTGTCAAAAATAGAAGATATGAATAACTAACAACATATGTTTATGATATCAATTTACTTGGAAAGATTGGTTAAATGAAACAAGAGAAAGATTCTACTATTTTAATATTATTAAGAATGCATGAATATCAAAAGTATAGAATAATTTGAATATACACTATCATTATTTCAATTGTATAGGTGTCAAAATATGTTTCTTGTGCTAGCAGTATGGTTTGAAAAATGTGTATAGTTTTTATGAACAAAAGTGTTTGGCATACTAAAATTGAATGATACAAATAAAATTTGGTAGTATTAAGGCCCAATATTTTAAAATGTAATTTTTGGGTTGACATTTTAAAAAGACATAATCACCTAATTAGGAAAGTAGTGGTGGATGATACTGTCTGAGTCTAATAATTTTGTTTGGGATAAAATAGTAGTCTATGTCAATGTATATTATAATAACAAATAAGAATATAACATTATTTAGCACTATTTATTTTTTAAAGATAAAAAAATGGGATTTGAAAATAGTAGGGCTAATAGGCCAAATCCATCAATGAAATCTAATGGCATAAAATAAAGAATCAAGCGATTGCAAGTGAAATAAAAATATAAGAATAAGATGCAATAATATAGAAGATATGTACAACCATATTTTTATGTTTTTGATTTGAATAATTTTATTTTATTTTTTTATATAAATTCACAAGCTATCCAATGATTCCTTTTATATCAACATCAAAAAATTAGTAATGAGTGGTAAACATATTACATTATTCGAGTGAAAAGTATTTAATGTCATATTATAAAAATTAGAATGTATATAAAATTCAATAATATAACTATCTAAATGACCATGTATGTGATCTTGAGTATCAGATATTAACCTAGGAGGTATAAGGAAACATGAAACCTCATTAGATGATATAGAATATTGTTCCATTTTTAATATCTTTTGAGGCATATGTTGCATAGTATGTATATCCACCTTAAGAGATAGTAAAATTATGTGTGATTATTGTAAAGTATATTCATTATTTTAATAAAATTGATTTTAATTTATTGTATTTTGAACCTTTTTAACCTATTTTTACAAGCCTTTTTCTTAGATGTAAAAAAAATGTTTAGTTTGTGCTTATATGCCTTATTGAACTATGGTGGTGGATGAGGAGGAGGTAGAATGGAATGTAGAGGATGCTCATAATTTATCCATGAAATACTAAAAACTTGATTGCAATAAATATATTTCAAGCATACATGAACCATATAAGGTACATCATGAACATTTATCAACTGTGGAAATCCAAAAATCATATAAAAATTCTATTTTTTGGTAAAACAACAAAAGGAGTGGATAATATAATAGGTCCCACTTGAAGAGAGAACATAATATGGCCCAAAGTGGCTTGTATCTTACCATTAAAATTCATTAGTTTTAGTAGTTGTTTTTATGTCTCTTTATGTTTAAATTAATGAATGAAGAAATGTAATTATGTATTAATTTTAAATTGATCCATTATCAATTAGTATACTATGAATAGTTGTTGATCAATATGAACTCTTATGTACAAATCATGAAAATCATAATCATCATAAACTATTTCACTATCATCAAAATTTATCATAGGTTATGGTCTAATGTTTGGTGTATCCTTATTTGTATCAAGCTTAAGAAATAAATTACTAAAAAAATTGAGCTTAACATTGTCATTTATTTTAGGATTGATTTCTTCTATAGGGTCATCCACCTGAATAAACTATTGTCAATAAGATCTTGAATGAGATATTTGAGCTTGAAACACTTGTTTATAGAATGACCTCTACATCAATTATAATCACAAAATTCATTATTATTAAATAATTTACTTTGATGTTTTGTTTATTTCAACATCATGTAGAGGAGATAAAGTGATTAAGTGACATTCAATAAACTTTTATAGCAATTTGAAACATGGTTGATTTGACAAAGAAAAACTATTAGAGGTTGAGAAATAACATTGAATTTCATATTTGCTTCTAATTTAGTATCTTATGCCTTAGATTTATAAGATGGTTTAAATTTAATTATTTTTGTATCTATAGTAGGTGTATATGTGTACTTAAGATTTTTTTTGAGTTTGATTTCTCTATCTTTTATAATATGATAAAGCTCTTCAAATTATTTAAACTTATTAAATAACATTGGATCATGTAAGGGTGTAAGAAAAAATTATTTTAATATATATATTAATTCATTTAATGATAGTACATTAGTAATTTTGGCCAATATGGTTCATTAGTTCCTTAGCTTAGCTTAGCAATTTTTGCATCTGAAAGTTTCTCATCAATGTTGATAGAAAATTTATTAAGAAATAAATACACTAAACGAGTGAATGATTTCATATATTAAGTAGGAAAACCATAAAACCATCACAAACCATACTCTTTTAGGATCCGTGTAAAAATATTGGTTATCAATTTATCATTGAATGCATAATCTGAACATGTTTCATGAAAATATATTAGATGTTGTGCAAGATATAATTTACCCTCATATAAAGGAAGATTAGGATATATAAACATGGTGGATAAAGGAAATGATGAAATATCATGTGCTAATGGATTATGGAGTAAATCATTGGATTCTAATGATTGGTTAGATTTTTGTATACTTTGATCTAATTGCAACACCTTAGCTTGAAAAACTAAACCTGATTACTCAAGGGATTATGTAGTAGATATGGTGTGTGATGTATCATGTGTATCTATCATAATATTTGAAAATATTACATGGTTAGGCATGCGTACATACATATTTAGTATAATATGTGTTCCCCTAAACATAAATATATGGATAAGATAGTAGTATCAATACTAGTAGTAGTTACACCCATGGTAAGGTTGACAATGAGTTTCTCAACATAATTGTTTTTTTATTGAAATTAAGTTACATTTACATGTTTTTATTGTTCTTTTCATGTTAAAAATAATAATGACTCAGTTTAATTTGGATGGGCATTAAGGTATTGATTAAATTTTTTAGCATTTGTATTATCAAAACTAATTTCTTGAGCATCTTTATATTAAATAGTTTTATCACTTTCCATTAGACCCTAATGGAAAGTGAGGAAAGTGGAGGAAAAGAGACATAAGACCCTTAAAATTTTGAATTTATTTTTGAGTGGGAAAATCATAATGTTCTTAAGGACACTAACATGAATCTAAGACACACTAAACTTAATATCAATAACTATTCCGAAGTCATCACTTACCCATGTGATGCTCTTCATCATAATTCCATGGTGGAAAAAAGGTCAAAAGAATAAGATATTCCATTAGTGTTGGCCATGATAAAAAATTAGTTATAAATGGATTACATTCTCCCAATGTACCCCTATCTTGGGTAGGTAAAGTAAAAGGTAAAAGTCTAGTGGGTCACAAATAATTGAACCTCCATATTTTCCTGTCTATTAAAAATAAAGAGGTATGCATTTATATTTTTGATACTATGATGGAACTACCCAACATGGAATTGAAAAAATCTATTTTGGCTAGGGTGAATAGTTTCCACCCAAACATTGATTCTTTTCGTAACTGGTCCAACTTAAAATGGAAACCTAAAGGACACTTGGAGGTGGTCACCTTAGCCTAAGTGGTTTTTTTGATAAATTTATCAACATAAGAAGATTTAATTAAGGTCCTTTATAAAGGGCCTTAGTTCATGGGCAAATCAAGTGTCTCCATTTGGAGGTCGAAAGTTGGTTCAAATCTTAGTAGTATAGTGATGGCTGACGTCCTAATGTGGGTTCTCCTCCCAAAGCTTCTTATAGAATATGGACACCTAAAAATCATCTTGGGGATATATAGAGCACTGGGATAACCCTTTACTATTGACTCAGTCACCCTTTTTCATCAAAGGATGGTTGTGGCTCAAGTTCATGTATTCTTACTAGTGGCTAAACCACTTCTCTGTAAGATCAAAAGAAAGTCCAAATATTTGGAATGATCATAGTAGATAGTGTATGAGAATAAATATATTATTTTACCTCATTATAACATTATGATTTACATGTAAAATGATTATCTAAGGAAGAATTAGGTACTTGTAACTCCCAAGAAAGTATGGGCCCAAACATTTGATCCATAATTATAATGAAAGGTTGATCCACATTTGAATATCAAGTCACCTAATGCTTCATCAATCACTCCTCATTTAGGAGACCTGATAGCATTATCTTATAAAAACTATATTACTCCACTTCATTCATAACTTACCTCTGATCCTTAGGGTTATCCAATCCCTCTACTAACAATCCTTTTTAGTTCCCCTTTGTTGCATTCCCCCTCACTCAAACCCATTCCACCAATTCAAATTAAACAAATCACTCCCCTAAGCATCCCCATGCATCCCCTCTCCTTGGGATATTAGGCCTTATCGACCCTATAATAGAGCCCATTCTTAGCCCCGCCAAACCTATCCCTAAGTTGAACTCCCCCTCTTAATTGAGAAGGCCTTGGAGCTTCTCCCCTACCTTTTCCCCCTTGTAGTCCTTTAACCTTTTCATTATTCTTCCCCACCCCTCATCACCCTTTTTTGATAATCTTTTGGTTTTAGATCATCTTTTTAAACATGTATCTTTCTCATAGCTAGCCTAGGTTTTAGCTTAGAAATGTCTACTTTTTACTAATTTAAATAGTGAAGATAGACCTCCCTTAGAGGAAGCCCTAACAACTTTCCATATTAATCACTCATATCCCCCCAAAGATAAGTGATAATGTTCTTTGAGTAAATCACCAACCTTAAAATTAATCTAAGAAGAGGGCTTTACTACACACACCAAAAATAGGAAACAAAGAAATAAAGCTAATATTGGTGTGATTTCAAAATTAGTAGGTAGATCTCTCTAAATAGTAACACAAATTATTGAAACAACAAAAGAAATTGCAAATGCTTCTCAACAAACTCTCAAAATTACCATGGATAAGAAATGAAGATTATTACATGGAATGTTAGAGGGTTAACAACCTCAAAAAGTAGAATACCCTCTATAATCTCAAAAAAATAATTTATCCAACCATTTTACTTGTCCAAGAACAAAAATGTTTGAAAATGCCCTAAGTTTATGTGTTGAAAAAGTCTAGAAGAAGTATAGTGTTACAGTCACTAGATCTAGAGGAGCCTTAGGGGGTCTTGGAGTCTTTTTAAACCTATAAAATATAGAAGGTGTTATTTTTTGGAAGACCAATGATTAGGTTTATATTATTTTTAGAGATATAAATAGCAGTGAGGAATGGATTTTAACCAACATTTATTATCCAAACTCTAAACATGCACATTGTAAGTTATGGGATGATATCATTTCTTTCTATAAGACCTATGAATGTTGGAACTAGATTGTATCCAGTAGATTTAATATCCCACTTACTCCTAGGGAAAAAAGTGGGGGACTAATAGATCTCACTAAAATTATGCTAGATTTTAATGAATTAATTTCAAGAGCAAGCCTTATAGATGTGGACCTAAAATTCAATCCATTAATTTGGTCTAATAGGAGGATGGGAGATAACCTAATTTAGGTTTACCTCAATAGGGTCTTGATCTCTTTAAATTGGGACATTGAGTTCAGTAGAAATGTGTCCTCTTTACCCAGAATTAGTTCTGACCATAATCCCTTGATATTCAAAGGAGAAATAATTTTAAAACCAAAGAATATTACTTCTAGATTCTAAATCATATAGCTACACCACCCAATCTTTATTGAATATTTAAATGAATAGTGGAAAGAACCCTTCTCAGGTATTGATATGTATATCCTAGCCAAAAACTAAACTTCTTTAAAGCAAAAATAAAAAATGGAACAAGGAAGTTTTTGGAGACATTTTTTTACAAAAAAATTATTTGGAGGAGGAAATAATGGTAATTGAATAAATAAAATACTTGGAAGGGAATAATGAGTAGCTTTACCAAAATGAAAATAAATTTTATGCCAGCTCCATAACGTAGAGGTGAGGGAAAAGTCATACTAGAACCAAAAATCTAAGTACACTTGGTTGAAAGAAGGGGATAGACATACAAAATTCTTTCATCACTCAGAGACTAGACATAGGAATGTGAATAGAATAATGCAAATGGAAATGGAAAAAAAAAACCTTAGCAAAGAAGAGAAGATATCCTAACACATGATTAATTTTTTCAAAAAAATACTCATGGAAGATGGATCCCTAGATAAATAGATGGAAGATATTACTTGGAGTAATTTTAATAAGGTCATTTCTAAATCCAACAATGCTACCTTAGCCAAATCCCCATTAGTGGAAGAGATAAATAAATGTTGTGTTTGTGATAAAGATGTAATCATACTTCCCATGACCCTACTCCTCCCTATGATTACACATCAACTCACATGCAGATGATTGACCTTGGTTATCTTGATTTGATACATTTCCCACTTTCATGGAATTTTATCATGTCATATATCCATACCCTATACATCCTTAGCATCTTACTCCCCTTTTGTGCAGATATAGGCCCTCTAAATTCCTTTTGGGGCCCTTCCCATGGTCTTTTGACCACTTAGAGTGGAATTTAAACCTATGCAATAGCTTAGAAAGGAAAATAATGGCCTAGACCACATTTTTCCTTCACAAAATCCACATCTTAGACCATGGCCCAGGTAAAACATACAAAAAGGAGTTAATTTGGATGAAATAGCTAGAAATGATTAATTTTTGGCCTTTGGTAGATTAGGGTTACCATACATGACACTTCATCATTAATTTTAGCCTTTATCTCCTAAATTTTTTATCTGATCTTCCCACTTGATCATCACACTCAAAGATTTTCTACCTTCTTAAGTTTCACCTGGTTCATTCTTAGCACACTTAGCTTTCATTATAACAAGGGATGCCCTACTATTCTACAGTTCATCTTGGTGATTCACATTTCTCTATACAATATTCATAAATCTTTTTGGTTTCTCCTATGCCATTAAAGACTCCATTTCACCTTTTATTATGCTCCTTGCATTGGTTATCTCTCAATTGGTAGATTTTCCATTACCTCTTCTTCTACTTTTAACTCCTAGTTTGGATTCAACTTACACAAGCTTGATCCTCCTCCTTCATTACTTCTTAGCTTAGGTAATTGGTTCATATAAATTATGCACACTACTTTTTATGTTTTATACAAGGGAACTTAGCTATGTAATGTGAAATTCATGTTTTATTACAATAGTTTATATGTTAAGTTTTGGTTATTTTAGTGATTTACATTGTTTAGGGCATTATCTAGGATAGATTTTAAAGTTTTATTAACTCATATGTGGTTAAGAATATCTTAAATTAATAAAAATATCTTCCATTATATGTCATGTTTTCTTTGGAAACACATCTCATTACATAGTATAATATTAAATGCTCAAAACACTCTATACAATTTGCATAAACAATTTCCTCTCTTGCTAAACCAAAAATTTGCATTATTAGGTAACAATAGTGTTGAAGATAAAGAATTAGATTAGACTTAGATTAGGCATGCTATTACACCATTTATTTAAAACACATTTACTTCCTATATTGTCTTTCATTTATCTTGAAAGTGCATTTTATTCTAAGTCTAAACTTTACTTGTTAGCTCTCTTTTTTCAGCATTGTTATTTCTACAATTTATATACAAATAGATTTATAGTCTTAGTTGATTTATTTACTATGGTTATACCCATTAGAGATTCTTACATCCTTTGTATACTTAATTTTGATATCTCTAACCTAGTTTACAAGTTTATCTATATCTTGGTTCAAGCTAGAAAATTGGACAGCCTATATATATCTCTAGTATCCTATATAAGCCTTGAGCCTTCTAGCCTTCTAGTTATTTATTTAAGTACTCTATCTACCCCCTACCAAACACTAGTGGCTCTATTAAAATTCTTAGAGATAAATTATAGCACACCTAGTGGGACCTCACATATGGTCTCATGTTAGTTCTATCTATTTCCCACTATTTCTTACTCTATTTATAACATACAAGAAAAAGGAGAGAAACAACAGATGAGGGTTGTATAACTAGTTAAACATTATGCTCATTGATGACTAGATAAAGTGGGAGCTCATTTTTGGTGAGGAAGGACTACCTAAAATAAGACCATAATATGTTTGTTAGACAAGTATAAAGGGTGAACTCCCTAGCAACATGCTAAACCCAAGAAGTAAAAGCTCCTTTGGATGGCTATCAATCCACTCCCCTAATGATAATTTTTTTTTTGAAAATAGAAATGAAAGGTGATAAACATAAATTATTATGAAATATATAAATATAATACATGTTCAAAAAAATTATAGCATGGTGAGTCAATACCATACAAATTAGATTGAAGGTCAGGTCTAGAGGATGTGAGTAGGGTTTATAGATAGGACAAAAATAGAGATAGGTCTGATGGAGTGTGAAAGGGGAGGAAATAACAATTTTTTATTTTCCTTGATAGTGGCCATTAGTGGTTAGGATGGATGATGGTGGTTGTCTTGACCAATGATGGTTAGGTAACTAATGACGGTTGTCTTGACCAATGATGGTTATGTAACTAGTGATGGTTGATGTAGCTGGAGATGGTTGACCATGGAAAGTTGTAGGTGATTGAAATGGAGTTAGGGTGGAGTGGAAAGTGGAAAAAAGTTTAAATATGGGATTTTTGGGTGAGGGATAATGTGTAAGTGATCTGATTGAGATAAAAAGATTTATTGGAGAAAGGAAATGCTAAAAATAAGAGAAAAATACATGTATGATGAAAAATAGAATCCAATGACAAGATATATGAAATTGGGTATCATAACATTACTCCAACCTTCAAAATTCATGTGAACTAGTTTTTAGGATCTTGGATGTCTATATAAATAAAACAAGAGAGCCTAGACATAGTTTTTAGATCATTTTCTTTTCCAAGAGCCTTTAATTTATAGCACATAGTTGTTAAGTGAGGAGGAAGGAAGTCACTAAGTTGGTATAGGATAAAGATGCCAATTTAAAGAGAAGGTAAGTTGTAAGGTGTGCATGGAAAAGATCCATTTTGTCTATGCATGTCTTTTTTACAACTATAAGTTATTGTGGTAAGTCTTGAAGCTTGACTATCAGTGGTTGTACTCCTAAGTTTAGAAGGGTTAAAATGGGTCTTAAGTTAATATTTTAATATTTTTGAAAAAATGTCCTAGGTGTGTTAATGAATGTCAAAGTATATAAAGGTGTTTTTAAGGGTGAGTTAACTAGGTGAGTAGTTAACTAAGGGTCAAAGATAGGTTTGAGGTAGCTTGACATCAAAAACTAGTTAAGGGGTGTTAATCTAGGAATTTGACTTAAGAGAGGATGGTTAGTATGGTGTTAGTTTCAAAATGAAAATAAAATGAAAAAACACACTAACTAGCATAACATCTCAAGGCTTAGACACTAGGGAGAGATTATTTAACAAACTTGAATAATACACATAACTAAAATGCAAAAAAAGTCTTCTTTTGCCTTCTTTAGATGTTTCAAAATGCTTGTTGTAGTGGATTACTCGGTTTGTGCTCATGAAGTCCTCATCAATGGAAGCTTAGATACCTCCATCTCTCCTTGGAACCTTTGGCTTATGGCTTGGCTTGGAATTAATTTGGCATGGTAACACTAATTATAATGGCTTCTTGACGATATTTTTGCATTATAACTTTACACCAAAATATCTTATAAATGATGTTCATGGCCTCTCTATTTATATATTTTTAAGAATGACTAGAATCAACCTAAACCATCCATCTTGAGATTGAGATGTGTGGTCGAGGATTAATTCAATTTTTGGAATTAAGTTTACAATTATCCTCATAATTAAATTAGAAGAAGAGGTAATTAAGAGGAATGGATGGCATCATGGAAGGCATTAATGATGCATGCAAGGCATGAATCTTGATATTTGAGGCATTTATGGCCTAGAGATGTCTTCCCAAAAAATTAGGTCACTTGATGATGTAGATATTCAATATCCAATTCAAAAAATAAGTATTTAACAAGTTTCCATGGAATTATTAATTATGCCTTGATTTGGATTAATTAGCTCTTAAGCATGATTAAGCACTTCGTGTAAAAATTACTCAAATTGATCAGAATGCCTTGTTATTGATCCAAAATTTGATTGGGTAAAAATTATAAGTCAATGTCAGATGCATTGGAACCATATTCCCATTTAGGATGTTACCAACACTAAATAATAAAGTCACTCATCTCATGCAAGATATTTGATAAGAAAGATCAATCTAGAGCACCAAGGTGCAAAATTGACATTTTGACATAAAATGATTTGATGAAAGTTAACTAGCCCATAAATTTCATTACCCCATTTAGTGATACCCTATATAATATCATCACTTTAATAAGTTAGTTTAACATCATTTATTGTGGTTTAGTGTTTTTAGGCCAAATTATGCATTTTGGGTGGAAATTGGCCAAAACCCTGAGTAGAGGTTATTGTTGGCCAGATTTAGGTGTCTACAATTTTCCCCTATTTGAGAAGGCATTGAAATATATAAACATAGTAACATATTCTCAAATAATGAAAAGGTCCTATACGCCTACAATTGCAATGATGATAAACTAACTATATGATTCCCCCTTGAGGGAACGGTTGGAAAAAGTAAGTCAGTAAATGGTACCTTGAAAAGAGAGAAGTGGAACAAGGGGACCAAAGAAAGGAAAGATGATGGGGTGAAAACATAATGATATTTAAAAAGTAGTAAAAATCATTGAGAATGTAAGTGGGATGGTGTATAATGGTTTCCCCAAAGGCAATTATAAATATTGTACCTCGATAGTGGCAATGTGGTATGATAACACAATAATTTACCCAAAGGTGGTTATAGTCATTGAGAATATGGAGCTGCCCCAGTTAGGATACACAAACAAGAGAATAACATGACTCTGTATGGGTAGAAAAGTGGAAATGGTGACAACATAATGATTTCTCAAAGATGGCTATAATCATTAAGAAATACAGGTGGGATGGTGTGCAATGATTTGTCCATATGTGGTTATAATCATTAGACCCCAATGATGGCAAACATGATAAACTTGGCTGAAGATGATGATAACTTAACATAGAGGGTAATGATGAATTGAAACAACCTATTAGTTAGGGAGATGCTTGCCTAAACTAATAAAGGTTGAAATTATTTCATGGTTAATTACTCTAATTGGGATATGATTGGGATTGAATCAATATGTTCGTGTTGAAGAGATGTCACCATTGTTTAATAGACTTATTAAAGTTAAGGTTTGTTGTAGCACATGTTGGTAGGCATCATGGGATAACATCATGAGGACTTGGCCAAAATATGCATAAGGAATGACTCCCGTAATCTAATACTCAATAGAAAACAATGCACCAATGATATAAACTATGATGACAATGTAAAAGTATGAATATAGATGATTCAAGTATAATAGTGCGGAAGGAATCACCCAATGAACACACATAAACTAAATTAAGTCATTAATGTTAAAATAAAACAAATAGACACACAAACAAAATAATAAATAAAGAAACAAAGAAACACTCAAAAGAAACCATGTGAATAGTGCCCATAGAAAATAGGTGATAACTTTAACACAAAAAAATGGCTGAAATAGAAGAAAAGAAAGGGGGTGGTCGAGCTGTCTCTATATGCACTAGGTAAGTAGACACTACGTACATAGTTCCATGGATGTAATATCCAATAAAAAACTTCAAGCCAAATGTAGTTCTCCCAGGGAATGGGAAGAATGTGATAACTAAGGAAAACAAACATACTGGATGTGATAGAAGAAGAGGAATGGTCTTTCAAAATGGAAAGTGCATGAGATAAAAGGCCAAAAAGGATGAGGAAACTAAGTGATAAGTGATTTTCTAGTTACTTAGTAAGGGTTCCCAAATCCTTAAGGTAAAGAAGTGGTCAATGTGTTTGTTCCTTTCTAATGATTTTTAAAATGTTTTTTGAATTTTTTAAAGTTTCTCAACTCAATAAATAATGATGAGACACTTAAATGGTTCGAGATTGCAAAATGATGAAAGTGTTTAAACTAAAGTTTCTCATAAAATGGTGAGAGAGTGGCTTAGGTTACTCACAAAATGGTTAGAGCATGGGGAAAAGGATGACTCTACTAACCTCAAAAAGTATCGAGTGCTGAGTAAGACCTCAAGTCAGTATAGTTCTGCCCTTATAGTAGAGGAATTTGACTCATGTAGTAGTCAATTCAAGCAAAATAGGCACAATTGGTAAAAAGGAAGAGCATGACATAGGAAGTGGCAAGTTGGTAAATCAAGTCTCAATGTTGCCCCTAGTTTTCCTATAGGGGGTTATAACTAGGACACAATGGCATAAATCAATGGTACTAATTTTCCCAAAGGTTGTTATAATTATTAGAAAGACTAGTGGTAAGAAAGTAATAACAAATGAAGGATGCAACTATCAAAACTTCTATCACATTGTTCCAAAATATGATCTCTATCTAAATTACTTGAAACAACTAATGAAATTGATCATAAACCTTGATGCTAAAAATACATAAGTAATGGATAAAACAAAATACATAAGGAATGGAAAAAACCAAGGTCAAATAGGCTAGGCTTTAGAACACACTGGGATGATAAGTCAGAAGTGAAAAGTGGATATGACTAAGAGGATGAATAATGATGATATTTGTTTAAAAAAGAATAATGATAAAATGGCATAACATAAATGGTCCTTAGAAAAATACACCTTAGCACTCAATCATAGTACCACTTGAGATTAATAATATTCATTAGCCTAGGAAGTTCATCTCTATCTAATGTGGCAAGCTTGTATGTTCCTAATCCATAATCTAGAGTAATGATGAAAGGCCCTATCCAGTTTGGTTTGAATTTTACTTTATGCTTCTTTTTAGCCATGGTATTCTTTTGTCTTTATTTAAGAACAAGATCACCAAGTTCAAATGTTCTATACATAATATGCCATTTATAGTGGCCTTTGAGTCTATTCTGATATGCTTGAATATTTTTGGGCATGGCTATATGTATCTCATCAAGTAGGTCTAACTCTTGTAGGTGAGCTACTCGATAGTCATGATCATCCAAGACATACTTGAAAGATATTCACAGTGAAGGCAATTTGACCTCATTGGGAAGGATGGCTTTACTACCATAAACAAGTGAGTATGGAGTGGCTCCTATGGGGGTACGATGATTGGTATGGTATGCTCAAAGGGAAAGAAATATCTGTAGGTGCCAATCACAACTAGCATCATTGAAATTTCTTTTGAGAATATTGACAATAGTTTTGTTTGATGCTGTGGCTTGGCCATTACCTTGAGGGTAATATGCTACAAAAAAATGTTATGTGATGTTATATTTATTACATATCTAGTATACATCCTTGTTCTTCAATGATCCTCCATTATTAGATATAATGTTAGAGGGGATACGATAGTGGCAAATGAGATGGTTGAAGATGAATTTGGAAATTTGATTTCCAGTCATGTAAGTGAGGGGTATAGCTTCAACCCACTTAGTAAAATAGTCAGTGGTGGTAAGGATATGTTTATGGCCATTAGATGAAGTGGGGTTGTCTTCCTAATGAGGTCAAGTCCCCATGTATAAAATTTCCATGGTGTCAACATTAGTTTTAGAGTTTTGACTAGGTAATGAATAAGATTAGCATGTCGTTGACATTTGTCACACATTTTTACATATGTAGAAATATATACATCTATTATGGGCCAATAATAACTACTATGCAATAGAGTTTTAGATAATAATTCCCCACTAGAATTAGCACCACATACTCATTCGTGAACTTCTCTTAACACTAGTGTAGACTCTACTCAAGTTAAACAATGAAGTAGAGTTTCATCAAAACTATGATGATAAAGGGTGGGTCCAAGTAGGGTATAATGAGTGGAATGATGAATGAAGGCTTTGGTTTTTTTTGAGATAGGTTAGGTGGTAGAACTTGGTCATGAATTTAGTTGTAAAGGTTTGAGTACTAGATAGAATTAGGACCAACAATAACACAAATCATTGCAACTGTTGAAGGTTCATGAGCTAGTGCTAAAATATTATAGAAGAGGAACTGATACTCTCTAGCTTTATCTATTTGTTGAATTAAAGAACCAATAATAGCCATGGTATCTACATTTATGTTACTTTCCCTTGGTATGTACTCAAACTAAATGTTGGACATTTATTGCTTAAGAGTGTTGACCATGGATTAATATGGAATTAGCTTGTCATCTTTGGTTTGAAAATAATCTATGACCTGATTGATGATTAACTAAGAATAACCATAAACTTAGAAATGAGATATATTCCAATGCACTACTTGCCAAAGTCTTGCAAGAAGTGCTTCATACTCAACCATGTTGTTAGTATAAGGAAAGCTGATTATGAATGATTTAAGTATGAGATCTCTCTATGGTGTAATAAATAATAGGCCTGCCCTTGATCCATGTGCAATAAATTAACCATCAAAATACAATTTCCAAGGCTTCTCTTCAATGGGTGTATCAATGATGGTCATTATGGATTCATCAAGAAATTTAAACATGAGTGGTTGTGTGTCTATAAGAGGTACTTTAACAAGTTGATCTACAAGAAACTATCCCTTGATTAGCTTTTGATTGACAGACTCTATGTCAAACTCATTGAGAAGCATGATCCATTTGGCAATTCTTCCTTACAAAGTTATTTTAGATAGTAGATAATTGAGTGGATCTACTTTTAAAATGACCATGGTGTTATTATTCAACATGTAATGGTGTATTTTTTGAGCTACGAAGACCATGGCTAGATAAGATTTTTAAATAGGTTCATAGTTATGTTCATATGTAACCAAGGTAAGGCTTCGATAATATACAACATGTTATTTTTCACTGTCATCATGTTGATCCAAAAGTACCCCTAGAGCATGGTCAATATCTGATAGGTATAATAATAATGGTTTTCCTAGTATAGGAGGTAATAAAATAGGTGGATTAACAAGATAGTCTTTAAGTTGTTGAAAAGCTATTTGGAAGTGATCATCCCAGTGAAATGCAACTCCCTTTTTTAGAAGGTGTGTAAATGGATGGTACTTGTCTAGTAATTGAGAGATGAAGCATCAGATTGATTGGATTTTAACTTATAAACTATGAATTTTCTTTAAATTGGTTGGTGGCAACATCTTGATTATAGCATGGATTTTAGTTGGATTAACTTTAATACCTCTATAAGACATGATGAAGCTAAGTAATTTGCCTGAAGTTACACTGAATGCAATTTTTTTTGAATTGAGTCTAACTTTGTACTCTCATAATATATCAAATATCTTACACAACACTACTAGATGGTTAGTATTAGTTTTATATTTTCCTAATATGTCATCAACATAGTCTTAAAAAATATCATGAATCATATTATGGAATATGATAGTCATGGCCATTTGATATGTATCTCTATCATTATTAAGGCCAAATGACATTTCCTAATAACAAAATATTCCCCATGGAGTGGTGAATGTTGTTTTATGTTGGTCTTCTAGTGCTTTTCTAATCTGGTTATATCCCAAAAAGCCATCCATAAGTGAAAGCATTTCATAACTTACCATGGAGTTGATGATCATGTTAATATTAGGTAATGAAAAATCATCTTTAGGACAAGCTTTGTTGATGTATCAAAAATTATTATAGATTCTGATCCCTTCAAGCTTTTTACTAACAAGTACCATATTAGAGATCCATTCTACATAGTCAATGGGTCAAATACATCCTGCTTTTAAGAGTTTTTCCAACTCTTTCTTTACCAATATAGCAATGTGAGGATGCATCTTATGTAGCTTTTATTTTACAAATTTAGCATTAAAATTAACCATAAGGTGGTGTAGAGCCAAGGTAGGGTCTAAACCTAGCATGATAAAATAAGCCCATGCAAAGATATCTACAAATTTTCTCAACAGAGATGTAAAGACTTCATGTTCCTCCTTAGTAAGGGACGTGCCTAATTTTATCCATTTTAGGTCTAATGGAGTCTTGATAATTACATCTATTTTAGCTTAAATTAGAAGGGTCGAACCATATTCTAGGATATTAGGTAATTACTTGAAATATTGGATTATGTTAGGGTCCTATATAAAGACTTGCTCTTGAACTTTTCATAGGCATGATGAATCTAAGTCCCCTAATGGGAGATCTAGCCATGGGACAAAAATAGTTAGAAATTCTTGAAGAATTTTATCAAATACTTATTATTGATCAAAGATAAACTTGGATCCACATGCAAGTTCTTCATTGCTAGTTTCCTAGTCTAAATTTGAAGAAGAATGAACAACCATGTCTAATGGCACCTAAAACAAGTTTTCACCACTAGACTAGCCTTTATCTTTACTTTTTCCCTGGTCAAGAAGCACCTCAAAGAGGTTTTCACTTTGGGGCCTCAACATTTTACTTTTTTTTTTGGTTAAGGGTGTTTACTCAATCTCTAAAATAGGCTATAGGATCTAATATAATTGAGAATCTTGATTTGTGATCTCCCAACAAAACATTGTCTGTAAGGCCTAAAAAGTCATAAAAAGCCTCATCATTTTGGAAGTCATCAATCGATAGATTAGATTCTTATTGGTCTTAATCTAAGAGTTGGGGATAATATAATGGTAATGGCTTGTGATGAATAGTTAGGGTAAGGGAACAAATGGCATTGTTATCAAATAGGTTGGTTTCATCTAAGTCATCAAAGGTGAGGCTATGATCAGACTCTACTTCATTGTTGACATCATTATCACTAGTCGCTAGTGATGGAGTTTGAATAAGATATGTGGGGTCACCCCCAGGTGGTTTAAATCTAAGTACATAAGGTTTTCATACATAGTCATAGAAATTGGCTTGATGGTTCCTTGTTGATTCGATCTGAGGCCTCTTCCTTCATATTTGTGATGTTCCATGATCGTATTGGGAATAGGATACTTGGTAATTTTATAACAATCATCTTGGTTGTCATTGTATATCCATGATTCCTCCCATTTAAGAGGGTTGGGTTCTAGGCTAGATGCTGGTATAAATGTGAAAGGTCCCTCATATTTGTTCTTTTATTTCCAATGCATATGTGGAGTGACTTTAGGTAGCCCAAAATTTTTCAAATTCTAAGAAAGATTGGCAATATGAAATATATCATGGGTCACATACTCTCCTAGTCCATTATCTGAAATGGTGAAATGATTAGAAGCTTTAGGAGGTGGCATGTGGGAAAGGGAATCTAAGGTATTAGGATCTATGAAATTATCTGGTGAAGGATCAATAAGTATAGCCTTTCCTTTATCTCACTTGGAACTTAGATTCATATCATATTGATAATTATAGCTTTGAAATTTAACCTCAATATGTTTGTAGTGTTCATATTGGTGTAAATCTCCTAAAATATTCACTTCCATCCCTTAGTGGGAAAACTTGATACATTGGTGCAATGTTGATGGGACTACATGAATCTCATACAACTAAGGCCTACCTAGAAGCATATTGTATGATAATTCAAGATCAAGCACATGGTAAAGTGTATCATGGGTCTTTAGCCCAATGATAACTAACAAACTAATGGTGCCTTTTGATTCTCTTTATTAATTATTATAGGCTTTTATGGTTACTATTTCTGAATAAATATCTATTATTATGTACCCAAGAATCTTGATGAGCTTTAAAGACACTATGTTGAGGACTAATCCATTGTCTATAAGGACATGTTTCACTTTATATCACTTTATATAGATTTATATGTACAATGGGTTATTTTGGAGTGAGCCAAGGGAAGACATATCACTTTGGTTGAATGTGACTTGTTGGATTGGAGCTAGGTGTCCAACCAAAGCTTGAAATTTATCACTAATAATAGTGGATTAGGTCAAAAACTCATTCAAGATGTTCTTGTGGATAATTTATGTTTGAAACAAATCTAAAATATAAATTTGTGATGGTGTCTTTTACAATTATTTCACAATATCAATTTTTTTGTCTTGGTCAGTAGTGAATAGTTTATTTATAAGCTGAATGGTTGGTTGGATGACATGTAAATTGGTATATGGTTATAGGCCTGGGGTAGTAATCTTTGATCTCTAAGTTGTGATTGCATAATAAAGATTAAATATTGGACCATTATTTATAATAAATGTTGGGAATGGTTTGGGATTAGACAAGATAAATCTTGGTTACTGGTACACTTGTACGTGGTCATGTGGTAAGGATAAGTTGTTGATATAAGGTCTAAAAGGGGAAGTCCTAGTTTACTGGTTTGCTTGTATGTGCTCCTAGGTTAAAGAAGGATGATCCATGTAATTTGGCTAAATGTTGTTGTTTGATAATGGTCTAGGCTGATTAGTGCTTGGTCTAGGATTAATGGAGATGGTATTAATGCAACCCCTTGCAATATGACCTATAACCTTATTGTAGTCATGTGCAACTACATGGTAGGTTTGTTGGTTGTTACCATTTTTACCTTTGTTTTATCCATTATTATATTGTTTTGGGTTATGCTACTAATTTTATTGATTCTACTAGTTCATCCATTAATTTTGATACTATTTATTTTGTTGCTACACTGGCCATTATTATTACCGATTATTTTGTTGTTGTTGATTATTATGTTGAGGAAAGGGTTTTTGATAAAACCCAAGAGTTTGATTGGAATTGGAAGCACCATTATCTAATGTTATCTCCCCATTCTCCAACATATTCTCAATTAAATGCTTGATTTGGACACATCTTCATAGATTATGTCTATTGACCTGATGATAGTCATATAACTCATTTTTATGATACCAATCAGGATAAGGAATGCCTTGCAGATAATGATTTGGTATAAACCAACTAATCAGATTAACAACATTAGGCATGAGATACAAACTCAATAGGTTCTCTTAGGTCACTAAATACATGATGTGTAGGCATGGTTCTCCTAAGAGGAGGGGTTTACAATGGTAAAGGCTATTATATTTGTTGTGTAGCCCTTGGTTGTTGTGCTTGGAGCATTGGTTGGAAAGGTTTTTGGGTAAGAGTAAGATGAAAAGGTGGTGTAGATGATATTTTCACCATTTAAACATGATAGGATTTGGTTAGTCCATTTCCCACAACATTCCTATTACAGTTGAATATCTGCGATCTTTCTTAGTTATCAGCCTATGTTGGTTGCGATGATTACACTTAAATGGGTTGTTTATGTTATCCATTTCCATGATTGGTACCTTGATTTTGATTATTTAAATTAATATTGATGACTCCTTTATTAATAGGTGCTCACTTGATCAATAAACCTTTATCAATGATCTCTTTAAAAGTATGTGCACATTGTATTTCCAGATGATAAGCTATCTCACTATGTAAATTTTTGGTAAACATAGAAGCTAATTATTTATTTGGTAAACTATGTGTGAAATAGCTTGCAAGGGCTCTCCATCACTGTAGATAACTTATAAAACTCTCAGCAACCTTTTGATTTACTTGTGTTAAGTCCACTAACGAAATCTCATGCTTGAGATTATAAGAAAAGTGTTGCATAAACTTATCAAAAAGATCATCAAAATCTATTACTCAATTTTTGGGAAACTTAAAAAACCACTACAAGGCTTGTCTAGCCAAGCTCCTTAGAAACAACAATAAAAGGTATATGTCACTAGTTGACATGTGATAAAGAATTTAGTTAAATGGACTTTAGGGTCACCTTTCCCTTTGTATTTGTTGAATTTTTGTGGTTCATATCTTAGAGGAAATTGTATCTATAAATACTCCATGTTTAATGGATAGGAACACATGTCATCCAATTTGAAATTTTTAGTCTCTTTTCCAACCTAAATGGTAGTAATTACATCCTTTATCTGTTACAATTAGTGGGATAGGAAACTAGAAGGAACATTAGTTTGAGGGAGAATATTAGTTTGGGTAAATGCTTTGGAGGTCACAAGTGGGACACTTTGACTAGGGTATGATGGAAATAAATGTTGGGTTATATTAGTTTGGTTGGGGAATGGACTAGGAATATGCATATGTAGATTAGGATGTACTTGAAATTGCACATTTGGTTGTGTGATATTTTGGTTTGGGTTGGCAATAAAGATTTGAATTAGAAGATTTTATGGTTGGGATGGAAGAATATAACTATATTATGCCTAATATGGTGGAAAAGGGATAGGCTACCAAATAATCAAACCTTATTGTTGAGTGGGAACTTGTGGGCCAAGACCCTATCTCTAGATCTGTGGCACATTTTGAACCAATGGTTGTCCAGTAGGTATTTGAGAAACATAAAAACCTCCTTGTTGCATGAGTCCCTATGGGGAAGTGAAAATAGGTTATAGCTTTATCATCTGTCATTGACTAGTCATTACTTAGTTTTAGATTGGCATATTAGTATATGACTGAAGAGGTATGTTTGTCATTCCTTGGTGAGGTGGAACATTAATTTCCCTTGATTAAGGTGGAAATTTATTTATTCTCGATTGTGTTGATACACTAGATTGTGCTTACCACTATGGAATAATACTCATTACATGTTGAGGAGGAATAGGATTCATCACATTCTGTCATTGAGGTGTGATATTAGACATTATTTGATTACCTAATCCCATAGGTTGTACACCTGAGGAAGCAGCCAATTAAATTTGGGATGTAGAAACTCCTATTCCTTAGTATGATGATCTAATCATGGGATTAACTATAGGCACATGTTTTAAGCTAGTTGTTTGTGAATTAGTACCACTTTGATTAGGATTGGACATTGTTTGCACATTGTCTACTATGTTTGGCTTACTATTCAATGTAGAGGTTGAAGACACTTCTTTAATAATGAGAATATGAATCAAGATATATATTAAAGAAATTTATATGACTGGGTTAGAACTTAGATTCTCTGGTCTAGTTAACTCTATCAACACTCTTATTGAAGGAACTGGGTCAATAAGAGGCTTACTCACCATGTTCGTCTGATTAAAATTACGTGTTTGATTAAAGTAGCTTTGATATGCTATCTACATTTGGTTAAAGTGATATTCCATAATATTTTTACCTTGTTTAGATACATTAGGGTCTTTATACGTTGTTTGTATTAGAGTCATAGGATTTCTAGAAGAAGCCTATTGATCATAAATGATATTGTGGGGCACTCTTACTAGGCTTGTTAAATTCTTATGGGGGAAGTATACTAGAAAGTTTGCCCCTACCTCTATGGCTCTAACCAAAATCTCATATTTGTTCTCTAACAAATGTCACTTAAATAAAAATGGATCATACATGGAAGTCATATTAGTACAATATGACTATTGAAGAACTGGCTCATCCACTATGCGTATTGTAGCTAGGTATTGTGTAGTTTGATCTTGGTCTTGTTCTGAATAAGGTGGTATATTAACCAAATAGTTAGCCAAGGGATCTTGGTTTTTCCCCCTAATTGAGTATTATAAGAGGGATAAGAATCCATATCATAAGTAATATTATCCATGTATGGGTTTTACACCTTTTCTTCCTATGTCACCACATTACTAATCCCTAGGTTGTACATGAGTCATATCAGAGTTGTTGCTAGAATCTGGATAATGCGAGTGCAATGGAGAGGTGATCACATGAGATGATGCAAGTTCACACCACAAAGATGATAAAGCAATTTTAAAATAACAAAAGAAGATAAATTTCACAAGACAAAATTGAGAAAACCAAAATTTGATTAACTTGAGATGGCCAAAGTGAGGAATACAAATAGGAGAGTATATAAGTAACTCCTCCACAAAAGGTGGACAAGGCACCCCAAGAATAGACTGTAACTCCTCCATGAAAGGTGGTGACAAGGTGCTAATAATAGAGAAGTAACTCCCATCAAGGGAGTTACTTATGACATTCTTATGACACCTATGGCACATCTATGACACACACCTCCACATAAGCTAGCCTATCCCACAAATGTAGGAAAACTCCATGTATGCACAAGAAATACAATTTCCATAATTAATAAATAGGGAAAAATAAAAACCTACACTAATACCCCCCATAAGCACAACTTAGGTGGGTAGTGTGGAAATATAAAATGGGTCCCAAAAACTAGGCTTGATGAGGTACTCATGTACAAATGCAATCTCCCATAAGATAGAGAAAAGGAGAAACACCATAGGAAAAAACTCCCCCCCCCCAAAAAAAAGAGAGAGACATAAAAGAAAATAAGAGGCTAGAAGGCCCCCCTGAAGATGATGCTACTACAGATGTGGAGCGCACCCCAAGAAGAGCTTGTAGATGAATGAAATTGCTCTCAGTGAAAGGTTTGGTGAAGATGTCTATAACCTACTCTGAAGACTAGAAAAATATCAAGTAAATGACCTGACTATGGATAAGCTCCTAAATGAAATGCATGTGAATCTATATGTACTTGGTCTGCTGGTGCTAAATTAGATTCCTACAAATTTGAATGGTACTCTAGTTGTCACAATAAATGATGGTGGGCTACCTGATAGGAATGCCAAACTCAAAAAGTATTCCCTGAAGCCAAATAGCCTCAGTAGCTACATTAAAAACTCCCCTGTACTCTACCTCTATGGATGATATAGCAATATCATTTTGCTTCTTGCTAGACCAACTGATAGGACCAGAACCTAGAGAGAAACTGTAAGTAGAAGTGGACTTGTGAGTTTGTGAATCGCCAGCCCAGTCTGAATCTGTATATCCAACCAAGTCAACCTCTATGCCAAATTTGTAATGAATCTCATATCTATGTGAACACTATATGTAATGTAAGATCCTCTTAGCTACTTTCCAATGTAGCTCATGAGGTTCTTACATGAATCTGGAGACAAGTCCCACTGTATATGATATGTTGGGCCTAGTGTGAGTCAAGTAGATGAGACAACCAACAAGTTGTCGATACCAAGTGGCATCAACCAATGGTGAAAAAAAATTAGCCTCAAGCTTGACTCCTGATAGAAAGGGATTCAGAGATGGCTTACAATCAGCCATGTGACATTGAGCCAATAAGTCAAGAGCATACTTAGGCTGTGAAAGAGAAATCCCTAAATTTGACTATGAGATCTCGATGCCAAGGAAGTAATACAACAAACCCAAGTCTATCATGTCAAATCTATCTTGAAGAGATGCCTTCACTGCTGCAATAGCTGATGAAGAACTCTTAGTGATCAAAAGGTCATCAACATATAGAACCAAAATCAAGAGCGAATCATCCTACCATAAGAAGTAGACATTAGGATCAGAATGGCACCTAGTGAAACCCATAGTGAGAAGGAAAGAATCCATCTTGCCATACCAAGCTCGAGGGGCCTATTTGAGGCCATGAATAGATTTCCTAAGTCTGCATACTAAGGAAGAATCTTGAACAAATCTTGGTGGCTATTCCATGTAGATCTCCTCTTCTAGGTCTTTTTGAAGAAAGGCACTCTTCACATCCATTTGATGCACATCCTAACCATGTGCTACATCAATAGACAAGGTGAGTTAGATAGAAGTCATCTTTGCAATGGGTACAAAGGTATCTGATTAGTCAATGCTTACCACCTATGAGAAACCCTTGGTGACTAATTACACCTTGTACTTATCAACTGACCCATCTGCTACAAACTTGGTCTAATATATCCACCTACATCAAACCATCTTTCTTCCCTTAAGAAGTGAAGTCAAATCCCAAGTGTGATTTTTGATAAAGGAAGAATATTCTTCCTCCATAGCACTATCCCACTCAAGTACCCCCAATGCCTCTCAAAAAGTCTATGGATCTAAAACTATAGCAAAGAATGCATGTGGATCTCTCTGAAAATCCCCCCTAGTACATCTGTCATCTGAGGGATCTCCTGCCCAAGTGTCAGCACTGTCAAGTGTCTATCTGGCCCAAAGTGGCCTAAAAGTGGGTGAGTCAGGTGTTAACTCCTCATCCTTTGACTAACTAGAGGTGGATGAATCTACATCACTATCCTCACTGTCTAAACTCAAAGAAGAAGAATATGTCTCTGGCTCAAGAACCTATTGTGGCTGATCTGAATCTGATGAGGAATCATCATGAAAAAGCAGATCTGATGAGGGAGAAGAAGTGTCAAGTGTTGAGTCTCTAGGACTCTCCTAAAAATGGACACTTCTCTTGATGGACAACTCATGAGTGACTGGATCTAGAAGGTGATATCCCTTAATACCATCTAGATATCCTACAAAGATGCAAGGCTTGGACTGACATTCCATAGCTTTGTGTTTCTTCTTCAGAATGTGGGCCATGGCTGGGGATCTAAAAACTCTAAGGTGCTCAACATTAGGTTTCCTTTTATGCCAAGCTTCAAAGGGTGTTATCCCTTTCAAAGCTTTGTGAGGAACCCTATTTTGACTGTAGCAAGCATAATTGATGGCTTCAACCTAGTACTGTGGTGCTAAGGATTTGGAGTGAATCATACAGCTACCCATCTCTTTCAAGAACCTATTCTTGCATTCTGTAACCCCATTCTATGAAGGACTATAAGTGACTGTGCACTACAAATCAATTCCATCTATATTGCAAAACTACTCAAACCTGATGCTGACATACTCCCCTTCATTATCAGTTCAAAGAACCTTGATGGATTTCTCACTCTGTTTCTCAACAAGAGCCTTAAAGTCTAGAAAATTTTTAAACACTTCAAACTTTTGTTTGAGAAAATATATCCAAGTGTACCTAGAGAAATCATCAATGAAAGTGAGGATGTACTTGGCCCTTATGAAAGATGGTTTGGGAAAGGGTCCTGATACACCACTGTGGACTAACTCCAAAGGTTGTGAAGCCCTCTAAGCTTTGCCTTTGTCAAATTTTGCTTTGAGATGCTTCTTAAGGGAGCACCCCTCACAAAGTCCTTTTGATAATTGGACATGAGGCAAGCCAATGACCATGTCATGTTTGTAAAGTTGCTCAAGGTAGCGGTAGTTAAGGTCGCTAAATCACTCATGCCATAATTTTATAACTCCATTTGAATGAGTCAACAATGTTGTTGGAAATGAATCTAATGTGAAATGTGAGAAGTTGTATAACCTTGCTTGGTTATTTGCCCTATCCATTGCCACTATAGTATCACTATGCAACTCCCTGATAGTCATTGAATCTAGTGAAAACTCAACTCTCATGCCTCGACCAATGTGAGTGATTTGTTATACTGATAAGAGATTGGTTGATAAATAATGAACACTTAAAACATTATTGAATGTTCCTTCTTCCATTTCAACTGACCCTCTCCCTGCAACATAAACTGATGTGTCATCACCCAAACTAATTAAAGTCATTCTACAAGGCTCTAAAGATGAAAACTCAACTAGTGAAGAGCCCATGTGGTGAGAATTAACTGAGTCGATGACCCATGAAGATGTAGAAGCTGTTGTAGCTATAAGGGCCTTGCCCTTTTCTTTCTCCTTACCCTTGCCTTTTGCCTTGGTAGAATCTTGGGTAGATGAATTTTGCTTGATGGACTCAGGAACACCTATGTTATTCTTCTCTAGAAGATGAGTTAGGTAATCTATTTGTTTCTTCATGCATTTATGTTCATTATGCCCTATCTTTTTAAAATAGGCACACTTAACCTTCTCCTTCTTAGGTTTAGCATTGAAAGAGGAAGTCTCGGTGTTGTTTTTGGCAGGATTGGTGTTTTCTTTCTTCTTCTCCTAGTCCTTGTTCTTTTTCTTCTTATCCTTTGTTGAAGTCTTATCCTTACCATTTCTAGATATCAAAGCTTAGGTTTGAGTAGACTTCATTGTGCCCATTTAAATTATCTTATCTTGCTCCCTAGTCAAGTCGGCAATGAATGAATCTAAAGAAGGAATTTTCCATGTAGTGCCAAGGGCACTTTTTGTGGCATGGAAAGTGGAGACAAAGACTGAATAGCTTGGACCTAACTTTGTGAGAATAGAAAGTGTGAGTTGATCATCTCTCTTCTCTATCCCACATTCTTTCAATTGCAATCTAAGGGCCTTAAACTTAGTGAAGAAGTCCTGTAGGGTGTCAAACTTTCTAGGACTTAGACTTATGAGTTCATTTTCGAGCTCATGACCTCTCATCTCATCAAGCTTCCCAAATAACTTTTCTATGGTGTCCCATATGTCATTAGAATTCTAGGAGGATTATAAATGGAAGATAATTTCTAGAGACATAGACAAGCTTAGTAATCCATAGGCTTCATCACTATGGTTGTACCACTTGACCTTTTCAGCATCAGTGTTAGGTTCTACTTCAATACCCATGGTGATCCTATACAAACCTTTGCTTCTAAGAATGATTGAAATTTTAAGCTTCCATTCATGATAGTTGAAGGGTGTTAGGGGTTTAAGTTGAAAATAATCCATTTTTAGCTGAATTTAGGTGAAGTTGTGTTGATTGCAAGTTGTGAAATTATGCAGAAAGGAGAATGAAAGTAAAGATTTGCAAGTTGTGAAAAGAAATCACACACATCCTTGAAATATTGAGCCCCCCCCAAATATTCTAGTGCATGATCAAAAGATGTTGGACTCAAATGAGAATGTGTCTTAGAGAAATCAGTGTAAGACTAAAGCAAATAGGGCGTCGGTCTCAGTCGAAAATGCGTCTCAAGAGACCCAAATTTTTGGCACTTTATAAAATAGTGTATTTTTGATAAGTAATAAGGCTACACTATGGAGAATATAATTATAAACACTTTTTCAAAAAATGGCACCCAAATCTGAGCTACCATTTGCAAGATATTAAAGGTTCAATTTTCCTATAAACTAGTGTTTTTGCAAAAAAAAGCACTAAAACATTTAAAAAATGCCTATTATGAGAGAGAAAGTGGCCTTCAAACCTCTCATTAGATTTGGAATAGAACAAGGAATCCAAAGGAGGTTTGTGTGAGGGGGAATTGGCCTCCCTCCAACCCAAGCCTCACCCTTCATCTTTGTAGGTCGAAGATACAAGTTAAAATTAAGACCCCCAAAATTACCAAACTATCTAAAAAACTTAATATTCAATCAAATTGACTAATTTTTGTTTTACAAGTCAATTTTTAACTAAAATTAAAAGTTGAAGATAGAATATAATAGAATGGCAAAGTGTTTAAGGGTCCACATGGGACGCCAAACAAGAAGAGGGTGCCTTTTTCAAGAAATCATAGTCCAAATTTTAGCAAAAAAGACAAAACAAATGTGCAGACCTACTGGATGGACTATTTGAGGCATGGCAGAATATTCTCACAAAGAACAAGGGTGATCTGCTAGTTTTAAGATAACAAACAAAATAGGAAGTGGCATTCCAAAAAAATGCAGTTTTGAATTTTTTTTGCAAAAAAAACAACCTACAAACCTAGATGTCGTATGACTAAAGGCACCTTGCTTGAAGGACTGCTATTACTACACCTTGTTGGAAATGACTACTACTATTACACCTTGCTAAAACTGATTGCTACTACTGCGACTTGCTGGAAAGGATGCTACTACTGTGCCTTGCTGGAAAGGAAGCTATTGAAATTGCGTAGAGTTGTAGGAGCTTGGAATGACCTCAATCAACCTTGGAGAGTGCTTCTCCTCCCTCTACCACTCCACGCAATAATGGTGCCCAAGTTAACTGCTGAACTAGCCCCTAAAGTGAAGACAACCAAGACACCCAAAGGCCAAGGATTCTCAAGAAAATGATACTAGAAATGATATATATTTTTATTTTAGATCAAATCTAGAAAATAAAAAAACAAAGAGAACTCCACTCCTCTTGATTTTAAAATGAACTAAATGCATAACCATACACATGATTACCATTCTTGCTCTAATACCATATTGGAGTTATTGCCAGAATCTGGATAATGTGAGTGTAATGGAGATGTGATCACATGAGATGATGCAAGTGCACACCACAAAGATGCTAAAGCAATTTGAAAATAACACAACAAGATAAATTAAACAAGACAAAATGGAGAAAACCAAAATATGATTAACTTGAGATGGCCAAAGTGAGGAATACAAATAGGAGAGTACGTAACTCCTCCATAAAAGGTGGACAAGGCAACCCAAGAATAGACTGTAACTCCTCCATGAAAGGTGGTGACAAGGTGTTAAGAATAGAGAAGTAACTCCCATCAAGGAAGTTACTTATGACATTCTTATGACACCTATGACACATCTATGACACACACCTCCACATAAGCTAGCCTATCCCACGAATATTGGAAAACTCAATGTATGCACAAGAAATTCAATTTCCATAATTAATAAATAGGGAAAAATAAAAACCTCTATGAGTATAGGAATACATGTTGGGATCCATATACAATGCTTTGTGATAAAAAGTCAAATAATTGTATAAACTCTAAAAAGGACAAAATATAAAATATATTATGTTTTAACTTGGTCTAGATTCATCAAAAGGATTAAAAGGTTTATGTAAAGATTTTTGAGGAAAAAATCTTAAGTGCAATATCTAGCATTTCACTATTCACACAAAGATAAGTAAGTAAATGGACCAAAACTAAAAATGCCAAACTTTAAGGTTGAAGTGTTTCAAATCAATCTAATCTAGAAATTTAAAAGTTACTAGGTCTTTTGGCTAAATGTGGCATCAATAGCTAGGCTCAAACAAGGCATGCACTAGGACTCTTGGCCAAATGATGTCAAAAGCTAGACTTTGAAATAGATGAATGTTTTAATCTAACAGATTAGAAACACTTATAACAAACACTAGGAATTTGATTCTTGGTTGTGAACTTGATAAAATAGGTATAAGGTATGAAACAAAAATTACTTTAGAGATAGTTTATTTTCTCATAAATAATGATATAAAACCTGGTTCTTTTGATAAATAACATAGACAAAAGTGAATAGTATAACTACGTTAAAAAAATATCACAAAAGTACACTCATATTAGTCAGAAAATGTAGGAATAAAATTAAACTCTATACAAGAGGGTCTATGAAACAATATTTGAAATGTTTTAGGCAAAGTAACAATGCTACACTACCTGAAAAGGTGTGACAATTTTTTTTTTGTCTAAAACTCTCTAAGGCAAATATAATTTCCCATAATTTTGATAGTATAACACTACTTTTCTTGAATCATAATTTTATGGTGTAGAGACTCAAATTGGAAGTGTTTAGCAAAAAATGCCTTAAGTCTATCAGGTGGTGATAATGATCTTGTATATAAAATGACCTTCAACTCAAATTGGAAATTGAACCTAAGTTCCCTCAAGTTTAGAACACATAAACCCTAGGAACTTATAAAGGTGAAATTTTGAATTTATATTATAATTTAAGGACTTAAACAACTTTGATAAAGGTCTATACTCAATTGCATAACATAATTATGCCAAAGTGGATTATATGACTCCCAATCTTTTGATGAACTTTGAACAAGGAAAATTAATGATCTTACATGGGTAGAATAATTACTCCTTATTCAAAATAAAATGAGTACCATGTGTTTTGGTTTGAATTATTTGTTTACACCAAGTTTTGACTCTAAACAAGACTTTAATCTAGGATAAAACTCAATTGATTAATCACTCTTAGAATCTAAACTAACAAGGTTGCTTCATATTATTATAATCTATATATATACATAATTTTAGAGGATTTCAAGTGTTCATCCAAAAGTAAATATGCATTATATAGTAGGGTTTTACACCCCCCTTCTCTTAAATGATAGTACTATGACATAGACCTTGAGGTGCACCTTACACCAATAATACTTCCACAGTAAGTGGGGATTTGTCTAAGATCTAAAAAGTTTCCAAATGTTCTAGGGGAATCAATTACATAGTTACTTTCATACCAAATAATACAAAAGAAAAACATAGATTTTGGGTCTGTATCACTTGGCTTGTTGCAAAAAGGTCTAGTCCTTTTTCTAACCACTACATCCTATTATTTTCTTAGTATAGTACAATGTCTAAAGTGCTACTACATGTCATGTACAACTCCAATTAGGAGAAAAATGAAGTCAATGCTAGGAGGTGAAACCATGGATCAAATATTCCCTAAATATCTCATGGGAGGTGATGAAGTCCCCCTCGTAGGTTTGGTTTGCATAAAAAAAAGAAAGCATGAAAGTAGAAAGACTTTAGGGTCATTTTCAAGGTCATCCAAACTTTGATGATTTTTTGTGAAGTTATTTAGATGACTTTATTTTTAAGCCTTAAACTAGGCTACTTGTAATAGGAATGGTGCTTTTGATTCCAAGGGTTTCCTAAAGGTGAAAAATAGAAGAGTATGCATGCAACATCCCTCTTTTTACCAAACAAAAATTTAATCTAAATAACTAAGTGAATACAAAAACATGGAAAGGTGAGTTCATTTTTTAATCCTAAATGGAAAATGATGTGGTGTTCATTTCACCCCTTGGTCTTACTTGTAACATTGAAAAAATTCACCATAAACATCTAATTTTTTTGTTAAACACTAAAACAAGGTTCCTAATTCATTTTTAATCATGCAAAAGGTGATATGAAACATGCTTTTTATTAAATATCAAGCTTGGTCCTGAAATAAAAATGTTATCATATCCTTTAGCCTTGAAGCTATTTTAGGTTTGAAATAATGAACTTAAAAAAAAGAGCTCTTAGGTCTGTCTTTTAAGAAAAACATAGTGATCAACATCAGTTATATAACCAACAATGGTTACATTTGATAATCGATGATGGTTATATAATTGAAATCGGTTATACCAATGTGATCGATGACATTTATCCAACTGATGTTAGTTTTACTAATTGACATCATTTAATATGGCAAACAAAAAATGGCAAAACAAAATTAGAAAATAAATTTACAAGAGTTTTAATGATCTACATAAATATTTTAAAGCTACAAACTGATCTTCTTCATGTGTGGGTTGTGTCTTGTCCCACTGGGTGTGCCATATGTTAATATAGGAATTTGACTCAAGAGAGGATGGTTAGTATGGTGTTAGTTTCAAAATGATAACAAAATGAAAGAAACACACTAACTAGCATAACATCTCTAAGCCTAGACACTGGGGAGATAATAGTTATAAAACATGAATAAAACACACAACTAAAATGTAAAACAATTCCTCTTTTACCTTCCTTGGATGATCCCAAATGCTTGTTGTAGCAGCTTTCTTAGTTTGTGCTCATGAAGTCCTCATCAATGGAAGTTTGGCTACCTTCATCTCTCTTTGGCACCTTTGGCTTATGGATTGGCTTAGCTTGGAATAAGTTTGGCATGGTAACACTAATTATAATGGCTTCTTGAAGATATTTGTGCATTATAACTTTGCACCAAAATAGTTTAGAAATTATGTTCATGGCCTCTCTATTTATAGATTTTTGAGAATGACTAGAATCAACTTGAATCATTCATCTCAAGATTGAGATGTGTGGTTGAGGATTAATTCAATTTTTGGAATTAAGTTTATAATTATCCTCATCATGAAATTGGAATAAGGGGTAATTAAGAGGCATTTAGGGCATCGTGGAAGTCACTAATGAGGCATGGAAGGCATGAATCTTGATATTTGTGGCATATATGGCCTAGGGATGTCTTCTCAAGAAATGAGGTTAGTTGATGATGTAGATATTCAATATCCAATTCCAAAAATAAGTATTCAACAGGTTTCCTTGGAATTATTAATTATGCCTTAATTTGAATTAATTATTCTTAAGCATTATTAAGTACTTTGTGCATAAATTACTCAAATTGATCATAATGCCTTGTTATTGATCTAAAATTTAACTAGATTTGAATTGGAAGTCAATATAAAATGTGTTAGAACCATATTCCCATTTAGGATGTTACCAACACCAAATAACAAAGGCACACATCTCATGTTAGAGATTTGATAGGAAATATCAATCTAGAGCACCCAAGTGCAAAATTGGCATTTTGACATAAAATGATCTAATCAAAGTTAGCTGGCCCATAAATTTCATTGCCCTATTTAGTGATACCTTAGCCAAAATTAGCACTTGAATATGTCAATTTAACATCATTTAGCATGTTTTAGTTTTTTTAGACCAAATTGTCCATTTTGGGTGGAACTTAGCCAAAACCCTGATTGGATCCTATCGGTGGCCAAATTTAGGTGTCTACAAGGAGACATTTTTGAGTGTTTATATTTTTCCCCTTTTTATTATGCAAATTTAGGTCAATAAGTCATAGAATAAAAATGAATTATTGATCGGTCAAAGTTTGATTACCCTAAGTATGGGAGGAGGGTAGTCCCCCTCAAATTAGGAGGTGATGAGGTGAAATTGAAATTGGGTCATGGTTTGATAGAAGGTAAAATGGAGGTCACAAGGGTGGTAATGAAAAGGTGTGGGTATTTGAAATGCAAATACACATAAAATGTAACTAAGTGTAAGAGTCAAAAATCATGCAAAGAATAAAGTTACCAATGTTGATAATAATACATTTAGGTTCGAGGATAAGTGATAAGGTAATCAATCTCCATCATTGGTCATAGCTCATTAGGTCACAAATATTAAATCTCCTAGATAATGTTAGTGTTTGCTTAGGTATCTAGGTTAGGAAGTGCTCCTAATAAAAACACAAATGATTAGGTAGTGCACAAGGTGGTGTATAATGTAAAATTTAAACATGGAAAAATTAGTCAAGTTGGTCATCATGACCAAAGTAAGCTCATTGCAAAGAATGTGCCAATGTGCCAATGTTGATGACCAATGTTGATGTGGATGTGAGTAAATGCATTAGGTGGGTAGTTGGGTAGGGAGTGGTTGAGCTAGCTCCTAATGCACTAGGGTATAGGACACTACCTACATAGTCCCATGGATAGTGGATCCAACATGGAATTTAGGCCTAATTGTGATGTCCCTTACTAATAGGGAATATCAAAAGACACAAAACTCTGATACCAAATACCAAAGCTCTGATACCACTGTGATGTCCCTTACTTAGGGGCTCTCTTATCTGCACAAAAAACTCTGATACCAAAGACCAAAGCTCTGATACCACTGTGATGTCCCTTTTCAAACAGGGAATATATAAACACATAAAGCTCTGAACAAGATACAATTTGCAAACAAGATTCAAACATGCATAAACAAATCACAGATCTTATCATTCATCCAGCTGATTACAATAGATGTCCTTTCTTATGCCAACCAAAAAAATATTACAGATGAGGTCTTAAAACCCTGTGTTTTGCAAATCTGGGAGTGAAATCTGAATCTGGAAGGGTCTCAGCCTTTCTGTGTCGACACACAGACGCCGTCGTCAGTCTCTGTCGGTCAGCTTTCTGCCGACGTCGGTCCTCAGTCGACCGATGTCGATCGCTATAAGCCCTCTCTCTACCGATGTCGGTGCCTGATCAGATCTGTACGGACCTGTACGGACTTAGTACGGCCGCCAACTCAGCACAACCTGTCTGTTGATCCCTGATCTGGAAATCTATTGTATCTAATATAGCAGATCTCTCTCTGTTAATTTATTTAATCAAAACATAAACTAAATCAAGAAATACCTGGAAAGCTCTGTGATAAACTTCTGTGTGAAGTTATCTCTCAACCCTGGAATTCTGTGATAACTTCTGAATGAAGCTATCTCTCAATTTGGCGATAAATCAGCTGATCTTTCACAGCCTCTAAATCACACACAATGAAGAGGGAACGTTCTCCACTGCAATGGAATCCTAGAACCCTTGGCTCAGTCTTCACAGAAGAATTTCTTCAATTTTCAATAATCAATAATCTATGCATAATCACTAATGGCCTCCATGTGAAACCCTTATACCCTCAAAAGATATGCTTGCCCTAATTAGGGTTTTCTTAAATTAGCATTAGGGTTTCTAATTTAAAATTAGAGCAAATAATTAATAATTAATAATTAATTATTAATGAGACCAAATAATTAATATTTGATTAAATCAATCAAATATTAATATCTCCCTCAATATACGTCGGATCCTCAAACCGATCGAAGCAGGTGAATCAGGGAGTGATTCCACATATGACCATACCAAAATAAAGGTGCTCCACTGCATATCAAATATCCCTAAAAAGTAGGAGCTCAGGCTCAATGCATCTGAAATACCCTGAATGAAAACCAAATGTAGAAATTCTGTGAATCAAAGTCAAGCCAAGCTCCATTATGACCCTCTATCCATCATATTAGCCTACAAAGGTCACATAATAAGCTAATCATCAAACCTGTCAATGTCCATGAAAAAGGGGACATGACAATCCGCCCCTCTGGAAATTGCTTGTCCCCAAGCAATCTCAGAACAATGAACTACTCAATCCACCTGGATCCCAAATGTAGTTATGCTCTGCACTGCTGCGAATTAATGCAAGTACCTGTAACATCAATAGAAGTAGAACAAAGAGGAACCCATAATCAAATTGGCAAACACAACTCAACCAATCTCTGAAATCACAACTGCCCTGGATGTGTCGATACTGTAGATTGTGTACTTGGCAACTGCAAATCCTATCTACAAAAGATGGTGTTAATCCATCCCATAACTGATCCCTCTATAATGCTGGCACAACCAACTGTACCATACTATCAAATGTGTGAGAAGAATCAATATGGAGACTCGACTCCACTGGTATCTCAAACCCCTCAGAATTAGGTACTCCCAAGTCCTGAACCGGTGTGTCAGCCTCAACAACATGTTCCTCAGCTACATCTATAGGAACGTACTCACCAACAACACTCAATGTACTAACCTCTGAGTCTGGGGCTGGTGAAGACCGTAAATGCTCTAACTCCATGGTCATCTCAGCCAAATGAAATTGTGACTCCTCATAAGCTAACTGCGTAGTCTCAAGAATCACAGAAGTCACCTCTAGTTGCTGAGTAAGCTCACTCACCTTATCTTCCTCGACCAACAATGCATCATATGCTGTGCTACCCCACTCCATAAGATAATCTCTGTCGGTGACCAACTGCATATAATCATGTCTCAGAATCTGGATAGCCTCCCATAAAGAGTGGATCTCTGTCAAGGACAAATAACTACCTCCCTGCTCGATGCTAGTAGGAGAACCCCATCCATATACTGCTAACAACTGACGAGCATCATCGAAATGCTTGCAAGCGGTAGCAATGTCTCGCTCACTAACTCTCAGCTGACTAGACACATGGTGGCACTGGCTAGACTGTCTCCTACAATCCTCCTCTGATGCATGGTCCAAAAGAGTAGACTCAGAATCACTGATCTCTGGAGTACTACCATCCATACTCTGTAAATCAACTCCATAGCTCATATCAACAGAGGGAGTATCAACAACTATAGCATCACTGTCTAACTCTTCCATACAGAAAGAAACAACCAGTGAAACTAAGTCCTCAAAACTGTCCACTGCATTCTCCTGAGTATCATCTGCAATAATAGGATCCTGGGACTCTGCTACAATCTCTGCCATAGTTGAGAGATCATCAACCCTCAGTGCACTAACATCTGAGCCCACCTGTACACTCTGAGTGCAAGCATCTAACTCATCATCATATTCACTATCTCCTATCTCATAATCATAATAATCATGGGACAAGCTACTCTTTCGTCGAAGTGATCTGTAGTGCTCTCTCCTATGCTTAACAAAGCGATCAAAAGGCAACAACTTCTGAATTCGAGGTGGTACTAACTCCCACTCCTCCTTCGCTGTCATATACCGTGCGGGTTTGTTTTTGGATGTAGGATATGAAAGAATTGCATTCATCCTCTTCTGGGTTTCATCCAACTGCTTCAAACTGTGTTCCAGCTTCTTCATATCATTGTCCCACTGTTTCTGAGTATATGAAGGCATCATGATCCTTCGCTGATTCAATCTACCCAAACTACCCAACAGGATGGCAAGACATTAGTTCTGATGTGCCCAACAGGATGGCAAGAATTTAGCTCTGATGTGCCCAACAGGATGGCAGGAATTTGGCTCTGATGTGCCCAACAGGATGGCAGGAATTTGGCTCTGATACCACTGTGATGTCCCTTACTAATAGGGAATATCGAAAGACACAAAACTCTGATACCAAATACCAAAGCTCTGATACCACTGTGATGTCCCTTACTTAGGGGCTCTCTTATCTGCACAAAAAACTCTGATACCAAAGACCAAAGCTCTGATACCACTGTGATGTCCCTTTTCAAACAGGGAATATATAAACACATAAAGCTCTGAACAAGATACAATTTGCAAACAAGATTCAAACATGCATAAACAAATCACAGATCTTATCATTCATCCAGCTGATTACAATAGATGTCCTTTCTTATGCCAACCAAAAAAATATTACAGATGAGGTCTTAAAACCGTGTGTTTTGCAAATCTGGGAGTGAAATTTGAATCTGGAAGGGTCTCGGCATTTCTGTGTCGACACACAGACGCCGTCATCGGTTGATATCTCGCCGACGTCGGTCTCTGTCAGTCGGCTTTCTACCGACGTCGGTCCTCAGTCGATCGATGTCGGTCACTATAAGCCCTCTCTCTGCCAATGTCGGTGCCTGATCAGATCTGTACGGACCTGTACGGACTTAGTACGGCCGCCAACTCAGCACAACCTGTCTGTTGATCCCTGATCTGGAAATCTATTGTATCTAATACAGCAGATATCTCTCTCTATAATTTATTTAATCAAAACATAAACTAAATCAAGAAATACCTGGAAAGCTCTGTGATAAACTTCTGTGTGAAGTTATCTCTCAACCCTAGAATTCTGTGATAACTTCTGAATGAAGCTATCTCTCAATTTGGCGATAAATCAGCTGATCTTTCACAACCTCTAAATCACACACAATGAAGAGGGAACGTTCTCCACTGCAATGGAATCCTGGAACCCTTGGCTCAGTCTTCACAGAAGAATTTCTTCAATTTTCAATAATCAATAATCTATGCATAATCACTAATGGCCTCCATGTGAAACCCTTATACCCTCAAAAGATATGCTTGCCCTAATTAGGGTTTTCTTAAATTAGCATTAGGGTTTCTAATTTAAAATTAGAGCAAATAATTAATAATTAATAATTAATTATTAATGAGACCAAATAATTAATATTTGATTAAATCAATCAAATATTAATATCTCCCTCAATATACGTCGGATCCTCAAACCGATCGAAGCAGGTGAATCAGGGAGTGATTCCGCATATGACCATACCAAAATAAAGGTGCTCCACTGCATATCAAATATCCCTAAAAAGTAGGAGCTCAGGCTCAATGCATCTGAAATACCCTGAATGAAAACCAAATGTAGAAATTCTGTGAATCAAAGTCAAGCCAAGCTCCATTATGACCCTCTATCCATCATATTAGCCTACGAAGGTCACATAATAAGCTAATCATCAAACCTGTCAATGTCCACAAAAAAGGGGACATGACAATCCGCCCCTCCGGAAATTGCTTGTCCCCAAGCAATCTCGGAACAATGAACTACTCGATCCACCTGGATCCCAAATGTAGTTATGCTCTGCACTGCTATGAATTAATGCAAGTACCTGTAACATCAACAGAAGTAGAACAAAGAGGAACCCATAATCAAATTGGCGAACACAACTCAACCAATCTCTGAAATCACAACTGCCCTGGATGTGTCGATACTGTAGATTGTGTACTTGGCAACTGCAAATCCTATCTACAAAAGATTGTGTTAATCCATCCCATAACTGATCCCTCTGTAATGGTGGCACAACCAACTGTACCATACTATCAAATGTGTGAGAAGAATCAATATGGAGACTCGACTCCACTGGTATCTCAAACCCCTCAGAATTAGGTACTCCCAAGTCCTGAACCGGTGTGTCAGCCTCAACAACATGTTCCTCAGCTACATCTATAGGAACGTACTCACCAACAACACTCAATGTACTAACCTCTGAGTCTGGGGCTGGTGAAGACCGTAAATGCTCTAACTCCATGGTCATCTCAGCCAAATGAAATTGTGACTCCTCATAAGCTAACTGCGTAGTCTCAAGAATCACAGAAGTCGCCTCTAGCTGCTGAGTAAGCTCACTCACCTTATCTTCCTCGACTAACAATGCATCATATGCTGTGCTACCCCACTCCATAAGATAATCTCTGTCAGTGACCAACTGCATATAATCATGTCTTAGAATCTGGATAACCTCCCATAAAGAGTGGATCTCTGTCAAGGACAAATAACTACCTCCCTGCTCGATGCTAGTAGGAGAACCCCATCCATATACTGCTAACAACTGACGAGCATCATCGAAATGCTTGCAAGCGGTAGCAATGTCTCGCTCACTAACTCTCAGCTGACTAGACACATGGTGGCACTGGCTAGACTGTCTCCTGCAATCCTCCTCTGATGCATGGTCCAAAAGAGTAGACTCAGAATCACTGATCTCTGGAGTACTACCATCCATACTCTGTAAATCAACTCCATAGCTCATATCAACAGACGGAGTATCAACAACTATAGCATCACTATCTAACTCTTCCATACAGAAAGAAACAACTAGTGAAACTAAGTCCTCAAAACTGTCCACTGCATTCTCCTGAGTATCATCTGCAATAATAGGATCCTGGGACTCTGCTATAATCTCTGCCATAGTTGAGAGATCATCAACCCTCAGTGCACTAACATCTGAGCCCACCTGTACACTCTGAGTGCAAGCATCTAACTCATCATCATATTCACTATCTCCTATCTCATAATCATAATAATCATGGGACAAGCTACTCTTTCGTCGAAGTGATCTGTAGTGCTCTCTCCTATGCTTAACAAAGTGATCAAAAGGCAACAACTTCTAAATTCGAGGTGGTACTAATTCCCACTCCTCCTTCGCTGTCATATACCGTGCGGGTTTGTTTTTGGATGTAGGATATGAAAGAATTGCATTCATCCTCTTCTGGGTTTCATCCAACTGCTTCAAACTATGTTCCAGCTTCTTCATATCATTGTCCCACTATTTCTGAGTATATGAAGGCATCATGATCCTTCGCTGATTCAATCTACCCAAACTACCCAACAGGATGGCAAGACATTAGTTCTGATGTGCCCAACAGGATGGCAGGAATTTAGCTCTGATGTGCCCAACAGGATGGCAGGAATTTGGCTCTGATGTGCCCAACAGGATGGCAGGAATTTGGCTCTGATACCACTGTGATGTCCCTTACTAATAGGGAATATCGAAAGACACAAAACTCTGATACCAAAGACCAAAGCTCTGATACCACTGTGATGTCCCTTACTTAGGGGCTCTCTTATCTGCACAAAAAACTCTGATACCAAAGACCAAAGCTCTGATACCACTGTGATGTCCCTTTTCAAACAGGGAATATATAAACACATAAAGCTCTGAACAAGATACAATTTGCAAACAAGATTCAAACATGCATAAACAAATCACAGATCTTATCATTCATCCAGCTGATTACAATAGATGTCCTTTCTTATGCCAACCAAAAAAATATTACAGATGAGGTCTTAAAACCCTGTGTTTTGCAAATCTGGGAGTGAAATCTGAATCTGGAAGGGTCTCGGCCTTTCTGTGTCGACACACAGACACCGTCGTCGGTCGATATCTCGCCGACGTCGGTCTCTGTCAGTCGGCTTTCTGCCGACGTCGGTCCTCAGTCGACCGATGTCGGTCGCTATAAGCCCTCTCTCTGCCGATGTCCGTGCCTGATCAGATCTGTACGGACCTGTACGGACTTAGTACGGCCACCAACTCAGCACAACCTATCTGTTGATCCCTGATCTGGAAATCTATTGTATCTAATACAGCAGATCTCTCTCTCTATAATTTATTTAATCAAAACATAAACTAAATCAAGAAATACCTGGAAAGCTCTGTGATAAACTTCTGTGTGAAGTTATCTCTCAACCCTAGAATTCTGTGATAACTTCTGAATGAAGCTATCTCTCAATTTGGCGATAAATCAGCTGATCTTTCACAGCCTCTAAATCACACACTATGAAGAGGGAACGTTCTCCACTGCAATGGAATCCTGGAACCCTTGGCTCAGTCTTCACAGAAGAATTTCTTCAATTTTCAATAATCAATAATCTATGCATAATCACTAATGGCCTCCATGTGAAACCCTTATACCCTCAAAAGATATGCTTGCCCTAATTAGGGTTTTCTTAAATTAGCATTAGGGTTTCTAATTTAAAATTAGAGCAAATAATTAATAACTAATAATTAATTATTAATGAGACCAAATAATTAATATTTGATTAAATCAATCAAATATTAATATCTCCCTCAATATACGTCAGATCCTCAAACCGATCGAAGCAGGTGAATCAGGGAGTGATTCCGCATATGACCATACCAAAATAAAGGTGCTCCACTGCATATCAAATATCCCTAAAAAGTAGGAGCTCAGGCTTAATGCATCTAAAATACCCTGAATGAAAACCAAATGTAGAAATTCTGTGAATCAAAGTCAAGCCAAGCTCCATTATGACCCTCTATCCATCATATTAGCCTACGAAGGTCACATAATAAGCTAATCATCAAACCTATCAATGTCCACGAAAAAGGGGACATGACAATCCGCCCCTCCGGAAATTGCTTGTCCCCAAGCAATCTCGGAACAATGAACTACTCGATCCACCTGGATCCCAAATGTAGTTATGCTCTGCACTGCTGTGAATTAATGCAAGTACCTGTAACATCAACAGAAGTAGAACAAAGAGGAACCCATAATCAAATTGGCGAACACAACTCAACCAATCTCTGAAATCACAACTGCCCTGGATGTGTCGATACTGTAGATTGTGTACTTGGAAACTACAAATCCTATCTACAAAAGATGGTGTTAATCCATCCCATAACTGATCCCTCTGTAATGGTGGCACAACCAACTGTACCATACTATCAAATGTGTGAGAAGAATCAATATGGAGACTCGACTCCACTGGTATCTCAAACCCCTCAGAATTAGGTACTCCCAAGTCCTGAACCGGTGTGTCAGCCTCAACAACATGTTCCTCAGCTACATCTATAGGAACGTACTCACCAACAACACTCAATGTACTAACCTCTGAGTCTGGGGCTGGTGAAGACCGTAAATGCTCTAACTCCATGGTCATCTCAGCCAAATGAAATTGTGACTCCTCATAAGCTAACTGCGTAGTCTCAAGAATCACAGAAGTCGCCTCAAGCTGCTGAGTAAGCTCACTCACCTTATCTTCCTCGACCAACAATGCATCATATGCTGTGCTACCCCACTCCATAAGATAATCTCTGTCGGCGACCAACTGCATATAATCATGTCTCAGAATCTGGATAGCCTCCCATAAAGAGTGGATCTCTGTCAAGGACAAATAACTACCTCCCTGCTCGATGCTAGTAGGAGAACCCCATCCATATACTGCTAACAACTGATGAGCATCATCGAAATGCTTGGAAGCGGTAGCAATGTCTCGCTCACTAACTCTCAGCTGACTAGACACATGGTGGCACTGGCTAGACTGTCTCCTACAATCCTCCTCTGATGCATGGTCCAAAAGAGTAGACTCAGAATCACTGATCTCTGGAGTACTACCATCCATACTCTGTAAATCAAATCCATAACTCATATCAACAGACGGAGTATCAACAAATATAGCATCACTGTCTAACTCTTCCATACAGAAAGAAACAACCGGTGAAACTAAGTCCTCAAAACTGTCCACTGCATTCTCCTGAGTATCATCTGCAATAATAGGATCCTGGGACTCTGCTACAATCTCTGCCATAGTTGAGAGATCATCAACCCTTAGTGCACTAACATCTGAGCCCACCTGTACACTCTGAGTGCAAGCATCTAACTCATCATCATATTCACTATCTCCTATCTCATAATCATAATAATCATGGGACAAGCTACTCTTTCATCGAAGTGATCTGTAGTGCTCTCTCCTATGCTTAACAAAGCGATCAAAAGGCAACAACTTCTGAATTTGAGGTGGTACTAACTCCCACTCCTCCTTCGCTGTCATATACTGTGCGGGTTTGTTTTTGGATGTAGGATATGAAAGAATTGCATTCATCCTCTTCTGGGTTTCATCCAACTGCTTCAAACTGTGTTCCAGCTTCTTCATATCATTGTCCCACTATTTCTGAGTATATGAAGGCATCATGATCCTTCGCTGATTCAATCTACCCAAACTACCCAACAGGATGGCAAGACATTAGTTCTGATGTGCCCAACAGGATGGCAGGAATTTAGCTCTGATGTGCCCAACAGGATGGCAGGAATTTGGCTCTGATGTGCCCAACAGGATGGCAGGAATTTGGCTCTGATACCACTGTGATGTCCCTTACTAATAGGGAATATCGAAAGACACAAAACTCTGATACCAAAGACCAAAGCTCTGATACCACTGTGATGTCCCTTACTTAGGGGCTCTCTTATCTGCACAAAAAACTCTGATACCAAAGACCAAAGCTCTGATACCACTGTGATGTCCCTTTTCAAACAGGGAATATATAAACACATAAAGCTCTGAACAAGATACAATTTGCAAACAAGATTCAAACATGCATAAACAAATCACAGATCTTATCATTCATCCAGCTGATTACAATAGATGTCCTTTCTTATGCCAACCAAAAAAATATTACAGATGAGGTCTTAAAACCCTGTGTTTTGCAAATCTGGGAGTGAAATCTGAATCTGGAAGGGTCTCGGCCTTTCTGTGTCGACACACAGACACCGTCGTCGGTCGATATCTCGCCGACGTCGGTCTCTGTCGGTCGGCTTTCTGCTGACGTCGGTCCTCAGTCGATCGATGTCGGTCGCTATAAGCCCTCTCTCTGCCGATGTCGGTGCCTGATCAGATCTGTACGGACCTGTACGGACTTAGTACGGCCGCCAACTCAGCATAACCTATCTGTTGATCCCTGATATGGAAATCTATTGTATCTAATACAGCAGATCTCTCTCTGTTAATTTATTTAATCAAAACATAAACTAAATCAAGAAATACCTGGAAAGCTCTGTGATAAACTTCTGTGTGAAGTTATCTCTCAACCCTGGAATTCTGTGATAACTTCTGAATGAAGCTATCTCTCAATTTGGCGATAAATCAGCTGATCTTTCACAGCCTCTAAATCACACACAATGAAGAGGGAACGTTCTCCACTGCAATGGAATCCTGGAACCCTTGGCTCAGTCTTCACAGAAGAATTTCTTCAATTTTCAATAATCAATAATCTATGCATAATCACTAATGGCCTCCATGTGAAACCCTTATACCCTCAAAAGATATGCTTGCCCTAATTAGGGTTTTCTTAAATTAGCATTAGGGTTTCTAATTTAAAATTAGAGCAAATAATTAATAATTAATAATTAATTATTAATGAGACCAAATAATTAATATTTGATTAAATCAATCAAATATTAATATCTCCCTCAATATACATCAGATCCTCAAACCGATCGAAGCAGGTGAATCAGGGAGTGATTTCGCATATGACCATACCAAAATAAAGGTGCTCCACTGCATATCAAATATCCCTAAAAAGTAGGAGCTCAGGCTCAATGCATCTAAAATACCCTGAATGAAAACCAAATGTAGAAATTCTGTGAATCAAAGTCAAGCCAAGCTCCATTATGACCCTCTATCCATCATATTAGCCTACGAAGGTCACATAATAAGCTAATCATCAAACCTGTCAATGTCCACGAAAAAGGGGACATGACAATCCGCCCCTCCGGAAATTGCTTGTCCCCAAGCAATCTCGGAACAATGAACTACTCGATCCACCTGGATCCCAAATGTAGTTATGCTCTGCACTGCTGTGAATTAATGCAAGTACCTGTAACATCAACAGAAGTAGAACAAAGAGGAACCCATAATCAATTTGGCGAACACAACTCAACCAATCTCTGAAATCACAACTGCCCTGGATGTGTCGATACTATAGATTGTGTACTTGGCAACTGCAAATCCTATCTACAAAAGATGGTGTTAATCCATCCCATAACTGATCCCTCTGTAATGGTGGCACAACCAACTGTACCATACTATCAAATGTGTGAGAAGAATCAATATGGAGACTTGACTCCACTGGTATCTCAAACCCCTCAGAATTAGGTACTCCCAAGTCCTGAACCGGTGTGTCAGCCTCAACAACATGTTCCTCAGCTACATCTATAGGAACGTACTCACCAACAACACTCAATGTACTAACCTCTGAGTCTGGGGCTGGTGAAGATCGTAAATGCTCTAACTCCATGGTCATCTCAGCCAAATGAAATTGTGACTCCTCATAAGCTAACTGCGTAGTCTCAAGAATCACAGAAGTCGCCTCAAGCTGCTGAGTAAGCTCACTCACCTTATCTTCCTCGACCAACAATGCATCATATGCTGTGCTACCCCACTCCATAAGATAATCTCTGTCGGCGACCAACTGCATATAATCATGTCTCAGAATCTGGATAGCCTCCCATAAAGAGTGGATCTCTGTCAAGGACAAATAACTACCTCCCTGCTCGATGCTAGTAGGAGAACCCCATCCATATACTGCTAACAACTGATGAGCATCATCGAAATGCTTGGAAGCGGTAGCAATGTCTCGCTCACTAACTCTCAGCTGACTAGACACATGGTGGCACTGGCTAGACTGTCTCCTACAATCCTCCTCTGATGCATGGTCCAAAAGAGTAGACTCAGAATCACTGATCTCTGGAGTACTACCATCCATACTCTGTAAATCAACTCCATAACTCATATCAACAGACGGAGTATCAACAACTATAGCATCACTGTCTAACTCTTCCATACAGAAAGAAACAACTGGTGAAACTAAGTCCTCAAAACTGTCCACTGCATTCTCTTGAGTATCATCTGCAATAATAGGATCCTGGGACTCTGCTACAATCTCTGCCATAGTTGAGAGATCATCAACCCTTAGTGCACTAACATCTGAGCCCACCTGTACACTCTGAGTGCAAGCATCTAACTCATCATCATATTCACTATCTCCTATCTCATAATCATAATAATCATGGGACAAGCTACTCTTTCATCGAAGTGATCTGTAGTGCTCTCTCCTATGCTTAACAAAGCGATCAAAAGGCAACAACTTCTGAATTCGAGGTGGTACTAACTCCCACTCCTCCTTCACTGTCATATACTGTGCGGGTTTGTTTTTGGATGTAGGATATGAAAGAATTGCATTCATCCTCTTCTGGGTTTCATCCAACTGCTTCAAACTGTGTTCCAGCTTCTTCATATCATTGTCCCACTATTTCTGAGTATATGAAGGCATCATGATCCTTCGCTGATTCAATCTACCCAAACTACCCAACAGGATGGCAAGACATTAGTTCTGATGTGCCCAACAGGATGGCAGGAATTTAGCTCTGATGTGCCCAACAGGATGGCAGGAATTTGGCTCTGATGTGCCCAACAGGATGGCAGGAATTTGGCTCTGATACCACTGTGATGTCCCTTACTAATAGGGAATATCGAAAGACACAAAACTCTGATACCAAAGACCAAAGCTCTGATACCACTGTGATGTCCCTTACTTAGGGGCTCTCTTATCTGCACAAAAAACTCTGATACCAAAGACCAAAGCTCTGATACCACTGTGATGTCCCTTTTCAAACAGGGAATATATAAACACATAAAGCTCTGAACAAGATACAATTTGCAAACAAGATTCAAACATGCATAAACAAATCACAGATCTTATCATTCATCCAGCTGATTACAATAGATGTCCTTTCTTATGCCAACCAAAAAAATATTACAGATGAGGTCTTAAAACCCTGTGTTTTGCAAATCTGGGAGTGAAATCTGAATCTGGAAGGGTCTCGGCCTTTCTGTGTCGACACACAGACGCCGTCATCGGTCGATATCTCACCGACGTCGGTCTCTGTCGGTCGGCTTTCTGCCGACGTCGGTCCTTAGTCGATCGATGTCGGTCGCTATAAGCCCTCTCTCTGCCGATGTCGATGCCTGATCAGATCTGTACGGACCTGTACGGACTTAGTACGGCCGCCAACTCAGCACAACCTATCTGTTGATCCCTGATATGGAAATCTATTGTATCTAATACAGCAGATCTCTCTCTGTTAATTTATTTAATCAAAACATAAACTAAATCAAGAAATACCTGGAAAGCTCTGTGATAAACTTCTGTGTGAAGTTATCTCTCAACCCTGGAATTCTGTGATAACTTCTGAATGAAGCTATCTCTCAATTTGGCGATAAATCAGCTGATCTTTCACAGCCTCTAAATCACACACAATGAAGAGGGAACGTTCTCCACTGCAATGGAATCCTGGAACCCTTGGCTCAGTCTTCACAGAAGAATTTCTTCAATTTTCAATAATCAATAATCTATGCATAATCACTAATGGCCTCCATGTGAAACCCTTATACCCTCAAAAGATATGCTTGCCCTAATTAGGGTTTTCTTAAATTAGCATTAGGGTTTCTAATTTAAAATTAGAGCAAATAATTAATAATTAATAATTAATTATTAATGAGACCAAATAATTAATATTTGATTAAATCAATCAAATATTAATATCTCCCTCAATATACGTCAGATCCTCAAACCGATCGAAGCAGGTGAATCAGGGAGTGATTTCGCATATGACCATACCAAAATAAAGGTGCTCCACTGCATATCAAATATCCTTAAAAAGTAGGAGCTCAGGCTCAATGCATCTAAAATACCCTGAATGAAAAGCAAATGTAGAAATTCTGTGAATCAAAGTCAAGCCAAGCTCCATTATGACCCTCTATCCATCATTTTAGCCTACGAAGGTCACATAATAAGCTAATCATCAAACCTGTCAATGTCCACGAAAAAGGGGACATGACAATCCGCCCCTCCAAAAATTGCTTGTCCACAAGCAATCTCAGAACAATGAACTACTCGATCCACCTGGATCCCAAATGTAGTTATGCTCTACACTACTGTGAATTAATGCAAGTACCTGTAACATCAACAGAAGTAGAACAAAGAGGAACCCATAATCAAATTGGCGAATACAACTCAACCAATCTCTGAAATCACAACTGCCCTGGATGTGTCGATACTGTAGATTGTGTACTTGGCAACTGCAAATCCTATCTACAAAAGATGGTGTTAATCCATCCCATAACTGATCCCTCTGTAATGGTGGCACAACCAACTGTACCATACTATCAAATGTGTGAGAAGAATCAATATGGAGACTCGACTCCACTGGTATCTCAAACCCCTCAAAATTAGGTACTCCCAAGTCCTGAACTGGTGTGTCAGCCTCAACAACATGTTCCTCAGCTACATCTATAGGAACGTACTCACCAACAACACTCAATGTACTAACCTCTGAGTCTGGGGCTGGTGAAGACCGTAAATGCTCTAACTCCATGGTCATCTCAGCCAAATGAAATTATGACTCCTCATAAGCTAACTGCGTAGTCTCAAGAATCACAGAAGTCACCTCTAGCTGCTGAGTAAGCTCACTCACCTTATCTTCCTTGACCAACAATGCATCATATGCTGTGCTACCCCACTCCATAAGATAATCTCTGTCGGCGACCAACTGCATATAATCATGTCTCAGAATCTGGATAGCCTCCCATAAAGAGTGGATCTCTGTCAAGGACACAGAACTACCTCCCTGCTTGATGCTAGTAGGAGAACCCCATCCATATACTGCTAAAAACTGACGAGCATCATCGAAATGCTTGCAAGCGGTAGCAATGTCTCGCTCACTAACTCTCAGCTGACTAGACACATGGTGGCACTGGCTAGACTGTCTCCTACAATCCTCCTCTGATGCATGGTCCAAAAGAGTAGACTCAGAATCACTGATCTCTGGAGTACTACCATCCATACTCTGTAAATCAACTCCATAGCTCATATCAACAGACGGAGTATCAACAACTATAGCATCACTGTCTAACTCTTCCATACAGAAAGAAACAACCGGTGAAACTAAGTCCTCAAAACTGTCCACTGCATTCTCCTGAGTATCATCTGCAATAATAGGATCCTAGGACTCTGCTACAATCTCTGCCATAGTTGAGAGATCATCAACCCTCAGTGCACTAACATCTGAGCCCACCTGTACACTCTGAGTGCAAGCATCTAACTCATCATCATATTCACTATCTCCTATCTCATAATCATAATAATCATGGGACAAGCTACTCTTTCGTCGAAGTGATCTGTAGTGCTCTCTCCTATGCTTAACAAAGTGATCAAAAGGCAACAACTTCTGAATTCGAGGTGGTACTAACTCCCACTCCTCCTTCGCTGTCATATACCGTGCGGGTTTGTTTTTGGATGTAGGATATGAAAGAATTGCATTCATCCTCTTCTGGGTTTCATCCAACTGCTTCAAACTATGTTCCAGCTTCTTCATATCATTGTCCCACTGTTTTTGAGTATATGAAGGCATCATGATCCTTCGCTGATTCGATCTACCCAAACTACCCAACAGGATGGCAAGACATTAGTTCTGATGTGCCCAACAGGATGGCAGGAATTTAGCTCTGATGTGCCCAACAGGATGGCAGGAATTTGGCTCTGATGTGCCCAACAGGATGGCAGGAATTTGGCTCTGATACCACTGTGATGTCCCTTACTAATAGGGAATATCGAAAGACACAAAACTCTGATACCAAAGACCAAAGCTCTGATACCACTGTGATGTCCCTTACTTAGGGGCTCTCTTATCTGCACAAAAAACTCTGATACCAAAGACCAAAGCTCTGATACCACTGTGATGTCCCTTTTCAAACAGGGAATATATAAACACATAAAGCTCTGAACAAGATACAATTTGCAAACAAGATTCAAACATGCATAAACAAATCACAGATCTTATCATTCATCCAGCTGATTACAATAGCTGTCCTTTCTTATGCCAACCAAAAAAATATTACAGATGAGGTCTTAAAACCCTGTGTTTTGCAAATCTGGGAGTGAAATCTGAATCTGGAAGGGTCTCGGCCTTTCTGTGTCGACACACAGACACCGTCGTCAGTTGATATCTCGCCGACGTTGGTCTCTGTCGGTCGGCTTTCTGCCGACGTCGGTCCTCAGTCGACCGATGTCGGTCACTATAAGCCCTCTCTCTACCGATGTCGGTGCCTGATCAGATCTGTACGGACCTGTACGGACTTAGTACGGCCGCCAACTCAGCACAACCTGTCTGTTGATCCCTGATCTAGAAATCTATTGTATCTAATACAGCAGATCTCTCTCTCTATAATTTATTTAATCAAAACATAAACTAAATCAAGAAATACCTGGAAAGCTCTGTGATAAACTTCTGTGTGAAGTTATCTCTCAACCCTGGAATTCTGTGATAACTTCTGAATTAAGCTATCTCTCAATTTGGTGATAAATCAGCTGATCTTTCACAGCCTCTAAATCACACACAATGAAGAGGGAACGTTCTCCACTGCAATGGAATCCTGGAACCCTTGGCTCAGTCTTCACAGAAGAATTTCTTCAATTTTCAATAATCAATAATCTATGCATAATCACTAATGGCCTCCATGTGAAACCCTTATACCCTCAAAAGATATGCTTGCCCTAATTAGGGTTTTCTTAAATTAGCATTAGGGTTTCTAATTTAAAATTAGAGCAAATAATTAATAATTAATAATTAATTATTAATGAGACCAAATAATTAATATTTGATTAAATCAATCAAATATTAATATCTCCCTCAATATACGTCGGATCCTCAAACCGATCGAAGCAGGTGAATCAGGGAGTGATTCCGCATATGACCATACCAAAATAAAGGTGCTCCACTGCATATCAAATATCCCTAAAAAGTAGGAGCTCAGGCTCAATGCATCTGAAATACCCTGAATGAAAACCAAATGTAGAAATTTTGTGAATCAAAGTCAAGCCAAGCTCCATTATGACCCTCTATCCATCATATTAGCCTACGAAGGTCACATAATAAGCTAATCATCAAACCTGTCAATGTCCACGAAAAAGGGGACATGACACTAATGTAGTTCTATATTGGTTGGGGAGGGAGTGGGTTACTCTTAAATAGTTCAAGGTGTGGCAAGAAAAGGTTTGACTAGTTCTATATAGGTAGAAAAGGGTGAGAAAGGTGGGGAATATGAAGCATAAACCTAACCATAAATGAAAGGGATAGATGAAATATTGTTATTAGGTATACTAGTGATTGATATTCATCATATCTTAGGAAATTTAAATAGGGATAAGTTGTCACCTTATTTTTGATATGATTGTTTTGTAATCTTGAGAGTAGATCCAACTATGACATCAACTACCTAAGATTTTTATAGAGGTATGAGATGTTATGTATATAGAGTACTAGTGACATATGGAGGCAATTGGGTTTAGAGAAATGCACCATTACCAATGCATTCCCATAGATGTTATGATGATAGTTACCCTCATCGATAAATGGGACTCGATGACTAACACATTCTAGCTATCGACTAGAGAGATGAGCATCCTATTAGATGATGTGCATAGGATCAACTAGTTACTCATTCGAGGGGATGTGATATATCATATAGACAGTGAGGAGATTGATGAGTGTATGGATATATTATTAGAGGTAGACATAACACATGCATAGTTTCACATAGGTAGATTTAGTATTAGCCCATTATACCAATGAGCCAAGGGAGAGAGACACCTATTAATGATTATACAACTAGTGGTGACATGTTATGCTCTACCAAATTTAGTTGGAGGGAGGCTCCCTTATGTTATATTGGGGTTACTTGTGGAGTTGGTGCTTGGGAAGACTATTTTTGGATGGGCCAAAGTTTTGTTAGTGTAGATCTATAAAGAGTTATGGGGCTTCAAAGCACACAGGTGTTATGGTATTAGTGTGGGGTTTATACTCCATTTTTGGCCATATGAGTGCTAAGAAAATTAGGCTTACCTAAAGAGGGTTACTTGTTGATAGACTATAGAGTTAGATTTTATATGTGGAGGGATGGGGTGATGATAGGGGCTAGTGGTGTTGTGATAGATATTGATTAGTTTTGAGATGATTTAGAGGGCTTAGCACTTGGAGATATATTTTGGGGGCCATATACGAGTTGGCGTATGTGTTCTAGCTATATATACCATACACTATCATTAAAAAGTTGGAGGTGGGTGTATGAGAGGTATGATGGTGAGATGGAGTACATTCCATTTGAGATAGTGTAGGGATAGTTCAAACTCAAGTAGGGGATCCCACCTAATTTTGCATGGTATAAGAGGGAGGATGCAAATTTTTTATTTCTAGAGACATAGCCATAGGAGGATGAATTAGATCAAGAGGAGCTACCCAATAGAGTGAGAGATTACATGGGAATCACAGTTGATTATCCTACATGGTTTTAGGGTATATATGAGACAACTAATTTTGGTTTAAGTGATGGGTTCTAGAGACCCATGGACAATGATCTATCACATGGACCAACATAGGGTGGTCCTTAAGTAGTGGTAGCACTGGCTGCTACTTAGGCCTAGATGAGAGAATTATAGGGGAAAGTGGCTATGTTGTAGGGCTAGATTATGACACTATAAGGATAGGTAGGGGCTATGATAGTGGAGAAAGACCAGGCACGATCATAGGTCATTAATTTATAGGGATAGGTAACTAGTCTCTAGGGTCACATAGACACATTATAGGGGTGGATTGGTGTGGGTATGGTAGCAGTGAAGTAGGAGGGTAATGTCATGAGCATATTGTTTAGCCATTATATATAAGCTTAATTATTATGAGGTGATGGTATTTGATCAATTTCCCCATGTCATGAGATTTATTGAGTATATATCTAGCATGGGTAGTGGGGCCATGCTTAATACCCTAGGCCAGTGGGTTATGACAATGGGTCAAATAGGGGTCCTAGAGGGACCACCACTAGGTATAGGTATAGATGGAACCAATGGTAGTGGTGCTCCAGGTGTAGGCCCATGAGGAGATTGTATAATATTTTGATATGTATATATGTATTTTGATACTGGCCTATTAGGATTGATGTTGATGAGTGTCTTAGATGTTTTTGATGTTATAAATGATGTTGGAATTATGATTATGATGATTATTTAGATTTTTATTCGTATTATAGGCATGCAATGATATATGGTTTGATGATGATGTAATTTGGATTACATGGATAGATTCTAAAGTGTGGTTAATGCTTAGAATGTACATGCTTTGATATTTAAATAGTGTGCGAATGTGATGTAACTTGTGAAATAAAATGGTTGGTATAATGAGTTTATGTTGATTCCATGGTTCATGAGATATTGTGAATTATGGATTACATTCTACTTTAATAATTTTGTGGTGAGTATAAATAAGATTTATCATGTTAATGAAAACACATAAATTAAGTAGAGGTAACAAACTAAATGTGAGAAAATGAATGATTAGAGATAATTTCCTTGTAAACCAATATAAGAAAGAGTAAAAAAATGTGTGTTGGGTTCATTATCTTGGACCCAATTAAACCCAAGGTGGATTGATCTTAAAGAAAATAAATCTTTCATATGCTTTGCATTGCCACACTTTTAGTGAAAAGGTGTCATCATAAATGTAGGGTGCCAAGTGAGATCATAGTCTTTTGATTTATAGAGGGTATACAAGAAAAGGGGATGATACGTAAATGGAGGGAAAGGGATTATGTAAGAACCTAATGTGGATTTACTAACCCTTTTGATAGGTGACATGAGAACCAAAATAGACAAGTCTATGTCTTTACAAGGTGTAGACTGATCAATGAAAAAAGTCTACAAATATATTTTTTTATGAGAGAGTCTATTATGACCATTTTATGGGATAAATCTCTTTCAATGGGGGTTACTCATTAGTTCCTTTTATGGAAAGGGTAAAGCTGATTAATGCAGGATGCTTCAAATGCTTTGATTGAGTTTATTATGGCTTATATGAATAGATTATTTTTGTCATTTTGGCTTAGCCATCCTTCAAACGAGTGGTATAAGTTAAATATAAAGAAGTGTTTGATATATATCCTTTGAGGGATCAGTCTATCTATTTTTTACTTTATTTGGCATCCATCCTTTGAGGGATGGGTCTGTACTTAAGAAAATAGACCCAAATAATATTTTATATCACATTTAGAATGTTTGATTGATGTTTAGACATGGACCCATATATCCAAGCTTAGAGGTTGACCTTTATAGGGTTAATATCTATACCAAAAAAGGTGGTTACAAGGTAAATGAAAGTGGTTTTGAGAAACAAGTGACCATGGGATTCCATCTAGTTAGAGATGAAAATTATCCATGAGAAACATGTCATGGGTATATCTATGGTACCCATGTTTAAGATTAGGATAAAAATTTATGATGGATAATCACATGGGTCTATTGTAATAAAAATTTCCCCAAGAGGAATAGGGTAATATGGTAAGCGAGGTGAGAATCTCATAAACCAAGGGATGAGCTTAAGTTAGATAATAAGGTTTATCAGATCTTCTTTAACAATAGAAAGGATGTAGATGAAAAGTGTTGAGAAGCTCAGGTTCTAGTTTACCTTAAAGAGTGGACAAATGATAAGATCTTGATCTATAGCTGTGGGTAATGATATAGTGTCCAAGCCAATTGAAAACAAATTTGCCTTTTTTACTTTTCTCCATATTTTTTACATGTTGGTTTTATATTAGGATGAGGCCTCTAATATTGAACTCCCATTCTTTTAGATGTTTGTTATAAGCATGAGTGATAAATTTTTGGTAGATGTGAAGATGTTTAAGGGTATCAAGGTGATGATCATTGATCAACTCAATACATGTAAAGCATTCTTGATGATAATCATCACCAAAAATGATGTCATGCAAAGATATGTGAAGAGAGGTAATCTAGACTTTGGGAGGTAAGATAACATTTGTACCAAAGACTAGGGAAAAAGGAATAGCACCCATGGAGGTTTAAATTTTAGTGAGATAGGCCCACAAAGTGAATGGGATGTGTAGGTACCAATCCCAACCTAAAGAACTTTTAACTTTAGTTAGCACCTTAATGAGTGTTTTGTTGGAGGATTCTACCTGTCCATTTTCCTATAGATGATAAGGTGAAGAATGACTGAGATTAATGCTAAAAGAATCATAGAGGGCTTGAAATTTCTTGTTTTTGAAGGATTTTCCATTATTAGTTATGAGTTTGTAAGGGACACCAAAATGATAGATGATGTGGTTATTGATGAAATCGATAATTTTTTTAGCTTTGATTGAGATAAGGAGAATGGATTCCACCCATTTAGTGAAATATTTGGTAGTGGTGATGATAAATTAGTGTTATTAAGATGAGTGAGGATTGATTTATCCAATGAGATCAAGGCCCCGTTATGAGAAAGGCCAACAATCTTTGGAGACCTAAAGTTTATGAGCAGGCACATGATGCAAGTTAACATGTTATTAGAATTTGGCACACCTTTTTATATAGTCACAATAGTCCTAATTGAGGGTAGGCCAATAGTAGCCAAGTTGTAGGATTCTTTTAGCAACAACAAGGCCACTAAAGTGTCCCCCATAGACTCTGTCATGAGTTTCCTTGATAGCATAGGAAATATCATGAATCTGTAGATAATGGAGAAGAAGGATATCAAAGCCTTGTTTATAAATGATTCCTCCTAGTATAGTATAATGAGAGGTACCTTGAATGAAGGCCTTCTGAGCATTCTTTTAGAGGCTGGGTAGAATCATGCCAAGGTTAAGGTAGTTAAAAATTTGGTCATACCAGACATCAAAAGGCGACACCTCCACACCACAAATGGTAAGAAGGTCTAAACTAATATATGAAGACATAATGAAGTGATGGATGGTGATAAATAGTTTAGATTTAGTGGGTTGGGAGGGAATTTGAGATGTAAGGGAGGCCATTGTATCTATAAATTTGTTAGCAGATCATGGTACTAACTGGATTTGGTAATTTTCAAAAGATGTTAAGAGTTTATCAATGAGAAGCTTATAATTTTGAAAAATATCATTTTTACATTGATAGGACACATTGACTTGGTTGATCATGAGTTTGGAATCAAAAAAGATAGAAATGTTTTTGATTCCCAAGGTGAGAGTGGTTTTGAGACTGATGACCAAAACTTCATATTCCACCATATTATTATTAAATTCAAAGTAAAGTTTAAGGGAAAGTGGAATAGGTTCTCCATGAAGGGGAATGAGAATCATGCCTACACCCCCACCATGTTGGCATTTAGAGCTATCAAAAAATATGGTCATTTGGTAATGAGATTATTCTTGAGAAAAAGTCTTAATAGATTCATCTATAAAGGTCAATGGAATGGGTTAGTTATCTATGAGAGGAGATTAAACCAATTGGTCAGTGATGACCTACCCTTTAATAGATTTTTATTGAAGAAACTCAAGATTTAACTCATCTAGAAGCATTTGTCACTTAGCCATACACTAATTTTGGTATGGTTTAGAGTACATATACTTGAGTGGGTCAGTGTTGGTAATAACATATGCTTTGTGATTGAGAAGGTAATGATGGAGTTTAAAAGAGATAAAAATGAGAGTGAGACTATTTTTTAGGATAGGTATATCATGTCTCATACTCTATAAGCTTGAATCTAATTAGATGGCTTACTCTTTTTTTATTCATCTCGATGAGCCAGCATTACACCTAAAGAGTGATTAGTGGTAGACATGTAAAGGTAGAAATGTTGGTCATCCTTAGGTGGCATAAGAATTGGAAGAGAAAGTACATACTCCTTGAGTGAATCAAAGGCTTGTTAACAAACATTGGTCCATATAAAGGATGTGTCTTTCTTTAGTAGATGGTGAAAAGGTTGGCATTTATCTAATAGCTAGGATATGAAGTGATAGATAGATTAGAGTTTTCCCTATAGACTATGAAGTTGTTTAAGGTTTGTTGGAGGAGGTATTTCTAGGATGGATTTGACCTTAGTAGGATCATTTTGAATTCCATGGAGGGAAATAATAAATCCAAGGAACTTCTTAGAGAGAATCCCAACAATGTATTTCTTGGGATTGAGCCAGACATGGAATCAAATTAGTTGATTGAAGATGATAGCAAGAACAACTAGATGATCCTTGCAGTGCTTGGATTTATAGAATAGATCATCCACATAATCATGTACAATCTTATGGATAAGATCATGGAAGATATAGGTCATGGCTCATTGATAAGTTGATCTTATGTTTTTTAATCTAAAAGGCATGACTCAATAGTAAATGGTTCCCCAAGGAGTAATGAAGGTAGTTTTATATTGATCTGAGGGGGTGATCAATATCTAATTATATCTTAAAAATACATTCATGATTGATAAAATCTTATGGCCTCTATTAAGATCAACTATTTGGTCAATGTTGGGTAAAGGAAAGTCATCTTCAGGGAATGTAGGTCAAAGTCATGGAAATTTTCATAAAGGAGGAGTCCCTTAATGGGCTTGATAACATGAACAATATTAGAGACCCATTATGGATAGTTAATGGGTTGAATGAATTTGATGGATAGAAGATGTTGAATTTATTTTTTGATGAGAAGAGCTATATGAGGGTGCATTTTATAAAGCTTTTTCTAGAGTAGCTTAGCCTCCAGATGGGTAATGATGTTATGGAGAGTGATGGAGGGATCAATCCAAGGCATATCTTGATAATACCATGTGAATGCATTACTATGGTCTTAAAGGAAGGTGGGATGATCCCATTGCTCATCTGATTTTAAGGATTGGCCAAGTTTAATGATATGAGGATCCTCATGGGTCCCTAAGTTAACATCTATAGTTGATTCATTGAGCATGGTTTGGTTTTTAGGAGGGAGAGATTTATGGATATGATATGATTCAATATATGCAAAAATACCCTTAAGGTAGGGAAATACCATATAATACTCCATTAGGAAGGAATAAATCCATAATGTCTATTCGAGGGGACAACCTCCAATATCCTCTTATAATAGAAGACTCAATGCTCACTTGATATCTTTACCATGATAATAATCTCCTATATATAGACATCTATCTAACCCATGGATGGGTAACCTCCTAATTTCACTTTAGGCTGACCATTACCCAATGTACTAATTCCATAAGTTACTCTATTCTGGTATCCTAATATATTATACCTATATAACTAATTAAGGGGATGTGTGCCACATGTCAACATCTCCATCAACCCATATACATTAATATATCATATCCCTAGGTACATAGCATTACTTCCCTCCTTGACATGTTTCATCCCTGAAACATAGGAAGAAACTAAATAATGAGTGTGCTTCAAATTATTGCACACTTGTATCCAATCTCGATCATCTAGCCATCCATATGTGATCTTGGTAGGTGATAGCTCTCCAAGCTTATTTCCAAATTCCATTATGCTCCTCTGATTTTGTTCATGATCATAATTATACTACATTGGTGTCCAAGCATAATTATTCCTCTTTTTATTCCATGTACCATATTTTGTTGTGCTACTCTGATTCCAACCATGACCATAGTAGGTATTCTTCCATGCATAGTCATAGTGATTTCCTCATTCATTCCATATGCCATAATATTTTTTCTTTGGATTCCATGCATATCCCTAATGATTGAAAATTTTATTTCCTTTATAGATAAAATGATTGTTGTTATGACACTTCCTCACCTAGTTCCATGATTGTTTCCTCTCATGATGATGTGGGTATCTATATACCTCAACATTTTCCAATACTTTGATCTTATCCACCTTTAATTCTACCTCTTCCACCTTTTCCTTCTTTGTCTCTTGAGTAGATGAAGCGTTCATTTGTAGTGTGTCTTTATCTATATCATCTAAATCTTCATCATGATCTTCATCACCTATTTCAATATCATCCTCATGATCTACGTAGATTGTTATTGGTGCCTTTTTCACTATGATATCTTATAAAGTGATCTTATTTTTCTTATACCAAAACTTCATGAACTTTTTTTGAACATTAATATTCATTATTCCCAAAGTCTATAACCATGGGTATCCAGGAAATATATCCACATCATCTATATCCAAAGCATAAAAATTTGAATGCAAAACATATTTTTCCATAATGAGCTTCAGATATTCAAACATTGAAATATTCTTACCATCTACTTGAACCTCTTTGATATTATTTTCTTGAACATGTAGATGCTTGGACACATTCATGTTGATGAAGTTATACTTACTAGTAGGGTTTATGGTCACAACAAACCTTTTATTTTAAATGCATCCATGAAAATAAAAAATTGACTCATATTTCTTGGAGACAGATTACTTGAACCCTTATCTTCGTCTTCTTCTTCTTCTTCTTCTTTCATAGCCCAACAATCTAAAAATATTTGTTCCATTTCTTTCCATGAAGAAAACCTTTTTGTACAGCTCAACTGATCAAACCAATGTAGTGCAGGCCCAGGCAAAAAAGGAAGTAATCATCTTTGCCCAATTATTTTTAAATGATTCTCCAAAAGCAGCCACCATTCTCTAGCATAAATATGATCTTCCCTTGAAAATTTTTGCAACTCCATGATCCACAAGAAAATTAGGGTTCATGAAAACTTAAAATGTCAATAACTCATACAAAACCGATCCAAAAAGCTCAAAATTTTTATTGTATCTTCCTCTTATGATATTGGAACCTCAAGAAAAATTTTGTGAAAAAATATACACATTTTTATTTATATATTGAATATATGAAAAACTATAAAATCATAACAATTCACTCAAAACAACTCAAACAATTCTAAAATTTTGAATGTACTTCTCTTATATCTTTTTATATCTCCAGTAAAAATTTCAAATAAAAATTCCTTATTTTTTGAAAGATATAGTGAAACTAGTATAAACCCTAAAATAGAAATAACTCCCTCAAAAATAATCGAAAAATCTCTTTTTTTTACCATGACTTATTTGAAATATTCTTCATATCTAGTAAAAAAATGTTGAAAAATTCACAACCAATATAAATTTATTTGTGATTCAAAAAACTAGGGTTTCACTCCACACAAATTGCCCAAATCAAAGCTCTGATACCACTTGATATGATTCAATATATGTAGAAATACCCTTAAGGTAGGGAAACACCATATAATACTCCTTTAGGAAGGAATAACTCCATAATGTCTCTTTGAGGGGACAACTTCCAATATCCTCTTACAATAGAAGACTCAATGCTTACTTGATGTCTTTACCATGATAATAATCTCCTATATATAGACATCTATCTAACCCATGGATGGGAAACCTCCTAATCCCGCTTTAGGCTGACCATTACCTAATGTACTAATTCCATAAGTTACTCTATTATCCTAATATATTGTACCTATATAACTAACTAAGAGAATGTGTGCCACATGTCAGCATCTCCATCAACCCATATACATTAATATATCATATCCATAGGTACATAGCAGGATAGAAGAATCTCTTACACCAAGATAGGTGAGGATGGAATCATCATTTTAATGTTGAATGGTATGAATGGTGTGTGAATCATGATCGATCATGTTAGGATGGATGCAAGGAAAGGTTTCAATTTGGCCACCATGTTGATAGGTTAGTGGGCCTAAAATAATTATATTGATAAAAAAAGTTTGATGGGATGATGCTAGAGTCTTTAGGTTTGGAAGATGAACTAGGTGAGGATGGAATCTCTTCTACGGAGGTAGCAATAGGTTTTGGTGAGGTGGGCTCCTTTAGTGGTTCAAACCTAAGCCCAAAGAACTCACAAGGTTTTTGAGTTTTGATAATAGGCAATTCATGAGGTCCTTACTCATAAAGGCCCATACCAAATCCTTTCTAAGCACAATGATGAAGATAGGTTTTGGCAAAAGATATATTTCATAGATAGGAAAAATTAGAAGTGAAAGGTTGAATATATGGAGTGGTGATAGGAGTGAGGAGTAGTCAATCAAGTCCCCCATAGACAAAATTTGTTTGATTATTAAGAAGTCCAAAGGGGATGATACTTACTATATTGGGGTCATAATAAGGGTCATTTTTAAGGTTCTCATATTCATGGGGAGTTGAAAAAAAATCTAAAGCTAAAATTCAGTATTCCCTAAGGGAGAGACATTGGAAATTTTTTACCAAGGAATCATCAATGGGAATCTAGGAAGAGGCGATAGATGCACTAGTTGAGGCTTAATCATTGTTGATAGTAGAATCGCTATGGGTCATTGTTGGTAGTGTAGTTTTGTTAATGGGGCTGGTTAATTGTGTGGGAGATGAATTTAGAAGAAGGAAATAATTATACCTATAGGTCATGATGCAAGATACAAAAGGACTAAGATCAAAATTTATGGTTATAAATTGTCCTTCATGTTCAAATTTGATATAATAATGGTAGGTAGAGGGGATACAACTCATAGATTAAATCCAAGGGCATCCGAGTAGAGAGTTGTATTAGAACTCATCCTCTACAACATAAAATAGCTCAATAATAGTGTGAGGCCCTAATCATATTTGAAGGACAATAGTCCCCAAGGTAGTAGCCATTACATCATTAAAGGAGTGAAGAACCACTATGCTTTTAGACATGATGTTCCTTAGTAATCATAGCTATATGAAACAATGAGAGGATATTGTGTTGATATTGGCACCATCATCGATCATTACTCTTTTGATGTAGGTGTGATTAATGTATGTAGTGACAAAGAGAGGAGGGTCATATTATTTATAATGGGCCAGACGTATCTCAAAATCTTAGAAGGTGATGATTGTGGAATGTCAGAGGGTTCCAATGAAGGACATAATATGTTGATGGTCATCTGGTTAAACCTCTATAGAATATATAGCCTCTATTAGCACCTGATAGTGATGAGGTGACATGTTGATTAACTCATAAAGACTCATCTTGTTTGGCATATGGTGAAGCTACTTCAACATGGTTCATTGAAAGGATTTAGAAGTGTTAGATGGTATGGCACCAAGGATGAACACCTTGTGCCTTGGTGATGGTGTAGGTAAAAGTGTTGGTATTAGAGATTAGTTGGAAGGCTAGGAATTTGAATGGTATGTCTATGGGATAGATACAATGGCTCTTAATTTACTTATTTGTTGACCCTAAGATTAGGTAATCATGTGGATGGTATGGATAATGGGCTTAGTTGGACTAGGTGATTTCTTTGGTTCCTCCCCACCCCCCCAATTTTAAGTGAAACTGTGGAAGTAGGTGTAGATTGGGATGGTGGTTGAATTAGTTGGGTTGGTAGTTGGGATGGTAAGTGTGGTTTGTCTGATAATAGATTATCATCATCATATAGGTAGTGAACAAAAGATTGGATAGCTTTGTATTTTTTATGCCATGTCTTGTCATCTTATAGTATAAATAGATCTGAGTATCATCAAACCAAGAGGGTTTGTTATTAGAGGGGGTGAATGGCTTAATAGGTGGAAGTTCAATGGAGTAAATTTACAATAACCTTTGTAAAATAACTATTTAGGATTCATTCAAAGGTGTTAGGGGTGTTAAAATGCTCATCGAGGAAATAACAACCTTCTTAGGCATGGTCTTGACCTTAGAAATGGTAAGTGGTTAAGAAACTTTGGTAGATGGTTTGGGTTGGGTTGGATTAGTTGTGATTGGGTTATCGGTGGATGGTTTTGAAGTAGAGGATGAGGGGTTGATAATAGGTGGGAAAGTGGAAGGGGATGAACTAGTTAAGAATGATGAAGAATTCGATGGATTAGGTGATGGAAGGGTAAGCATAGAAATGGGTGTTGATTTAATTGAAGTGAAATAGGTGATTGGAATGGTAAAAGGGTGGGGTCCCAAAATAGATGGTAAATGAAAAGGAGGTGGCATAGGTTAAGCTTGAGGATGGGGTTTAGGAAATCATACCATTTGATCTATCTTAGTTGGTGGTTGATTAGGTGAACTAGAGGTGTTTGGGTCTAATTTTATGGGTGGATGGGAGATGATAGGTGTGAGAAGGATACCTAGAGTCTTGGTTGGTATAGTGATAAAATTATGAGATGATCTAGGTGAAAATGGGTGATACGGTTCTCTCATGTCTTGGGATCAAGGAATGTTTGATGATGGGGTGATAATAGGTTTGAGGGTAGATGCTAATGAGGTTAAGGGTTCAGCTCTATTTTGGTATGGGAGTCCTATATAGTGCCAAAAGGTGGCTCTATCTAGGTTAGGTTGTGAGGCAAATTCTAGACTTTGTAATAACTAAGAAAAGGGCTTGTAAATGAGTTTGGCTCATTGATCAGTAATTTAAAATGTTAATCCATTAGGTGAGGACTAAGTTAGGGTTACTTCATCTTTATTTGAGCTAGAAGGTTCCAAAATCCCTAGTTGGGTAGACGACGTAATGGTTTCTTGTGGGGTGATTAGGGGAATAGATGGTTTTTTGGTTGGGGGTGTAGGTATGGTCCCGATTTCTTCCTTCACTAGGGTATCTAAAGGAAAAGAGGAGGGTTATACCATTCCATTTGGTGGGGTAAAAGAAGAGGTGGTTAAATCAATAGTTACTTCCATGAAAGGAGAAGTAGGCATGGGTATGGTTTGATCAAGTGAAGACATGAAGGCTATAGATTCTTATTTTTGAGTCTCCAAAGGGATAAGAGGTGAACTTGCTTCTCCCATAGGTAAGGTTGGTGGAGGAATAATAGAAATGTGGGGCTCATCCACCATGGGCTCATTTATGATGACATTGATTGTGCATGTCTCATAGGATGATGATGGTTAAAATTGGTTGCTATGGGGTTGGGTAGGTGGATCATGGTTAGGAAAAGGTTTGTGGAAAATATCAAGGGAATGATTAAGAGGTGCGTTGGGGTTATCAAATGACAATTCACCATTATCAATCAAGTTTTAGACAAGGATTTTAAAAGTGTTACACCATTTTATATCATGTCCAATGAATTGATGAAAATAAAAATGGTCATTTTAATTATACCACCCAAAAACAAGGTGAGAGGGGTCAAATTGTTTAGGTGGCTTAATTGGTGGAAGTTGAATAAGGTTATATTTGAGTAGTTTGTCTATTACAAATGCATAAGATTCTCCTATAGGTGTGAATTGTTTAGGGCAAACCTGATTTTGATTTTGGTTTGGTGGGTAAAAAGGGTTGGAAGGAGTAGTTTGACATGATGGATTAATGGTCAAAGGTGGCATAGTTTCTAAGAAAATCATGTTCATGGATGTTTTGGCTTTGGTATTGGTTGGGTTTGATGTTTTGGTGGAAGAACGGTCATTATGTTTAAAAGTGGAATTCTTATTTCACAATTTTAGTTTACCCTCATCTGTGGCTCAATTTTCAAGTTTGTATGCCATTATGAACACTTCATCAAAGGTTTTAAATGTTTGCATGTGAAGGATGGGAGAAATGTGTTTTGTTCAACCCCTAGAGAAAAGTTAAATTAGTTCCATTTGGGGTAGTGAAAAGGATAGTTGATTAATGAGACCTCACCATAATGTAACAAAGTTAGCAATTGATTAATCATTGAATTGGTTGATAGAATAGAGGTTGGTTATGGAGACCATCTTGGATATGTTCACCGAAAAATGTTTTAAGAATATTTGGGAAAGTTGGGAGAATGAAAAGATAGAGTGCCTAGGAAAGGAACTATACCAATCCATAGTGGGTCCTTATAAAGACACAGGGAAAGTTCAAAAGAGGAGGGCATCATCATATGCAATCCATTAATAAGACTGGTGGAACACCCTCAAATGTTGAGGATCCTTCTTACGCTAAAACTTAGAGAATTTGAGGAGCTTCCATTGAGGAGGATAATCATGAATTGGGATAGATGGGTTGATAGGTTCATTGTAGATTTGGTCATAGGATAAAAGGTTATGGGAAATTTAGATATATGAATTGAGATGGGTCATCTTATCCATGAGCATCCTTATCAGTTTAGGTTGGGGTTGGGCAGCTAAATAATTCAATGGTAAGTTCTATTGAGGTTGGGTTGCAACTATGAATTAGTATGTATTAGGAGGTATGAAAGTGGGCACATATTGGTATTTAGTTACTTGAGGATGGGATAGTGCCCCAATAATATTGATAGTTATTAAGGGTTGAGTGGAAGGCATAAAGATCCTTATGGGTTGGGAATATATTGATAGGATGTTATGGGGTCTTATAGAAAAACTAATAACAATTGGTTTAGGGGTATATTTGGGTTGGTTAATGGGGGCATTGTTTAGGTTCATAATTCTAAAGTGATTATGGTTTGTTGATGGGTAGTCAACCTAGTGTTAATTGGGGGAAGTGTTTGTGGTATGGATAGAAACAAGATTTGAAAGAGGGTTGAGGTTAGTATATTGGTTAAGCTAGAGGGAATGGTACAAATGGGTGTGGAATACACTACATTAGAAGAAGGGCTATAAGTAAAAAGGGGTAAATTTGAGCCTACATTAGAAGTATCAGTTGGTGTAATATGTGTCTAGGTGGTGGTGGCAGATGAACCAATGGTAGAAGAAAAATCTTAGCTAAAATAAGTTTGGGTTGATGTAACACCAACCATGAGCTAGTGTGGCATACCATAAGGTGGATCCATGGGAAGAACTAAAGCTATCAAAATATGTAGGCTAAGGTATTAAGATAGTGTTACAAATCCACTACATTTTTGTCTCAAAAGGAATCAAAATCTAGATCACCCTTAGGAACCTTTGGAGGCATGGTAGGTGTGGGAGAATGATGAGGTAAAACATGGGGTGATTTATCAACATCTTAGGTGTAATATATGGATGAATATGAAGATGGTGGATGGTTATTTTGATTTATCACTTGTTATCTAGTTAAGACCATATGAGAAATTATAAATGGATAACAAACCTCTCACCTCAAACAATGAGCAAACAAAGAAAATACCAAAGCAAATAAAGCATACACTAAAAGTGCAATTAAACCTAAGATTCATTTTATATTACTTTTAATGCATTCCTTAAAGAGTTTGAAAGGGTAAATTTTCTTGAAAGTTGAGTACTAGAAGATCCATCTAAGGATGGTTTTGGGATAAATTTTGGTGCTCAAATAATCTACACTAGACTAGGTATATGGCATGGTACTAGGGGCTTGTTCCTTGCACTTCATGAACTCGAAGCTGAGCCAATCCACTTATCCAATAGATACCATTTATATAGAGTTTATACTCCACTAGAGAATAGAGTGGGTCCTCCCCTTGGTGATGAAATCCAAGTGGAATTGCTAAGTAGGGTAAGGTGATCCAAAGGGTGATGAATTCCCAATGGGCCTTGTCTCAAGTAAGTTTTGATGTTTATATTGTTAAAGTGGTTTATTAGTGTAACATAAGTGTGTTACGCTTAATTAATAATGTTTTAGTTTATTTAGGTGAGCTAATAATTAAGCAGGAAAGGTAATGAATACACTCAATTTTAACCAAAGTAATTTTCTGATGTCTTTACATGAAAACAAGGAACAACTACAATGCACTTAATTTCGGATGAAAATGCAACCTATCCCTAAGATGAAAACTTTTTTTCTCTATTTAATTCTTAGAAAATAAAAAAATATATATCTTTTTGGATTTGGAAATAATAGAAATGTAAGAACATGAATTTTCACTAATGCAAGTATATGCCTAAAAATAACTAAGAACCCAAAATAACCTCCGGGAACTTATTAAGGACAACAGAACGAAAATGGAGGAAGTTACGTCCAATATTTGTGTTGCTGCTGTCAATATAGGTAAAAGAGCCAATGAGGAGACCAAATCCCTGGAGGGACCCAGCAAAAGGATGAGACAAAGTTCTAGAAAGAAGGTTACACAAAAAGGAGCTATGTAGGCGGCAACCACTGCCCAAGATACTGTTATGAAAGGAAAAGAAACTATGAAAATGATATTGGAACTGGATGAATAATCTGGTTCTCTGGTTGGTTTAGTAACTGGTCCTTTTTTGGTTTTATTTCTGTAATCCTTTGCCTTTGGTGATACCAGATCTTTGTTTAATCTGGGTTTTGACTGGAAGTCTTTCTGGTGGTATCAGGTCCATTTAAAACCTGTTTTTGCTACTTCCTTGTAGTAGTTTATAGGCTTTGCCTATGGTTTTGGACGATCTTTCTTTCTTTCTTTGTAACAGGGTTTCAGGGCCCCTTCAAAACCTACTTTTACCTCAATCTAAAACTAAGAACCCAAAAGGGGTCCCACTGGGCATGCTAGAATGTTTCCCACTATTTCTTACTCTATTTCTAAATTTTAAGAAAAAAGAGAGAAATAATAGATGAGGGGAGTATACCTAGTTAAAAATTTCACTCGTTGATGAGTAGATAAAGTGGGAGATCCTTTTTGGTGAGGAAGGACTCCTTGTAATAAGACCACACTAAACCAAAAAAAAATTAGATGAGTATGAAGGGTGGATTGCCTATCAACACGCTAGATCCAAGAAGAAAAAGCTCCCTTAGATGGTTGTCAATCCACTCCCCTAGTGATAAAAATGTTTTGACAATAGAAGTAAAAGGTGATACACATAAATACTTATGGAAGAAATAAATAAGGTACATATTTATAAAAAGTATAGCATGACGAGTCAATACCATGCACAAGTGGATCAAAAGTTAGGTCTAGAGGATGTGAGCAGGATCTGTGGATAGTCCAAAAACATAGATAAGGTCTGATGGGGTGTGAAATGGGAGTAAATAACAATATATTATTTTCCTTGAGAGTGACTATCAATGGTCAAGCTGACTAACAATGATTGTCTTGATAGGTGATGGTAAGGTAATTGATGATGGTTGATGTAACTAGTGATGGTTGATGTAACTAATGATGATTACAAAAACCAATGATGATTGACTAGGGAAAGTTGTAGGGAATGGAGTTAGGGGTGGAGTGGTAAGTGGGAAAAAGTTTAAATAGGATATCTTTAGGTGAGGGATAATGTATGGGTGATTTGATCAAGATAGAAAGATTTAGTGAAGAAAGGAAATGCTAAAAATAAAATAAAAATACCTATATGATGCAAAGTGGAATCCAATGACAAGATGAATGAAATTGGATAGCATAACGGTACTCTAACCTTCAAAAGTCATGCAAATAGAGTTTTTGGATCTTGGATACTTGCATAAACAAAAAAAAAGAGCTTGGATACAATTTTTGGATCCTTTTCTCTTCCAAGAGCCCTTAATTGATAGCATAAAGTTTCTAAGTGAGGAGAAAGAAGTTACTAAGTTAGTTTGGGATAAAGATGCCAATTTGAAGAGAAGGTAAGTTTTAAGGTGTGCATAGAAAGTTTCCATTTTTCCCATGCATTTATTTTTTATAGATGAAAGCTCTTGTGGTAAGTCTTTAGGCCTGACCATCGATGGGTAGGCTAACCATTGATGGTCATACTCCTAAGTTTAGAAGGGTTAAAATGGGTCCTAAGTTAATGTTTTAAAATGTTTAACAAAATTTCCTAGGTGTGTTAATGATTGTAAAAGTATAGAAAGGTGTTCTCAAGGGTGAGTTAACTAGGTGAGTAGTTAACTAATGGTCAAGGATAGGTCTGAGGTAGCTTGACATCAAAAAATAGTTGAGGGGATGTTTTTGAGTGTCTACACAATCCTATTTATAACTCTCTTAGACAACTCACCTCTATTAGCTATTAGGATTTACTTCTAATTGTGTTTCATATCTTGTCTTTGTTGTTTTATCCTTTTTTGGTTTTGTGTCATTCTCCCTATTGGTTCTCCATCTATTTATATTTTTTATTATCTCCTATGTTTCTATTTTTTCATTGCATCTATGGTTGACCTCCCCCCCTTAGGATGTCAATCATGTTATATTCAAGGCCTTATCCCTAAGCTCACTCATGAGAAGGCCATAGCTGAAATCAAATGTCATAGACACCATATGACCTAGGAGCCTCCTTTAACCTAGCATGGTGATTTAAACCCTCTCACATTCTATAAGGAATGATATTGTCAATTTTATAACCCATAGAATTGGTCCCCTTTTCACTAGTCTAAGCTTCATTCATTCGATGATCTTTCCCTTTAGCCTTATACCATGATTCATTCACCCATTTGAAGTGACAAGGACCCCCTTGCATGACTAACTCCTGATGATCTATGTGTGATCATTGATGATTAATGTAGAAGCCTTTAGGTGAATGAAGTGCACCCTTCTCCCCTAGGAGTAGGAACTGTGATTATTCTGGAGATAGAGATCACACTCATTAAATTTTGAGTGCCTCAACTAGTTCTTGTGTAAGTTCCCCAACTCTTTCTTGGTACGAAACTATATAATAAAAAACACCTCATGTCTATGTTGTGGGACATAGGTACTCCAAATTCATGAAGCATATCCATCACGAGCAATCCTCCCATCATCCTAGTCCATCCTTTAGAGTTTCAAATAAGCATGATGATTTTGATCACCACTTGTAAACTAGGGATCCATGGGATGCCTATTTCAAGCATCAGTGACCTCAGGTTGACCCTCATCTGATGGAACATGACTAGCATCATGGAGACCTAGGTCACCATGACAATTTCCATGAGTATGACACATTGTCCCATCTTACCCATAGGGAAAAATATCCTTCCCATGGTCATTCCACACCCCATAGTAGGGATGATTAATAGCATGAACATCTCCCTTATTAGGAATTACCTTAGCATCAACCCCTCCATGATTATAATTATGATGAGGTCTATTTGAATAGGAAAAATCATAACCATCACAATCCTCCTCCTAGATCTCATTACCAACTTGCTGTCAATTGTGCCTATGAGGATCTTTGTAGGAATTTGCTAGCCCCTTGGGTATGTGTTATTCCCCTTCCTAATCCTATCCTTGAACTACCTAAGTTTAATGGGACTTGGGACTCCAAATCCATTGAGCATATCATGGTATTTATGATGACATGTATAGATTGGGAATAAGATGAAGGCATGATGTTAAAGTTATTCATTCATTAGCTATAAGCTAAAGCTCTCATTTGGTTTTAAAATCTACCTCTAAATTATTTCTGTAGTTTCTAGTTCCTTTTGGATGACTTCCCCTAGTACTTTTATCTCTATACCAATCAACCTTAGAATATAATAATTCACCTCCATGACATAGCCTAAGGGTGAGTCTAACTTTGATTTTGTGTGTAGGTGGTGCTCAACCATCGATACATTCAAAAAAAGGATCTTGGTTGATCAAATTTATGACATGTTCATGAGAGAATTGATGTAGGAGGTCAACTTTGAGATCCTCAAGCATGATCCCACCTCATATGATGAAGCTATTAAGGAATGTCTAAATATTGAAGTCTTTGAGGTGCATATAAGTATGCATGCTATGCCAACCCAAAACACATCCTCTTCACATGATCATAACTGTAATACAAATAGTGATAGTGTCACTAATTTTTCTCTTGAGAAGAAGGACAATAAAGATATCCATGAGGTGAGTAATTTGAACAAGAATCAAGATGAATGTAAGGCTTCCAAATCAAGCATGATAAAACCATAAATGGTGTTTCCTTATGACCTCACCAGGTTTTATAATTTCCATCAGATGAAGGAAAATAATGATGTCAATTATGCTACCCAAAAATATAACATGCAAGCCTCACCTCCATCTTATATTTTTCCACTTATAAAACCCAACTAAAAATTGAATGTGTTCAAAGAGACTCTACTTGACCAAAACAAAGAGAAGAATAAGAAGAAGAAAAAGTATAAATCTAAGGCTAAGGCCCATCATTCCCCTTATTTCTCTTCTACCTCTTCTGACTCATCTTTCCAAGATGATATTAGAGGGAAATCTAAGCATGAGAGTATCAAGGTCATTATTGATATTAACATAGAATCTACTAGGTATGATTGCTTTGTCAAAATGTGCTTAGGTCAGGTCACTAACCCTATTAGAGAGACTAATGGTGTTGGGCCTCCTATCTAGCCCATGAGGGTAGGGAACCATAAAGTTATATTTAAATTTTAGCATAGCATCTCCTCTCCACAAGCTAAATAGTGTCTTTACTCCATGATAGAGGAGTTACAGGGCCTCTCATTTAGGATATCCATTTGGGACCTTCTTTACTTTTATCCTGAGCAAATATGCCTCATCTTTGATGAGCTTGGTCTCTTTATTGAGGGCATATTATAGGATGATGACAAAGTTTTGTTAAAATTTGATGTATTTGAGCACATTTTCTCTCCCATCTTATCATTTGTCCCTACCTATTTGTTAGTTGCTTCATTTATTATAAAGAGGGCTCATTTACCTATCTATATTGAGACCTCTTTTGATGATTGTTATGTTAATATATGCATCATTAACAAAGGATTCAAGTTGAATATAATGACCCAACATGTGTTTAATAAACTTGGAATTATTTAGAATAAGCACTCTAATTATCAACACAAATGTGTTGGTTTCAACAATGACATAGTTGCACTAGTGGGAAATGTGAAGCTCTAGGTCAAGTTTGGCCCCAAGATAGTTAGGATTGAGTTTTGTGTGGTGGACTTGGATCTCTCATAATATATGATTCTTTGCCATCCTTATACCATTTCCATCTAGGCCATTGTGTCATCCATGTTATGCATAGTGCAATTTATACACAAAAGTGAGTTTAATACCATGAAGGTTGATCTAGATCCTTGGGCATTACTTTATACAAAGATAAATCCCTTAGGAAAGGCTATGGATATCTCTTCATAAGGCTTTGTGGACTCCAAAAATATCTCCACTTCTAAGTCTCATTTTTACATGGAGGAATGTTGTCATCTAACTGAGTATCGAGTAATGTTTACTCCTTTAGAATTTGGCATGCATCGACCAAATCTGACTCCATCTTTGTGATGCTAGGTTAGTTATTACCTCCTAAGAGACCTATTTCAAGATATATCATATAAATTCAAGCTTACCCTCTCATCATACTTCCCCTATTAGAGTATTGTATCTCTCAATTTGATCCAAGTAATAATTTAGGTGATAATTTGGGTGACAGTTCCACCCCAATTGATGATAGAACTTCTGGGAACCATAAATTTTGCATCGTAGATCCAATTGATTCACCATTTAAACCATTGGAAAGATAATAATGAGGATAATTCCATGAGATGGAATGAATATTTTATTAATGAAGTTTGAACCCTAAAAACCCAACAAAAGTGCCCCAAATTTTAATTTTAGTATTGTAATCTAAAAATAGTAAGTTTCTAAAAATAGTAATTCCTCAAATTCTGTGTTGTTTTAATCTCCATCAAGATTTTTGACCTTCCACATCCTCCCCCTAATTTAAAAATGGGTATAAATTAATATTTAACTTGAAATAAAAAATTAGATATCTCTTCCTAGAGATAAGCATATAGTTGTATTGTGATCTTGAGTAATAATACATCTCTTCTTAGAGAATTCACTGTTACTATGTTATTTATATGTTCTTGAGATATTTATCAAATAGAAATTCTAAGTTTTGGATCAGTTTCCTCCCTCCTTGAAAATCAATGGTCCCCATTGTGTCAATGTTCCTCATCAAGTGTGGTAGTTGTGTCTTGATTTGATTCATTGTGAGCTGCTCACCTTGGTGGATAAGATGACACCTTTTGACCGCTCAAAAAACTAGAATAGAGCATCCTCTTGTTATCTTCATCCAATTACCCACAATCTGATCCTCCTCCACTGGAGCAAAACTCTATGGATCAAGCTCATCAAAGTCTAGTTATTCTTCTATAACTAAAGTGTCTAATAGAGGTGGATGATATGGTTTGAGGAGCTCCACATTGAATATTAGTGTTTCTAATGCAAAATTGCTTTCTACATTCAAAAGAGAAATAAGAAACTAAGGGAAATGGTCAAGGCTAGAAGTACCTGATAAAGTCATGCGCACCGAAATTAGACGTTGAAAGATTCTCCTCTTTTGCTATGGAGGAATGACACCTGCGAAGAAAAGGCTAAAACATGGAAAAATGTTAGTCAAAGATATGGTGGGATGTCAGGAGAACGCCCGATCCCGGAAGTACGAAGACTCCTAGAAGGATATCAACCCACTGATAAAAAAGCAGAATATTGGACGAAAGTCGATAATAATGAAAGATAAAATAACATAAATAAATGACAAAAAATAAAAGAGCGTACCTGATATTCAGCACTGTTCTACACAATTGCCGGCATCGGTCTCTGTGGTGCTGGCGTCGGTTAGGGAAGGTGCCGACGTCGGTTAAGGTGCCGTCGTCGGTCGGGGTAATGACCGGCGTCGGTAGGGGCAGGTTCTGGGAAAAGTCTGAACAGGTTGGGGACAGGGTCTGGGAGAGGTCTGAGAGAGGCGAGATAGGGTCTGGGAGAGTCGGGACAGGGTCTAGGAGAGTCGGGATAGGTCTGAACAGAGTCGGGACAGGGTCTGGGAGAGTCGAGACAGGTCTGAACAGAGTCGGGACAGGGTCTGGGAGAGTCGAGACAGGTCTGAACAGAGTCGGGACAGGGTCTGGGTAAGGTCTGAGAGAGTCGGGACAGGGTCTGGGCAAGGTCTGAGAGAGTCAGGACAGGGTCCGGGTAAGGTCTGAGAGAGTCGAGACAGGGTCTGGGTAAGGTCTGAGAGAGTCGGGATGATAGAACTGATAAAGAATAACTAAGGAAGAAATAAAATAAACAGAATAATACTTACCTGTGAGAAGACACGATGAAAGCCATAGTTGGAGTCAGATTGAATGCAGATTGATTGATGCCGAGAGTGTTGATGTCGTAGTGTTGATGTCAGAGTTCGCAGGTTGATGATTGCTCGGGTTCGGTTGATCAGCGTTTCGAATAGCGTTCGGGGATCTTGTCTCGAATGGTTGGCGGAGGTTGATGAAGGCGGGGGATGGTTCCAGAGACGGTTTGTCAACCATTTTGGGAAACCGAATGGTAACTGATAATGGATAACGGGAAGGTGACCGACGTCGGCAGGATTGCCGACGTCGGCCGATAGGTGACCGACGTCGGCGACATCGGCCGGGTAAAGACCATCGTCGGCAGATGCATAATGGGGATAGAGTCTAGCTTTAGCTCTGTGCTCATTTTTACATGCTGCCAGGGTCAAGGTTGGTGGAACAAGTGATCGGCAAGGGTTTAATAGGTGAAGAAGAATAAGACGGGGAATGACCAGGGGAGTCGACACAATTTCGGTGTCTACATTTGCCCCTTTTTGTCTTGTTGGTTGTTCTGGACGAACTGCAAGACAAAAATAGGAGTGAGTGCCCCAGGTGAGGGATAAGGTTGATTTCGTCTTGTTGGTTGTTCGAATGAACTGCAAGACAAAAATAGGAGGCAAAATGCCCCGAGTAAGGATAAGGTATTCCCCCTCAAAGCAGGAGTCAAGGGAAGGGAACCAGGAATCGGGTGCTGGTTTGACAAAGAGCGGATGAAAAAGGAGTGAGGGTGAATGCTGCAAAGGTCGTGATTGTGTGCATACCACTGCATGAGATGGTCAGGCCAAAGTGTCGCAGGTCAAGGGTCGAGGAGTGCCAAAATTGAAGTAACCGGGCCCCAGCATTTAGTCGTCTGCTGATCGGGTCACTCGATATAAGCTGAAACTCCAAATGGGTCGTCGTGTCCCAGGTATCTAGGGCTCAGGAAGTGCTCCTAGAAACATGAAAAAGTCACAAGTAGGGCGGATCAACTGGTGTGCGATCCTATACTTGTGAGGGTCCAAAAAAGGTCTGTGCACAAGTCTGCTAACCAGTCATGAGGTAGCATACATGCAAAAACAACCAAGGCAACAACGTCTTGGAAGTGGTCGAGGTCGGAGGAGATGGGCATGATCTCCAATAGTTGGTGGTCGATGGATGGATGAATGGACGAAAGGATGCGGCCGAGCTAACCCCAGAAGACCCCATGTCAACTGAGTGCTGCCTACATAGCCCTGGTGATAGGGCCTCAGGCCGATGTAGTTCTCCCTAGAAGGGAGGAAGGGTCAAAGGGATGGAAATGGGTCATGATGAAGGGCAAGGTTATGGTTAAAAGAAGGCAAGAAGGTTTGTCCATCAGAGAGACGAACAAACAAGAATGGTTGAGCTAACCCCAAAAGACGGTCGTGTCATCTGAGTGCTGCCTACATAGCCCTGGTGATAAGGCCTCAGACCAATGTAGTTCAGACAAAGGGTCCGAGTGGTAGACAGGTGGTTAAAATAGTTGATAGATTGGTCATGGTTATGATGAAATGATGAGAAAAAAAAAAAGATGTTGCAGCCTTTTCCAAATGTTGTATTCTGCAACATTGGTTGAGGGGTTTTTCATCCCTAGCAATATTCCATATGCATGATGGATGTATGCTAAAAATGAATTGAGGTCTATTTATGCTTCAGCAAGTATTGGTTTATGCTGAACATAAATTGTGGCAGGTCGATAGTTTCCATGTGTATTGGTGTCCATAGAAACTAGGGTGAATAGGCTAGGTCATGTTGATGGTCTGAAAAGAGAGTTGAGCTGAGTCGATTGACAAGTGATGAGGGTGGATGTGACCAAAGTGCAGAAGAAGTGAAAAGCATATTGCTCTTTCATTGACAAGGACCAAAAAAGAGAGCATAGATAGGGGTTAAGAGAACCAAGAGCCCCAGTCATGCGTGACGTCGTTGACCATAGTTATGTTAGAGCGGTAATCGAATCACTTAGACATTAAAGTGAGCTCGAAGTCCCTTGAGTAGGTAATAGGAGGAGGAAAGAGGGTAACCTGTTTTAAGAGCAGAGATAACTTTGCCCCTTTTTATAGGAGACCCTGAGACAACTACAAGCCAAGTCTGTGACTCGTTTTTTTTTTTTTTTTTTTTAGCGCAGACCGATCAATGCGGGAAGCCTGCATAGAGATGTCATTTGATGTATGGTCATGTTGCGAAGCTGATCAATGCGGGAAGCTTCTAAAATAATGTTGTTTATTGCCAGAGTAGTCATAGCCATCCTTCGAGGGAGTGGTCTAGATTTTTGTTTAATAATGTTTGATAAGTTGGCCTAGCTGTCCTTCAAGGGATCAGTCTAGTAATATAGCAATGATAGTACAGCTGTCCTTCGAGGGAGCAGTCTATTTTTTTGATTTTGATATTGATATAGTGACCATGGATATGTTTTGACATCTTGATTTGTTTTGATATAAGTGTGAGTCATGGACAAGATTGTAGAAGGTCAAGGGCTCCCTTTTATTAGGACAAAGCATCCATACATCATAAAAGGGTTATAGGAATTGTTAAGAGGAATAGGGTTGAAAGGAAGTAGGATGAAGAGGATGGGTATTGCTCAAGGGATGAGCTCAAGTTAAGTGTCAAGTGGACGAATACTCGGCTAGCAGTAGAACGGTCGCAGATGCAACGCATTAAGAGGCTCAGGTTCTGGGCGTCCATCAAGAGAAGACAGACGGTAAGTCCCTGATCCATACTTGTGCGTGATAATAAAAGGTCTGAGCCAATTAGGAGCAAACTTGCCCCATTTTCCTCTTTCCAGATTGGTCAGGCGTTGATTGATGAGTGGATGTGAAGTTGGTTGATATGGTTGTTGATTGATCGAGGCTGGTTGAATGTTTGGTTGAGATTTGGTCATTTGATAATTGGTCAATGGTTGGTCGAGGGTTGATTGGTTGGTATTTGGTCTTTGGTTGGGTCAAATGTTTGGTTGAGGTTGGGTTAAATGTTTGGTTGCTGGTCTGGTTGAGGTTAAGTTGAAAGAGTGATTGATATGTGGTCGAGACTGTGTTGAAAAATTGGTCGAGGTTTAGATGAAGGTTGAATTCCCCCAGCGGCTAGGGAGAGTGTTTGACAGATTAGTTAAGGTTGATTGAGGTTTAGTGGTCAAATGGACTGTGTTGATGTCGAATAAAGGGGTTAAAGGCAGTGAAGGGACCCTAGTCTGTTGTGGAGATCCCGATTCAGATGACGAGGTTGGAGAGGTATGGGTCGGTGTTGATGATTTGTCAAAGGGGTGGTCATGAGGATCCTTGATAAGAAAGGAATCCTTTTTCCGGTGGTGACGAATGACAGCTTTAAGAGTGCAACAACGCTCGGTGTCATGTCCCGGAGTGTGATGATAATGACAGAATGTAGAGTTGTCGAACCAAGATGGTTTTGATCTGAGAGTTGATGAGTGGGGTGGTGTTGAAGGTTTGTTGATAACGTGGTTGAAAAGGGAGGTGTCATTCCCCAAACATTGGCGAACGACGACCTTGAGAGCATGACAATGCTCAGTGTCGTGCCCAGGCGTGCGATGATATGCACAAATTCAAGTGTCATCGAACCATGGTGGTTTTGGTCCGAGAGAGTGATATGGTCTAAGAGGCGGGAGATTGAGACGAGAGGACTGCAACAATTGCCGTAAGAGCAAGGCATATGAACCTGCTAATGGGTCAGGATGTTTTATTGCAGAGAGGGTTGGTGACATTGGTTTGGGAGGCATAAGAGGTGTTGGTCGAGGGTTTGGATGAGATGTATGTCTGATGGGTTGATAGAATAATGGAGGTGACTTACCTCTGTGAAATATGGGAGTGAGAAGCACTCCGAGTAAAGTAGACGGATGTGGGCCCAAGATTGAAGGTAATGACGAAGATAGGGGAGGAGGCCTCCGGTGTGGTTTAGTAGCCTTCTTTGGTTTGGGTTGAGGGCCACCTTTGTGTGAGGCAAGATTAGATGTGGGGCGAACACCAAGAGGTTTAATCTCTTTGGGCATGATGGACGCCTGCGCGGGTTTGGACTTAGATGTGGACAGTTTTTCTCTTAATGGAGAAGGGATTGAAGGTGTGGGCTCTTTAAGTGGAAAGAGCTCTGGAGTAGTCATGGCTTCTGTGTGTGGTTGGGGAGTCAAAAAGGTATGATCGTCTATAGATGATGAAGGCGAGGCAGCTGGTGTTGATGTGGTCAAAGCGTCCTCCAATATGGGAGAAGTCACTGGAGGACAAGTGGGAGAAGAAATTTCTTCGCCATGTGGAGGAGGTATAGGGGAAGAAGGGTCTTCCACCTGTGAAAGAAGTTGGTCAGGGATAAGAGAAAAGATAGTGTCGACCGTGTGTATATCATGGTCTTGAGGGTCATTGGTTATGGTTTGGACATTGTCTTGAGTAGGTGGGTGATTAGAAAGGGGTTGCTTGAAGATGTCAAGGTTTTGGTTGGGCGGTGCGTTCGGATTATCTAAAATAAGATTCCCCTTGTTGAGCATGTCCTGGACGATGTTTTTGAAAGTTTGACAGTGATCTGTGTCATGGCCTTTGACACGGTGATAGTTGCAAAAGTGATTTTCCCTGTACCATGCAGGGATAGGTGTTGAGGGGTTGAATTGATGTGGTCAGATTGGAGGGAGATTGAGGACCCCCTGCTTGACGAGTTTATCCAAAACAGAGGCATATGACTCTCCAATTGGAGTGAATTGACGCTGTATGGATTGACGTTGAAAATGTTTATTGATGAAGTCTAATGTTGAAGATGATGAGTGGTTAGTTATTGTTGAAGATGATGGTCTAAAGATGACAGTGTTTGCCGACCCCTTGGTTTGAGAGTGGGCAGAAGAAGGTCTGGAAGAAGAATGGTCATTGGTTCTTGTGTTAGTGTTACACAATTTGACCTTATCTTCTTCAATGGCGCAGAGTTCAAGCTTTCAGGCCATGGTGAAGGCCTCATCGAAAGTGTGGAATGTTTGAACCCGCAAGGTGGACGAGATGTGACTGACACATGCTCGAGAAAAGAGCTCAATGAGCTCGGGTTGAGGCAAGGAGAAGGAGAGCTGGTTAATCAAGCTTCTCCAACGAGTGACAAAGTCGACGATTGATTCGTCGTCAAATTGCCTGATGGAGTAAAGGTCTGTGATTGAGACTTGTTTAGTGATATTGATAGAAAAATGGTCAACGAATAGTTGGGCGAGTTGGATGAATGAAAAGATAGAATGTCTGGCAAGAGAACTATACCAGTCAAGGGCAGGGCCAGAAAGTGACATAGGGAATGTGCGTAGAAGTAACGCATCGTCATGGGCAATAAGATAACAAGCATGTCTAAATGCCCGTAGATGTTGTTGTGGGTCTTCCTTACTCTAAAAGTGAGTAAATTTAGGAAGCTCCCAGTGGTTCGGGTATGGTCGGATAGGGACAGAAGGGTGGATGGGCTCGTTGTAAATCTAGTCATATGAAGAGACATTACTTGAACCGGAGATAGAAGCTTCGAGATGGGACATTTTATCCATCAGCATCTTGATGACGTCTGCTGACGGATTGGCGGGTTGAGCGCCCCCTAAGTTGTAAGGCGCTTGAAAGAGGTTAGAAGGGGCGTGCGACATAGTCGGTTGTACAATGTACGGATGACTAGTTGCAGGGGCAGAAGTGGAGGCTAAAGGTGGTTGAGTTACGAAGGTTGAAGGTATAAGCTGACTAGATACCGCCAAAGGAGGTTGTGTGACGGCATTGACAAAGGGCGAGGTAGGCACTCCTGCATATATAGGTGCAAGAGTGTGTGGGGTCGAGACAATCAAGTTCTAGTATGATGTAGAACTTGGTTGAATTGCTGGTGGTTGAGGGGGTAACGAAACCCCGGTGGAGGTTGGTCTAAAAATAGATGAGGAGGCCGAACTTTGCGTATAGGCCATGGTCGGGTTAATGGTTGAGGTGAAAGGTTGAGTCGTAAAAGGTTGGGTGGCGAACGGTGTTGATGTCATCGCCACGTCGCCCGAAAGGTCCCGCATTGGTTTTCTCGCGAGATAGTTTTGGAGGGCTGCGGTATTGAGGTCCAAGAATCTTGCAAAATCTTGGTCCCCTTCTGGGATGATAGGTGTTTGGGTTAGAGATAGTCTATTAGGAATTCTTTCGGTCTTCGAGTAGAACTCCATTATATGATTGTTTATAGACGGGATAGGTGAAAGCAATTGATGGCTAGCGTGGTTAAGAAGAGCCTTGGTTTGACTACGTGTCAGAACCATTCAAGGCAAGAAAGAACGTCCTCACAAGCTCAAACAAGCAGATAAGAACTAAAAAAAGATGAAGACACAAGCAGATCCTAAAACCCTAGAAGTAAATTTTTAGGATTATAGTGGCTTATGCCTTAGAATGTGTGTGTAGAGGAAGATTGGCTTTGTGAGTCGGGTCCTAGAAGAAGCAGTCTATGGATGGTTTTGGGTTTTGTTATGGTGCTCAAGAAGTCTGTGTTAGGGTCTGGTACGCGGCCTGGTGCTAAGGAGCAAGCTCCCCTCACTTCACGATTCCAGTGGTTAGTTGGTTTCGCTTAGCCAAGATATACCTCGCCTAGAGTTTAGACTCTGCCAGAGAACAGAGTGGGCTTCCCCCTTGGTGATGAAATCCAAGTAGGGTCACTGGGACGGGTAAGGTATCCGCTGGGGGATGAAATCCCAGTCGGGCCTTGTCTCAGGTAAGTTAAAATGTTTGTTTTGTGCAGGTGGTTTGGTCGTGTAACATCAAGTGATCTAGATTAATTCAATATGCGGTTTAATTACTATGTGTGGTCTAAAAGATGCAGGCAATCAGAAATGAATGCAAAGTGTTTTAATGCCCAAGTCGAAATGTTTGTTCGTATGAAGACGAATGGAGAAAGAGTCGAAGAATATGAGTTTTAACTAGTCTAGAAGTGCAAGAAAGAAAGAAATGTTCGTTTTAGTTCTGCTTATGATGTCATTTAAGAAGAGACAAAAGGAGGCGAAAAGGAAGAAACCTAATGCACCTAAATGAACGAAAGAAAGAAAGAACCCAAGGAGGACCTAGGGTCCCACCGGGCGTGCCAGAATGTTTCTAATGCAAAATTGCTTTCTACATTCAAAAGAGAAATAAGAAACTAAGGGAAATGGTCAAGGCTAGAAGTACCTGATAAAGTCGTGCGCACCGAAATCAAACGTTGAAAGATTCTCCTCTTTTGCTGTGGAGGAATGACACCTGCGAAGAAAAGGCTAAAACACGGAAAAATGTTAGTCAAAGATATGGTGGGCTGTCAGGCAAACGCCCGATCCCGGAAGTACGAAGACTCCCTAGAAGGATATCAACCCACTAATAAAAAAGCAGAATATTGGACGAAAGTAGATAATAATGAAAGATAAAATAACAAAAATAAATGACAAAAAATAAAAGAGCGTACCTGATATGTAGCACTGTTCTGCACAGTCACCGGCTTCGGTCTCTGTGGTGCCGGCGTCGGTTAGGGAAGGTGCCGACGTCGGTTAAGGTGCCGTCGTCGGTCGGGGTAATGACCGGCGTCGGTAGGGGCAGGTTCTGGGAAAAGTTTGAACAGGTTCGGGACAGGGTCTGGGAGAGTCGGGACAGGGTCTGGGCAAGGTCTGAGAGAGGCGGGACAGGGTCTGGGAGAGTTGGGACAGGGTCTGGGAGAGTCGGGATAGGTCTGAACAGAGTCGGGACAGGGTCTGGGAGAGTTGAGATAGGTCTGAACAGAGTCGGGACAGGGTCTGGGAGAGTCGAGACAAGTCTAAACAGAGTCGGGACAGGGTCTGGGTAAGGTCTGAGAGAGTCGGGACAGGGTCTGGGTAAGGTCTGAGAGAGTCAGGACAGGGTCCGGGTAAGGTCTGAGAGAGTCGGGACAGGGTCTGGGTAAGGTCTGAGAGAGTCGGGATGACAGAACTGATAAAGAATAACTAAGGAAGAAATAAAATAAACAGAATAATACTTACCTGCGAGAAGACGCGATGAAAGCCATAGTTGGAGTCGGATTGAATGCAGATTGATTGATGCCGAGAGTGTTGATGTCGTAGTGTTGATGTCGGAGTTCGCAGGTTGATGATTGCTCGGGTTCGGTTGATCAGCGTTTCGAATAGCGTTCAGGGATCTTGTCTCGAATGGTTGGCGGAGGTTGATGAAGGCGGGGGACGGTTCTAGAGACGGTTCGTCAACCGTTTCGGGAAACCGAATGGTAACTGATAACGGATAACGGGAAGGTGACCGACGTCGGCAGGATTGCCGACGTCGGCTGATAGGTGACCGACGTCGGCGACATCGGCCGGGTAAAGACCGTCGTCGACAGATGCATAATGGGGATAGAGTCTAGCTTTAGCTCTGTGCTCATTTTTACATGTTGCCAGGGTCAAGGTTGGTGGAACAAGTGATCGGCAAGGGTTCAATAGGCGAAGAAGAATAAGACAGGGAATGACCAGGGGAGTCGACACGATTTTGGTGTCTACAATTAGATGCATACTAAGTTAGGATGGTAGGTTCAACTTAAAATCATTTTCTCCAACTTTTTTGGTGATGGTGTAGGGACCATATTATAGGGGCCAATTTTTTCTATGTGGTCCTACAAGTCATTCCATTTGAAGCTAAAACCAAACCTTTTCACCCAAAAAAAATGGTGTAAAATCCTATGTTTGTCATGGCATTGCTTATACTTCTAATTCATCTTCTCTAGGATGTCATGAACTTAATACTAGATGTGTGGCATTTGTTTACTGAACTTTTTTACTTTTGCTACCTCAAATCTTCCATGAGGTGTGTATTCCATGGTAGAGAATGGAATGGCTATATCAATTAGTGACATGGGTTAGAACTCGAAGCATACTTGGAATGGACTATGCTTGGTCAACCTATGTAGGGCCCAATTGTACTATATTATATGAAAAGAAGCCCCTCATCCCATGTGCATGGATTTGGGAGTGATACATCTGAAGCATGTGAATAATCAATTAATTCACCACCTCTGTCTAACCATGAATCTATGGATGGAAGGTTGTGGACATCATCATCTTGGTATCCATCACCTTCCATAGAGTGGACTAGAAGATTCTTAAGTACTTGCTATCTTGATCTAAGAAAATGGACTTTGGGAGACCAAAATGGATCCATACATGACTAAAATATAGCTGAGCAGTTTCTTCAGTAGATATATTTTTCTTACAAGCAATCATGATAACCATTTTTTAAAAATGATCAACTACCAAAAAAAATAATCCTTACCATGTTATGAAGTGGGCAAACCTGAGAAAGAATCCATTGAGATAGATTCCCAAGGCCTAGTTGATTCTAGCAATGGCATGTACAATCCTTACTTCTTATTTATCTACTTGGATATCACACATGGGGTGTAATATTTGAGATATCTTTCCACATAATTACACATATGGGGATATTAGAATTTTTTTTGAAGAACAACCAATGTCTTTTCTATACCAAAGTGTCTAGCTGTCCTACTAAAATGTGCTTCCCATATCATCTTCTATTGCTCTGTAGCTAGAACACAGATTTGCCCCATATGATAGAGGACATTATCTTGCAAATAGAAATCAGAAACATGTTTACCTTTTTGAAGCACCTAATATGTATCATCAAAGGTAGGATCTGCTTCATATAGAGCACCACAAGTGGCAGTCTCATGTCTACACAGGTCAAGAACTACTGTGAGTGTAGTAATTGGTGGGTGGCTCAAACAATTTATAGTTGTATTTGAGCTCCCCTTTTTGTGTTTGATGATTAGATGGAATTGTTGAAGATATGTGGCCCACTTTTGGTGCCTCTCATTTCATAATTTGCTTTATGTCTGGATGAATTCCAATGGTCTATGGTTAGTGTGGATGACTGTCTCTTTCCCCAATATGTAGTGTATCCATTATTTTTAGGCTTGCATAATGCCATAAAGCTCTTTATCATATGTTAGATATTTTTGGAATATATTAGTGAATTTTCACTGTGATATGCAATAGGATGGCCATGTTGCATGATGACAACTCCCATGGCATATATAGATACATCTATAATCAACTCAAAAGATTGATGCAAATCTAACAAGGAAAGAATAAGGGCTGAGTAAAGTCTATTCTTCAAATTCTATAATTCTATTTGTTTTATTTTACCCCACTAAAATGTAGCTTTAGCTCCTCCTTTAGTCACTTGGGTTAGTGACCAAGCAGCATGTGAAAATCCAAGAACAAACCTATGATATAAATTTGCAAGACCCAAGAAGCTACAAAGTTCTATGAGGGTCCTTGGTGTGGGACATTCTCAAATAACCCAAATACTTTTTGGATCAACATAGACCCCTTCCTCATTCACAACATACCTGAGTTACTAAATTGTTGTCATCTTGAATGTGCATTTGTCAAGATTTACATACAACTTGTGCTCCTAAAGAGTTTGAAGCACCTTATGAACATGTTGCAAATGTTCCTCCCATGTTATACTATAGATGAGTATGTCATCTAAGTAAACAACCATGAATGAGTTGGTGAAGGGTCATATGATTTTATTTAGGGCTCGATAGTCAATGCAAAGCCTCCATGTTTCATCTTTCTTTGGTGCCAAGACAATTGGACTGCCATAGGGTGAAGAGCTTGGCCTCATGTGACCCTTTTGGATCAATTCTTGAATCTATCTTTTTATCTCATCATTCTTCAAAACTAATTTGTGATACATAGGACTGTTAGGCAAAGGTGATCCTCGGATCACATTGATAGAATGTTTACCTAGAAATGCAATGGAACTCCTATGGGTGACTTGAATAAGTCATCATATTCTCCTATGATTCATCCTATCTAATTTTTTTTGTGTTGATTATGTATTCAGGACTACAACATCAACATTCTTGGATTTATGTGGTTTGACCACCATGAAAACAAATTACTTTGTCTTTTCCACCAATCTCTTACATTACTTAGCACTGATCATGGAGATAGATGTGGGAGGTGGTACCTTTGGTACCCTGTAGCACCATGTTCCAAGAGTGAGGGTGATTCTTCAGGTTCATGATTCATAAATACCATGTCACTCATACATGAATGGCTGACTAAGGAGTACATCACAAACATCTAGATTGACCACATCACACAAGACTTCATCTTAGAAAGGTTTTATTGCATATGAAAGAAGATACTAATTGGTGACATGGAGGTCTCTCCCTAGGCTCAACCATCTAATAATGTATGGCTTTGGATGAGGCTTCATGGATAGATTTAGACTTTTCACAACTTTAGCAGAGAATATATTATTTTGACTCCCACTATCAAGAATGAAATACAGAGGCTTACCTTTTACCCATAATTTGGAGTGAAACAATCTTTCCTTGTCAACTGGCCTTTCCTCATGGGTCTATGATGAAGTGATGATGGTGTTGGGCTCAACATATCTAATTTATTCTTCATCCTCTTTGATTGTGGGTTGTGTATGAGATAGAGTAGTAGATGTCGAGTATTGTGACTCAGAAAGTAGTGACTTGATGGTTCAACATTATTCTTTGGAGTAAGTTCCAGTTTTGTCATAATCACACCATTTTATAGCCTTCCCCTTCTAGGGTTTATTATCATGTAACTCCTTTTACTTCCAATTTTGGCCTCATGTTTGACCTTCTTTGTCACTTTTGTATTTTGAGGGCTGACTCTTCGTATTCTTTCTGCCATGATTCTACTCAATCTTCACTTTGAATTTGTATGCCTCACTGAGGGTTTCCAAATTAAAGAGTTCCATTTACCCTTGTATGTACCATTGTAGTCCACCATGATAGTTGAGAGTCTTATGTTTCTCACTTTCTTGGATGCCTAATATCGTAGACAAAGAATGAAAAATGTCTATGTAATCTTGAATGGATTGGTCCTTACCTTGGCACAGTTGTTGCCACTATATGTACAAATCATCATATGCTCCAATGGGATAGTATTATTCTTTCATCACTTATATGAAATCATCCCAAGTAGGTTCCACCTGAAGGCCAATGTCATATGTACTAAACCTATTTTGGTATACTTCCCACCAGTTTTTCACAAGCAATGATGCTTTCAAAAGAGCAAAAGTGATATTTTCTCCATCGATGAATTTATTTATGGATAAGTAGGAAGACAATTGATCTAACAAATTTTCTACAACATCAGCATTGATTTTGCATTCAAATTTAGGAATATCAAAATTAAACAAAACCTTGAAGGGTGTTGGGGCATTGAAAGGACATTCCATGGATGAGGAGCCAAGAAGTGTAGCTGAGGAGATAGAATTTCCCATCAAGGGTTATTGAAGAATTTAGGAAAATTATTACATCATCTATGCTTATTTCCATTAGAGGGCTATTTCACCATTTCCTTGAAAGGAGAAGATGTCTTAGTTTCATCCACCATTTAATGTCATTTGGAATGAATAAGTGAATAGTTTGAAAGCTCTATTGTTTTCCACCCAAGCTTCTTATACCCTAACCACATCCTTGGGATCATACACTCTCAAGACAAACCACTTTAATAAAATTGATCCAAAACTCATAAGTTATGGTTGATAAATATTTCAAGAACATATAAATAACATAGCAAAAATGAATTCTCTAAGAAGAGATGTATTATTACTCAAGATTGCAATACAACTATATGCTTATCTCTGGGAAGAGATGTTTGAGTTTCCATTTTAGGTTACATCTTAATTTATAACCATTTTTAAAGTAGGGGGAGGATGTGGAAGGTCACCAATATTTAGGGAGATTAAGTGGTTCAACTTCCACACTTTAAAACAATACAAAATTTGAGGAATTACTATTTTTAGACTACACTAATAAAATTGAAATTTGGGGCACTTCTATTGGGTTTCTAGGGGTCAAAATTCATTTATCAAAGATCCATGCCATCTCACAGTGTTCTCCTCATTCTTATATTTATAATGGTTCAAACGGTGAGTCAATTGGAGCTATGGTGCAAAATTTGACTCTCGAAAGTTTTGTCATCAATTAGGGTGGAACTGTCACCCAAATTATCACTTGAATTGTTTCTCAGATCACAATGCATCTCCAATGGAGATTCATAGAGTCACTAAGTCTTATATTTAGTGATATTATATCCATGATATAACATTCAACCCAATCAATGAGAGTAAACCTTTAAAAAAGCTCATTCTAGTACATCGTATGTTCTTCTATCCTCTTATTGGTTTGGGTTAATAAGTCTTGTTCACCAAAAATGACCTCACCATTGACACTCTTGTGTTTTGGGTCATGATTGGTGAATCTAAGGATATGGATTATCCACCTCCTTCTTCTCACCTTTTCCATATTATTTGGCCTCTCCTTAGGCTAAGCAATGTCTTGCCTTAAGGGTAGGACTCTAGTTAGGGTAAAGTGGTAGCCTACCCTTAGAGGTAGCCCTATTATTAGGATTATGGTGATTTGATGAGCCTTAGAGCTTACTAAAACACCCTCCATATGCCCCCATTTATTGGATTGTGAATACACATAATATTTTCAAACTTTAATCAATTAATAATACTATATCTTGTAGTAACCCATCGAGTCTCAATCTATTTGAGTGCATGCCTTGAGCGGTGTCCTAGGCAAGGGGTGAGTAGACCATTAGTGCTTCACAAAATTATTTTCCCTTTTTACACTTCTTATCTACACACTTGTCTCTTGAAACCATTTACCCTAAGCTTCTTCTCTATTTTACCCATTCTAGGCATTTTATACATTGTATCCTCCTTTTACTCACCTAAATCCCATTTGATCAGTCAATTTTACTAGGTCAAATTGGCTAACCCTATATAATTTTGGGATATTTTCACTTAGGAATTAGGTTATCTTTTGGTTGACCTAGCTTGGGACCTAGTGAATTATTCTTCAAAATTATGCTAGGTTGACTGGGTCGACCCTATCAACTAGGATTTTTGGAAGGGTTTAGGTTCAAATCCACCTATAAATACAATTTCATTTATGCCATTTATTAAGTATAAGAAAAATAAGAAGTAAGAGTGAATGAACAAACATCTTCTTATTCACCATTCTACTTTAGAAGTAGAGCTTAGGGTTCCATACATTATTTGGAGTATGGATCTTTTCTTGTAGAGAATTCTTTAGGATGCATTGATAAGTTATGTATCTTAGAGCTGAGTTATCCTTACATACGAAAAATTGAAATTTGCACTACTAAAATTGAAATTTGGGGCACTTTTATTGGGTTTTTAGGGGTCAAAATTCATTTATCAAAGCTCCATGCCATCACACGGTGTTCTCCTCATTCTTATCTTTCCAATGGTTCAAACGGTGAGTCAATTGGAGCTATGGTGCAAAAGTTGACTCTCAGAAGTTTCGTCATCAATTAGGGTGGAACTGTCACCCAAATTATCACTTGAATTGTTTCCAAAATCACAATGCATCTTCAATGGAGATTGATAGAGTCACTAAGTCTGATATTTAGTGATATTATATCCATGATATAACATTCAACCCAATCAATGAGAGTAGACCTTTAAAAAATCTCATTCTAGTACATCGTATGTTCTTCTATCCTCTTATTGGTTTGGGTTAATAAGTCTTGTTCACCAAAAATGACCTCACCATTGACACTCTTGTGTTTTGGGTCATGATTGGTGAATCTAAGGATATGTATTATCCACCTCCTTCTTCTCACATTTTCCATATTATTTGGCCTCTCCTTAGGCTAAGCAGTGTCTTGCCTTAAGGGTAGGACTCTAGTTAGGGTAAAGTCGTAGCCTACCCCTAGAGGTAGGCCTATTCTTAGGATTATGGTGATTTGATGAGCCTTAGAGCTTACCAAAACACCATCCATATGCCCCCATTTATTGGATTGTGAATACACATAATATTTTTAAACTTTAATCAATTAATAATATTATATCTTGTAGTAACCCATCGAGTCTCAATCTATTTGAGTGCTTGCCTTGAGCAGTGTCCCAGGAAAGGAGTGAGTAGACCATTAGTGCTTCACAAAATTATTTTCCCTTTTTCCACTTCTTATCTACACACTTGTCTCTTGAAACCATTTACCCTAAGCTTTTTCTTGTCTATTTTACCCATTCTACGCATTTTATACATTGTATCCTCATTTTACTCACTTAAATCCCATTTGGTCAGTCAATTTTGCTAGGTCGAATTGGCTGACCCTATATAATTTTGGGATATTTTCACTTAGGAATTAGGTTATCTTTTGGTTGACCTAGCTTGGGACCTAGTGAATTATTCTTCAAAATTATGCTAGGTTGACTAGGTTGACCCTATCAACTAGGATTTTTTGAAAGGTTTAAGGTCAAATCCACCTATAAATACAATTTCATTTATGCCATTTATTAAGTATAAGAAAATAAGAAGCAAGAGTGAATGAACAAACATCTTCTTATTCACCATTCTACTTTAAAAGTAAAGCTTAGGGTTCCATACTTTATTTGGAGTATGGATCTTGTCTTGTAGAGAATTCTTTTGGATGCATTGATAGGTTATGTATCTTAGAGCTGAGTTATCCTTAGATACCAAAAATTGAAATTTGCACTACTAAAATTGAAATTTAGGGAACTTCTATTGGGGTTTTAGGGGTCAAAATTCACATATCAAAGCTCCATGCCATCTCACGGTGTTCTCCTCATTTTTATCTTTACAATGGTTCAAACGGTGAGTCAATTGAAGCTATGGTGCAAAAGTTGACTCGCGAAAGTTTCGTCATCAATTAGGGTGGAACTGTCAACCAAATTATCACTTGAATTGTTTCCTAGATCATAATGCATCTCTAATGGAGATTGATAGAGTCACTAAGTCTGATATTTAGGGATATTATATCCATGATATAACATTCAACCCAATCAATGAGAGTAGAACTTTAAAAAAGCTCATTCTAGTACATCGTATGTTCTTCTATCCTCTTATTGGTTTGGGTTAATAAGTCTTGTTCACAAAAAATGACCTCACCATTGACACTCTTGTGTTTTGGGTCATGATTGGTGAATATAAGGATATGTATTATCCACCTCCTTCTTCTCACCTTTTCCATATTATTTGGCCTCTCCTTAGTCTAAGCAATGTCTTGCCTTAAGGGTAGGACTCTAGTTAGGGTAAAGTGGTAGCCTACCCTTAGAGGTAGGCCTATTCTTAGGATTATGGTGATTTGATGAGCCTTAGAGCTTACCAAAACACCCTCCATATGCCCCCATTATTTGTATTGTGAATACACATAATATTTTTAAACTTTAATCAATTAATAATATTATATCTTGTAGTAACCCATCGAGTCTCAATCTATTTGAGCGCATGCCTTGAGCGCTGTCCCAGGAAAGGGGTGAGTAGACCATTAGTGCTTCACAAAATTATTTTCCCTTTTTCCACTTCTTATCTATACACTTGTCTCTTGAAACCATTTACCCTAAGCTTTTTCTTCTCTATTTTACCCATTCTAGGCATTTTATACATTGTATCCTCCTTTTACTCACCTAAATCCCATTTGGTTAGTCAATTTTGCTAGGTCAAATTGGCTGACCCTATATAATTTTGGGATATTTTCACTTAGGAATTAGGTTATCTTTTGGTTGACCTAGCTTGGGACCTAGTGAATTATTCTTCAAAATTATGCTAGGTTGACTGGGTCGACCCTATCAATAACAATTTTTGGAAGGGTTTAGGGTCAAATCCACCTATAAATATAATTTCATTTATGCCATTTATTAAGTATATTAAAAATAAGAAGTAAGAGTGAATGAACAAACATATTCTTATTCACCATTCTACTTTAGAAGTAAAGCTTAGGGTTTCATAATTTATTTGGAGTATGGATCTTGTCTTGTAGAGTATTATTTTGGATGCATTGATAGGTTATGTATCTTAGAGCTGAGTTATCCTTACATACCAAAATTTGAAATTTGCACTACTAAAATTGAAATTTGGGACACTTCTATTGGGTTTTTAGGGGTCAAAATTAATTTATCAAAGATCCATGCCATCTCATGGTGTTCTCCTCATTCTTATCTTTCCAATGGTTCAAATGGTGAGTCAATTGGAGCTATGGTGCAAAAGTTGACTCTCAGAAGTTTCATCATCAATTAGGGTGGAACTGTCACCCAAATTATCACTTGAATTGTTTCCTAGATCACAATGCATCTCCAATGGAGATTGATAAAGTCATTAAGTCTGATATTTAGTGATATTATTTCCATGATATAACATTCAACCCAATCAATGAGAGTATAACTTTAAAAAAGCTCATTCTAGTACATCGTATGTTCTTCTATCCTCTTATTGGTTTGGGTTAATAAGTCTTGTTCACCAAAAATGACCTCACCATTGACACTCTTGTGTTTTGGGTCATGATTGGTGAATCTAAGGATATGGATTATCCACCTCCTTCTTCTCACCTTTTCCATATTATTTGGCCTCTCCTTAGGCTAAGTAGTGTCTTGGCTTAAGGGTAGGACTCTAGTTAGGGTAAAGTGGTAGCCTACCCTTAGAGGTAGGCCTATTCTTATGATTATGGTAATTTGATGAGCTTTAGAGCTTACCAAAACACCCTCCATATGCCCCCATTTTTTGGATTGTGAATACACATAATATTTTTAAACTTTAATCAATTAATAATACTATATCTTGTAGTAACCCATCGAGTCTCAATCTATTTGAGTGCATGCCTTGAGCGGTGTCCCAGGAAAGGGGTGAGTAGACCATTAGTGCTTCACAAAATTATTTTCCATTTTTCCACTTCTTATCTACACACTTGTCTCTTGAAACCATTTACCCTAAGATTTTTCTTCTCTATTTTACCCATTCTAGGCATCTTATACATTGTATCCTCCTTTTACTCACCTAAATCCCATTTGGTCAGTCAATTTTGCTAGGTTGAATTGGCTGACCCTATATAATTTTGGGATATTTTCACTTAGGAATTAGGTTATCTTTTGGTTGACCTAGCTTGGGACCTAGTGAATTATTCTTCAAAATTATGCTAGGTTGAATGGGTTGACCCTATCAACTAGGATTTTTGGAAGGGTTTAGGGTCAAATCCACCTATAAATACAATTCCATTTATGCCATTTATTAAGTATAAGAAAAATAAGAAGTAAGAGTGAATGAACAAACATCTTCTTATTCACCATTCTACTTTAGAAGTAAAGCTTAGGGTTCCATACTTTATTTGGAGTATGGATCTTGTCTTGTAGAGAATTCTTTTGGATGCATTGATAGGTTATGTATCTTAGAGCTGAGTTAACCTTACATACCAAAAATTCCTCTTGAAAAGCACCTTGGCAAAGGGAGAGATTGAGCTTTAGTAGGTTCATCTTCAAAGGTAAGTATTCCTAACTTTATTTCTCCTTTGTAGGAGTAGATAGATATGAATTTGTGTTTCTCTTCGATATATTAAGATTTCATATACATTGATGTGAGTATATGTCTTTTAATCATGTTTATTTTTATTGTTTCTAACTGATAATTTATGCCACAAGCTTTGATGAGCACTATATTAGATTTAATTTACTTATTATTATTTTAGTTGAATTATCAAAACCTAGGACCCCCTTAGGGTTATTGCATGCTTGTGTTAAACTAGAGACTTTAGAACCCTCATTATCATGGTGTATTGTGATAAATGATCTGCTAATTAGTTATAGAAGATCGAAATATTGGTCATTATCCTACTTAATAAATGTATTCCCAATCAAAAGTGTATGTATGATCTATCTTATCTGAGTTAGGATTGATTTATAGACATGATGCATTTTTGATTGCATATATTTTGGTGAACCCAACATGAATCCAACCCTTGAAATATTTTGTTTCACTTATTTCATTATTTTATCATTTTTATTATCATATATTTTTAATGTTAGTTTGAATATATCGACATATTTATAGCTTCTATGTGTAGTTTTAACATATAGTCACATCCATATGAATCTATTCTATATATGCAAGCTCTTTTCTAGGTTTAGGATACTAGGTAGGCTTAGTCAACATAGTACAGGTTTTTAAATTTTCATACATCCAATCCAAACTACTAGGTTGACCTAGTGGACCCTATACACTTTTAGGCATCAAATTCAAACTACTAGGTTGACCTATTCAAATATGTACATTTTAGTCACTCAACAACAATCTTCTACAAAGTTAGGTCGACTTAGTCAACATAGTGAGTAGGATTTGCAAGAATTTAACAAGGTTATTTGATAGTAATCTCACTTATCTACATCTTAAAACACACCAAGGTTACTTTCTATCCTTTCTCTCTTTCCTTATAGTCTTTATTTGCATAGTTTGTAGTCTTTAAAACTGCCCCTATATAGTCAACAAGATCACCTCTATCAACCTAGTTATATTTATATGTGTTGTCTAGATAACTAGGTCAACCCACTCAACCTTGTTCATTTTAAGATGTTTGTTTTTATAGTAGAGAGAAGACACTTTAAACTCTATTCTATACTCTATACATACACTATTGATTGAATCAACAATATATTATGTTTCAAAGTTGGAATTAACCCTTACATGCTAGTAATTAGCTCACACTTTCATTTATTATTTCTTGCATGCTAATAATAGTTCACATAGTCTAATCAAGTTGTTTTAAATATACCATTTAGTTTCACTATTTTATATTTTATTCACACATAACCAAATCTCAAAATCTTAAACAAGCGTTTTAACAATTGTCTATCCAAGGCTAACCTACTTGGATTGCATCACCAAGGGTGAAGCCAACTTGGTTTTCTGGACAAATATAAACACCTGGTTAATGACATGTTTTGGTTAAGCACTTGACACCCTTATCACTATGGTATAAGTGAGGGGATATGCCTCAATACAAATCTTGTTCCATTGCCAATATAGATCCCTTTTAGCCCAAACATTCTGAAACCATCCTTAAATTGATTTCTAGTTACTTTCTTAAAACCAAATTCCTATCACATTTAAAAGATTCTAATAATATAACAATATTTAGGTTAACCTCTTAGATTTTATTTTCCAATTTGATTTCTTGCTCTTTTATCAAATCATGTGTTGTAATGCCAAAAATTGCATTAGCTATAATTGGTGCAAGGTTTTATGCTATGTGCCTCAATTAGATCAACCTAATTTATCCAATTGATTATGTGTTTCCATTTAGTTCTTAATTTTCTAAGTACTTGTAAAATTATTCTTGTTTCACTATGTAATCATTTTAGTTGAAATAGTTTGTTACAAACTATCTATTTTTCCCTATCTATTATACTAGGTCAATCCAGTCGACCCTATACACTTTTTCAGCCTCTATATGTTGTGCTAAGTTGACCTAGTTGACCCTATACAATTTGTAAGCCTTTTTTCCTATGCTATATCAACTTATTCAACTCTATACAATTTTTTTCACTTCTTATTTCCTTGCTTTCTCATCTCTTTTACCTATTTTAGTATTTCTCATTCATCATGAATTTTCTATTTGAAGAGAACACTAAGTTGAATTCAATAAACATGATGAGTTTTACCAATCCTCATAGGGCCTCCCATACATAGAGCAGGTATCCTCTCTTGTATGAGAGCAATGTTCATATATCCACTCTCACAATAAACTATGGGACCCATCCTCATTCCTCTTTGTATCATAATCCTGTATTCTATCTTGAAGAACAACCCAAATTAGAGTATGCCCTTGAAATGCTTTTATTTTTTCTAAAATTCCCTAACATAAATTAAAGGATCCTTCTACCATTTACCATCTCATGATTAGTGTTCAAGTTAAAGAGGCTCATTTAGTTAATCCCACATTCTCAAATGGATTTTTGGGTACCACTTTCTTTAATTCTCAAACTATATCTTTGATTATGACCCCTTCTCATACCATGTCCTCTTATTCTTTAACTTATTTTACTTCCATTCCTAATATCTCCACTAATATGGTAGGTTCTACATCTAGTGGTCTTATTATAATATCCACTATCCTTAATCCTTATACTAGTGTATCATTTTATACCCAAGGTAATCATGATTCTAGTGTTTCTTCTTCTCATCCCTTCACTAGTCCATCTTTTGCTTCATCAGAAAATTTTGCCACTAGTGCTTCACACTTTCATATTTCCTCTCAAGATCCTATCAACACCATTGTAAAACTCACTAATCTCCCATCCCAAATTCCATTCCTTGAGATTATGAGTACTTATCCACATCATATAAATCATCTTATGTAATTATTTTTCTAAATGAACTTCCACCATCCTCCCCTAGTAAGACATGAAGTAACCTTATCTGGATTTGAGGATAGCATATTATAATAATGTGAAGAGATGTTCATCTATGTTGATGAAATAATGGACACTTCTCTTTCCTTAGTGGCTTGGATCCCATTTTGGAACTCACTAATCTCCCATCCAAAATTCCATTCCTTGAGCTTATGAGTACTTATCCACATCATATAAATCATCTTATGTAATTATTTTTCTAAATGAACTTCCATCATCCTCCCCTAGTAAGACGTGAAGTAACCTTATCTGGATCTGAGGATAGCATATTATAATAATGTAAAGAGATGTTCATCTATGTTGATGAAATAATGGAAAATTCTCTTTCCTTAAAATTTCCTATCACTTTCATGATTCTTGATGAGATTATGCTTTGTGTAAATGAGCCTCATTTATTCATAGTGTCCAAATAGGTGATATCCAAGTCAAACATGCCTTTATTGATGAGAGTTATGGTAATTTCATTAAATCTCTTAATTTTATCAAAACACATGGATATTCTAAATGTAATTTATACACTATAAAACCACACATGATGGTTCTATCTATCAAAACACCCCTAAATAAAACAATTACCTAACCTCTGACCATGACCCTGAGTCAGTTTAGCTAACTAGCTAAACCAACTCACTAACATACCATTTTTACTCCACTTAACCTTCAAAACTCAACCATTGATGGTCACAGTGACCACTGATAGTCACCCAAACCATTGACAGTCATGTCCCCACCACCTAACCACTCAAACTCAATCTATGTGCACCCAAACACATCAAAAGTTAATTCATGTAGCAAGTTAATGAATAAAAAACTAAATTTGTGTAAATAGTTTCAACCTTTCTAGAACCTACACCTCCATCTCTTTTTCCTATAAAAGAGAGGAGTAATATGTGGAAAGAGGATCCAAGCCTTTTATCTATTTAGCAATCAAGTTAGCAATTAGTAGTCATCAAGAGCTATCAAACTACCTAATCATTAACCTCCTTAGCTCTAGTTTTATAAAACTCTTTCTTAAACATACCTAGATTCGATAAGAGCCATTGACAGTCACCTTGACAGCCGATGGTCACCTTTAATCACTAACAGTCACCCAGCACTAATGGTCATCATAACCATTGATGGTCATCCCAGTCATTGATGGTCACTATTGTAGGAAATAACAAGTTATTTATAGCTACCTACCCTCAACCAAATTCCACTTTTTATGTCCTTGCCTATTCATAGAGGCTTCACCTATTTTCTAAACCTAACTTGACCCATTTAGTATTAGTATTGACCTGCTATTTGATTAATTAGTCTATTTCATTTATCAATCATTTGCTTCTTTTCTAGTCTTTTCTATTATTTGATGCAAGTATGTCACCTTCATTTATTTCAACTTAATTTTTTTAAAAGTATGGATTTATAGCCTCCTAGTAAGATCATGCTTCTTGGATCTAACTCACGCTAGGAAATCCACCTTGATATCCATCTAAAAACCCCTTTGCATGAGTTCTTCCTTTTCTATAGGTCATTCTTCCCAAGACAAAGAGGATCTCTTCACAATCATCTATATCGCATGCACATAAACAAATAGGTTCTTCTACCACACGCTTATTACTAGTTTTTTACTTTTTAAAATAGAAATGAACATAAATTAAGAGAAACATTTTGGCATGCTTGGTGGGACATAGGACATCTAGGTACCCTTTTCTTTCTAACTCTATGTTCATATAAAGAAATAAAATTTTATTTTGGGTATAAAATAACCCTTGCATACATTTATTGCTTTTATGTTTAGCTCATTTAGTTAAATTAAAAGAAAATTAATCAATCATAACTTCACTTCTTTATCACACTCTATACCAAACTGATTAAGTCAATTAAACATCAAAATAATTGACGTAAGGCTTAACTAGGGTTTCATCTCCTAGGATATCTCCTTCACCCTTTGGCTATCTTACTTGAAGGTCATTACCAAGAAGAAAACCAAAACTCAACTCTTTGGTTGAGTCTAAACTCTAGTAATTGATATATACTAGCTAAGCACCTAACACCGTTATCATTGTGGTGTGTGAAGTGATGGAGTAGGCCCCAATACCCAACCATGTATTGATTTCCAACATAGATCCTTTTGAGATGCTTGAACACTTCAAACCAACCATACATTTATTTTCTTGTACCTATGCTAGAAAACAAGTTCTTCTTCACACTTTACAACTAAGGCATAAGCAAAAGTGAGATAAAAGATAACCTAAAATTTTAAACACATTCTAGTGTATGTTTTGATTTCCTTGAGATATATTTTTTTGCTTTGTATTTGAGTTGTGAGCTTTCCTTTGTTCCTTTTCATTTCTCATATGGTTTTTACTAGACAATAGTTGAGGAAACAAACCAATCAAGAGCCACTTTCCTCTTACTTTTCCTCCATGGAGTATAGCTTGGATGTTAAGGGTTATCCCCATCCTTCTACCCCCTATAGTGCCTCAGATTGTTTCCCAAGGTGATATATATTTAGCTACTTTCCTTAACAACAACCGCATGGCCCTCCAACATTACCTCAACACCTTATCTCACCACACCACTACTTCAATTTCTCCTAGTGATCCACCTTATGGGATACCTCTTCATATTATGGTTTCCACTACAACTACCCAACCTATGATCACTCAAGTATCTTCCTCCACCAATAATCCACATACTACCTCCACTTAGACACAATCAAACAACCCAAACAATAACCAAACAGCCCCTACACCAACCAAAAATTCCTCAAACATAGGGACAACCTTACCTTTATTTACCCAAACTGCATCCACCATGGGGAAACATTCTACCCATACTACCACTATCCCATCATCACTTCCAACGTACCAATTTCCACCCCACTTCAAAGTGTGGTGATTTATATACCTTCTACCCTTCCACTTATTAGTACCAGAGTTACCACTCACCCCAACTAACTATCCCATCCTTACTTCTAACTCAATATATATCAATTCCCTAATATACCAATGTAATCATACCTTCAAACTAACCCACATCAACCCTTCAAAAAATACCTATGACACCCTGCACATGCTATATTGCCAATCCACAAGGATATATAGCTCCATCCTCTACCCAACCTCTTGTGCCCATTAACCCTTATGTGGCATCATCCTAACCTTTAATGACCAAATACCAATATGTGGCATCTTCTCAACCTTCTATCAATTATCCATTTATTGTATCCAGCTTACCTCAACAAAACATACCATACAATTACATAACTACCTAACCCCAAATAAATTTGGTCAAAATGTCAATAGACAAAATGACCAACCTAGAGTCAACTATCTATGGAGATCACAACCTCCTATCTTATGACCAAATCTATAAAGAACCTATTTACCCATCCATCCCTATCCAAAATTATCCTCCTCAGTGGGAATTAACCAAAATTTCTATGTTCTAAAGCAAGGAGGACCCCCAACAACACTTAAGAGCATTTTGATATTATTTCTACTTGATTGCCTATGATGATGCTCTTTTCCTTCACACCTTTCCTATGTTTTTATATAGACATGCATTAGATTGGTATCGTAACCTCACTAAGCAATCCTTCTTTTCTTTTTACCAAATTGTCTAAGCCATTTAGACCACTTCTCAATAAATATATCTAAGAAGGTCTCTATCATTCACCTCAACTCCATTAGGTAATTTGATGATGAATTAATTACCAATTTTGTAGCTCAATGTAAAGGTCTTATCAACTAGTTCTCTTTCTCTTTACCCCAACCTAAGTTGACTAAACTTTTCTCTCAATCTTGTTACAAACATATTGCCCCTACTCTATAGGTTCAAAATTTTAGAAATTTTGTTGAGGCTTTCACCATGGCATGCAAACTAGAAATTAGATCCATCAATGAGGGGAAGTTAAATCTAAGAAACAAAAACTCTAGCTTCAAATCCAATAACCCTTCCCCATCCAAAATCACCAACCAAGATAACTACCCCAACACCAGACCAAAGATTGTGGTAAACATGGTTTTCCTCAAAATAGGCCCACCTTTGGTCATCAACCAACCCAACCAGATCAATTCCTCTAACTCCTCTAATAAAAAAATGCAAAATCAAAACTAGGTTACCATAAAATAATACACTCTATTAGGGGAATCATATGCTTTAGTTTTGGACAAGTTGATCAAAGCTAAAATCATACAACTTATCCCTATCAAACATCCTCTATAATTTTATGATTCTCATCTTGTGCTCAATTGGTACAATGAGAATGATCTATGTGCCTTCCACCATGTCATTGGGCATGACATTAGTAGGTGTAATGCCTTATATAATATTATCCAAAACTTGATTGATAAAGGATAACTCATGATATATAATCCAAATGCACCTATAAATCAGTCACTCAACATCTTTAAACAACCTTTTCCTAACCATTCCCCTTCTACCAACCAAGATGATAAAAGATAGGAATCCTCTCATGTTCATCAGGTCCACATGGTCAATGTAATTATCAGTGAACCTATCATTGAGGAAACCATTGCTTTAACTACCTCTTCCTCCACTCCACTTATTGAAATGGTGGAATCACCCTCCATTCCTTTGGATACCCAAACAAAAGAAGTAACTACATCCTCTTCTTCAATTTATGAGATAAAATACTTACCTACCTCTATAAATACCCAATGAGGCAATCATTTCCATCATACCTTCCTCCCCCATCATGGAATCACTCGCTTTCCATTTGAAAACCATTCCACAAGGAGAGATTACTTTACCTACTCCCTCCATGAAGTTAACATCTTCTTAAATCTTAAAACATTTAATTAAGGATAAGGATGAAGAAACCATTCCCTCAACTTAACTTATAGGCCTAATATTTGAATCTAAAGACTGAGGAACCAAACCATTTTATAAACCCTTTTCTAGATTGGTCTAAAGCGTAGAATTCCCTTTTATACTTGATTTGGATCGAGCCATCTTTTTTGACCTTCTTGGGATCCCCTATCAAAAAAAGCATGAACCTTTAACCTCACTTTCATCCACCATTAAACATATCATTACCTCAATCCCTTCATCAAACACCTCACCCTCCAAAAATGTGGAAGAACCATCCAAACCATCTCCATCCAAAATTATCAAAACACTTTACACCTCTCTAATCAAGCCTATCCAGAATTAGATATATTTCCTACTCCTATCCTTACCCACCGATATTTCAAATTGGATTTAACCCCATCTATTCCAACAAATAAAATCTTAAACAAACCAATAAATAAGGTAGAACCACCCAAACTCCTACCAAGAAATACAACCATACCAGTCCCTTTTCTCTTCCCTTCCATCTTGGGACCCCATCCTTATTCCATCCTAGGAACCCATTATTCTATCAAGAAGGCCAACCCTCCTAAAAATACCCAAACTAAAATTCTTCCTTTTATTTTACTTGTACCTACCCCCTCCAAAACATAAAACTTCCCATAATAATTAGACAAACTATCTACCTCTACCTATCCACCTATCTCCAAACCTTCATAATCTCAATCACCCACCTCAAAATATTTGACCTTTAAAACTTTAACTTCCAAACCAACCAACACCAAACAAACCCAACCAAACCGACCTAACAAAACCATTCTACCACCTACAACTTTCATCAAGAAACCTACTTTTAAGAAATATCCCTCCTCAATAACCAAAATCCAATCACCCTTAACACCCTTAATCAAATATTATTCAAACATTTTACAAAGGTTGTTACAAACGTATTCCTTAAACCTAACACCTATTAGACCCTTTGACACTTCAAGTCCCAAACCATCTTGGTTCAATGATAATTTAATCTTCTCATACCATAAGACACCTAGACATGACATGAAGAACTATAAATATCTCTAAGCATTTATCCGTAACTTATGGGATGAGGATGATCTATTATTTGATGAACTTCTCTAAAACCCATTATCAAACCAACCACCAAACTAACCTATCCAACACATACCCACTCCCACACTCTCATCCAAGAGTGAGGAAAAACTGAAGCATCTTTATATCCCAACACTTCCCCTCATCCACACTATCCATATGGTTACCTGATCTTGATCCCAACAAAAATATAAGGTAAAGGCCAAAGTGTGCATTTCATGGACATATCCTTCGACCTCTCAACCTTCCAACCAAAATCTAGCACCTTCACCTTTACCTTTACCAAAACCCAAAATATCCATTTTAGGTGCCTCTCCCTCCAATCCTCCTAAATCTATCCAATTAGTGGTTCTAAAATAACTTTACTAGACCTTAGTGAAGATGATTCTATACAAATTGATCAACACCTCACCTCAATAGAGGCTCTAAAATCTATAGAGGTCTAACCTAAAGACCCTAAACCTCTTATAGCCTTTATTGTAACCCTTAAAATTTATTTCCTTGTTACATTCAAGTATTCAAAAATACCTTCTATTCATCCTGAAGATCTAGATCCACTACTCTTCATCATTACATACATCAATCAAACTTGCATCAAAAGGGTGATGATTGATGGAGGATATAGCAGTAACATTATCTCTTCTCTTGCTTATGACCAACTCTATCTATTAAATAATATCATTTCAAAAAAAATAGTGTTTCTCCATTCCTTTAATGATACTATGGCCATAACCTTTGGAATAGTCATCCTCCACATCCATTTGAGACCTTTCACACTTTTAGAGCTCTTCTACATTTTATAAGGTGAGTTCTAATAAAATGTCTTAATTTGATGCCTTTGGATTTTATCCATGAGTTATGTCCCATCTACCTTACATTGATGTGTCAATTTTGAACACGAGTGTTGGGTCATCACCATACAAGCTGACCCTAGTCCTTTTACATCTTGTAACATGACATATCAACCCAATGATGTTATTCTTCCTCACTCATCCACCTTATTACAAACCAATAATAACTCCACCCCTACCATTGATGAAGATTAAACTAGCTCATCCATCCCTTCTTCTTATATCCACATAGAGGACCCCTTGGAACCTATGTTCCAACATCTCTCATTGGGAGAGTATCATATTTTGGCATTAGATGCCTTACCTACTCCTCAAGAGTATGAGAATATTGAAAACAATCCTATTTATGATCCCAATATGTAAACCGTCATTCCTTTTAGGATTCCCAACCATAAAACCAACTTCATATATGGGGGATGTGATCATCTTCTTCTCACTTCCTCCACCACCTCTTCTATTTGACCATTTGCCTTCGATTTATCCTATTTGGACAAACTATAATTTGATCGATTATACCTTCATAGGTGTGACTATAAGGTATTCAACCTTGACCATTATGAACATGGACCCCATGAGTTACCCTTGATCAAAACCCAAAAACCTCATGAGCTATTTAGTTTTGGGTTCATCCCACCAAAAGAACCCACCAATTCACCCAAACCCATCACCACCATTGACGAAGATGTTCCATCCTCACCAACCCCATCTCTTTAAAATTTTTAGGATTTCAAAACCATCCCTTCAAACTTGGTTTTTAGTCAATACCATTATTTTGGACCCCCTAACATATCAAATAGATTGATGAACTAAAAAAATTCCTCTGATTCATCTTAAAATAGTTGAAAATGATTCTCCCACCATCCAACATCAAGATGATGATTCTATTCTCACCTATCTTGGTGTGGGGGATTATTCTATCCACAAATACCTTCTTCCTTAGAACCAAACCATGTTTAATTAATCCACTATCGATGTCAACATGGGTACTCAGGATAACCCTCACATTATAAAGATTGGTTAATCCTTAGATTCCATGAAGCAATAGGATTACCCTTCCTTACTTCATGATTAAAGCATATCATTTTCTTAGTCCTATTAGTATATGCTAGGAATCAACCCTTCTATATCTATCCATAACATTGTCATCTATCCTAACTCTAAGCATATTAGGTAAAAGCTTCATAGGATACACCCTCATATCACCCTTATAGTCAAAGAAGAGTTTCAGTACCTTTTGTCTGTCAACTTCATCCAACCCATTAACTATTCCCAATTGGTTTCCAATATCACTCCCATCACCAAACCCATAGGGGAATTTTTCCTCTATATTGACTTTTGTGACCTCAACCTTGCCTATCTAAAGGATTACTTACCTTTGCCTAGTATCAACCAACTTGTTGATCTTACAACTAGCCATAAGATGTTATCCCTCATAAATAGTTTCTTTGGATATAATCAGATATTAATTTCTCAAGAGGATCAACATAATACTTCTTTCATCACCCCATGGGGAACCTTTTGCTACAGGGTCATGCCATTTGGTTTGAATAATGTTGGAGCAACTTACAAGCATGTAATGACCTAAACATTTCATGATATCATCAAAAAAATTATAGAGGACTATGTAGATGATCTCCTTCAGAAATCCAAATACCACAAGCATCATCTATAGTTTTTCAAGTTTATCTTTGAATGCCTAATCCATTTCTATGTTTGACTTAAACCCAAGAAATGTGTTTTTGGGGTCCTCTCTAGAAATATTGTTGACTTCATCATCTCTCTTCAAGAAATCAAATTAGACCCTACCAAAGTTAGAGTTATCCTTGAAATGTCCCCTCCGACCCACCTTAAGCAACTCTATAGCCTACAAGGGAAGCTCCAATCCATCCATCACTTCATCTCTCAGTTATTAGCTAGATGTCAATCCTTTCACCATATTTTCAAGAAAGATACATTTTTAAAGTGTAATAATAACTATTAACAAGCCTTTGATTCACTCAAATAATATCTTATTTCTCCACCCATTCTTATCCCTCCTAAAGAGGACCAACACTTCTACCTTTATATCTCCACCACTGACCATTCCTTATGGGCAATACTTGCTCACAGTGATGAATAAAATAAAGAGTAAGTTTTCTACTATATAATTTAAACACTTATAGAGTATGAGACTTAGTACACCCACACCAAAAATATTTTCCTCACCTTAGTCTTCATGGCTAACAAGATTCATTATTACCTCCTCAATCACAAAACCTTTTTCATCACCAACATTGACCACCTCAAGTACATGCACTCTAAACCATACCAAAACTAGCATATGGCCATGTGTCTCATGCTCCTAGTTTATTTTGACATTGAGTTCCTCTAATAGAAGTGAATTCAAGTGAAATTCATTGCCTATCAATTGGCCAAAGATCCTTTGCTAGATAACCAACCACTTCCTCTTGTGTTTCTAGATGAGTCTATCATGACTCTTTCCCATGAGGACATTACCTACAAAATGACCATGTTATTTGATGATTTGAAATCCAAACATGGTGGGGGTGCTAGAGTTATTCTCATTCTCCTTAATGGTAAACCTCTTCCTCTTTCTTTCAAACTTGGCTTTGAGTGTACCAATAATATGGTTGAGTATGAAATAATAGTAAAAGGTCTCTAAACTTCTCTAGCCTTGGAAGTTAAGATAATCATTATCTTTGGAAATTCCCAAATTATGGTCAACCAGATCAATGGATCCTACTAGTGTAATAATGATCTCTTGAAAAAGTAAAAACAACTAGTAGATGTACTCTTAGCATCATTTTATCATTATCTTATTGAATCTATTCCATGATCTACCAACAAGTTTGATGAGTGTCATTTAACTCCTCATTCAATCAATGTTCAATTGAGGTCTTATCAACCAGAGCTAGTGTCCAAAGCTATTTGGAGTAAGGTATAGGATGGTATATCTATAATTGTATTTGTGGGGGTGTTTAATGGTCCTATTCTAACTTTGACTAATGAAATGAATGTGTTTTAAACTACTTAATTCACTCTTTTGCTGAAAAGGAAAAGATATAAATATTTAATCAAATAAATCCATTCTTTTTCTTCAAAGTAAACTCTTATTTATGCTTGCATGGAAATGGAAATGTTTAACTAGAAAAGGAAATTTGCTTCACATGTTCGCTGTAAAAAAACACACTTTGCTTAGAAAGGAAATGCCTTTTAAACTATGAATTTATTTTGATGTTTTATGAATGAATGCAAATGTTAGCAAGATATTGATTAGTTATAACAAAGAGTTAATGTAACATAACATAAATACCATAATTAATTCTTGGTTTCAAGGAGAGTGGGCCCTTGCTCCTCTTGAACTGAGGAATAAAGATTAATCAATACTGGAAACTGAAGTGATAATTCATAAAATTGAAATTATTATAATTTGTCTGAAACCTGTAATATGTTTGTACGTATCTTTCCTCTATTCTCTAATCTATATTATCTAATATTTTTTCAATGATAAAATTCTTACATTTTATACTAATATAATCAACTAAAAATAGCATGCAAAGAAATAAGATTCCTTGGTCGATCCATTCATCCAAAGATAGGAGATTAGATTTCCAAGAGATAAAATTATTATGATGAAATAGATATACTATCCTATAATAGTCCTAAGATCTAAATATATAAAACTTTATCAAAAGTAAATCCTACAAAATAGCAGTCAATTATTTTTTTCATTTGACTCCAGATGGAATGATTCTCTCTCATCTTATCTGATTAGCAGCTTCCTCATTTATAGCTTCATCCTTATAAAATGCATGGAACTGACCATATAGATTCGATAGGAATGAGCCTACAGAGTCCATATAAAAAAGCCTATAGAGTCCATAAAAACAAGCCTACAGAGTCTATAGAAACAAGCCTGCAAAGTCCATAGAAATAAAAATAAGCCTATAAATTCCATAGTTGTGTTGGATGGAGATCAAAATTGAACTTTCACTATACATCACCTATGTCTTCTTCCTAAGATTTCTTCACAACAAAAATCACTAAAACATGCTATGTATTAGTTATTAATGACAAAGTAAAGATTTAGTCTCTGGTTTAATATAAACAAAACAAGTATCTATTTTCTATGTAATATCTATCTAACAATCTATGATTTGCATAAGATAATATCCTTTGAGAGATAAATTAAGGGAAATAACATGTAAATAATGAGCCATATTCTGAGCTCATCATCTGCCCCAAGTTTTACCATTTACAAGTCCCATTACAAACATTCATTGGCATTAATAGCTCTAGCATCTGCTTTCCACACTCTGACTCAAATCATATTCATCAAATTCATCTATTATATGCTTGTCTGAATTTTTTTTAAACCCTTGATGTTCTTAAATCATTTGTTTCCATATATTGAATTTCTCTTCTGATTTTGGAGCCCAACTCTACCATTCTAGAATAGGTATAATCAATAAATGGGGTCTATATCTCATGCCAATCCATTTCTGTTTACCCCCAGAGTTTATTACCTCTATTAAGATTTCCAAAATTGAGGAAGATCTCCTCATACTCCATCTTAAGTTACTTGGAGACATGACCTCTCATCTTTTAAGAGGCACTAAAAGTTGGTCCCACTATTGCACACTTGCAGTCACGACTGAATCAAAAATCAATCTTGAAAATAAGTCAAAAGAAATAACACAATCATATAAATATTGTATATTAATGATTTTTAACTTCATCACTTAAAAAAGCATAGTTATAAATGTGTTTGATCAATCTAGGAATATAAAACGTTGGTCTGATACACAATCCTGTAGTCTTAGCATGATTTGTATAATCCCCAAATCTACTTTTCCATGCTAGTTGATTTTTGAATGTATAATGTAATGTCCTTAGTTAAACTTATCCTACATAAAGTTTTATCAAAAACTTATTGTTCTCATGGTCTCCTATGATCAAATGATGCAAATAAAATTCACAAAGCAAATCCTGCTGATCGGATTCAACACTATAAAAAATTTCAAGAAATGTTGTTGGCTATAAAATCTTGTAAGGAAAATGACAAGAGATCCACAGAAGCTACCATCTATAAAATTGTTCAAATAAGAACAAACTATATGCAGGAGAAGGATCTCTACATGCCAAAAGAGATTCCCCTAATTTGCATGCATCCAACAAATTTTCTTCTAATTATTGGACCTTAGCTTGTAATTCTTCCTTTTCATTTTCTAATATTTTGTTTGAAGAAGTTGCATCTATATTTTTTTATTTAAGTATAGAGTATTCTTATTCAATTTGATGTAGCATTTACAAGGGAGGAATACCTGGACAACTTGTTTGACAATTGTGGTCAAAAACTATCTTAGGAGGAGGAGGTGCAACATTAGAAGGTGCTTTGAAAGAGTTTACCAAACTCTATAATCTCCTATCTTCCTTTTTTACATTTTCTACATATATCTAGATGTATATTTGTTCACTTTCATTTTCCTTTATTATTTCCTCTAATTTGTGAACTTCTGCTACATGATTGGTAGATGTTGTATCCAATTTTTACACTAATAGTTAGTTAAGATGATCCTTATTCTATAATTGACTGATCAAGTCAACAATGTCAGTTGTTTGTTATTGATCTAGATCTTGAGGTTGATAAAGTTGTAAGGTTAACTACATAATACAATCATTTAAATTAGATGACTCACCTTTCTCATTTTTGCATATAGGTTTCAATTTATCCATTGTAGTTTCAACTAAAATAGGTGGTTATCCTGCCATACTTGATTCCTCTACCATGTTTGGCTCTTATTTTGGAATTGGATCCTCCATTATGATTCGATAATTCCTTTCCAAAGGAGTTTCTTCAACATTTATAGTTGTAGGGATATTTTGATATATGGGGGAATGAGATATCATTCTAAGACTATCTAGAATGTCTGTAACCTCTTGTTCATCTTCATTTTTTAGAATTAGCCTTCACCTTCTTGTGTTCACTCTCTGAGCTACACTCGGTTGTCTTTACTTCTCAACCATCAAGCCCGCGGTCTTCTCAAGTTCTATAGCAACCTTTCATCTCAATTTTATTTTTCCTGAAAAGGGAGTTGGTTGTAATATATATTCATGAGGATCTTTTGGAGACCTTGAAACTTTATGGATTTGAGACCTTGTGATTGTTCTTAAAGAAGAAGAAGAAGGGATTTCTGTGGAGACTAAAGTCTATGATTTATTTTTTGGAGTTGTTTTCTCAACTGATGTAGTAGGTGGAGATGAATGTTCCCATGGTAAATATGAGGTTTCTTGTGCAAACAAATTTAGAATTTGTTATGTTAAACTATTTTGAAATTCTTCCAAGACCTCTTGTCCTTGCTGAAGGAAGTGATGTTGGATAATAAGGTGAATAAGTCCATGATGCTTAAGAGCAACATTAGGAGTTGTAGTCATAATTTTAAGGGCACCATATAAAAAGGATGGGAGGTTAATCTTGTACTAAGGGTTTGTATCCCATGATTAAGGTGTATTAACATTTTCATGGTGTTTTCCCCTAAAAGACTATGTTGCCCCTCACAAATGATATACTTCAGTATCCACTTAGCTACAAATTTCTAGGGTTCAAGAAGTGAATTTCTACTAATAGTTTTTTATTTTCCCTTAGAATCTATTATACATGAAGTTCTAGTCTACTAATTACCATTAAACTGACTAATTAAATCACTAAATAAAATTTTGCCTGTAGCTCTCATTCCCTCTTTTAGAACTTGTATGATTTGGAGTATAATTTGAGTTGAAACAAGAATAATAATGCCATTCACAATTGAAAACTCAGGGGTGAGATTAATGATGAATTATCTTATCATTGTTTCATTGAAGGCCTAGAACTTTTCAATGAAAGGTAGCTAGCCATTTTCTCTAAACACTACCACAGAAGCTATCTTTATGAAATTTTGCTACATTCTTTAGCTCTAATTTTGTTTTCTATCCCATTTCTATGTGGATGTATAGAAAACTCTATTCCTTTAACTCTGATTGGGGTTTAGACCATTTTTCTATTGAAATCAGTAGGCAACAGTCACTAAGGATTTGTAAGTCAGCTTTTGTTGTAGTATATAGAAATGAAATTGTTCATAAGAAACTCCACATTTGTATGAGTCTGTAGTTTGATATGATGACTTGATAAAATTAAGCACCACACATTTCTATGGATTGTACTAGTCATTTTGTCCATTATTAGAAATTAAATGAAATGATGATGTGGTACTTTGATGGTGATAGTGATTTATCACTTCATTTAAAAACCCTTTTTATGATGTCCCATCATTATCATTATTAATGACATAATTGATTCTACCAAAGCTACACACTTATCCATACAAATTTGGTGGTTTGTTAACATCATTCTTCATTATGGTATGTGTCATGTCATTCCATTTCAGAAGGTTCAAGTTTGGTTCATCTCTATAGAATAAGTCTTAATTAAATCAAAGATAATTAGTTAACTAAACATAGATAAATAGAAGATATGTCTCACTTACTTTGACCTTAGATGTATCCTTTTCTCACCATTTATTTTGTATAAATAAGTTTGCATGGATTAGTCAACATGACCAATCATAATGATATGATGAGATTCTCTTTTTTTCTTATAAATTTTATTTTTTTGCCTTTGGCTAGCCATTTCTGATTTTCTAGCCAAAGCCCTTTTTACAATGCATAGCCAGCCAAAAAGCTAGTTTTCTAGACGTGCATTATCAATAATGTCCTTGGAAGGATATATATATATATATATATATATATATATATATATATATCAAGGAGTAGGTTCTCTAGAAAAATCAGAGTCCTCCAAAAAGGCTACTTAATCTTGTATCTTTTGAACACATTATTCTTTATTGAGTGGTTTCTAATAAAGTTTCAATCTATGTCCATTGAATAATAGAGCGATTCTACTATCATCAATAGGCATTAGCTTAATAGAACCCTTTTCAAAGATCTCCTCAATTTGATAAGGTCCCAATCACCTTGTTTTTAGTTTTACTTTAAATTATTAAAATTTGGAATCAAATAATAGTTCCTAATCTCTTTTCTAAAACTTCCATTACTTGATCTGTGAATCATGCCAAACTTTTATTTGATGTTGTATCAATTCAGTTCTTTGTAGTGCTTCCATCCTCATCTCATCATGTGGATTAAGCTATAAGAGTCTTTCTTTCTATATATTTTTCAATTTAATCCCTACTTCTATAGTTATTTTCAAAGTTTGTAATTCAAATTCAACTGATAATAAGGGATTCTTACCATAAACCAATTCATAAGGTGAAAATCTAGTTGTTGTTTTCCAAGTAGTATTATAGGCCTAAACAACATTTGGTACCTTATCTACCTAATCCTTTCTACTAAAATTAACAACCTTGGTTAAAATGGTTTTTAGTTCTCTGTTGGTGACTTTAGCTTGCCCATTAGGCTATGGATGGTATGGAGATGTTTTTTTGTGTTGAGTCTTTAGATTGGGAAGATGAACTAGGTGAGGATGGAATCTCTTCTATGGGTGTAGCAATAGGTTTTGGTGAGGTGGGCTCTTCTGGTGGTTCAAACCTAAGCCCAAAGAACTCACAAGGTTTTTGAGTTTTGATAATAGGCAATTCATGAGGTCCTTACTCATAAAAGCCCATACCAAATCCTTTCCAAGCACAATGATGAAGATAGGTTTTGGCAAAAGATAGATTTCTTAGATAGGAGAAATAGAAAGTGAAAGGTTGAATATATGGAGTGGTGATAGGAATGAGGAGTAGTCAATCAAGTCACCCATAGACAAAATTTGTTCGATTATTAGGAAGTCCAAAGGGGATGATACTTACTATATTGGGGTCATAATAAGGGTAATTTTGAAGGTTCTAATATTCATGGGGAGTGGGAAAAACATCTAAAGCTAAAATTAAATATTCCCTAAGGGAGAGACATTTGAAATTTTATGCCAAGGAATCATCAATGGGAATCTGGGAAGAGGAGATAGATGCACTAGTTGACGATTAATCATTGTTGATAGTAGAATCACTATGGGTCATGGTTGGTAGTGTAGTTGTGTCAATGGGGTTGGTTAATTGTGTGGGAGATGAATTTAGAAGAAGGACATAATTATGCATATAGGTCATGCTGAAAGATACAAAAGGACTAAGATCAAAATTTATGGTTATAACTTGTCCTTCATGTTCAAATTTGACATAATAATGTAAAGTAGACAGGATACAACTCATAGCTTAAATCCAAGGGCATCCAAGTAGAGTGTTGTATTAGAACTCATCCTCTACAACATAAAATAGCTCAATAATAGTGTGAGGCCCTAATCATATTTGAAGGACAATAGTCCCCAAGGTAGTAGCCATTACATCATTAAAGGAGTGAAGAACCACTATGCTTTTAGCCATGATGTTCCTTAGTAATCATAGCTAATTGAAACCATGAGAGGATATTATGTTGATATTGGCACCACCATCGATCATTACTCTTTTAATGTGGATGTGATTAATGTATGTAGTGACAAAGAGAGGAGGGTCATATTATTTATAATGGGCCAGACGTATCTCAAAATCTTAGAAGGTGATGATGGTACAATGTTAGAGGGATCCAATGAAGGACATAATATGTTGATGGTCATCTGGTTAAACCTCTATACAATATATAGCCTCTATCAGCACCTGATAGTGATGAGGTGACATGTTGATTAACTCATAAAGACTCATCTTGTTTGGCATCTGGTGGATTTACTTCAACATGGTTCATTGAATGGATTTAGAAGTGTTAGATGGTATGGCACCAAGGATGAACACCTTGTGTCTTGGTGATGGTGTAGGTAAAAGTGTTGGTATTAGGGAGTAGTTGGAAGGCTAGGAATTTGAAGGGTATGTCTATGAGATAGATACAATGGCTCTTACTTTACTTCTTTATTGACCTTAAGATTAAGTAATCATGTGGATGGTATGGATAATGGGCTTAGTTATACTAGGTGATTTCTTTGGTCCCTCCCCACCCCCCACTTTTAAGTGAAAGTGTGGAAGTAAGTGTAGATTGTGATGGTGGTTGAATTAGTTGGGTTGGTAGTTGGGATGGCAAGTGTGGTTCGTCTAATAATAGATTATCATCATCATATAGGTAGTGAACAAGAGATTGGAGAGCTTTGTATTTTTTATGCCATGTCTTGTCATCTTATAGTATACACAGATCTAAGTATCATCAAACTAAGAGGTTGAATGGCTTAATAGGTGGAAGTTTAATGGAGTAAATTTACAATAACCTTTGTAAAATAACTATAAGTAGAGGATGAGGGGTTGATAATAGGTGGGAAAGTGGAAGGGGATGAAATAGCTAAGAATGATGAAGAATTTGATGGATTAGGTGATGGAAGGGTAAGAATATAAATGGGTGTTGGTTTAATTGAAGTGAAATAGGTGATTGGAATGGTAAAAGGGTGGGGTCCCAAAATAGATGGTAAATGAAAAGGAGGTGGCATTGGTTAAGCTTGAGGATGGGGTTCAGGAAATTGTACCATTTGACCTATCTTGGTTGGTGGTTGATTAGGTGAATTAGAGGGGTTTGGGTCTAATTTTATGGGTGGATGGGATATGATAGGTGTGAGAAGGATACCTAGAGTCTTGGTTGGTCTAGTGATAAAATTATGAGATGATCTAGGTGAAAATGGGTGATACGGTTCTCTCATGTCTTGAGATCAAGGAATGTTTGATGATGGGGTGATAATAGGTTTGAGGGTAGATGCTAATGAGGTTAAGGTTCAACTCTATTTTGGTATGGGAGTCCTAGATTGTTCCAAAAGGTGGCTCTATCTAGGTTAGGTTGTGAGGAAAATTCTAGACTTTGTAATAACTAAGAAAAGGGCTTGTAAATGAGTTTGGCTCATTGATCAGTAATTTCAAATGTTAATCCATTAGGTGAGGACTAAGTTAGGGTTATTTCATCTTTATTTGAGCTAGAAGTTTCCAAAATCCCTAGTTGGGTAGATGAGGTAATGGTTTCTTGTGGGGTGATTAGGGGAATAGATGGTTCTTTGGTTGGGGGTGTAGGTATGGTCCCGATTTCTTCCTTCACTAGGGTATCTAAAGGAAAAGAGGAGGGTTATACCATTCCATTTGGTGGGGTAAAAGAAGAGGTGGTTAAATCAATAGTTACTTCCATGAAAGGAGAAGTAGGCATGGGTATGGTTTTATCAAGTGAAGACATGAAGGTTATAGATTCTTATTTTTGAGTCTCCAAAGGGATAAGAGGTAAACTTGTTTCTCCCATAGGTAAGGTTGGTGAAGGAATAATATAAATGTGGGGCTCATCCACCATGGGCTCATTTATGATGACATTGATTGTGTGTGTCTCATATGATGATGATGGTTAAAATTTGTTGTTATGGGGTTGCGTAGGCAGATCATGGTTAGGAAAAGGTTTGTGGAAAATATCAAGGGAATGATTAGGAGGTGCGTTGGGGTTATCAAATGACAATTCACCATTATCAATGAAGTTTTAGACAAGGATTTTAAAAGTGTTACACCATTTTATATCATGTCTAATGAATGGATGAAAAGAAAAATGGCCATTTTAATTATACCACCCAAGAACAGGGTGAGAGGGGTCAAATTGTTTAGGTGGCTTAATTGGTGGAAGTTGAATAAGGTTATATTTGAGTAGTTTTTCTAATACAGATGCATAAGATTCTCCTATAGTTATGAATTGTTTAGGGAAAACTTGATTTTGATTTTGGTTTGGTGGGTAAAAAGGGTTGGAAGGAGAAGTTTGACATGATGGATTAATGGTCAAAGGTGGCATAGTTTCTAAGAAAATCATGTTCATGGATGCTTTTGCTTTAGTATTGGTTGGGTTTGATGTTTTGGTGGAAGAGGGGTCATTATTTTTAAAAGTGGAATTCTTATTTCATAATTTTAGTTTACCCTCATCTATTGCTTAATTTTCAAGTTTGTATGGCATTATGAACACTTCATCAAAGGTTCTAAATGTTTGCATGTGAAGGATGGGAGCAATGTGTTTTGTGCAACCCCTAGAGAAATGTTAAATGAGTTCCATTTGGGGTAGTGAAAAGGATAGTTGATTAATGAGACCTTGCCATCATGTAACAAAGTCGGCAATTGATTAATCATCAAATTGGTTGATAGAATAGACATTGGTTATCGAGACCTTCTTGGATATGTTCATCGAAAAATGTTTTAAGAATATTTGGGAAAGTTGGGAGAATGAAAAGATAGAGTGCCTAGGAAGGGCACTATACCAATCCATAGTGGGTCCTTATAAAGACATAGGGAAAGTTCGAAAGAGGAGGGCATCATCATATGCAATCCAGTAATAATACTGGTGGAACACCCTCAAATGTTGTTGAGGATCCTCCTTACCCTAAAACTTAGAGAATTTGAGGAGCTTCCATTGAGAAGGATAATCATGAATTGGGATAGATGGGTTGATAGGTTCATTGTAGATTTGGTAATAGGATAAAAGGTTATGGGACCTTTAGATATATGAATTGAGATGGGTCATCTTATCCATGAGCATCCTTATCAGTTCAGGTTGGGGTTGGGTAGCTAAATAATTCAATGGTATGTTCTATTGAGGTTGGGTTACAATTTTGAATTAGTATGTAGTAGGAGGTATGAAAGTGGGAACATATTGGTATTTAGTTACTTGAGGTTGGGATAGTGCCCCAATAATATTGATAGTTATTAAGGGTTGAGTGGAAGGCATAATATATCCTTATGGGTTGGGAATATATTGAAAGGATGCTAAGGGGTCTTGTGGAAAAACTAATAACAGTTGGTTTAGGGGTATATTTGGGTTGGTTAATGGGGGCATGGTTTAGGTTGGTAATTCTAAAGTGATTATGGTTTGTTGATGGGTAGTAAACCTAGTGCTAATTGGGGGAAGTGTTTGTGGTATAGATAGAACCAAGATTTTAAAGGGGGTTGAGGTTAGTATATTGGTTAAGCTAGAGGGAATGGTACAAATGGGTGTGGAATACACTACATTAGTAGAAGGGATATAAGTGAAAAGGGGTAAATTTGAGCCAACATTAGAAGTATCAATTGGTGTAATAGGTGTCTAGGTGGTGGTGGTAGATGAACCAATGGTACACGAAAAATCTTAGCTAAAATAAGTTTGGGTTGATGTAGCACCAACCATGAGCTGGTGTGGCATACCATAAGGTGTATCCATGGGAAGAACTAAATCTATAAAAATATTTAGGCTAAGGTATTAAGATAGTTTTACTAAGCCACTAGATTATTGTCTCAAAAGGAATCAAAATCTAGATCACCCTTAGGAACCTTTGGAGGCATGGTAGGTGTGGGAGAATGATGAGGTGAAACATGGGATGTTTATCAACATCTGAGATGTAATCTATGGATGAAGATGAAGATGAAGATGGTGGATGGTTATTTTGATTTCTCACTTGTTGTCTAGTTAAGACCATATGAGAAATTATAAATGGATAACAAACCTCTCACCTCAAACAATGAGCAAACAAAGAAAATACCAAAGCAAGAAAAGCATACACTAAATGTGCAATTAAACCTAAGATTCATTTTATATTGCTTTTAATGCATTCCTTAAAGAGTGTTAAAGGGTAAATTGTCTTGCAAGTTGATTACTAGAAGATCCATCTAAGGATGGTTTTGGGTTAAATTTTGGTGCTCAAATAATCTACACTAGACTAGGTATATGGCATGGTACTAGGGGCTTGTTCCTTGCACTTCATGAACTAGAAGCTGAGCCAATCCACTTATCCAATAGATACCATTTGTATAGAGTTTATACTCCACTAGAAAATAGTGTGGGTCCTCCCCTTGGTGATGAAATCCAAGTGGGATTGCTAGGTAGGGTAAGGTGATCCAAAGGGTGATGAATTCCCAATGGGCCTTGTCTCAAGTAAGTTTTGATGTTTATATTGTGAAAGTGGTTTAGTAGTTTAACATAAGTGTGTTATGATTAATTCATAATGTTTTTAGTTAATCTATGTGAGCTAATAATTAATCAAGTAAGGTAATGAATGCACTCAATTTTAACCAAAATAATTTTTTCATGTCTTTACATGAAAACAAGGAACAACTACAATGCACTTAATTTAGGATGAAAATGCAACCTATCCCTAAGATGAGTTTTTTTTTTCTATATAATTCTTAGAAAATAAAAAATATATATCTTTTTGGATTTGGAAATAATAGAAATGCAAGAACATGAATTTTCTCTAATGCAACTATATGCCTAAAAATAACTAAGAACCCAAAAGGGGTCCCACTGGGCATGCTAGAATGTTTCCCACTATTTCTTACTCTATTTATAAATTTTATGAAAAAAGAGAGAAATAATAGATGAGGGGAGTATACCTAGTTAAAAATTTCACTCGTTGATGACTAGACAAAGTGGGAGATCTTTTTTGGTGAGGAAGGACTCCTTGCAATAAGACCACACTAAACCAAAAAAATTAGATGAGTATGAAGGGTGGATTGCCTATCAACACGCTAGATCCAAGAAGAAAGAGCTCCCTTGGATGGTTGTCAATCCACTCCCCTTGTAATAAAAATGTTTTGACAATAGAAGTAAAAGGTGATACACATAAATACTTATGCAAGAAATAAATAAGGTACATATTTAGAAAAAGTATAGCATGATGAGTCAATACCATGCACAAGTGGATCAAAGGTTAGGTCTAGAGGATGTGAGCAGGATCTGTGGATAGTCCAAAAACATAGACAAGGTCTGATGGGGTGTGAAATGGGAGTAAATAACAATATATTATTTTCCTTGAGAGTGACTATCAATGGTCAAGCTGACTAACAATGATTATCTTGATAGGTGATGTTTAGGTAATTGATGATGGTTGATGTAACTAATGATGATTATAAAAACCAATGATGATTGACTAGGGAAAGTTGTAGGGAATTGAAATGGAGTTAGGGGTGGAGTGGCAAGTGGGAAAAAGGTTAAATATGAGATCTTTAGGTGAGGGATAATGTGTAGGTGATCTGATCAAGATAGAAAGATTTAGTGAAGAAAGGAAATGCAAAAATCAAAAGAAAAATACCTATATGATGCTAAGTGGAATCCAATGACAAGATGAATGAAATTGGATATCATAATGGTACTCTAACCTTCAAAAGTCATGAAAATAGAGGTTTGATATCTTGGATGCTTGCATAAAGAAAAAGAGAGAGCTTGGATATAATTTTTGGATCCTTTTCTCTTCCAAGAGCCCTTAATTGATAACATAAAGCTTCTAAGTGAGGAGGAAAGACGTTGCTAAGTTGGTTTGGGATAAATATGCCAATTTGAAGAGAAGGTAAGTTTTAAGGTGTGCATAGAAAGTTTCCATTTTTCCCATGCATTTATTTTTTATAGGTGAAAGCTCTTGTTTCAAGTCTTTAGGCCTGACCATCGATGGTTAGGCTAACCATCGATGGTCATACTCCAAAGTTTAAAAGGGTTAAAATGGGTCCTAAGTTAATGTTTTAAAAAATTTCCTAGGTGTGTTAATGATTGTAAATGTATAGAAAGGTGTTTTTAAGGGTGAGTTAACTAGGTAAGTAGTTAACTAATGGTCAAATATAGGTCTGAGGTAGCTTGACATCAAAAACTAGTTGAGGGGATGTTTTTTAGTGTCTACACTATCCTATTTATAACTCTCTTAGACAACTCACCTATATTAGCTATTAGGATTTACTTTTAATTGTGTTTCATCTCTTACCTTAGTTGTTTTATCCTTTTTTAGTTTTGTGTCATTCTCCCTATTGGTTCTCCATCTATTTATATTTTCTATTATCTCCTATGTTTCTATTTTTTCATTGCATCTATGGTTGACCTCCCCCCCTTAGGATGTCAATCATGTTATATTCAAGGCCTTATCCCTAAGCTCACTCATGAGAAGGCCATAGCTGAAATCAAATGTCATAGACACCATATGACCTAGGAGGCTCTTTCAACCTAGCATGGTGATTTAAACCCTCTCACATTCTATAAGTAATGATATTGTCAAGTTTATAACTAGTATAATTATTCCCCTTTTCAATAGTCTAAGCTTCATTCATCTGATGATTTTTCCCTTTATCCTTATACCATGATTAATTCACCCATTTGAAGTGACAAGAACCCCCTTGCATGACTAACTCATGATGATCTATGTGTGATCATTGATGATTAATGTAGAAGCCTTTGGGTGAATGAAGTGCACCCTTCTACCCTAGGAGTAGGAACTATGATTCTTTTAGAGATAGAGATCACACTCATTAAATTTTAAGTGCCTAAACTAGTTCTTGTGTAAGTTCCCCACCTCTTTCCTGGTAGGAAACAATATAAGAAAAATCCCCTCATGTCTATGTTGTGGGACATAGGTACTCCAAATTAATGAAGCATATCCATCATGAGGAATCCTCCGATCATCTTAGTCCATCCTTTAGAGTTTCAAATAAGCATGATGATTTTGATCACCACTTGTAAACTAAGGATCCATGGGATGCCTATTTCAAGCATCAGTGACCTCAGGTTGACCCTCATCTAATGGAACATGACTAGCATCATGGAGACCTAGGTCACTATGAAAATTTCCATGAGTATGACACATTGTCCCATCTTACCCATAGGGAAAAATATCCTTCATGGTCATTCCCCACCCCATAATAGGGATGCTTAATAGCATGAACATCTCCCTTATTAGGAATTACCTTAGCATCAACCCCTACATGATTAGCATTTTGATGAGGTCTATTGGAATAGGAAAAATCATAACCATCACAATCCTCCTCCTAGATCTCATCACCAACTTGCTGTCAATTGTGCCTATGAGGATCTTTGTAGGAATTTTCTAGCCCCTTGGGTATGTGTTATTCCCCTTCCTAATCCTATCCTTGAACTACCAAAGTTTAATGGGACTTAGGACTCTAGATCCATAGAGCATATCATGGTATTTATGATGACATGTATAGATTGGGAATAAGATGAAGGCATGATGTTAAAGTTATTCATTCATTAGCTACAAGCTAAAGCTCTCATTTGGTTTTAAAATCTACCTCTAAATTATTTCTCTAGTTTCTAGTTCCTTTTGGATGACTTCCCCTAGTACTTTTATCTCTATACCAATCAACCTTATAATCTAATAATTCACCTCCATGACATAGCGTAAGGGTGAGTCTAACTTTGATTTTGTGTGTAGGTGGTGCTCAACCATCAATACATTCAAAAAAAGGATCTTGGATGATCAAATATATGACATGTTCATGAGAGAATTGATGTAGGAGGTTAACCTTGAGGTCCTCAAGCATGATCCCACCTCATATGATGAAGCTATTAAGGAGTGTCTAAATATTGAAGCCTTTGAGGTGCATACAAGTATGCATGTTATGCCAACCCAAAACTCATCCTCTTCACATAATCATAACTGTAATACAACTAGTGACAGTGTCACTGATTCTTCTCCTGAGAAGGACAATAAACATATCCATGAGGTGAGTAATTTGAAGAACAAGAATCAAGATGAATATAAGGCTTCCAAATAAAGCATGATAAAACCATAAATGGTGTTTCCTTATGACCTCACTAGGTTTTATAATTTCCATCAGATGATGGACAACAATGATGCCAATTGTGCTACCCAAAAATATAGCATGCAAGCCTCACCTCCATGTTATATTTTTCCACTTATAAAACCCAACTAAAAATTTAATGTGTTCAAGGAGCCTCTACCTAACCACAATAAAGAGAAGAATAAGAAGAAGAAAAAGTATAAATCTAAGGCTAAGGCCCATCATTCCCCTTATTTCTCTTCTACCTCTTCTGACTCATCTTCCCAAGATGATAGAAGAGGGAAATATAAGCATGAGAGCATAAATTTCATTATTTATATTGACATAGAATCTACTAGGTATGAGTGCTTTGTCAAAATGTGCTTAGGTCAGGTCACTAACCCTATTGGAGAGACTAATGGTGTTGGGCCTCCTATCTAGCCCATGAGGGTAGGGAACCTTAAAGTTATATTTAACTTTTAGCATAACATCTCCCCTCCACAAGCTAAATATTGACTTTACTCCATGATAGAGGAGTTACAGGGCCTCCCATTTAGGATATCCATTTGGGACCTTCTTTGCCTTTACCCTGAGCAAATATGCCTCATCTTTGATGAGCTTGGTCTCTTTCATGAGGGAATATTATAGGATGATGTCAAATTTTTATTCAAATTTGATTTATTTGAGAATCTTTGCTCTCCCATCTTATCATTTGACCCTACTTGTTCATTAGTTGCTTCAGTTATTATAAAGAGGGCTCATTTACCTATCTATATTGAGACCTCTTTTAATGATTGTTGTGTTAATATATGCATCATTAACAAAGGATTCAAGTTGAATATAATGACCCTACATGTGTTTAATATGCTTGTAATTATTTAGAATAAGCACTCTAATTATCAACACAAATGTGTTGGTTTCAACAATGACATAGTTGCACTAGTGGGAAATGTGAAGCTCTAGGTCAAGTTTGGCCCCAAGATAGTTAGGATTGAGTTTTGTGTGGTGGACTTAGATCTCTCATAAAATATGATTCTTAGCAATCCTTGTATCATTTCCATCTATGCCATTGTGTCATCCATGTTATGCATAGTGCAATTTACGCACAAAAGTGAGTTTCATACCATGAAGGCTGATTTAGATCCTTGGGCATTACTTTATACAAAGATAAATCCCTTAGGAAAGGCTATGGATATCTCTTCATAAGGTTTTGTGGACTCCCAAAAGATCTCCACTTCTAAGTCTCATTTTTTCATGGAAGAATGTTGTCATCTAATTGAGTATCGAGCAATGTTTACTCCTTTAGAATTTGGCATGCATCGACCAAATCTGACTCCATCTTTGTGATGCTAGGTTAGTTATTACCTCCTTAGAGACCTATTTAAAGATATATCATATAAATTCAAGCTTACCCTCTCATCATACTTCCCCTATCAGAGTATTATATTTTTGAATGTGATCCAAGTAATAATTTAGGTAATAATCTGGGTGACAGTTCCACCCCAATTGATGACAGAACTTCTGGGAGCTATAAATTTTGCACTGTAGATCTAATTAACTCACCATTTGAACCATTGGAAAGATAATAATAAGGATAATTCCATGAAATGTAATGAATATTTTATAAATGAAGTTTTAACCCTAAAAACCCAACAAAAGTGCCCCAAATTTCAATTTTAGTATTGCAGTCTAAAAATAGTAAGTTTCTAAAAATAGTAATTCCTCAAATTATATATTGTTTTAAAGCATGGAAGTCAAACCACTTAATCTCTGTCAATATTTTTGACCTTCCACATCCTCCCCCTAATTTCAAAATGGGTATAAATTAATATTTAACTTTAAATGGAAAATTAGATATCTCTTCCCAGAGATAAGCATATATTTGTATTGTGATCTTGAGTAATAATACATCTCTTCTTAGAGAATTCATTGTTACTATGTTATTTATATGTTCTTGAGATATTTATCAACTAGAAATTCTAAGTTTTGGATTAGTTTCCTCCCTCCTTTAAAATCAATGGTCCCCATTGTGTCAATGTTCCTCATCAGGTGTGGTAGTTGTGTCTTGATTTGATTCATTGTGAGCCACTCACCTTGGTGGATAAGATGACACCTTTTGACCACTCAATAAACTAGAATAGATCATCCTCTTGTTATCTTCATCCAATTATCCACAATTTGATCCTCCTCCACTAGAGTAAAACTCTATGGATCAATCTCATCAATGTCTAGTTATTCTTTTATAACTAAAGTGTCCAATAGAGGTGGATGATATGGTTTGAGGAGCTCCACATTGAATATTAGATGCAGACCAAGGTAGGATGGTAGGTTCAACTTAAAATCATTTTCTCCAACTTTTTTGGTGATGGTGTAGGGACCATATTATAGAGGCCAAAATTTTCTATGTGGTCCTACAAGTCATTCCATCTGAAGCTAAAACCAAACCTTTTCACCCATAGAAAAATGGTGTACAATCCTATGTTTGTCATGATATTGCTTATACTTCTAATTAATCTTCTCCAGGATGTCATGAACTTACTGCTATATGTGTGGCATTTTTTTAATGAACTTTTTTACTTTTGCTACCTCAGATCTTCCATGAGGTGTGTAATCCATGGTAGAGAATGGAATGGCTATATCAAAAGAGCAAAAGTGATCTTTTCTCCATCGATGAATTTATTTAGGGAGAAGTAGGAAGATAATTGATCTAACCAATTTTCTACTACATCAACATTGATTTTGCATTCAAATGTAGGAATATCAAAATTAAACAAAACCTTGAAGGGTGTTGGGGCATTGAAAGGACATTCCATGGATGAGGAGATAGGAAGTATAGCTGAGGAGATATAATTTCCCATCAAGAGTTATTGAATAATTTAGTAAAATTATTATATCATCTATGCTTGTTGCCATTAGAGGGATTAATTCACCATTTCCTTGAGAGGAGAAGATGTCTTGGTTTCATCCACCATTCAAAGTCATTTGGAGTGAATAAGTGAATATTTTGAAAGTTCTATTGTTTTCCACCCAAGCTTCTTATACCCTAACCTCATTCTCAGGATCATACACTCTCAAGACAAACCACTCTAATAACACTAATCTAAAACTCATAAGTTATGGTTGATAAATATTTCAAGAACATATAAATAACATAGTAAAGATGAATTCTCTGAGAAGAGATGTATTATTACTCAAGATTGCAATACAACTATATGCTTATCTCTGGGAAGAGATGTCTGTCTTTCCATTTTAGGTTACATCTTCATTTATAACCATTTTAAAAGTAGAAGGAGGATGTGGAAGGTCACCAATATTGAGGGAGATTAAGTGCTTCAACTTCCACACTTTAAAACAATACAAAATTTGAGGAATTACTACTTTTAGACTCCACTACTAAAATTAAAATTTGGTGAAATTCTATTGGGTTTTCAAGGGTTGAAATTCATTTATCAAAGCTCCATGCCATCTCACAGTGTTCTCCTCATTCTTATCTTTCCAATGGCTCAAATAGTGAGTCAATTGGAGCTATGGTGCAAAAGTTGACTATCGAAAGTTTTGTCATCAATTAGGGTGGAACTGTCACTCGAATTATCACTTGAATTGTTTCCCAGATCACAATGCATCTCTAATGGAGATTGATAGAGTCACTAAGTCTGATATTTAGTGATATTATATCCATGATATAAAATTCAACCCAATCAATGAGAGTAGAACTTTAAAAAATCTCATTCTAGTACATCGTATGTTCTTCTACCCTCCTATTGGTTTGGGTTAATAAGACTTGTTCACCAAAAATGACCTCACCATTGACACTCTTGTGTTTTGGGTCATGATTGGTGAATATAAGGATATGTATTATCCACCTCCTTCTTCTCACCTTTTCCATATTATTTGGCCTTTTCTTAGGCTAAGAAGTGTCTTGCCTTAAACATAGGACTCTAGTTAGGTTAAAGTGGTAGCCTACCCTTAGAGGTAGGCCTATTCTTAGGATTATGGTGATTTGATGAGCCTTATAGCTTACCAAAACACCCTCCATAGGCCCCCATTTATTGTATTGTGAATACACATAATATTTTTAAACTTTAATCAATTAATAATACTATATCTTGTAGTATCCCATCGAGTCTCAATCTATTTGAGTGCATTCCTTGAGGGGTGTCCCAGGAAAGGGGTAAGTAGACCATTGGTGCTTCACAAAATTATTTTCCCTTTTTCCACTTCTTATCTACACACTTGTCTCTTGAAACCATTTACCCTAAGCTTTTTCTTCTCTATTTTACCCATTCTAGGCATTTTATACATTGTATCCTCCTTTTCCTCACCTAAATCCCATTTGGTTAGTCAATTTTGCTAGGTCGAATTGGCTGACCCTGTATAATTTTGGGATATTTTCACTTAGGAATTAGGTTATCTTTTGGTTCACCTAGCTTGGGACCTAGTGAATTATTCTTCAAAATTATGCTAGGTTGACTAGGTCGACCCTATCAACTGGGATTTTTGGAAGGGTTTAGGGTCAAATCCACCTATAAATACAATATCACTTATGCCATTTATTAAGTATAATAAAAATAAGAAGTAAGAGTGAATGAACAAACATATTCTTATTCACCATTCTACTTGAGAAGTAAAGCTTAGGGTTCCATACTTTATTTGGAGATATGGATCTTGTCTTGTAGAGAATTCTTTTGGATGCATTGATAGGTTATGTATCTTAGAGTTGAGTTATCCTTACATACCAAAAATTCCTCTTGAAAATCACCTTGGCCAAGGGAGAGATTGAGCTTTAGTAGGTTCATCTTCAAAGGTAAGTATTCCTAACTTTATTTCTCCTTTGTAAGAGTATATAGATATGAATTTGTGTTTCTATTTGATATATTAGGATTTCCTATACATTGATGTGAGTATATGTCTTCTAATCATGTTTATTTTTATTATTTGTAACCCATAATTTTTGCTACAAGCTTTGATGATCACTAGATTAGATTTAATTTACTTATTATTAGTTTATTCGAATTATCAAAACCTAGGACCCCCTTAGGGTTATTGCATGCTTGTGTTAAACTAGAGACTTTAGAACCCTCCTTATCATGGTGTATTTTGATAAATGATCTGCTAATTAGTTCTAGCAGATCCACATATTGGTCATGCTCCTACTTAGTAAATGTATTCCCAATCAAAAGTGTATGTATGCTCTATCTTATTTGAGTTAGGATTGATTTATAGACATGATGCATTTTTGATTGCATATATTTTGGTGAACCCAACATGAATCCAACCCTTGAAATATTTTGTTTCACTTATTTCATTATTTTATCATTTTTATTATCATATTTTTTTAATGTTAGTTTGACTATATCGACATATTTATAACTTCTATGTGTAGTTTTAACATATAGTCACATCCATATGAATATGTTCTATCTATGCAAGTTCTTTTCCAAGCTTAGGATACTAGGTAGGCTTGGTCAACATAGTACAGGTTTTTTAGTTTTCATACATCTAATCCAAACTACTAGGTTGACCTAGTGGACCTTAAATACTTTTAGGCATCAAATTCAAACTATCAGGTTGACCTATTCAACTATGTACATTTTATTCACTCAACAACAACCTTCTACAAAGTTAGGTCGACTTAGTCAACATAGTGAGTAGGATTTTCAAGAATTTAACAAGGTTATTTGATAGTAATCTCACTTATCTACATCTTAAAACACACCAAGGTTACTTTCTATCCTTTCTCTCTTTCCTTATAGTCTTTCTTTTCATAGTTTTTAGTCTTTTAAACTGCCCCTATATAGTCAACAAGATCACCTCTATCAACCTAGTTATATTTATATGTGTTGTCTAGATAACTAGGTCAACCCACTCAACCTTGTTCATTTTAATATGTTTGTTTTTATAGTAGAGAGAAGACACTTTCAACTCTGTTCTATACTCTATACATACAATATTGATTGAATCAACAATATATTTTGTTTCAAAGTTGGAATTAACCCTTATATGCTAGTAATTAGCTCACACTTTCATTTATTATTTCTCGCATGATAATAATAGTTCACATAGTCTAATTAGGTTGTTTTAGATATACCATTTAGTTTCACTATTTTATATTTTATGCACAGACAACAAAATCTCAAAATCTTAAACAAGCATTTTAACAATTATCTATCCAAGGCTAACCTACTTGGATTTCATCACCAAGGGTGAAGCCAACTTGGTTTTTTGGACAACTATAAACACCTAGTTAATGGCATGTTTTGGTTAAGCACTTGACACCCTTATCACTATGGTATGTGAAGTGAGGCAGTATGCCTCAATAAAAAAATTTTTCCATTTCAAATATAGATACCTTTTAGACCAAACATTCTGAAACCATCCTTAGATTGATTTCTAGTTACTTTCTTAAAACCAAATTCCTATCACATTTAAAAGATTCTAATAATCTAACAATATTTAGGTTAACCTCTTAGATTCTATTTTTCAAGTTGATTTCTTGCTCTTTTCTCTAATCATGTGTTGTAATGCAAAAAATTGCATTAGCTATAATTGGTGCAAGGTTTTATGCTATGTGCCTCAATTAGATCAACCTAATTTATCCAATTGATTATGTGTTTCCATTTAGTTCTTAATTTTCTAAGTACTTGTAAAATTATTCTTGTTTCAGTATGTAATCATTTTAGTTGAAATAGTTTGTTACAAACTATCTATTTTTCCCTATCTATTATACTAGGTCAATCTAGTCGATCCTATACACTTTTTTAGCCTCTATATGTTATGCTAGGTTGACCTAGTTGACCCTATACAATTTGTAAGCCTGGTTTCCTATGCTATATCAACCTATTCGACTCTATACAATTTTTTTCACTTCTTATTTGCTTGCTTTCTCATATCTTTTACCAATTTTAGTCTTTCTCCTTCATCATGAATTTTCTATTTGAAGACAACACTATGTTGAATTCAATAAACATGATGAGTTTTACCAATCCTCATAGGGTCTCCCATACATAGAGTAGGTATCCTCTCTTGTATGAGAGTAATTTTCATATAGCCACTCTCACAACAAGCTATGGGACCCCTCCTCATTCCTCTTTGTATCATAATCCTCTATTCTATCTTGAAGAACAACCCAAATTAGAGTATGCCCTTGAAATGCTTTTATTTTTTCTAAAATTCCCTAACATAAATGGAAGGATCCTTATACCATTTACCATCTCATGATTAGTGGTCAAGTTAAAGAGGCTCATTTAGTTAATCCCACATTCTCAAATGGATTTTTGGGTACCACTTTCTTTAATTCTCAAACTGTATCTTTGATTATGACCCCTTCTCATACCATGTCCTCTTTGTATTTAACTTATTTTACTTCCATTCCTAATATCTCCACTAATATGGTAGGTTATACATCTATTGGTCCTATTATAGTATCCACTATCCTTAATCCTTATACTAGTGTATCATTTTATACCCAAGGTAATCATGCTTCTATTGTTTCTTCTTCTCATCCCTTCACTAGTCCATCTTTTGCTTCATAAGAAAATTTTGGCACTAGTGCTTCACACTTTGATATTTCCTTCTTCTTCTCATCCCTTCACGAGTCCATCTTTTGCTTCATAAGAAAATTTTGCCACTAGTGCTTCACACTTTCATATTTCCTCTCAAGATCCTATCAACACCATTGTGGAACTCACTAATCTCCCATCCCAAATTCCATTCGTTGAGCTTATGACTACTTATCCACATCATATAAATCATCTTATGTAATTATTTTTATAAATGAACTTCCACCATCCTCCCCTAGTAAGACATGAAGTAACCTTATCTGGATTTGAGGATAGTATATTATAATAATGTGAAGAGATGTTCATCTATATTGATGAAATAATGGACACTTCTCTTTCCTTAGTGGCTTGGATCCCATTTTGGAACTCACTAATCTCCCATCCCAAATTCCATTCCTTGAGCTTATGAGTACTTATCCACATCATATAAATCATCTTATGTAATTATTTTTCTAAACGAACTTTCACCATCCTCCCCTAGTACGACATGAAGTAACCTTATCTAGATCTGAGGATAGCATATTATAATAATGTGAAGAGATGTTCATCTATGTTGATGAAAAAATGGACACTTCTCTTTCCTTAGTGGCTTGGATCCCATTTTGGAACTCACTAATATCCCATCCCAAATTCCATTCCTTGAGCTTATGATTACTTATCCACATCATATAAATCATCTTATGTAATTATTTTTCTAAATGAAGCTCCATCATCCTCCCATAGTAAGACATGAAGTAACCTTATCTGGATCTGAGGATAGCATATTATAATAATTTAAAGAGATGTTCATCTATGTTGATGAAATAATGGACACTTCTCTTTCCTTAAAATTTCCTATCACTTTCATGATTCTCAATGAGATTATGCTTTGTGCGAATGATTCTCATTTATTCATAGTGTCCAAATAGGTGATATCCATGTCAAACATGCCTTAATTGATGAGAGTTATGGTAATTGCATTAACTCTCTTAATTTTATCAAAACCCATGGATATTCTTAATGTAATTTATACACTATGAAACCACACATGATGGTTCTATCTATCAAAACACCCCTAAATAAAACCATTACCTAACCTCTGACCATGACCCTAAGTTAGTTTAGCTAACTAGCTAAACCAACTCACTAACATACCATTTTTACTCCACTTAACCTTCAAAACTCAACCATTGATGGTCACAGTGACCACCGATAGTCACCCCAACAATTGAAAGTCATGTCCCCACCACCTAACCACTCAAACTCAATCTATGTGCACCCAAACACATCATAAGTTAATTCATGTAGCAAGTTAATGCATAAAAGATTAAATTTGTGTAAATAGTTTCAACCTTTCTAGAACCTACACCTCCATCTCTTTTTCCTATAAAAGAGAGGAGTAATAGGTTGAAAGAGGACCCAAGCCTTTTATCTATTTATCAATCAAGTTAGCAACTAGTAGTCATCAAGAGCTAACAAACTACCTAATCATTGACCTCCTTAGCTCTAGTTTTATAAAACTCTTTCTTAAACATACCCAGATTCCATAAGAACCATTGGCAATCACCTTGATAGCTGATGGTCACCTTCAATCACTAATAGTCACCTAGCAGTAATGGTCATCATAACCATTGATGGTCATCCCAGTCATTGATGGTCACTATTGTAAGAATTAACAAGTTATTTATAGTTACCTAACCTTAGCCAAATTCCACTTTTTGTGTTCTTGCCTATTCATATAGTCTTCAACTATGTTCTAAACCTAAATTGATCCATTTAGTATTAATATTGACCTACTATTTGATTAATTATTCTATTTCATTTATCAATCATTTACTTCTTTTCTAGTCTTTTATATTATTTGATGGAAGTATGTCACCTTCATTTATTTCAACTTAATTTTTTTAAGAGTATGGATTTATAGCCTCCTAGTAAGATCATGCTTCTTGGATCTAACTCACGCTAGGAAATCCACCTCGATATCCATCTAAAAACCCCTTTGCATGAGTTCTTTCTTTTCTACAGGTCATTCTTCCCAAGACAAAGAGGATCTCCTTACAATCATCTATATCACATGCACATAAACAAATAGGTTTTTCTACCACACCCTTATTACTAGTTTTTTACTTTTTTAAATAGAAATGAACATAAATTAAGAGAAACATTTTGGCATGCTTGGTGGGACATAGTACACCTAGGTTCCCTTTTCTTTCTAACTCTATGCTCATATAAGGAAATAAAATTTTATTTTGGGTATAAAATAACCCTTGCATACATTTATTGTTTGTATGTTTATCTCATTTAGCTAAATTAAAAGAAAAGTAATCAATCATAGCTTCACTTCTTTATTACACTCTATACCAAACTGATTAAATCAATTAAACATCAAAATAATTGATGTAAGGCTTAACTAGGGTTTCATCTCCTAGGATATCTCCTTCATCCTTTGGCTATGTTACTTGGAGGTCATTACCAAGAAGAAAACCAAAACTCAACTCTTTGGTTGAGTCTAAACTCTAGTAATTGATATATACTAGCTAAGCACCTGACACTCTTATCATTGTGGTGTGTGAAGTGATGGAGTAGGCCCCAATACCAAACCATGTATTGATTTACACCATAGATCCTTTTGAGATGCTTGAACACTTGAAACCAACCATATGTTTCTTTTCTTGTACCTATGCTACAAAACAAGTTCTTATTCACACTTTACAACTAAGGCATAAGCAAAAGTGAGATAAAAGATATCCTAAAATTTTAAACACACTCTAGTGTATGTTGATTTCCTTGAGATATTTTTTTTTTGCTTTGTATTTGAGTTGTGAGCTTTCCTTTGTTCCTTTTCATTTCTCATATGGTTTTTACTAGACAATAGTTGAGGAACCAACCCAATCAAGAGCCACTTTCCTCTTATTTTTCCTCCATAGAGTATAGCTTGGATGTTAAGGGTTCTCCCCATCCTTCTAGCCCCTATAGTGCCTTAGATTGTTTCCCAAGGTGATATATATTTAGCTACTTTCCTTAACAACAACCCCATGGCCCTCCAACATTACCTCAACACCTTATCTCACCACACCACTACTTAAATTTCTCCTAGTGATCCACCTTATGGGATACCTCTTCATATTATGATTTCCACTACCTCTACCCAACCTATGATCACTCAAGTATCTTCCTCCACCAATAATCCACCTACTAGCTCCACTTAGACTCAGTCAAACAACCCAACCAATAACCAAACACCCCCTACACCAACCAAAAACTCCTCAAACATAGGGACAACCTTACCTTTAGTTACCCAAACCCCATCCACCATGGGGAAACATTCTACCCATATTACCACTATTCCATCATCACTTCCAACCTACCAATTTCCACCCCACTTCAAAGTGTGGTGATTTATATACCTTTTACCCTTCCACCTACTATTACTAGAGTTACCACTCACCCCAACTAATTATCCGATCCATACTTCTAACTCAATCTATATCAATTCCATAATATACCAATCTAATCATACCTCCAAACTAACCCACATCAACCCTTCCAAAAATACCTATGACACACTACCCATGCTATGTTGCCAATCCACAAGGATATATAGCTCCATCCTCTACCCAACTTCTTGTGCCCATTAACCCTTATGTGGCATCATCCCAAACTTTAATGACCAAATACAAATATGTGGCATCTTCTCAACCTTCTATCAATTATCCATATATTGTATCCAGCTTACCTCAACAAAACATACCATACAATTACATAACTACCTATCCCCAAAAAAATTTGGTCAAAATGTTGATAGACAAAATGACCAACCTAGAGTCAACTATCTATGGGGATCACAACCTCCTATCTTATGACCAAATCTATAAAGAACCTATTTACCCATCCATCCCTATCCAAAATTATCCTCCTCAATAGGACTTACCCAAAATTTCTAAGTTTTAAAGCAAGGAGGACCCCCAACAACACTTAAGAGCATTTTGATATTATTTCTACTTGATTGCCTATGATGATTCTCTTCTCCTTCACACCTTTCCTATATTTTTATATAGACATGAATTAGATTGGTATAGTAACCTCACTAAGTAATCCTTCTTTTCTTTTTACCAAATTATCTAAACCATTTAGACCACTTCTCAATCCATATATCTAAGAAGGTCTCTATCATTGACCTCAAATCCATTAGGTAATTTGATGATGAATTAATTACCAATTTTTTAGCTTGATGGAAAGGTCTTATCAACCAGTTCTCTTTCTCTTTACCCCAACCTAAGTTGACTAAATTTTTCTCTCAAGCTTCTTACAAACATATTTCACCTACTCTATAGGTTCAAAATTTTAGAACTTTTGTTAAGGCTTTCACCATGGCATACAAACTAGAAATTAGATCCATCAATGAGGGGAAGTTAATTCTAAGAAACAAAAACTCTAGCTTAAAATCCAATAACCCTTCCCCATCCAAAACCACCAACCAAGATAACTAGCCCAACGCTAAACCAAAGATAGTTGTAAACATGGTTGTCCTCAAAATAGGTCCACCTCTGGTCCTCAACCAACCCAACCAGATCAATTCCTCTAACTGATCTAATAAAAAAATGCAAAATCAAAACTAGGTTACCATAAAATAATATAGTCTATTAGGGGAGTCATATTCTTCAGTTTTGGACAAGTTGATCAAAGATAAAATCATACAACTTCTCCCTATCAAACCTCCTCTATAATTTGATGATTCTCATCTTGTGCTCAATTGGTACAATGAGAATGATCTATGTGCCTTCCACTAAGTAATTGGGCATGACATTAGTAGGTGTAATGCCTTCTACAATATTATCCAAAACTTGATTGATAAAGGAGAACTCATAATATATAATCCAAATGCACCTCTAAATCAGTCACTCGACATCTTTAAACAACCTTTTCCTAACCATTCCCCTTCTACCAACCAAGATGATAAAAAATAGGAATCCTCTCATGTTCATGAGGTCCATATGGTCAATTTAATTATCAGTGAACCTATCATTGAGGAAGCCATTGCTTTAACTACCTCTTCCTCCACTCCACTTATTGAAATGGTGGAATCACCCTCCATTCCTTTGGATACCCAAACAAACGAAGTAACTAAATCCTCTTCTTCAATTTATGAGATAAAATACTTGCCTACCTCTATAAATACCCAATGAGGCAATCATTTCCATCATACCTTCCTCCCCCATGATGGAATCACTCACTTTCCCTTTGAAAACCATTCCACAAGGAGAGATTACTCTACCTACTCCCTCCATAAAGGAAACATCTTCTTAAATCTTAAAACATTTAATTAAGGATAAGGATGAATAAACCATTCCCTCACCTTAACTTATGGGCCTAATATTTGAATCTAATGACTGAGGAACCAAACCAATTTATAAACCCTTTTCTAGATTGGTCTAAAGCATAGAATTCTCTTTTATACTTGATTTGGATCGAGCCATCTTTTTTCACCTTCTAGGGATCCCCTATCAAAAAAATCATGAACCTTTAACCTCACTTTCATCCACCATTAAACCTATCATTACCTCAATCCCTTCATCAAACACCTCACCCTCCAAAAATGTGGAAGAACCATCCAAACCATCTCCATCCAAAATTATCAAAACACTTTACACCTCTCTAATCAAGCCTATCAAGAACTAGTGATATTTTCTACTCCTATCCTTACCCAACCATAATTCAAATTGGAATTAACCCCATCTATTCCACCAAATAAAATCTTAAACAAACCAATAAATAAGGTGGAACCACCCAAACTCCTACCAAGAAATACAACCATACCACTCCCTTTTATCTTCCCTTCCATCTTGCGACCCCATCCTTATTCCATCCTAAGAACCCATTATTCTCTCAAGAAGGCCAACCATCCTAAAAATACCCAAACTAAACTTCTTCCTTTTATTTTACTTGTACCTACCCCCTCCAAAACATAAAACTCCCCATAATTTTTAGAAAAACTATCTACCTCTACCTATCCACCTATCTCCAAACCTTCATAATCTCAATCACCCACCTCAAAATATTTGACCTTTAAAACTTTAACTTCCAAACCAACCAACACCAAACAAACCCAACCAAACTGACCTACCAAAACCATTCTACCACCTACAACTTTCATCATGAAACCTACTTTTAAGAAATATCCCTCCTTAATAACCAAAATCCAATCACCCTTAACACCCTTAATCAAATATTATTCAAACATTTTACAAAGGTTGTTACAAATGTATTCCTTAAACCTAACACCTATCAGACCCTTTGACACTTCAAGTCCCAAACCATCTTGGTTCAATGATAATTTAATCTTCTCATACCATAAGACACATGGACATGACATGAAGAAATATAAAGATCTCTAAGCATTTATCCATAACTTATGGGATTAGGATGATCTATTATCTGATGAACTTCTCTAAAACCCATTATCAACCCAACCACCAAACTAACCTATCCAACACATAGCAACTCCCACACTCTCATCCAAGAGTGAGGAAAAATTTAAGCATCCTTCTATCCCAACACTTCCCCTCATCCACACTATCCATATGGTTGCCCAATCTTGATCCAAATAAAAATATAAGGGAAAGGCCAAAGTTTGCATTTCATGGACATAACCTTCCACCTCTCAACCTTCAAACCAAAATCTAGCACCTTCACCTTTACCTTTACCAAAACCTAAAATATCCATTTTAGGTGCCTCTCCTCCAATCCTTCTAAATCTATCCAATGAGTGGTTCTAAAATAACTTTACTAGACCTCAGTGAAGATAATCCTATACAAATTGATCAATACCTCACCTCATCACCACCAAGCACTGATGGAGGTTCTAAAATCTATAGAGGTCTAACCTAAAGACCTTAAACCTCTTATATCCTTTATTAGAACCCTTAAAATTTCTTTCCTTGTTACATTCAAATATTCAAAAATACCTTCTATTCATCTTGAAGATCTAGATCCACTACTCTTCATCATTGCATACATCAATCAAACTTGCATCAAAAGGGCGATGATTGATGGAGGAGATAACATTAACATTTTATCTTCTCTTACTTATGACCAACTCTATCTATCAAATAATATCATTTCAAAAAATTTAGTGTTCCTCCATTATTTTAATGATGCTATGGCCATAACCTTTGGAATAGTCATCCTCCACATCCATTTGCGACCATTCTCTCTTCTAGAGCTCTTCTACATTTTATAAGGTGAGTTCTAATAAAATGTATTAATTTAATGCCTTTGGATTTTATCCATGAGTTATGTCCCATCTACCTTACATCGATGTGTCAAGTTTGAACATGAGTGTTGGGTTATCACCATACAAGCTGACCTTAGTCCCTTTACATCTTGTAACATGACATATCAACCCAATGATTTTCTTCTTCCTCACTCATCCACCTCACTACCAACCAATAATAACTCCACCCCTACCATTGATGAAGATTCAACTAGCTCATCCATCCCTTCTTCTCATATCCCCATAGAGGACCCCTTGGAACCTATGTTCTAACATCTCTCATTGGGAGAGTATCATATTTTTGCATTAGATGCCTTACCTACTCCTCAAGAGTATGAGAATATTGAAAACAATCATATTTATGATCCCAATATATAAACCATCATTCCTTTGAGGATTCCCAACCACAAAACCAACTTCATATATGGGGGATGTGATCATCTGCTCCTCACTTCCTCCACCAGCTCTTCTATTTGACCATTTGCCTTTGATTTCTCCTATTTGGACAAACAATAATTTGATAAATTATACCTTCATAGGTGTGACTAGAAGGGATTCAACCTTGACCATTATGAACATGGACCCCATGAGCTACCCTTGATCAAAACCCAAAAACCTCATGAGCTATTTAGTTTTGGGTTCATCCCACCAGAAGAACCCACCAATTCACCCAAACCCATCACCACCATTGAGGAAGATGTTCCATCCTCACCAACCCAATCTCTTTCAAAATTTTAGGATTTAAAAATCAACCCTTCAAACTTGGTTTTTAGTCAATACCATTAGTTTGGACACCTTAACATATCAAAAAGATTGATGAACTAAAAAAATTTCTCTGATTCATCTTAAAATAGTAGAGAATGATTCTCCCACCATCCAACATCAAGAAGATGATTCTATTCTCACCTATCTTGGTGTGGGGGATTATTCTATCCACAAATACCTTCTTCTTTAGAACCAAACCATGTTTAATTAATCCACTATCGATGTCAACTTGGGTACTCAGGATAACCCTCACATTATAAAGATTGGTTAATCCTTAGATTCCATGAAGCAATAGGATTACCCTTCCTTACTTCATGATTAAATCATATCATTTTCTTAGTCCTATTAGGAAATTCTAGGAATCAACCCTTCTATATCTCTCCATAACATTGTCATCTATCCTGACTCTAAGCCTATTAGGTAAAAGCTTCATAGGATACACCCTCATATCACCCTTATAGTCAGAGAAGAGTTCCATTACCTTTTGTCTGTCAACTTCATCCAACCCATTAACTATTCCCAATGGGTTTCTAATATCACTCCCATCACCAAACCCATTGGGGGATTTTTCCTCTATATTGACTTTTGTGACCTCAACCTTGCCTATCTAAAGGATTACTTAAGTTTGCCTAGTATCAACCAACTTGTTGATCTTATAACTAGCCATAAGATGGTATCCCTCATAAATAGTTTCTTTGGATATAATTAGATACTAATTTCTCAAGAGGATCAACATAATACTTATTTCATCGCCCCATGGGGAACCTTTTACTACAGGGTCATGCCATTTGGTTTGAATAATGTTGGAGCAACTTACAAGCATGTAATGGCCTAAACATTTCATGATATCATCAACAAAATTATAGAGGACTATGTTGATGATTTCCTTGAGGAATCCAAACACCACAAGCATCATCTCTAAGTTTTCAAGTTTATCTTTGAATGTCTAATCCATTTCTATGTTTGACTTAAACCCAAGAAATGTGTTTTTGAGGTCCTCTCTAGAAATATTATTGACTTTGTCATCACTCTTCAAGAAATAAAATTAGACCCTACAAAAGTTAGAGTGATCCTTGAAATGTCCCCTCTGACCCAGCTTAAGCAACTCTAGAGCCTACAAAGGAAGCTCCAATCCATCCATCACTTCATCTCTCAGTTATTAGCTAGATGTCAATCCTTTCACCATATTTTCAAGAAAGATACATTTTTAAAGTGTAATAATAACTATTAACAAGCCTTTGATTCACTCAAATAATATCTTATTTCTCCACCCATTATTATCCCTCCTAAAGAGGACCAACACTTCTACCTTTATATCTCCACCACTGACCATTCCTTATGGGCAATGCTTGCTCACAGTGATGAATAAAATAAAGAGTAAGTTTTCTACTATATAATTTAAACACTTATAGAGTATTAGACTCAGTACACCCACACCAAAAATATTTGCCTCACCTTAGTCTTCATGGCGAACAAACTTCATTATTACCTCCTCAATCACAAAACCTTTGTCATCACCAACATTGACCCACTCAAGTACATGCACTCTAAACCATACCAAAACTAACATATGGCCAAGTGTCTCATGCTCCTAGTTTAGTTTGACATTGAGTTCCTCTAGTAGAAGTGGATTAAAGTGAAATTCATTGCCTATCAATTGGCCAAAGATCCTTTGCTCGATAATCAACCATTCCTCTTGTGTTTCTAGATGAGTCAATCATGACTCTTTCCCATGAGGACAATACCTACAAAATGACCATGTTATTTGATGATTTGAAATCCCAACATGGTGGGGGTGTTATAGTTATTCTCATTCTCCTTAATGTCAAACCTCTTCCTCTTTCTTTCAAACATGGCTTTGAGTGTACCAATAATATGGTTGAGTATGAAACAATAGTAAAAGGTCTCTAAACTACTCTAGCCTTAGGAGTTAAGATAATCATTATCTTTGGAAATTCCCAAATTATGGTCAACCAGATCAATGGATCCTACTAGTGTAATAATGATGTCTTGAAAAATTAAAAATAACTATTAGATGTACTCTTAGCATCATTTTATCATTATCTTACTGAATCTATTCCACGATCTACCAAAAAGTTTGATGAGTGTCATTTAACTCCTCATTCAATCAATGTTCAATTGATGTCTTATCAACCAGGGCTGGTTTCCAAAGCTATTTGTAGTAAGGTATAGGATGATATATCTATAATTATATTTGTGGGGGTGTTTAATGGTCCTATTCTAACTTTGACTAATGAAATGAATGTGTTTTAAACTACTTAATTCACTCTTTTGCTGAAAAGGAAAAGATATAACTATTTAATCAAATAAATCCATTCTTTTTCTTCAAAGTAAACTCCTATTTATTCTTGCATGGAAATGGAAATGTTTAACTAGAAAAGGAAATTTGCTTCACATGTTCACTATAAAAAAGGCACACTTTGCTTAGAAAGGAAACGACTTTGAAATAAGGAAATGCCTTTTAAACTATGAATTTATTTTGATGTTTTATGAATGAGTGCAAATGAATTAGCAAGATATTGATTAGTTATAACAAAGAGTTAATGTAACATAACATAAATACCATACATAATTCTTGGTTTCAAGGAGAGTGGGCCCTTGCTCCTCTTAAACTCAAGAATAAAGATTAATCAATACTGGAAACTAAAGTGATAATTCATAAAATTTAAATGATTACAATTTTTTTGAAACCTATAATATGTTTTTATGTATCTTTCCTCTATTCTCTAATCTCTATTATCCAATATTTTTTCAATGATAAAAGTCTTACATTTTATACTAATATAATCAACTCAAAATAGGATGCAAATAAATAAGATTCCTTGGTCAATCCATTCATCCAAAGATAGGAGATTGGATTTCCAAGAGATCGAATTAATATGATGAAATAGATATACTATCCTATAATAGTCCTAAGATCCAAATATATACAACTTTATCAAAAGTAAATCCTACAAAATAGCAGTAAGTTATTTTCTTCATTTGACTCCAGATGGAATTATTCTCTCTCATCTTATTTGACTAGAAACTTCCTCATTTATAGCTTCATCCTTATAGAATCCATGGAATTTACCATATAGATTCGATAGGAATGAGCCTACAGAGTCCATATAAACAAACCTATAGAGTCCATAGAAACAAGCCTACAAAGTCTATAGAAACAAGCCTACAAAGTCCATAGAAACAAGCCTACAAAGTCCATAAAAATAAGCCTATAAAGTCCATAGTTCTATTGGATGGAGATCAAAATTGAAATTTCACTATACATCACCTATGTCTTCTTCCTAATAATTCTTCACAACAAAAATCACTAAAACATGCTATGTATTAGATATTAATGACAAATTAAAGGTTTAGTCTTTGGTTTAATATAAACAAAACAAGTATCTATTTTCCATGTAATATCTATCTAAAAATCTATTATTTGCATAAGATAATATCCTTTGAGAGATAAATTAAGGGAAATAACATGTAAATAATGAGCCATATTCTGAGCTCATCATCTCCCCCAGGTTTTACCTTTTACAAGTCCCAATACAAATAGTCATTGGCATTAATAGCTCTAGCATCTGCTTTCCACACTCTGACTAAAATCATATTCATCAAATTCATCTATTATATGCTTGTCTAAATTGTTTGTAAACCCTTGATTTTCTTGAATCATTTGTTTCCATATATTGAATTTATCTTCTAATTTTAGAGCCCAACTCTACCATCCTAGAATAGGTATAATCAATAAAGGGGGTCTATATCTCATGCCAATCCATTTTTGTTTACCCCCAGAGTTTATTACCTCTATTAAGATTTCCAAAATTGAGGAATCTCTCCTCATACTCCATCTTAAGTTACTTGGAGACATGACCTCTCATCTTTTAAGAGGCACTAAAAGTTGGTCCCACCATTGCACACTCACAGTCACAACTGAATCAAAAATCAATCTTGAAAATAAGTCAAAAGAAATAGCACAATCATATAAAGATTCTATATAATGAGTTTTAACTTCATCACTTAAAAAAGCATAGTTAGAATTGTGTTTGATCAATCTGGGAATATAAAAGGTTGGTCTGATACACAATCCTATGGTCTTAGCATGATTTGTATAATCCTCAAATCTACTTTTCCATGCTAGTTGATTTTTGAATGTAGAATGCGATGCCCTCAGTTAAAATTATCCTACATAAAGGTTTATCAAAAACATATTTTTCTCATGGTCTCCTATGATCAAATGATGCAAATAAAATTCACAAAGCAAATCTTGCTCATCAAGTTCAACACTATAAAAAATTTCAAGAAATGTTTTTGGCTATAAAATCTTGTAAGGAAGATGACAAGAGATCCACAGAAGCTGACATCTATAAAATTGTTCAAATAAGAACAAAATATATACAGGAGAAGGATTTATACATGCCAAAAGAGATTCCCCTAATTTGCATGCATCCAAAAAAAATTCTTCTAAGTATTGGACCTTAGCTTGTAATTCTTCTTTTTCATTTTCTAATATTTTATTTGAAGAAGTTGCATCTATATTTTTTTATTTAAGTATAAAGTATTATTATTCAATTTGATGTAGCATTTGCAAGGGAGGAATACCTGGACAACTTGTTTGACAATTGTGGTCAAAAACTATCTTAGGAGGAGGAGGTGCAACATCAGAAGGTGCTTTGGAAGAGTTTACCAAACTCTATAATCTCCTAATTTCCTTTTTTAGATTTTCTACATATATCTAGAGGTGTATTTGTTCACTTTCATTTTCCTTTATTATTTCCTCTAATCTGTGAACTTCTGCTACATGATTGGTAGAAGTTGTATCCAATTTTTGCACTAATAATGAGATAAGAGGATCCTTATTCTACTATTGACTGATCAAATCAACAATAGGATCTAGATCTTGATCTTGATAAAGTTGTAAGGTTAATGACATAATAGGATAATTTAAATTAGATGACTAACCTTTCTCATTTGTGCATATAGTTTTCCATTTATCCATTGTATTTTCAACTAAAATAGGTGGTTATCCTACCATACTTGATTCCTCTACCATGTTTGGCTCTTCTTTTCGAATTGGATCCTCCATTGTGATTCGATAGTTCCTTTCCAAAGGAGTTTCTTCAACATTTACATTTGTAGGGATATTTTGATATATGGGGGAATGAGATATCATTTAAAGACTATCTTGAATGTATGTAACCTCTTATTCATCTTCATTTTTTATAATTAACCTTCTCCTTCTTTTGGTCACTCTCTGAGCTACACTTGGTTGTCTTTACTTCTCAACCATCAAACCCTCAGTCTTCTCAAGTTCTATAGCAACCTTTCATCTCAATTTTCTTTTTCTTGACAAGGGAATTGGTTGTAATATATATTCATGAGGTTATTTTGGAGACCTTAAAACTTTATGGATTTGAGACCTTGTGATTGTTCCTAAAGAAGAAGAAGAAGGGATTTTTGTGGAGACTAAAGTCTATGATTTCTTCTTTGGAGTTGTTTTCTCAACTGATGTAGTAGGTGGAGATGAATGTTCCTATGTTAAATTTGAGGTTTCTTGTGAAAACAAATTTAGAATTTGTTATGATAAACTATTTTGAAATTCCTCCCAGACTTCTTATCCTTGCTGAAGGAAGTGATGTTGGATAATTAGGTGAATAAGGCCATGATGCTTAAGAACAACATTAGGAGTTGTAGTCATAATTTTAAGGGCACCATATAAAAAGGATGGGAGGCTAATCTTGTACTAAGGGTTTGTCTCCCATGCTTAAGGTGTATTAACATTTTCATGGTATTTTCCCCTAAAAGACTATGTTGCCCCTCACAAATGATATACTTGAGTATCCACTTAGCTACAGATTTTTAGGGTTCAAGAAGTGAATTTCTACTAATAATTTTTAATTTTCCCTTAGAATCTATTATACATGAAGTTATAGTATACTAATTACCATTAAACTAACTAATTAAATCACTAAATAAAATTTTGCCTATAGCTGTCATTCCCTCTTTTAGAGTTTGTATGATTTGGATTATAATTTGAGTTGAAACAGGAATAATAATACATTCACAATTGAAAACTCAGGGGTGAGATTAATGATGAATTCTCTTACCATTGTTTCATTGAAACCCTAGAACTTTTCAATGAAAGGTAGCTAGCCATTTTCTCTAAAGACTGCCACAGAAGCTATCTTTATGAAATTTGTCTACATTCTTCAACTTTAATTTTGTTTTCTATCCCATTTCTATGTGGATGTACAGAAAACTCTATTCATTTAACTTTGATTGGGGTTTAGACCATTTTTATATTGAAATCAGTAGGCAACAGTCACTAAGGATTTGTAAGTCAACTTTTGTTGAAGTCTATATAAATGAAATGGTTCATATGAAACTCAACATTTGTATGAGCCCGTAGTTTGATATGATGACTTGATACAATTAAGCACCACACATTTCTATGAAGTGTACCAGTCATTTTGTCCATTATTAGAAATTGCATGAAATGATGATCTGGTACTTTGATGGTGAAAGTGATTTATCACTTCATTTAAAAACCCTTTTTGTGATGTCCCATCATTATCATTATTAATGACATAATTGATTTTACCAAAGCTACACACTTATCCATACAACTTTGGTGGTTTGTTAACATGATTCTTCATTATGGTATGTGTCATGTCATTCTATTTCAGAAGGTTCAAGTTTGGGTCATCTCTGTAGAATAAGTCTTAATTAAATCAAAGATAATTAGTTAACTAAACATAGATAAATAGAAGATATGTCTCACTTAATTTGACCTTAGATGTATCCTTTTCTCACCATTTATTCTGTATAAATAAGTTTGAATGGATTAGTCAACATGACCAATCATAATGATATGATGAGATTCTCTTTTTTTCTTATAAATTTTATTTTTTTCCCTTTGGCTAGCCATTGCTGATTTTCTAGCCAAATCCCTTTTTACAATGCATAGCCATCCAACAAGCTAGTTTTCTAGACGTGCATTATCAATAGTGTCCTTGGAAGGATATACATACATATATATATATATATATATATATATATATATATATATATATATATGTATATATATATATATATGTATATATATATATATATATATATATGTATATATATATATATGTATATATATATATATATATATGTATATATATATATATATGTATATATATATATATATATGTATATATGTATATATGTATATATATATATATATATATATATATATATATATATACATATATATACATATATATGTATGTATATATATATATATATCAAGGAGCAGGTTGTCTAGAAGAATCAAAGTCCTCCAGAAAGGCTACTTAATCTTGTATCTTTTGAACACATTATTCTTTTTTGAGAGGTTTCTGATAAAGCTTCAATCTATGTCTATTGACTAATAGAGCTATTCTGCTATCATCAATAGGCATTAGCTTAACAGAACCCTTTTCAAAGATCTCCTCAATTTGATAAGGTCCCAATCACCTTGTTTGTAGTTTTACTTTAAATTATTAAAATTTGGAATCAAATAATAGTTCCTAATCTCTTTTCTGAAACTTCCATTACTTGATCTGTGAATCATGCCAAACTTTTCATTGATGTTGTATGAATTCAATTCTTTGTAGTGCTTCCATCCTCATCTCATCATGTTGATTAAGCTATAAGAGTCTTTATTTCTATATTTTTTCTAATTTAATCCCTACTTATATAGTTATTTTTAAAGTTTGTAATTCAAATTCAATTGAGAATAAGGGATTCTTACCATAAACCAATTCATAAGGTGAAAAATCTAGTTGTTATTTTCCAAGTAGTATTATAGGCCTAAACAACTTTTGGTACCTTATCTACCTAATCCTTTCTACTAAAATTAACAACCTTGGTTAAAATGGTTTTTAGTTCTCTATTGGTGACTTCAGCTTGCCCATTAGCCTATGGATGGTATGGAGATGTTTTTTTGTGTTGAGTTTTATATACTTGCATGAAGTGCTTTATCATGTTTGACATGAACTACAGTCCTTGATCTAAGACTATATCCCTTCGAGCACCAATTATTTGCATGATTTTGAAATATAATAAATTAGTTATCATCTCTTCTCTTGCATGATTTAATACTTCCACTTCCACCCATTTGGTCACATAGTTTGTACATACTAGTAGATATTCTTTTCCTCTAGAAGGAGGATCTAAAGGACCTATAAAATCAATTTCCTATTTCTCAAATGGTTTTAAAACCAATTGAGGATGAGGGTGTAGAGGAATCTCTATTGAAAGAGTAGGTTATCCAATTCTATGGTAAGCATCACAATGTTTAACATATCTTTTTACTTGCTGATGAAGGTGAGACCAATAGTATCCTGCTCCTAGGATTTTGTGTATGGTTCATTGAGCTGAGTAATGACCTCCTTTTGGTTCATCATGATAAGCTCTAATGATATCATAAGCTTCAAAAATTTTCACACACCTATGAAACACATGGTCAATTCCAAGTTTAAATAACATTCTATTAATCCATTTGAAAGAACTTTCTTTGATTGAACGTTTCTTTTTTGTTTGTGAAAATTGTAGAGGAAACTTCCCTATGGCAAGGTAATTGGATATATCAGTAAACCACAAAGATTTTATTGAAATAACAAATATTTTCTCATTTGGAAAGTCATCTTACACTGGTTCTTCTTCACCTGTAGTGTTCATTCTTGACAAGAAATCACCAACCAAATTAGACTTCCCTAGTTTATCTATAATAGTAACATCCAATTTTTATAAGAGCAACAACCATCTAATAATCCTACCTCCCACAAATGGTTTGTTGGTAAGATATCTAATAGTTGAATAGTATGTATAGAGAAATACCTTGTAGTCTATTATGTAGTGTTTGAATTTGTTAATTTCATAAACTACAACCAAGAATTCTCTCTTAGTTGTGGTGTAATTTCTTTCAGTAGATGTCATATTTATACTAATATAATATATCGCATACATGTTACCTTATCCATACTTTTATCCAAGGACTGCTCCTACTATTATATTAGAAGCATCTATGTATATATGGAATGGTTGAATCTAATCTAATCCTCTCAATACTAGAGTAGTAATGAGATTAGCTTTGATGGTCTCAAAGGCCTACTGAAAACTATCACTTCATTCGAACATACTATCTTTTGTAAGTAAGGCAAACATAGGTACAACTATTTGGCTAAAATTATCTATGAAGCATCTGTAGTAACCAACATGTCCCAAAAATCTCTTAATTTTAGTTTATGTTTATGGAATGGTTAAGTTGAAGATTATTTCAACCTTCTTTGGATCTACTTGAATGCCTTTTGTAGAAATATGGTGTCTTAGCACTATTCCTTCATCCATCATCAACAAACATTTATCATAGCTCAAAGATAATTAATGTTCTTCACATCTGATTAATACTCTTTCCAAGTTGGTAAGAGCCTTTTCATAAGTTCCACCATGAATGGTGAAATCATCCATATATACTTAAACAAAATCATTTATAAGGTCAAAGAATATTGCTAAAACTTCTCTTTGAAAGGTGGTTGGAGCATTACATATTCCAAATGGGAGTACTCAATAAGCAAAAGTTCCCCAAGGGTAGGTAAATGCAGTTTTATCTTGATCTTCAATTAATACCATTATCTAGTTATACCCACTAAATCCATCTAGGAAAGAAAAATATCTCTTTCCTACCAAGTTGTCAAGAACTTGATCAATGAAAGGTAGAGAAAAATAATCTGTTAGTGTTACTTTGTTCATTTATCTATAATCTACACATACCCTTAATTTTCCTTTTTTCTTGGGCATAATTACCATGGGTGAAACCCACAACTATCTAAGATGGGGTAAATAAACCCAACTTCTAGCAATTTTTGGATCTCTATTTTGACTATTTCCTTTAATGATGGATTTTTTTAATTTTTTTTTTTAATTTTTTTTTTTTGTGGTTGTCGAACCAGTTTGACATATTCCATGTAAATGTGATGAGTGCAAATGCTGGGATGAATTCCCTTCATGTTAGTATAATCCCAAGGAAAAGCCTTGGTATGTCTTTCTTTTACTTCAAAGAGTTGGTCTTCCTCTTCATTTCATATCCAGCTATTGATGTTCAAAATCTTTTTAGGTAATGTCATGATTAGTTTTATGTCTAGGTATTTGGATTCTATTTGCTTTAATTTAATAATAAATGAGTTCAAAGGACATGGATGAGGAAGTAGCTTATGAAACATGGTTACATTATCAACAAATTTTTTTCCAGGAGGAATCAGTCTTGCTAAAGAACAATGGAATGCATTTAAGATATGATTTTGCTTTTGTTATGCCAATTTCTGCACACTTTCACAAATCAATCCATGATCATATGATTTGGAAACAATTGAATAAGTAGAAGTGAAGGTTTCATAATATTCTATTTCACCCAAAAATCTTAAACTAAGGTAGTCTATAGTTTTTGGACTAGTAGAGTCTATGATTTTAGACTGGCAAAGTTTGTAGCTTTTGGATTAGCAAAGTCCGTAGATTCCAGGTATATGTCTCCATTCAATTCTTCCAAGTGTTTTTTAACTATGATCATAGATAAAGAAGAAATGGTGTTTGATGTGTTATCTGATTCATCCACCCAAAGTTCTTGTATGTTATTTTTTGATGTGCTTGTAGGAGGATACAAAGAGATGCATTTGGATTTTAACCCATTAGAAATGGTCATGTCTTCTAACTTGCAATAAATTAATGCTGCTACAGTAGCCAACCATGGTCTACCTAAGATTATGGGATATCCTAAATTCTTTGTTCTAGATTACAAGACCATGAAATCTACTAGATATTCCCAAGACTCTATTAGTACTTCAACATTTTCTATAGTCCTTTCTAGTTCAGTTATAGATTAGTCCACTATTTGAAGAATGGTATTTGTTGGTTGCATTCTCATAAGAGATAATGTATGGATAATATCAGTTGTTATAACATTAATTAATTCTCCCAGATCTACCAAGATGTTAGGAATTTCTTTATTTCCAATTGTGACTGTGATCACTGGGCTTCCTAGATCTGCATATTTTGGAACTAATAGTTTTCCTGCTAATAAATCAACAACTTTTCTGTAAACATGATTGGTTCTTAGCTATTTTTCTTTCCTTCCAGGTGTCTTGATACAAATGTTTTTTGATGATCTTATTTAATTCAGGTATATCCTTAATAGCTTGTAGTATGGGTACCTCAATATTGATCTTTTTCAACTCATAGACAAGTTTGATTCTAGTTTAATATCAATTTCTCTTAATCTTTCAGGAAAAGGAACTACTGGTGTAGTAGTGTTTTCTTTGTTTGCTTCAGGGATCATTTTGATTTTGGATTTTCTAGTGTTTAATTGAGATAAGTCTATTTTTTATTTGTCATCAAGTATCTCAGAAATAAGAATTAGAGGTTTTTGTATAGTTTTCCCTAATCTTAAATATATGTGTGAACAATTAATAGCTCTGACATTCATTTTCTCTTCATGTTCATTAACATAAATAGGTGATATTTGTTTATTTTTTAGATTTGCTATTGGTTGTGTAGGCATTGAGGGTTGATTGAGTTGTCCTTGTTGTTAAATAACTAGGGGTGGCATTATAGTTTGCTATTGAAGTGGTCTTCTTGGTTGGGTGAATTGTTATTATGGGTTCAATTTTGGATTCCATTGTTGTTATTATTGTGGAAGCCATTGGTGCTATGGGACCCATTGTTGTTATGGTTGTGGCACCATCTATGGGGGTGTTAGCATCTAATCTTGTCCTACCCATGGATTTTGGATTGATAGAATTTAGGGTTGATTCCAAAAAGGTGAAGAAACTAAAACATTCCATGATGTCATCCATGGATTAATTGGGTTTCATGCATTAAACTGTCCCTGGGCTTGGTTTTATGGGGAAAAGTTTTGTCTCTAGATATAATTTACTTCTTTAATGGACTAGATTTATGTTTTCATTTGATTTTTAAAATAGGTAGAAGGGTGAAATGTTTGGTATCATGATTTATTATATCACAGACCCCACATGATGAAAACTTAGTTTTATCTAGAGGTAGTCTCTAAGGGCATGTTTCTATCTACACTTAGGACAGTAGATTTCTAAGGGCTCTGTTGCATTTGCCTTAGCTTAAAGGCCATCTAAAGTACTATTTAATATAACTAGAAAATCTATCTTTAGATTAGCAAATTCTTACATTAGCTTACCGATTTCATTATATTTCCCAAACCTTCCTTTCTTAATTCTAGGTTTTGTTTGAGAGTAGTTGGTATAAATCTCAAAAATCTAATCGAAAGATAACTTATTTATATCTCCACCTCCCATAAAATATAAGGCATATCTATTATCTTCATCCAAACTTTTTAAGAAAACCAATTTTTGAACTTCTTTAGTGAGTGGATAATTACTTCTTTTATGAGTGAACATGAATCTATCCAAATAATCCTCTAAAGAATCATCCTCATTCTGTTTGATTTTAAAGAAATCCTCTTTTCTTTCTCACACTCAGGATTAATCTTGGTACTTGTTCAAGAATATTGTCTCCATGTCATCCCATGTTCTAATAGAATCACCAAGTAAACCCATGAACCATCTCAGAGCTGCATCTTTAAGTGTAGAGGGAAATAGTTTTAATTTATGTCTATCTATTGTGTAATCATAAATTTGACATAACACCTTAAACTCAAATAGAAATTGATTAGAATCTTCTATAGATCTTCCCCAAAAATTTGGTAGATTAGCTAGTGAAATATTTTTATGGGGGTTTGATTATTAGGATCTACAACAATAGGAAAGGAAATAAATCCTTCCTAGTTTTTCAAGTTGTTGATTTTATTAGAGAGCCATATTTTCTTCTTCTAATGATCTTTCAAAGCTAGGATGATCTTCTCACTGAATATTTGTGGTACCAGTTATGGGTTGTTTAAAGTTCTCAAAATTTTATTCAGCTATGGATTTTTGAAATTCTTCTTCTAAGTCCTTGGCAATTTCTAAATAGTGTCTTCCTATAAGAGATTGATCTCGAGGAAGTCATCTTATGGGGCTCGCTTATGGCAATGGCCTAGTTTCTATCCAAATTTTTAAAGATTCTTATAGATAGGTTTTACTTGTAACTTCTAGTTCACTACTCAGAGATGTTGAAGGAGTTTCAACTTGTGTTCTTGGTGGGAATTTTGGGATGAATCATTCTTTAGAATCTCTATGATGGTACATCAATTTATTGAATTTTTATGATTTTTTTACAATTTTTTCTATTTTTTAAAACTCTGTACCAATAATTATTACCTTACTAATAGCTTGTTTCCTTGACAATGGCACTAAAAATGATGAGTGTCATTTAAATCCTCATTTAATCAATGTTCAAATGATATCTTATCAACCATGGCTAGTGTCCAAAGTTGTCTGTAATAAGGTATAGGATGGTAGATCTAGAAGTCTATTTGTGGGGGTGTTTGATGGTCTTATTCTAACTTTGAATAATGAAAGAAATGCATTTTAAACTACTTAATTCACTCTTTTGTTGAAAATGAAAAGATATAAATATTTAATCAAATAAATGCACTCTTTTGCTTGAAAGTAAAATCACACTCCTATTTACGCTTGCATGGAAATGGAAATGCTTAACTAGAAAAGGAAATTTGCTTCACACAATTGTTGTAAAAGAAAACACACTTTGCTTAGAAAGGAAATGACTTTGGAATAAGGAAATGCCTTTTAAACTATGAATTTGTTTTGATGTTTTATGAATGAATGTAAACATTAAAAAGATCTTGATTAGTTATAACAAAGAGTTAATGTAACATAACATAAATACCATACACAATTCTTGGTTCCAAGGAGAGTGGACCCTTGCCCCTCTCAGACTCAGGAAAAAATATTAATCAATGTTGGAGACTGAAGTTATAATTTATAAAAATAAAATGATTACAATCTATCTGAAACCTATAATATGCTTATACATATCTTTCCTCTATTCTATAATCTCTATTATCTAATATTTTTTCAATGACAAAAGTCTTACATTTTATACTAATATAATTAACTCAAAATAAGATGAAAATAAATAGGATTCCTTAGTTGATCCATTCATCTAAAGATTAGAGATTGGATTTCCAAGAGATCCAATTATTCTTAAGAAATAGATATACTATCCTATAATAGTCCTAAGATCAAAATATATACAACTTTATCAAAAGTGAATCCTGTAAAATAGTAGATGGGTATTTTTCTCATTTTACTCTAGCTGGAATGATTCTCTCTCATCTTATCTAGCCATTAACTTCCCCATTTGTAGCTTTGTCCTTACAGAATCCATGGAATTGACCCTACAGAGTTGATAGGAATGAGCCTACGAAGTCTATAGAAACAAGACTATAGATTCCATAAAAATAAGCCTACAAAATCTATAAAAACAAGCCTATAGAGTCCATAGAAATAATATTATAGAATCCATAGAAACAAGCCTTTAGAGTCCATAGAAACAAGCCTACAAAGTCCATAGTTATGTTGGATGGAGATCAAAATTGAAATTTCACTATACATCATTGGTGTTTTCTTCCTAATCATTCTTTACAACAAAAATCACTAAAACATGCTATATATTAAACATTAATAACAAAGTAAAGGTTTAGTCTTTGGTTTAATATAAACAATACAAGAATCTATTTTCCACGTAATAGCTATCTAACAATCTATGATTTGCATAAGATAATATCCTTCAAGAGATAAATTAAGGGAAATAACATGTTAATAGAGCCATATTATAAGCTCATAAAAGTTCATAGATATAATATCTTCCCTTGCTTTCCAAATCCCATCTCATCTATCCAATTCTAAAATCTTTGTCACCATTCATCATTTCATCACACCCTATTATATCCAATATGAGCTCCCTATCCTTTGTAGTGTCGAGGCATATCCATCAGACACTTGGTATGAGAAAACCTTTGACTACCTCAACATTTACATCATTCCTCCAAACCTATTAAGGAATGCCTAAAGATCCTTTTTTCATAGTACCTATTGTTATACCATACTCAGGGTAATCCTTTATAAACATGGTTTCAATGACATCCTTCTCCATTACCTATGTAATCATCAAGCTTCCCATGCTTTCAAAGAAATACATGATAAAATTTTTAGGGGATACTTTAGTGGTTTAGTTATTGCCAAACATATCCTTCACCTTGGATACTATTGGCCCACCCTCAACAAAGATTGTTGTGATTATGTAAAGAAGTGTGTTGAATGTTAACAACATGATAATTTATATCATCTGTCAGCCCATGGCATTCAAGTATCCAAGGACTTTTGGCCCTTCTCATAATGGGGACTAGATCTAATTAGGGAAATCAATCCTCATTCTTCACAGTGGTAGCACTCCATAATCACCACCACCAAGTATTTCACCAAGTGGGTGGAGGTTATTCCTCTCATCTTAACTATAACTAATAATATAGTCAACTTCATCAATCATCATATCATCTATTGTTTCATTATTACCCATAAGATCATCACTGATAATGGGAAATATTTTAAAAAAATAAAGTCCAAGGTCTTTGTGATGCATTTGGAATCAAGTTAAGTCTTTCCTCATCTTACCATCCATAAGAATCTAGATAAGTATAAGCCTCTAACAAAACCTTCAACAAGATGTCAACTAAAGTAGTCAATTCTTCTACTCAGGATTGGCACTTGCACATCCTCTTCACTTTATGGGGATATCACACTAACATTTAAACCTCTATTGGTACTATCCCTTTCTTTCTAGTCTTCAAATTAAAGTAAATTCTACCTCTCTAATTCTAGATTCATTCTCTTAGAACTTCCTTACAAGATATCATTTTTGAGAGTGAGTATCATCAAGATCATCTAACATGACTTGAACTATTTGATGAACACAATATAAAATTACTTAACCATATTCATTTTTATCAAGAATGAATAAATTACACCTATAATAAATACCTAAAATAATGAAAATTTAATGTCAAAAACCTCATCCTGAATGAAAATCAACATGTGACCAATATGGAGAAAAGAAAGTGAGGAAAGTTTTTTTTCAATTGATTTGAACCCTACATCATAACCCAAAAGTATGGATCAAGAGCTTACCATTTTTCCTATCTCAAAGTTAAACCAAAACCTAAGCCTCTTAATGCTTTCCATTTACATATTTTCTTTTGTTAAACAAGGATCAAACTCATCCTTTTATCTAACTTAAGATCAACCCTTGATTTATGAGATTTTTCACCTCCCTCACACCTTCATCCCATCCCCTTAAGGACAATAAATTACAATATATAACCATGTGATTAACCATCATATTCATATCCTAATACTAAATATGGGTACCATAGCTTTACCCATGGCATGGTTCTCATGGATACTTTTTGTCCCTAATCAGATGGAATACCATGATCATTATCTCTCAAAACCACCCCTTTCACTTATCATTAACCTATTGTGCTCTAATTTTTCCCTCATAAAGGTAAAACTCTAAGCCTAAATAGGATTTTCCATGTCTAACCTATAATTAAAACCATGTGGTATAATAAAATACTGCTTGGGTCAAACATCTATAGCATGCAAATTGTTCCCTTAAAGGATGGTTGCCCAAAATCTAAATTTATTAAAAAGATAGACTGCTCCCTTGAAGGACAACTACCAAAATAAATAAATCCAAACTTGGACCACTCCCTTAAATGATGTCTAAGTCAAATTTTTCAAAAATAATCATTTTAAGCTTTATGCATCAATTACCTTCACAAGCCTAACAAAACAAAGCAACAAACAACACTATATAAAAATCAAAACAAGTTATCCCAAGAAAGTTGTAATCAACTTTCATATATAACATTAGTATACTTCCCATAGTGAAGAAGCATCATGTTTTTTTCATATCCTCTCATAATTGCTTCATGCGTTCACTTAGACATATGTCTCTTGCATTTCATTTCTTTTCACACATCTAATTTTTTTATTTAAACTTAATTTATGTGTTATTATCTACAAAATAAATATAAACTATAAACATCACATTGTAGACATCTAATACCTAACACCATTTATGTTGAAATTTTCAATCTTACTCGAATGACACTCAAATGCACATTTTAGGTCAAAATCCATAAAACACCTTAAATGGTTAGAACTTGTCACTTACAAGTGCTAGTTTAGGCAAAGTATCCCTAAATAGGGTAATGCATTTTATGGGCTAGCTAACTTTGATCAAATCATTTCGAGTCAAAATGAAAAATTTACCATTTAGTGCTCTGGATCACTCTTTTCTTCTAATTCACTAGTACACATCATGTACCTTTGTTATTTGGTGTTGGCAACATCTTGAATGGGAATACATATCCAATGCATCTAACATCACCTTCCAATTCATCTCCTATCAAATTACAACCTAGTAATATGACTTTATAACTATTTTGATTAATTGAGGGACAATTCTCAAATAATTGCATAAATGTTGATTACCCTTGTTTAAGGATAGTTAATCCAAATCAAGAGCTTAAGTGGATTTTCCATGAGAGTTGTTTAATATTTATTTTTGAAAATTGATTCCTATTAACTGCAACATCAAGTGACATCATTTCTTGGGAAGACATCCTTAGGCCATAAATACCACAAATATTAGGATTATGGGTCACCCATGCCTATTTAATGCCTCACATGCCTCTTCAATGCCCCTTATTCCAAGGTCATGATGAAGATAATTATGGATTTAATTCCAAACATTAATATTATCCATGGCCACACATCTCAATCTTGAAATGGATGGTCATGGTTGATCCTGACATATCTTGAAAATCTATAAATAGAGAGGCCATGGACATGAGTTTTAAGCTTAAATATTGCAAAGTTATAATGTTAAATTGTTTCCAAAATCCTTTGCATTTTATCATTGATTTTGTTTGTAAGCTTCATTGATAGGATAGTTTAGTGATTTGGAATCATGATCCTAGGTTTTATGGAGTGTTCTTGAGACATTGGAGGAGTTTGCCACATTTGTTGACAAAGATAAGGATGCTTGATGAAGGGAGAACATGATTTTGAGCTACATGGGTATGGTGAATCCATTTGGGAAGGTAAAATGATGTTTTCTTTCTTTCATTTATTTATTTCTATCCTTTGTACTTCCCATATGAATAGATAGGCTTAGTTAGTTAGTTATTTATGTATTTTTCATGATTTATGGACTAATGTTTGACTAACTTGATTTGTAATCCTATCTACATATTGGCACACCCAGTGGGACAAGATGCATCCCACACATAAAGAAGATCATTTTGTAACTTTAAAATATTCATTTAGACCATTAAAACTCTTGAAAATTGATTTTTTAACTTTATTTTGCCATTTTTGTTTGCCACAGATTTACACAGTAACTGATGTCAAGTAGTAAAATTGACATTCTTTAGATAGATCAACTAAAATCAGTTGGATACCTATCACCAATCACATTGGTATAACTGATGTCAGTTAGAAAACCATCATCGGTTAGAAAATGTAACCATCATCCGTTATATAGCCGACATCAGTCACTATGTTTTTCTTAAAATATAGACTTGAGAGCTCTTTTCCTAAAGTTCATTATTTCAAAATCAAAAGAACTTCAAGGCTAAAGGACTTGCTAACATTTTTATTGTAGGACCAAGCTTGACATTTGCTAAAAACCATGTTTTAGATCACCTTTTGCATGTTTAAAAATCAATTAGGAACCTTGTTTTAGTGTTTAACAAAAAATTGGATGTTTATGGTAAATGTTTTCAAAGTTACAACTAAGACCAAGGGGTCAAATGAACACCACCTCATTTTCCATTTGGATTTAAAAATGAACTCACATTTTCAAATGTTTGTATTTACTTAGTTATTTAAGTTAATCTTTATTTGCCAAAAAAAGGGGTGCCACGTGTATACTCTTCTATTTGTCCCCTTCAGGGAACCCCTAGAATCAAAAGTGCCATTCCTATTGCAAGTAGCCTAGTCCAAGTCTTAGAAATAATGTCATCTAAAGCACTCCCCAAAATCTCATTAAAGTTTGGGTGATATTTAAAATGACCCTAAAGTCTTTCTATTTTATGCTTTCTTTATTTTTATGTAAACTTGGCTTATGAGGGGGATGTCATTACCTCCCATGAGTTCATTAGGGAAGCTTTGATCTAGGGTTTCATATCTAGATATTGAACTCATTTGGATCCTAATTGGAGTTGTAAATGGGAGGTATTTGCATTTTGACATCACACTACACTGAGTGAACAATAGGATGTAGTGGTTGTAAAAAGTAATAGACCTTTTTACAAATAGCCAATGCCACAATCATCCAATTTTTGTGCTTGTCTTTTGCATCATTTGAAGTGAAAGTCATTGTGCAATTGATTTACCTACAAATATTTGAAAGCTTGATAGTTTTAGTCAACCCCATTTTTCCATACCCTTGCTAGGATTTGGATAATTATACTTAGTTTATTCTGGTCATTATTTTCTTGGTATGATTTGAGGCTAAAACTTAATTTTTTTCCATAAGCCATGTCAAAACCATGTATTTGAGTTAAGAAGGGTAACGTTATGCTGTCCAAATCATGTCAAATCTTTTTTGCCTTTGAATCTTTGAAACATAACAATTAACCACATCATTCGAGCATGCTTACACTATTAGGCTACTTAATTTATTTCAAAAACTTGTTTACCATTGTATCAAAAACCATTTATTTCAAACCATTTCATGTATACCATTTGGACCTTGTTTATGCGTCGTTATGCTATCTACTCTTGTCTAGCTTGTTTAGTCTAATCCTAGTCTTCAACATTGCATTTTCAATTAACCTTATCAAGTTTGCATCCAAATATTGATTGATTTTTTTTTAGGCCTCAATTTATGGGGTTGGTACATAGATATTTTTCTTTTGGGTTGCATAGCTTAGATTAAATGATTACCCAATTTTGAACACTATTGATTATTTTATTGTTCGAGTGACTATCCTCATCATTTTTTGTGACTTTTTTTGGGAAAACATAATCTTTAATCAAAAAAATTTGATGTTAGACATTTGACATTAGGTTGTTTTATGCCAAATCTTAGTGCAAACTACTTTTTAGATGTATCTTCACCCTTTAAACCAAGGTTGAGCCTTTTATCTTTTAAACATCCCTTTTTAGAGTTTACAAAACTTTAAGTCTTTATATTTTTGGAGATTTCTTCATTAAATGTAGATATGTCTAGGTACACTTATGGGGCAGTTATGTATAATCCAACTTATGATAGAATGGCCACACAGAATGACTTTTATGACTTTAATCAGGACCCCTATGGTGACAATCTAGTTTGTGAGATACATTTCTATCCACCTCACATAATCTAGTCATGGGAACATAGTCAAGATCCAACTTATGATCCAAATCATGATTAGAATGATTGGGTTTATGAGGAAGACTTGGATTCTTTGGCTTGTGTAAGTAATAAAACTCCACAACGTACCAAGATCACCATTTTAGGACCTCCTCCTTTGGTTTACATGAGCAACTAAGAAGCATCCATTCATTACCATTTTAGGACCTCTTCCTTTGGTTTACATGAGCAACCAAACTAAGAAGCATCTAGCCATTACCATTTTAGGACCTCCTCCTTTGGTTTGCACAAGTAACCAAACTAAGAAGCATCTAGTTGTTACCATTCTTGGCCCATCACAAGTTTTTGATGAACCTATTATTGAAGAACCTCCATTTGATGAACAAATTGTTTTTGATCCCTTATTCAATAGTCTAATCTTTGGAGAATCTATTATTGAACAAAAAACCATTATTCATGCTAAACCAAATGTTTCCCACTTTAGAAATTCTTTGTTGATCTTTGAGCCTAAACAAGAACCATTACCTCTTCAAAAACCATCTTATGATGATCAAAATGTGTTTAAAATCGATATTTTACAACCAATAGTGAACCAAAACCAACATGTTATTATTGAAACAACAATTTATGACAAGATAAACTATGATAAGTTACCTATTCATTGTTACCTATTTTTAAAGAGCCTCATCTCCTTGACAAGCCAGTCTCTATAGAGTTGTCTCTTGATCTTTTCCCACTCATTGAGGAGTCTCACTTTGACAAACATGATTTTATTGAGACATCCCTTGAGTGGTTCCCTCTGTTTGAGGGGTTTCACTTAGATGAGTCAGTCTATGTTGAACTCTTCCAAGATGAATCAATTTTTATTGAGCCCATTATGCCATCACAAGCCATTACTTTTCTAAAATTTAGTATTCAATAGAACATTATCAAAAAAACCATATTAGATGAAGAATTAATATTAGTATTAGGTTCCATTTTCAAACCAACATTGGATTTAGCATCAAAAATAAAATTCAACATAAGTTAAAACATTGGATTCAAAGTCCCTTACATCAGAATCAAAGTCAGAAATAGATTATAGTATTGGTTATTACAACATTGGTTACAATTGCGTTATAGATCAATTTGAATATATTTATGATCCTTTTATGATTTTTGAGGATGATTACTTTAGCATCAACGTAATTTCTCCTAGTATCTTCTATTAGGATTATAATACCTTTCACCAACCCACTATTACCACCGAACATAGCCAGTATATTGACATTCCGTCCCCCATAAGTGTCGATCAAGATTGACAAAATCACACTTTATTGGACTGCATCCATGGTGACATATCATTTGAAAAATATTAAGGGGACTAAGACCACATTCATTCATTTAGAAGAATAATCTCCTAGTGAAACCTTTTTAGAGGTGCTAGGGGATAAGCAAAGATCAAACTCAACATCTTTTAGTGACACCTTTTTGAAGGTACTAGAAGACAATCAAACTCAAATGTTAACATATATTTGTGAAACCTTCTCAAAGGTGCTATGGGATTATAAGAATAAATTCATTGGTGAAAAACTCATCGAGGTACCAATATATGAGAATAAAATTTCTTCATTATTTATTCAAGATAATATTAAAGATCAAATTAAAATAGCTTCCAATATACAACATAATCAGATGATAGTTATTCTCAAGATCAAGTAATAGAACATTTTATGGTCCTATCAAGAGCATCTTTAGAGTTATTTGGACCCACCACAACCAAAATTATGTTGAATCTGCCATCAATGACATTACGTGTGACTAAAAGTCTTGATATTCATTAATTTCCCATTCATTATACATTCCATTATCACCCACCTATTTATTACCCACTTATCTCATTTATCCTACCCTTATTTACCATCACTTGTAACACATTCCTTTATCAAGGTTATAAGGATATCTTGTCTCAATTTTTGAAGGAAGCATAATCAACAATCTATGAAGATCATGAATAAATTATTGAAATCCATATCAACAACAAGTTATTAATAGAGTAGTTGTTCTGAAAGGGTGTTGGATAGCAACTTATATAGCTAATCATTTTTGTTGTCTCACATATTTAATAGGACATGCATCTCCCTATCAATAAGAGAAATAAAATATTTTTCATCTACCATTCACCCTATTTACAATACTATGCCTCATATCTTAGGGAAAACCCTATAGACACTTTTTAGGCATTATTATACCATTGAGATCCATGAACCATGCTATTTGAACTACATTGACTTGAGGTCCTTCGGGACTATGTAGGTAGCACTCAATTTTTATTGAGGTTAGTTTGGTCACTCATTTCCCTCACTCTTACCAATTTGTGATCATGGGCCATTATAGCTAGCTTAGCTATCTTATTGGAACCTCTACTCTTAGGATGTGCATCTCCTTGACTAGATGGTGCCACCTTATGCATATTTTATCCTAAAAACACCAAAAACATTATAAATACTTTGAAAATACCAAAAACATCAGAACATGATCCATAAAAGAACAAAAACATTGTCTCATGATTTTATACATTTGTACATTCCTATTTCACCATGTTACACTCTTTGTATTTTTAAAGCATAAAAACATTAGTTCATTTCATCTTGTCCTATGCACTTTCCATTTTACAAGACCATTCTTTTTCATCTCATTGGCTTCTTGTTTGCCAAACCATTCTCGTTTATTGTAATATCTTCCATTTCTTATATAACATTAATCAGGTTGGTCTGATCATCATTTTTATTCTATCCCATTTCTTGGGAGAACTAAATTTGGCCTAAAATTCATGTTAGAACATACATCTTTCGAACTATGTAGGTAGCATCCACTTGTTTTATACATCTAGAATCATCTCAACCAACCCCTACCTTTTCTTCTCTTCCCCCATTTCTTTAATCATTGTTCCTCTTTAATTAGGGGACAATTTTTGTGTCATTATTTTTTGTTATGATTTCGTTAATATTAACACATCTACCACACATGCATGAACATTTATCTTTAAACCGCACTAACTTGGTTTTTATTTGTGTGTGTTTATTTGAGTTCTCTTGGTGTTTTGTTGTGTTTTCTTGGTGTTTTTTAATGCTTTCACACCTCTCATTTTATTTCTTGTCCTTTTTATTACTTATTAGCTCAATTTGGTCTTGTGTTTCCTTATTTTTTTTGCTTATCTCTTTTGTGTTTCATAACATCTTGATGATTCACATGGATATCAATTGTTTATATCTTGATCCTACGTTATTATGTTGTTGTTGGACCATTTTGTTTATTTGATTTTTGTTGGTGTCTTATTTTTTTATTTTATTTTTCTTTTCTCTTTTGTGTTCAAGAATGCCTTGATGGTCCACATAGATCTTGATTATTCATATCTTGGTCTCATGTCATTAAGATGTTCTTGACCTTTGTTTTTTAACATTTTGTTCCTACTTAAGATCATATCTTGATTTCAGGTTAGGTTCATTTATGTTTATCTTTTTCTTTTTCTTTTTAGCTTTTTTGTTTAAATCTAAATCATTGCAACTTTGGTTTTGGTCATCATTTTACCATTATCCTTAGTTATAGGTATTCACATTTGAACTAGCTTAGTGTAATTGGAATCTTATGTCATTCTAGGTTATTCATACTTATGATGCCTAATTTCTTTTGCTATAACAAGAAATTGGTGCTCAAGTCTCAACATCATAACATTAACATCAGCTTTGATGAATTATTCCCAAGAACACTTTACAAAACATAGGCTCATGATATGGAATTAGGCTTCTAGGTAGCTTGAATTTTAAGATTCTTTGTCTATGCTTAGATGTGTATCTCTTTGAATTCATTGTAAGTCTAATAAAATTCTTTGTCTATTTTGATCATTCCTCATTCCATTCTCTCCAAAACTTGGGTGAACTACATTCACTTGAAGTTCATGTTGGAACATGAGTCCATGGAACTATGTAGTTAGCACTAAATTTCTATTGAGGTTAGCTCAGCTATCTCCATTCTTCTTTTCATATCTCTCATCACTTTGTGCATTCTCATATGATTGGTTTTATATGGTTTTCTAAGACATTATACCATCACATGTACATTTTCACTCACTCACTTTAACCCATCTTTTTAGTTATATCCTTGAGCCATTTTGCTTGCCAATTGCTCATGATGGGGCACAACATCTGAACCATGTCTGAATCAAATTAGCTCTATATGAGAAAAATAATTATTTTTTCTTTATCAATGATCAAGATTTACCCTATTGTGGCAAAACTATTTTATCATAATCAAATATACTCTACTAGATTACTTATTATTATATTCTCTTTGGATACCCTATTCTAGTGGTGATTCCCTTCCTAAAGTAGAACAATCTCTCTTTTCCTCTAATTCCAATATCTCCACATTAAATCCCAAGATGGTAATGTTTTAGTGTGCAACTTGTCTCGGGATTGATCAATGCCATAAGTGTGCAGCTTATACTCTCAAATTGTGTACATTTAAAGTGTGTCCCTTACATTTATGGATTATATCTTTCCCATTACAACTATTTCTAGGGCCTATTATACCTCTAATTATATTTCGATCATTGATGGCAATAACATGTGCAAGCATTACCTCATCTGGATATGATCTATTCCATGGGTGAATCTCTCACTTTATCAAATTTTTCAAGACTCCATCATTTTCTTCCATCCTAGTATGTCCTCTTGAGGGGGCATCATTGGTCTATTATAATTTATTCTTGACAACTCTTTTCTTTAAAAAGACATTGCTTCACCTAAATCTCTCACTATGCCTTCTCAAATAGGGGCAAAATGTATACATCCAATTCCTAACACCATTTGTGTCAAAATTATCAATCTTACTCAAATCACACTCAAATGCACATTTTAGGTCAAAATCCATAAAACACCTTAAGTGATTTGAACTTGTCACTTAAAAGTGCCATTTTAGGTCAAAGTATCCCTATATAAGGCAATGCATTTTATGGGCAAACTGACTTTGATCAAATCATTTTGAGTCAAAATGACAAATTTGCCATTTAGTGATCTAGATCACTCTTTTATTCTAATTCATTGGTACACATCATGTACCTTTTTTATTTGTTATTGGAAACATTCTAAATGGTAATACAGCTCCAATGGATCTAACTTTACCTTCCAATTCTTCTCTAGTCAGATTATGACCTAGTAATATGACTTTCTGACTATTTTGATTAATTGAGGGACAATTTTCAAATAATTTCACAAATTTTGATTAACCTTGTTTAAGTCTAATTAATCCAAATCAAGAGCTTAAGTGGATTTTCCATGAGATTTGTTGAATATTGATTTCTATTAACTACATCATCAGGTGACATCATTTCTTCGGAAGACATCCCTAGGCCATAGATACCACAAATATATATATATATTATGGATCACCCATGCATAGTTAGTGCCTCCCATGCCTCTTCAATTCCCTTTATTCCAAGGTCATGATGAAGATAATTATGGATTTAATTCCAAATATTAGGATTATCAATAACCACACATCTCAATCTTTAGATGGATGGTCATGGTTGATCCTAACCAATCTCAAAAATATATAAATAGAGAAGCCATGGACATGAATTTTAAGATTTAATATTGTAAAGTTATAATGTTAAATTTTTTCCACGACCCTTTGCATTTGATCACTGATTTTATTTGTAAGCTTCATTGATAGGATAGTTTAGTGATTTGGAATCATGAGCCTAGGTTTTATGGAGTGTTCTTGAGACATTGGAGGAGTTTACCACCTTTTTTGAAAAATACAAGGATGTTTTATCAAGGGAGAACTAATTTTGAGCCACATGTGTATGGTGAATCCATTTGGGAAGGTAATATGATGTTTGCTTTCTTTCATTTGTTTCTTGATATCATTTGTAATTCCCATAGGAATCTATAGGCTTAGTTAGTTAGTTATTTATGCATTTATAATGATTTAGGGACTAATGTTTGAGTAAATTTCTTTGTAATCCTCTCTAAACACATCATCATAACCATGTATAGAACAATAACCATATATCATAAATCATAACATAAACATCCATGATCATAACCATAATCAAAACAACATAAATATCATAAATCAACAAAATAAACCACACCATATCTATATGATCATAACCATAAATCAAAACATAATAAATATATATAAAACAAAAAACCACATCATCCTTAATCATCACATTCCTAAGCTAGTGGGTCTACATATCATGAGCATAATCATAATAAACTATTAACATCAAAACCATGAACCATGAACCATAAAATCAAATATATATATATATATATATATATATATATATATCATAATTATATAAAATACATCATGTCTCATTAGAAATTACATATAATAATGTGCATCTCTCTCTCTTCAAAAAATATACATCTCCCTACATCGACTTGTAGGCAGTATCAAAATCATATACATCTATACATGTCATATCTTAGCCCCTAGGGTACCACTATAACCTGGTGTCTACCTCCCTAAGCTTCCCACTTGACCATGATCCTATGCATCTTGAATTATTTATTTACCTCAATAATAAAACACTCAACATAAATTAGCTCCTCAACAAATTATTAACCACCTCAATCAGTACCCTTGTACAAAATGCCAAAGTTACAAACATACACAAGAGTCAGAGAGTTAAAATCCAATAGTGAAAATGACTTACCCTTTTTAATTTTTATTCTCCACACTTTTAGGGTTTCCCCCTAACAATTTATGGTTGGAGTGACTATCAATGGTCAATTTTGAGACCCCTCACCATTAATAGTCAGGATCTCCCCTTTTCAACATTTTAGCACCAACATCTTAGTACCACATTTTTGGAGATTACCCTTCTCCACCAAACCAAAATAAACCTATAGAAATCACCTATTATTTGTAAAATAAATAATGAGACATTGGATAACACCTTATCCAACCAACTACCCAATGACATCCACCTTAATATCGGCCATTTTGGCTAGACTATAGCATATTTTGTGATGACCCTACCTTGGTTCTTTTGTCTGCACTAACTAACCTTTCCATGTTGACCATTTGAATTTGCATCACCTAGTAAATAACAGACCATTTATGGTTTTTTTGGGGGAACTTTATACCTCAAATACCTATTAAAACACTAAACCTATCTAGGAGACTTGATAGGACTAACCTGATTAGCTATGCTTAATGTTATGGCCTAGTTACCCCATCACTAGTCCTTATACAATCAAACCTTTATTTTATCAACCATGGAAACTTAGTTTATGAATGATATTAGATATCATACCTAGTCATATTATATGTGCATGTTTTCCCTTCAAATTCCCAAACACCATTATCACCAACCTCTTGACACACCACAAACTACTTATCAAACCTAAACTCAATTCAATTATACCTTATCAAATATTGGTTTGATGATGAACACCTCCTCCCATGATTAAGGAAATAAAACCTTTGACCTATAATCTATATTTTTTTATAGTTTTCTGACATAAGTTGTATAACAAAAAAGGGCAAAATGAAGAAACTAAAAAACCACACATAATGATTCTAGATGTTGAAACGCCCCTAGATTAAACCACTACCCAACCTTTGGCCATGAATGAGTTAGTTTAGCTAACTGTATAAAACAAGAAACTAACATACCATTTTTACTCCACTTAACCTTCTACACTTAACCATTAATGGCCATAGTGACTATCGATAGTCACCATAACCATCGATGGTTAGGTACCCACTACCTAACCACTCAAACTCAGTCTATGTGTACCCAAACACATCACAATTTAATTCATACGAAAAGTTAATGCATTAATAATTAAATTTATGTAATTAGTTTCACCCCTTCTAGAACCTACACCTCCATCTATTTTGATTATAATAGAGAGAAGTAGGAGTTAGAAAGAGGATCTAGACCTTTCATCTATTTAGCAATCAAGTTATTAATTGTTAGTCATCAAGTGTTATCAAAATTCTTTGCAGGTTCTCCCTTCATAAAGTTATAGCCACAATAGAGACCTAAACCTCTACCAAAATAATTCTTTAGGAAAAGCATTATTACTCTACCAAAATTAATCTTGCATCAACCACCCATTATCAAGTAACTAGCTAAGTAAATATCTTATTTTAAGCTTTGTTTATTTAGTTTTTAAACCTTAACTAGACCTCTAACAATCCACTTCTTGATCATTGACCTCCATAGCTCTAGTTTTCTATAACTCTTTTTTGAACATATCCAAAATTTTTAGGAACCATCAATGGTCACCATGATAGCTAATGGTCACCTTTACCATTGATGGTCACCTTAAACTACTGATGGTCACCCTACTACTGATGATCAACATAACTGCTAACAGTCATCTTAACCACTGATGGTCAATATGGTAAGAAATAATAAGATATTTATGCCTACCTAGCCTTATCCAAATTCCATTTTTTGTGTCTCTACCTATTCACAAATACCTCACCTATTTTATTAACCTAACCTAACCTAACCCATTTAGTACTAGTATTAACCCACTATTTGATTAATTAGTTTATTTTCTTTATTAAGCATTTATTTTTTATTGTATTCTCTTTCAATATTTTATGTTATTTAATGCAAGTATTTAACCTTCAATTATTTCAATTTAACTATTTTACGAGTGTGGATTGACATCCTCCTAATAATCTCACACTTCTTGTATCTAGCTCATGTTAGGCAATCCATCTTGTTATCCATATAACAACCCCTTTGCATGAGTGATTTCTTATCTACAAATCATTCTTACAAATATAAAGAATATATCTTTACAATCATCTAGATCATGCATGCACAAACAATTAGGTTCTTCTACCATACCCTTATTACTAGTTTCTTACTTCTTTAAATAAAAATGAACATAGAGTAAGAGAAAAATGCAATCCTAAATCCACACATAACACATGCCAAAAATATGATTGAAGGAAAATGCCTCCTTTAGGTTGTGTGTGGATTCTTATTACCTTCCCACCTGTCACTGTTCATGTTAAGGTGGTGATATTTAGCTTTCCTCTCTCTGATAATATTTTCCTTTGTAGGAATTAGACTCATCGTATGAGAGTAGTTGCTTTTTCCACCTATAAATGCATTGAATTACCTCATAATGAATTCATTTATAGGATTAAGGGTGACATAAACCCTTGTAATTTTAAATAATTCCAAGACCATGGTGTTTTCAAGATTCTTACTCTTGAACCTTTGCCTAGTGTTTCATTTTATGAGTCTGAATTATTCAAATTTCCTATCAATTCCACGCAAGGTTACAACGGTCATCCCAAACTCTTTAGGAATATTCCTCTTAACCTCTTAGATTTTGATGACAATGAGACTGATAAGATCAACATCAAAATTATAACTTCTAATCTCTCACCTCATCTCATCTCCTAGCTTCCTAATTCTTTGTAACCTTGTGTTTAAGCTAGAATTTTCACTTTTATGACTAGGAAGAAATAAAGAGAAAAAATCTATGGAAAAGGGTAAAATGGATGTGATATAAAAGCTTGGTATAAATGCATGCATGAACTAGATAAGGTGGATAACTCTTCTTTGGCTATGGGAAGATGACCTACATAAGAAAGCACACAAAACAAGCTTGTTTGTTAGACAAGGAGGAAGGGTTGATTGCTTACTTGGGGCTAGATCCATAAAATCATGAGTTATCTATGGAGTCTATCAATCCACACTCATAAAAAAAGTTAATGATGGAATTAGATGGATGAAAGCAAGCATACACAAAAGTAAATAAGATAAATACTTTGATAATGTAAGCTAAAGATATAATAAACTATCAAAATAGATGATAATTTACTAAATGAATGTTTTATTTTGTTATGGTCTGGTCTGGTTGAGTTTATGATATAAAATTGAAAAATTAGGGTTTGGTTAAAGTTTTAGTTTAAAGATGAAAAGATGAGGGTTTTAGATCAGAGGGATAACCATCAATAGATATAGATAACCATCAATGGTTATGCAAACCATCAATGATTTAGATAACCTTTAGTGTTTACCTACCAAGACTAGGAATATTAGTAAGGTACACTAGAAGAGGTTTTATAGATCTAGTATGGCTGAGGGCATAGGTTTGGTAATGGTATGATAAAAAGGCATAGGGTCCAAAGTAATTAAAATGAGGTGGGAAGGGTATGAGGAGGATGATATTAATAAACATATTCAATTAATGAAAGGAGATATAAATAAAATAAATCAAATGCTTCCTTGATCCTAAAGAGATTTTGGTAGCATAATGGTGCTTGAAGGAAAGGTTAAATAAACTCACTAGGGACTTAGGTTGGTGGCTACTAGAGAAACCTGCATGAAGAATCCTTGAATGCCTAGAAGACTTGAGTCTATATTTGAAGAATTTGTATCTGTATTTGCTGATCCATTTATCTATTTTCTCACTTCTTTTTTTAAGTAAAAGGTGATGGTGTAAGAACATAAGATTGTAGGTTACGAGGCATTGTGATGTGTTACAAGATGAGGTGGAGGAAAGTATTAATTTTTTTTCTTGATTGCCTCAAGACCAATTGATGATGTGTTACTAGCTTGGGGACCTAACTATTAATGGTTAGGGTAATTTTTTATGGTTACCTTAACTATCAATAGTCAAGGTACTGAACAAAAGTAGGTTTGGGGAGGGTTAAAGGGTGGAAAAGGGTGTTTAGCTAGAAAGAGTGAGGTGAGTTGGATAACTTTAGCTAATAAGGACTCAAGGTGAGTTGGTATAAGTTATATGAATGGATTAGATAAAAGTAGGTCATTTTGATAATGAAGTATAAAAAGATGATCAAGGAACTTTGATGACTAGAACTGAGTGTGCAATTTTCTAGTGTCTACATTTTCCCCATTTTTATTATGTAGCTTATATTTGCAAGCTATAAAACAAAAAAAGATAATGTATTTGAAGTTTTTTTAAAGGTTAGTTTTCTGTAAGTATGGGAAGAGTTCCCCCTCAAACTAGGAGATGATGAGAAAGGGATGAGTTGGGTCAAGGTTTGATGAATGGTTTATGGTTAATTACAAAGCTAGGTGATAAGAGGGTCGTTCAAAGTTGGGCATTTGTAATATAAACATGCACAAAAGATGCAAAAAATATATGATAGTCAAGATCATGAAAAGATTAATAATGTTAATGTGGGTAAAAATAATCTTAGTGTTAAGAAGATAGCTGACCAATAGACCACGTGACTATATTATGATGGCTAGGTACACTTGTTAGCCTTATAAATAAAATGGATTGGTGTTTATGGGGGTATCTAAATTTATAAGTGATAATATGTGTGGGTATATAAAACTAGAAGTGATCCCATAGAGGACTCCAATGTTCTGGTCATTCACTAAGTGTAAAATGTTCAAATATTTGAAGGTGTAATATGGCAAAGTCAGTTGATATAGTCAAAAAGACCATGGTAAGGTTATCATAAAAAGATGTGAAAGATTTGGGTTAAAAATGGTCAACATTGAGATGGTCATGGTGTAATCATTCAAGAATAATGTTTAATGGTTGATGGTTGAAAATAAAAGGATGGCCAAGCTGACTCAAGATGCACTAGCTAAGTGAATGCTACCTATATAGTTCCTTAGACATAGTGTCTAATAAATACTTCAGACCGAATGTAGTTTTAGTTATAATTAGATTATTTTTAAAAGAGGAAGGAAGAGGTGAAGATTAATCTCCAAAAATATTAGGGAAGTAAATTCCCCAAATAGTTTGAGGTGGTTTTCAAATGAGTGTCCCCAATTTAACATACCACATGGTTTGGGTTTTATTGAGGGTAGTGTTATTTTTGATTAAATAAAGTGGGTCATTAAAGGGTTGAATTGAGTACTTTCCAAGAACTAAATGATGGAGAAGGAATCTCTAGGATAGAGGCCTTATTTGGTGGGGGGTGTGGTTATGAAAAGGTGGAATGTGGGAGAATTAAGAGATGTATGTTCCTAATAATTAACAAGACAAGGAAAAGAAAAGAAGCATGATGCCTTTTCATTGGTAAAGACAAGAAAACATCACCAAAGTTAGGTAGGGCTTAGTGAACATTATCCTTTTGAATGCTTTGCATAAGCATACTTTGGCTGATAAAATTGTGTCTTGATCATGTTATGTCTAGTAAGCTCAAAATCCCTTGATTCATAGAGGATGGAAAAATGGGAATAAGTGGTAAGTGAATGATAGATGGGTGAATAGGGAAGATAACATTATGTGGGAAAGCTTACCCCTTTTATAGGTGACCAAAAAACCAAATTTAGACAATTCCATGTCTTATGCAAGGTGTAGACTGATCAATATGGGAAGTCTACTAAAGGGAAAGTTGATTACAACTTGTTTAGGATGTTTATTTTGTTTTTTAGAAATGGTTTCTCTATGATTTTTATTTTTTTATTTTGAGAAGTTTTTGAAGCTGATCAATGTGTGTAGCTTTAAATAATTGCTTTGTAATATATATATATATATATATATATATATATATATATATATATATATATATATATATATATATATATATATATATATCAAGGAAGTGATTCAAGTTTTTGATTTGTTTAAGTTTGATATCTATCCTTTGAGGGAGCAGTCTATCTTTTAAGCAATGTTTAAGAAATGGGGTAGTTATCTTTCAAGCGAGTAGTCTGTAGAATGATAGAAATTTTATGACCACAAATGATATATTTTGGTATCCCAAATAGTTTGAATTTTAGTTTTAGACATGGAAAAGTCTAATAAGGCTTAAAAGTGTACCCTTATGAGGGAAAACTTTGAGCATAATAAAGTAGTGGAGTGTGGAAAGGAATGGGTTTTGAGAGGAAAAATACCATGGGATTTCATCTCATAAAATACAAAAAGTATCCATGAGAACCATGCTATGGGTAGAGTCAGGGTGCCCATATTCAGGATTAGGTAATAATTATGATGGATAATCACAAGGTTCTATTTGAATCAAGTTATCCTCAAGAGTAGAGGAAAAAAGGAATCCAAGGGTATAAAATCTCATGAATCAAGGTATGAGCTTAAGTTAGAAAAGAAGGTGAACTCGATCTTTGTTTTAATAGTAGAAAAGACTTAGATATTTAGAGGCTCAGGTTCTAGTTTGCCTTTGAGGGAAGACAACTGATAAGCTCCTGATCCATACTTATAGGTAATGATGTAGTATCCAATAAAATTAAAGGCAAACTTTATTTTTTTGGTTTTCTCCATGTTATTGACATGTTGGTTTTCTTTGAAGATGAGATCTCTAATTTTGAATCCTTGATCTCTCAAATTTTTGTTATAGGCATGCATAATGCACTCTTGGTATACATAAAGGTGGTTAAGGAATGTGAGGTGATGTTCATCAAGTAGCTTTAGTTGGGATAAACATTCTTGATGATAGTTTATTTTATAAATAATGTCTTATAATGATACGCAAAGAGAGGGATTTCATACTTCAAGAGGAAATACTACCTCTACCCTAAAGACAAGGGAGAAAGGGGTAGTACCTGTAGAGGTTTGAAGTGTGATAGGCTGATAAAGTGAAGGGGATATGAAATTTATAATCCCAACTTGAAGAATTAATGACTTTTGCTAGCATTTTGTTTAGAATTTTGTTGGAAGCCTTAGCTTGTCCATTTGTTTGTAGATGGTAAGGTAAAGAAAAACTATGTTTAATTTCAAAGGCATCACAAAGACCTTGAACTTGATTTTTATTTAAAGATTTTCCATTGTAAATAATGATCTTATGGGGAACACTAAAATGACAGATGATATGGTGGTTGATGAAGTCAACAATCCTTTTAGCTTTGGTAGAAATGAGAAGAATAACCTCTACCAACTTAGTGAAGTATTCGGTATTGGTGAAGATAGAGTGGTGATGTTCTGAATAATGAGGGTTGATTTCTCTAATGAGGTACAATCCCCATTGTGAGAAAGGCCAAAGGTATTTTGATGTTTTAAGGCCATGTGTATATGTTTGATACAAATTTAGATATTGAAATTTAACACACTTATTTACATAGTCACAATAGCATTTATTAAGGGTGGGCCAATAATATCTAGGTTAAAGGATAAATTTAGTGATATCTAGGCCACTAAAGTATCCACCACAAATTTCATCATGGGTTTCTTTGATAGCTTGAGAGGCCTCATGATCATGTTTTTAGATTACTCCTCCTAATACAGTATTATTAGAAGTGGTTTAGATGAAGGGTCATCATGCATTCTTATAGATGTTAGGAATAACTACATAGAGATTTAGGTAGTTAAAGTTTTGTTCATACCAAGTGTTTGAGGTAGACTCTCCTACATTAAAAATGGTAGGAAGATTAGAGTGGATATACAAGGGTGTGATGAAATGGTGAATGGTGCTAAAGAATTTGGAAGTGGCTTGTTGAGCTAAGATTTGGGAAGCAAGGGAAGCCATTGTATCTATAAATGTGTTGGTGGATTATGGAATAGATTGGATAGAATAATGGTCAAATGATGATAAGAGTACATCAAAAATTATTTATACTTTTGTAGGATGTCATTTTTGCATTTTTAGGAACCACTAACTTGGTTGATGACAAGTTGGAAATCATCAAAGAAGGTAATGGTTTTGAATCCTAAGGCTAAGGTAGTTTCAAGACCTATCACTAGGGATTCATCCTTATCCATGTTGTTGGTAAACTTATAATTGAGTTTAAAAGAAAGAGGAATGGGTTCTCCATCAAGGGGAAGGAGAACAACTCTGACACCCCCACCATGTTGGTATTTGGATCCATCAAAGAATAAGGTCATTTGAAAGGTGATGTTTTCTTAAGATAGAGTCATAATAGACTCATATAAAAATGTAAGAGGAAGGTGTTGATGGTATGGTAAAGGATATTTAGCCAATTTGTTGGCAATGACTTACCCTTTGATTGAATTCTTCTAGAGGAACTCAAAGTTGAAATCAATGAGGAACATGAGCCACTTAGCCATACACTAGTTTTGGTATGGTTTAGAGTGCATATACTTGAGGAGGTTAGTGTTGGTGATTATGTAGGTTTTATATTTAAGGAGGGAGTGATGATTTTTTGTAGCTACAAAAATGACAAGGAAAATATTCTCTGTATGAGTGTACTAAGTCTCATACTCTATAAGTGTTTAACTAACATAGTAGACAACTTGTTTCTTGATTTATTCATCTTAATGTACAAGCATTGCCCCTAAGGAATGGTTAGTGGTGGATATATAGAGGTATAAGGGTTGATCCTCCTTATGAGGGGTGATAATAGGTGGAGAAATAAGGTATTCTTTGAGTGAATCAAATTCCTATTGACAGTATTTAGTCCACTTAAAAGAAGTGTCTTTCTTGAGTAGATGGTGAAAAATTTGATATCTATCAGATAATTGAGAGATGAAATGATAGATGGATTGGATTTTGCCTTTTAGGATATATAGTTGTTTAAGGTGGGTTGGAGGTGGCATCTTGAGGATGGCTCAAACTTTGGCAAGGTCTACTTCAATTCTTTGGAGAGAGATGATGAAGCTAAGGAGTTTTACAGATAGGACCCTAAAAAAAATTCTTGGGATTTAGCTTGATGTGAAAATGGATGAGACATTTGAAAATGATGGTGAGAATAGCTAGGTATTCCTTGCGATGTTTGGATTTCCCAAAGACATCATCCACATAGTCATTAATAACTTTATGATTAAGGACATGGAAGATGTAGGTCATGGAATGTTGGTAAGTGGCTCATACATTATTCAAACTGAAGGGCATGACCCTATAGTAAAAGGTTCCTTATGGGGTGATGAAAGAGGTTTTAAATTGATCCTTGAGGGAAATCAAGATTTGATTATATCCTAAGAGATCATCCATAAGAGATAGTATTTCATGGCCAATAGTAAGGTCAACAAGTTAGTCAATCTTAGGAGGTTAAGGTCACAAATGTCAAGATAGAGGTGAAGTCCACTTGTGGGTTTGGTGATATGGACAATGTTAAAAACTAAGGATAGTCTATGGGTTGGATGAAGTCTATAGATAAGGGACATTGAAGCTCCTACTTTACAATAAGTGTGATGTGATGATGCATCTTATGAAACTTTTAGCACGTGGATTTAGCATTAGGATAGGTGAAATGTTATGGAGGGTAATATAAGGGTCAATTCCTAACATGTCCTTATAGGACCAAGCAAATGCAATGCTACATTCATGAAAGAAGGAAGGAAAATTTTGTTGCTCCTTATAATCTAAAGATTAACCAATTTTGACTATGTGGGGATTATCTTGAGTACCCAAGTTGACATCGATGGTAGATTCATTCAACATGGTCTTCTTCTTAAGAGGAAGAGATTTGTGGATAGAATAATTTTTTGTACCAAGGTAGGTGAGAATGGAATCATCATCCTATTGTAAAATTGTATGTATGGTAGGAGAATCATGTTCGATCATGTCAAAAAGGATGAGAGGAAGGGTTTTAGTTTTGCCATTATTTTGATAGATCAAGTGGCCCAAACTAATAGTTTTGATCAAAAAAAAGTTAGGAGAAATGACCTTAAAGTCCTCAAACTTATAAGGGGAATGGGTTGGTGAGGAATGGGTTTCATCGTCAATATTGGTGATGAGTTTTTGTGAATCAGTGGGTTATTCAAGTGGTTCAAACCCAAGACTAAGATAATCTCGAGGCTTTTGGGTTTTGATCATGGGTAGCTCATGGGGTCCCTATTCATAAAGGCCAAGACCAAATCCTTTCCAGGCACACTTGTCAAGGTACAAAAATTCTATGGTAAATGGTTTGGTTGAAGAGGTAATGGTGGGAGAGATAAGTAGATGATCAAGTCCCCCATAGATGAAGTTTAAATCCCAAAAGGAATGATGGAACCAATGTTGGGGTCATAGCTGGGAACATGGATGAGACTCCCATACTCTTGAGGAGTGGGGAAAGCATCTAAATCTAAATTATGGTATTCTCCCAATAAGATATGTTGGAATGTGGGTTCCAAGGGGTCCTCTATGGGAATTTGAGATGAGGGAATGAATGAACTCATCAAAGATTTGTCATGAGTAGTGGTGGAAATGTTGTTAGTGGATGGTGAAGTGGATGAGGTATGACTAAGGACATCATTTGGATGATAGGTCATAGTCCAAGAAGTGAAGGGACTTGGGTTAGCTTTGATGGTGATGACTTGACCCAAATTCTTGAATTTAACACATTGGTGTAAGGTGGAAGGGACATAACTCATGGAATGACTCCAAGGGCATCCAATTAAAATATTGTATTGGAACTCACCCTCTATAACATATAAGAGTTCAGGAATAGTGCAAGGTCTTAGATGGATGTGAAGGATGATCATACCCAAAGTAGTGGATATATTAGCATTGAAAGAGTGAAGGACCACTACAGTTTTAGACATGATGTTCTTGGGTAGTTGTAGTTGGTCATAATCATGTGAGGAGATAATGTTGATATTAACTCTTCAATCAACCATCACCCTTTTCATGTGGGTTTGGTTGGTGTATGTAGTGATAAATAAGGGAGGATCAAGATCATTAGGATGACCATATGGAATCTTAGAATCTTGAAATGTGACAAGGTTAGAATGGTGATGAGTGCTAACAAAGATGGCTAGATGTTGAGGATCATGTGGTTGATCCTCAATGGATAGGAGTGTCTCAATGAGTGATTGGTAATGATGGGGTGAGGTGTTGATGAGTTCATAAAGACTCATCTTTACTAGAGTTTGATAAAGTTTCTTAAGCAATATGCATTGCAAGGATTCAAATGGGTTAGAGGAAGGGACACCCAAAATGGATATCTTAGGTTTTGGTGATGGAGTGGGTAAAGGTGAGGATATGTGAGGTTAGTTGGTAGGCTAAAACTTATAAGGGTACATCCAAGGGATGGATTATTTATCCCTCTCCTTACCCTTTTATTGGTCCCTAGATCAGGTAACCATGTGGATAGTATGGATAAGAGAAGGAATTAAAATAGATGGTTGTTTTAGTTCCTCTTCACTTTCAAATGATAGTGTGGGATAAGGTATCGTTTGGGAGAGTGGAATGGATGGTTGAGTTGGTAATGGGCTAAGAGGTTATCCATTTGACAATAGATCATCCTCATATATCAAGTTATGGATAAGGGATTGAAGGGATTTACAACTTATTATATTGTGTTTAGGACTTCTATGATAGACATAGATTAATTGGTCATTAAACCAAGATGGTGTAGGATATGATGAGTAAAATTTATTAGAAGGGTCAAATGTTTTGATGAGTGGTAAGTAGATAGAGGAAGTTTGTAATAACCTTTGCAAGATGGCTAAATAGGATTTAGTCAAAGGTGTTGAGGGTGCCTTGGTTTTGGTTTAGGAGGTCTCCCTATTCATTTGGAATATGATTGAATAGTTTTGGTGAATGGTTTAGGTTGGGTTTGTATAGCTGGGGCTAGGTTTATATAGGATTTGTAAGTTGAGGGTGCTTTTTTAGTTATAAGTGGGAGATTAGTGAGGGAAATTTTATCTAGAAATGAGGATGGTGAGGTTGATAATTTGATTAAAGATATAGGTGAAGAAAAGGGTGAAGGTTTGTGAGATAAGGAATATGGAATAGGGTGAGTTGAGGGATGAGGTCCCAAGATAGAAGGTAAAGTGGAAGAGGTGTTATGGGTCTAGCTCAAGGTGGAGAATTGATTGGTTTGATCCTTTGGATGGGTTTGGTGGGTGTTTATTTAAGTAGTTTAGGAGGGTTCAAGTACAAATTCAAAGGTGTATGGACAATATTGGGAGTAAGAAGAATCCCTATGTTTTTAATGGGCTTGGTTTGGGATATGACAGGTTTAGTTTGAAGGGTAGATGATGATTTGGGAATTTGATATAGAGGAAGGTGGGAAGGTTATCTTAGAATCATGGAAGGAGAAGGGTTGGTTGGAGGTATGATGGGTTCATAGGTTGAAGGAATTTTGGTTAAAGGTTTAGGTTTTCTTTGATATGGTAGACCTAGACAGTGCTAAAAAGTGGCCCTATCTTGGTTGGGTTGAGAGGTAAATGCTAGATTTTAAATTAATCTAGAAAAAGGTTTGTAGATGGGTCTATTTTCTTGATCCTTAGTTTCAAATATTAATCCCTTAAGTGGAGGTGAGGTAATGTTCTTTGGAAAGGGTTTTAAAATTTAGGAAGATGATTCTGCCATGGAAGGTGTAGGTGAAGAGGTTTCCAATTTTGTAATAGTTTTAAAAGAGAGATTGGTTTGTTGAATGATAGATGTGATAGGTGTAAGTGATGGGATGGATATGGTTTCTTCCTCAGGTTGAACCCCGAAATGAAGGGTAGGTGAGCTCTCCTCCATGGGTGAAGACATGGGTGGAATGGCAGTTGAAGAAATGATTGACTCCTTTGGGTTTTCTAAAGGAGGTATGGGTAAGTTGAAGGTTTTCTCAAATGAGGAGGGTGAGGTGGCTTCCTTAATTTGGATGTCCAAAGGAAGGTTAGTGAGTTGGCTAATTCAATGAGTGGGATGGATGAAATGGAGGTTGAGGTGATAGTATCCTCAACAAAGGGTTCACCAATGATTGTAATGACCATATTGACCTCATGTTTGTGAGATTATTTGGGTTGGTTTTAGTTATATTTGGTAGATGGTGTATGGTTTGGAAATGGTTTATTAAAAATATCAAATGATTGATTAATGGGTGCAATGGGATTCTCAAATATGGGTTCCCCCTTGTCAATCATGTTTTGGATAATCATTTTGAAGGTATTATAGCTATTAACATTATGTCCAATAATATTATGGTATGCACATGAATCATTTTCATTGTATGAACTAGGTGTGGGGTGAGTAGTGTCAAATTGTTGAGGAGGTTTTATGGGTGGAAGTTTTATGATGTTTGATTTAAGGAATTTCTCCAAAACTAAAGTGTAAGATTCTCCAATAGGAGTGTATTATTCTAGAGGTCCACATTTTTGATTTGGGTTGGGTTATTTGAAATAGTAAGAGGAATTGGTTGAGGGGTTGGATTGGTTGGTGGTTGGAAGTGGAACAATTTTGAGAACAACCAAATTGATAGATGCCTTAGATTTAGAAGTGTTGGATTGATTGGTGGGTTTTGATGATGAGAAATAATTATTAGATTTAAAGGTGTAATTCTTGTTCTAAAATTTTAAGTTTCCTTCCTTGATAGATCATATTTCTAACTTTTGTGCCATGGTAAAAGCCTCATCAAAAGTTTGGAAAGTTTGAACATTGAGAGTGGGTGAATTATGTTTGGCACAACCTCATGAAAAGAGATCAATTAATTTAGTTTGTGGTAATGAGAAATAAAGTTTGTTGATAAGACCTCTTCATCTAGCATTGAAATCAATAACTAATTCATCATCAAATTTCTTAATGAAATAAAGGTTGGCTATGGAAAAAAATTTAAATATGTTCACCAAAAACTGATCTAAAAATACTTGCGTGAGTTCGATGAAAGTGAAGATGGAGTGCTTCGTGAGATCACTATATCAATCAAGAGTAGGTGTTGTCAAATACATGGGGAAAGTTTGAAGGAGGAGGGCATAATCATGTGAAATTACATAGCATGAGTAGTGAAATGCCTTTAAATGTTGTTGTGGGTCCTCTTAGCCTTAAAATTTGGAAAATTTAGGCAATTATCATTGAGGAGGATAGGATCAAATTGGGATGGATGGGTGGATAGGTTCATTCCATACTTGGTCATAAGAAAGAAGGTTATGGGTTCTTAAGATGGATGATTTGAGATTGGTCATTTTGTCAATTAACATCTTGATGAAGTGATTTTGAAGTTGGGTAGATGAAATATTGTAGGATAGGTTGGGTTAAGGTATGGTAGATGCAACATATTGATAAGGAGGTTGTGAAGATGTTGTATATGGGTAGGTGGTCATGAGAGGTTGAGATGGTGCCCCATAATGATTCATGGGTGCATAATATTGAGTTGAAGGGGCTACATGACCTTGTGAATTAGGAACATATTGATAAGAGGTTATGAGAACTTGTTGAGAGGCTATTATAGTTGGAGGTATGGATGTATGAGTGGTTGGGGTTGAGTTTGAGTAGTAACTCATGTGTTGATCAGTGGAAGAGTTTAAGGTATAGAAAGTACCAAGTTTTGGATATGTGTATAATTTTGTTGGGTGGTTATGGTGGAAGGAATGGTGGAAAGAGGGGGAGAAGTTACCCCTAAGGTGTATATGGGATAAGTAATAAGAGGTTGGGTTACCTCTATATTATATGTGTGGGTTGGTCTAGGGGGTGTTTGATTATGGGTCATAATATTGGATTAGATTTGGGTGGTCTTAGAAAATGGGTTATGGGTGGAAGAATAATCTTGGGTAACCAAGGGTTGGGTAGAAGTAACAACCACCATAAACTCATGAGGCATGCCTAAAGGAGGATCCGTGGGAAGAACCAAATCAATTGGGGTATGATGAGATAATGTGTCAAGATAGTTTTTAAGGGAAATGGGGTTATTGTCAAGGAAACTAGTGAAATTTGCATCACCCTCAAAAATAATATGAGGCATGGTAGGTGGGGGAGAATGATGTGGAGAACCCTTAACCTTTCAATTATACCCCATGGATGATGATGAAAAAGAGGTATGGGATGTTTGATGGGTTTAACTCCTCAGCTATTACCTAGTAAAAACTATGTGAGGAATTATAAAATAATAATGAACCTCTCACCTCAAACAATGAGCAAGAAAATCAAAGTTCAAGGAAAAAAAAAACATAGACTAAAAGCACAATTAACCCTAGGATTTGTTTTAAATCATTTTTGGATTATGCCTTAGAGAGTGTGAAATAATTTTGTATTATTTACTAGGTAATAAAATATCAAGCTAAGGATGGTTTCAGGTTTGTTATGGTGCTCAGAAATAATCTAACTAAACTAGGTTCGTGGCCTAGTACTAGGGGATTCTTCCTCACTCTTCATGAACCTAAAGCTGAGCTAGGCTACTTACCCAATAGATACCATTTTTATAGAGTTTATAATCTACTAGAGAATAGATTAGGTCCTCCCCTTGGTGATGAAATATAAGTTGGATTTCTAAAAAGTGAAAGATGATCCAATGGGTGATGAAATCCCAATTTGCCTCATCTCAAGTATGTAATGATGTCTATTTTTATGTGAGTGGTTTGGCTGTGTAACATATGTGTGCTAAAATTAATTCATGATGCTTTTATTAACTAGATGAGCTAAATCAAGGAAGCAAGCCATGACTTCAAAAATTTATTTTATACCCAAAAAGAAAATTTAAAATTTCATTCAATGAGCATATAATAAATAAGAAAGGGAACTAGGGTCCCACTATGCATGCCAAAATGTTTAATCTATAATTTTCACTTTTATGACTAAGAAGAAATAAAGAGATAAAACCTATGGAAAATGGTAAAATAGATGTGATAGAAAAACCTGGTATAAATTCACACATGAACTAGATGAGGTAGAGAACTCATTTTTAGCTAGGGTAAGATGACCTACATAAGAAAGCACTCAAATCAAGCTTATTTGTTACACAAGGAGAAAGGGTGGATTGCCTAGCTAGGGATAAATCCAAGAAAGCATGAGCTATCTATGGAGGCTATCAATCCACACCATAAAATAAGTTAATGATAGAAGTAGATGGATGAAAGAAAGCATACACAAAAGTAAACAAGAGGAATAATTTGCTAATGTAAGCTAAATATATAATAAACTAACAAAAGAGATGTTAATTTAATAAATGAATGTTCTATTTCATTCTATTCTATTCTAGTTGAGTCTCTGATAGAAAATGGAAAAAGTAGGATCTGGTCAAAGGGTTGGTTTAATGGTGAAAATATGAGGGTTTTAAATCATAGGGTTATCCATTGATGGTTATGTAAACTATCAATGGTTTAGGTAACCATCGATGGTTACCTGCTAAGACTAGGAATGTTAATAAGGTACACTGGAAGAGTTTTTATAGATCTGGTATGGCTGAGGACACAAGTCTATTCAAGGTCTAGTAATGGTAGGATAAAAAGGTAGAAGGCCTAAAGTAATTTAAATGAGATGGGAAGGGTGTGAGGAGGAGGAACCTGATAAATATATTGGAGTAAATTAAAGGAGATAGAAATAAAATCAATCAAATGCTTACCTAATCCTAAAGATATTTTGGAAGCATAATGGTGCTTGAAGGAAAGCTAAAAGAAATTAACCAGTGGTTCAGGTTGGTGGCTACTAGAGAAAACTACATGAAGAATCCTTGAATTCCTAGAAGACTCAAGTCCCTATATGAACAATTTGGATATGTATTTATTGATCCCTTTCTCCTTTCACTTACTTATTTTTATAATCAGAAGGTGATGGAGTAAGAAGATACGATTGTAGGTTACGAGGCATTGTAATGTGTTAGAGGATGAGGCAAAGGAAAGTATTAAATTTTATTCCTAATTACCTTGAGAATCGATGATGATGTATTACTAGCTTGAGGACCTAACTATCGATGGTTAGGGTAACCATCGATAGTTACCTTAATAATCAAAAATCAAGGTATCAAGCAAAAGCAATTTTAAAGAGGGTTAAAGGGTGGAAAAGGGGGTTTAACTAGAAAGAGTGAGTTGAGTTGGCTAACTTTAGTTAACTAGGACTAAAGGTGAGTCTAGATAAGTTAGATAAAAATAGGTCATTTTAATGATGAAGTGTAAAAGGGATGATCAAGGCACTTTGGACTAGAACTAAGTGTGAAATTTTCTAATGTCTACACCTTGTTATCATAAACCTCATTGTGATGATATTCCCATTGTCTTTACTAATACTCGACATTCAATTCACCAAAGTTCATCGGATGACAAGGTCATCTCTACATATGTCATTTATCTTCACACACATAAATATGATGATGGTTACACCTTAGATAATCCATTCTTAGGTGGTCTTGTTTAAGCCCATGATGTTGAGAATATTTTTTATCACTATTCTTTTCTTTAGTATTTTAGTGATTCATCCCATGTTCCATCATTTATAGTTCATAATTTTAATATTTTTCCTCTTTACATGATGGTAGAGATGGTACTGACACCTCTAATTTTTTAGGAACCTCATAGGAGCATGTTCATGGATCATTCTATGACTAGACCTTACCAATTTACTAGGTACACTGACCTCTATAGTTTGCTTATCTTTGAGATGCATGCAACCCTTCTTCATATTTCTATAGACCCCATCCCTCCTTCAGTAGATACTGCATTGAAGCCCATTCTTACTTATATTATAATTTAACCCCTTCTTTCTCCTATTATAGTTTATTCTATTTTTGATCTTGTTGTCACTAGACCTATCCCTACTTTTGATTCCATTACTCCTTCCACTAAGCCTAGTCTCATTCTTTCCCCACCATCACCTTCTCTTAGTGATGGTTTTCTTCCTTTACCTTAGATGGATTTGTTTCCCACCAAATTGGATGATGATCATTCCCTATCTCATTTCATTCATATTACACCTCCTCCTATGATTACTTTAACTATGACTACTCATAGGCATATATGTTACTTTTATGGAATGGATAATAATTCATCCATGCATTATCATAATCTACAACAATATATTGATATTTATGCATATACAAGAAATATATTGAGGATTTTAGAATACTTGTATCCCCAAGTTTGGAGGTTAATTAATGAGGAACCCATGCCCAAAATATCTAAAAATATCACCAATTTACTCATATCTTGGGTGACTATTGGTTATATCCAGATGACATTGTGATAATGGTTATTAAGATAAGGTTTATCCTCTATGTCTTTAGAAATACATCCTTGACAAGATGGTTGAGCAATAAATTACTTATCAATTATGGAAGGGGGTCAATGAAGATTTCACTAGAAGCAAGAATATCACATTTTATGGCTCTCATCTCATGATTGGGAGGATGTGTTACACCTTTTTAAAATATTTAGAGGTATCTATAAATATTAGGAAAACCTATACCTTGGTTACCTTTCCCCATAGAGATTAGTACCCCCATGGTAGAGTATAGTATTGTGTCCATAATCTAGGCATCTAATAGATGCATGACCTCTATAACAATGATTTCATATTTATCAATGTAAAAGATGATGTCAAGTCTTGGAAAGTGATAAAAACTTTAGAGTAAATGAAGATTTACTTAATGTAATTTTAATATAACATTCAATCATAATTTATCAAGCACAAAATCATAATCCCACCACAAAGAGGATGGGCCTCTTAAGACATTTGGAATAATAGACCTCTCTAGCAACTACATGATCAAAATCAAGACCTTGAAATTTCATGTACCCTAATGATGGATATAGATCAAGATTAGGGTGAAGGGGAAAGTTTAGATGCTACAATACAAATAGAATAGGAAACTCCTCAATTTTAAACACCCAAAGTTGAATTGAGGAAAATAAAGTAGGAACATACAGAAGAGATAGTTCATGTAGAGGATATCTCTTTTTGTAAGGAAAAGGAGCCTATCTATATAGACTCATATGATTTATAAGACCTCATACCCACTGTAGTAACTTTGGAAACCATAATATCTAATATAGAAGTCCCTCTTTCTACTAAAATTGTGGTTGATCCTCCTACTAAGAAGGTAACTATATGTTATAAGTAGAATTCCAAGGTAGGAAAGTTTTAGGTTTATTTTATAGAGGGTTAAAGTGAAAAAACACTACCCTTGACCCAAGATCTTCCAATGGATGAATAATATGAAGAATAAATTTAGCAAGCCAAAGTTTTGAGCTTGTAAGGAATTAAAAAAAAGGCACCCCTTAGAAATGACCAATTAGTTAAGGGTTTTCTACCTACTACTCACTTAGGCCACCCTTATTTTTACATAGTGCCATTTTTCACTTATTTCATTACTATGGAACTACCTCCATTTGGACCTATTTCCACATCCATTGACACAACCATTCATTTGGTTACCACATATATTACTATTAATACCATTTGACCCAACACTCAATTTATAATATCCTATACTTAGTTGATTTAACCCATACCATCGTCATAATCAATTCAAACAACATAAATGGTATCCACTAAGAAAAATCTAAGGAATAATCCTATCTACATTGTCCACCCAATGCCATATATTTAGAGTGTAGACTAGTCAAAAATAATATGGCATTTCAAACCCAATCTAACTCCTAATATTGAGCCTTCAAAGGGTACCCAGTTAGAGGTAAAACTACTAGACCCATCATAATTGACACTTCCATCTAGGCCAAGGAACTAAGAGCATCAAATTCTAAGAGGTTAAACATGAAGATAACTAAGCTACGCACTATGAGTTCATTGTGTGATAAGTCTACTAGTTATGTGCAAAGGGTGAGGAAAATAAAGGTAGATGACAACATTGGGCAAAGCTTGATTTTAGAATAAATATAATAAATCTATTATCTTTCCCAGAGATAAAACAAAATAATGCGCCAGTCCCCTTTCATTGGGGACTTCAAGCCTTATATATAAACACATATTGGATCCTTAATAACAATTCCTGAGGGTAATAAGAAGGTGAGGAAATAGTTGGATCAAGAATTAGTGAAAAATAGATAATATAGGTAGGAAATTCATGTTCCCTCTGAGATTGAACAGGATGTTCAAAATGCATCCTTAAGTCTATATGAGATATTGGACACTATTATCTCATTGAGGACACAATTGACCCTTCAAAAAACTGTAATGAACAAATTGTTCAAATATCTTAAATAATACCAAACCAAGTTTATTTTTTTCTTTTATATACCCCAATAAGGCTTTCAGGCATATGGACTTGATGGCACCCTTATAAGTGACAAATGCATTAAATTTAGTGGCCATTCAAACATAGGAAGTATGGGAGTGGATAACATATAATGACACCTTGGTATCAAAGATAACTAAATAATATAATCAATAAATATAAATTTTTAATGAATTAGAGTTGATGAATGCATAGGATAATGCTAGAAAGTTGGTGGTGAGGTCTATCTTTGATCAAATATTGTAGCAAGCGTTAGTCAACTTCAAACAAAATCTATAAGGTTTAAATATTTAAGAGGTTGAGATTAAGTTGTGTTTTGTGAGGAAGAAGGACATAGAAGTGGAGATATTTTGGATATGCTTTAGAGCCACAAAATCTAAGCATCCAAGGTTAATAACAATAGATAACAGGGTGATTAGACAATCTCTTTCGTATGTGAAGATAATATGGGTGAAACACATTATTTAATATAAAAAATATTAAGAGATTTAATTCAGTAATAAGTTTATCTTCACTTCTTCTACCGCTTAATCTAATGTGTCAGTTTCAATACCACCTCCACGTCCCATTTCAGTAGCCCAAACTCTAGTTGCGACCAAACTATATATATTTTGATATCAATCATGTATGATATTTTTCATGTAGGATTTATTAAAAATAAAAACATATATTTATGATTCATTTCATTCTTTTTATAATTAAATAAAGTGTTTTTATAACATGCACATGTTATAATTTATAAGTTGTAACATGTATTTTTACAAAGTAGAACATAAGTTATGTTTATTATAAAATGAAATTAGAAGATTTACTACACTTGGAGGATGAAATGAACCATTCCCCAAGTCTTTAAACACATGTAAAATCCTCTTTCTAAGTATTAGATTTTTTAGAAATATAGGAAGAAATCAAGTCACTGATTGTCATGTAATTTCATTGGTTATTTCTCTTCCCTTTTCTATGTTAAGATTTTTAGATTATTTGTCTATATCAATTCATTAATTTTTAAGTGTAAAAAAACATCAAATAATTATTATTATTATCATTTATATATATAACAATCATAGATGTGAAAAATATATTGAAAGTTAGTAAATTTCATTAAATTTAAGCAATCAGTTTAGACTACATTGATATTATAAGGTGTGTAGGAGTATCTCCCTCTGGTATAGTCTTATAGGTGTGTGTTGTGGATAATTTAGATACCTTCCCCATCTGACCTATAATATATCAATTAAGAGTGTGAAATATCTACTCTAAATAGGTTATCCTCCAGATGATACCACTAAGTTTCCTACACCTACTTTACCTAGATTTCTTGTTGTGTTTGTTAATGAATGTGAAACATCTATAAATGGAAACCATTGGTTTTGGAGATACTCATCCACTAAGGAAAAATCCTTGGAAGTGAATATATGAGAACATAGGACATCCTTTTCCTACTTACCTTACCTTTATTTTTTTGAGTTTCTTTTGAGATATACCCACCTTAGACTAATTCTCCACCTAGTCAGCTCACTTATTGTTTAATTATTTCAAATTTCACACATCCATCTATTTAAATTTTTAAATGACCTATGTGATCATCTTTTTATTCTAAAAAATATTTATTTTCACTATATACCTATAACTCATTCCTTGGATTTGAACTTTGTTTCCACAGAGATCCTAAAATGTTAGAGGCTACCTCATTCAATTTCTATGGTATGCATAAAATACACATCAATAGGAATTAAAGGTCTTATTATAAGGGGGGAACACTTGTGTGTTTTATCAATAGTAGAGGTTGGATACTATGTAGAGTTACACTCAAGATACCTATGAGAGTAACAAGTTCTAGGTCTTAAGCTAACATTTTAGTTTCACCTTTGTTAAACCGTAGATGGCTTAAACTAGTACCAATCATCCCCAAGATACATTGATCCAAGACACCATCCTATGGGTAAAAATTTGTTATTCATATTTTCTATTACCATTCCAAAAGATTGACATAATTTACCAAGGAATATAGATAAATACTTGCCTACATTTTCTAACTCAAGTGGGAGGATGGTAGAGGAACATATAAAATATTTCAAGGGTACAATGAATGTCACAGATGAGGATTTTGAATGCAAAATTTTCCCATTTACTCTAAAGGATTTTGCTTATTATTGATATCTCAACTTGTAATAAAATTTTATCACCTCATGAAATGCATGTGAAAATACTTTCCTTACAAAATTTGGGAAAGTTAGTAATCCAAGTTTGGTGTGTCATCATTTCACCAACATGAAGAGGGAGACTAATGAGTTGATTAAAGCCTTGAATGCAAGATTTTAGAAGATGTAAACTTGGTTGAATAGAATATAAACCATAATTATCTCTATCACTCAAGATATTTAAGAATGCTTTCGATACCATCACTACAATTTTTTGATGAAGAGTTATTACCACCAATACTTTAACCTTGGTGTATGAAGAAGTTATCAACATTGAAAATCAACTCAATCCTTAGATGTCAAGGGTTAAAAAATTTTGTAATGATTTTCCATATTTGAATCTAATTTTTCATACTAATTAAAATTTCTATTTATTCAATCAAAATCATTTGTACACTCTGCCTCCCATGACATAGAAGAAACAAATCACAATTATGGTTTCTTTAACTATCAAACATACATGACTGGCTATCAATAAAACAAGAAAAATCAACATATGACTCATCCCAAAATAATAGTTGCTTAGGGTGTAGACTCCACCAAAGCTAAATTGGAATATATACAAGGAATGGTCTAAAATTTATGCTATGACTTCTTGAGCATACAAACAATGATGGGTAGTACCACTAATCAGAACAATAATCAGAATTCTAATTTTCTAAGATATAGTAGGCCCTTGAATAGACACACCAATAATGTAGAAAAAAAATAGTCTATTAAGTCACCATAAATCATTATCATAGAGACAACTTTGTCTAATTGGTGTAGAATTCATAACATATCACAACATGGGGAATTGGACTATGTGGATTTTCATACAACATTTGAAATTTTCCAAAGGGAAATGGTTAGATAGGATCAAATAATGAATCCCCCAAATCTCCCTTATGAATTGACCCCTTAAGTTCAGCTATGGTCTTTGAAACCTATGAGTTTTCATTCCCTAGTGAAGATGACAATGATCTAGAGGATAAATCTAATGAAATACAAATGTTTTAGCAGTTTAATAATAATAATTATAATCTAAGGAATAAACAACCTTTCACTACTTTTACTCCTAATAACATAGCTATTTTGTCAAATCTTACAGCTAATATTAATCATCCTCCCCCAAAATGGAATGATCACCTTCAACATAAATAATAACAGAGTAAGGAAGGATATAATATTGTTGAGGATATGAAAAATGTCAAGGCTAATATTACTCTCCATGAACTAACATAAATCACTGAATAGATGAAGCTCTTATGGAAGTCTATCACATGGAAGTTTGTTATAGAAATGGATAAAAAAACCAACAAAAATGTCATATATAAAAGCAATCCTGAGGCTCCCCCTTTCTAACTAACCATTTGTGCATTTGGAAAAAATATGCACAAATATTTGGTGGATTCTTGAGCATTAACCATTGTGATTCCAACCTCAAGTTACTAGAAAATTAGTTTAACCTAAAGTTTATCTATGAGGATTGTTTCAAAATTGGATAAAATGGTGGTACCCATGATAGGAGAACTTAATAATGTAAACATCTAGGGTACATCAAAATTTCATATGCATATGACTATCAACATACTAGTAGTAGATATTCCTAAAGGGTATGGACTACTATTAAACAAATATTGGTAAAAAATGCTCAATGGGTATATTTACATAGACATCTATAATATTTATCTACCATGGAGAGGCATTAAAAACAAAATTATAATCAATTGGGATCCAAGGATGAAGCACCCTATTATAAAGTACATTACCATTAACAAAGAAGTAAGTTAAAAATCTCCTAGTCTTAAAATATATACATTTACAACAAAACATGAAGTATAGGAAGAAGTATAGGGCCCTTCCCAATTATGGACCCTTAATTTTGAAAGAGAAATATCCAAGTAAGGATCAAGTGTTGGTATTGAGTGTTGGTATTGAGAAGTACCTAGTGGCATTTGGGCTCCAATTTTCATGCACCAATAATAGAGTAGAGTATGAATCCCTATTTTTTAGATTATAATTTGTTCTCAAGAACAACATCAAGGAACTATTGATATATAGACACTCATATTTTTTATTAACTAGGTCATAAATAAGTATCAATGCATGTTGTCATAATTAAAGAGGTATAAATATAGAGCCTGCCATTATAATAGAACAAAATCAAACTATTGACTCACTGTCCACTTCAGTACAAAATTTGGCACCCCTACAAGATTTAAAAGTGTATAAGTTATCCATCAATTTAGTACCATTTCCATTAGTACTAGATAATATTGATATTTTTTTGGTGTTTGATGATGATCAATAGATCATCTAATTTCTGACCAATTTAGGATAATTTGAATCCCAAATAATTGATGATGAGGAAATAAGACATTTTTACCATAAAGAATTGGATGAAAACAATATCATCCAAATAAAGTAAAATCATGTTACACTAGGGATGTTTACCTAAGAAACATCCTTTGACGTAGATCCCTAAGCCCAAAAATAAAGGTAGATTAAGGTTAATGAGTTTGAGTACAACTTAGAGTATTTGGGTAATGAAAGAGACTTACATCTTGTTAATATTGGTTTAAGCTACACTCTAAATGAGATACAAAAGGAAAAGGAATTGATTATTAGATACAAGTATTTAATTTCATGGATGTATGATTATTTGAGGAATTTTAATCCTAGAATCATCACCCATACAATCCCACTCAAGACAAATCATAAGCTATTTAGGTAGAGGCACAGATCAGTTAATCCTATCCTATAAACTTTGATCTAGAAGGAGGTAGAGTAGATGATAAGTGATAGGATAGTCTTTCCTATTAGGAATTCAACTTTGGTGCTAATCTAGTTCCATTTAGAAAAAATAATGATGAGATTAGGTTGTGTGTCGATTTCAAGAATCTTAACAAAGCTTTTGAGAAAGATAACTATCTTTTGTCCTAATTGGATGATGTGATCTAGACTATGAGTGGTTTTGGAATGATTTATTTCTTATATTGATTTTTAGGATATAATTAAGTGTTATTTGAATTAGAGGATATAATGAAAACTACATTTACCACAAAGTGAGGAACTTATGCATATAATCAAATGTCATTTGACCTGATCAATGTAGGATCTACTTTTTAAATATACATAGATCATGCATTCTATGGGCTAATATGTAAATGCATAATCATATGCATGGAAAATATCACCATTTTATCAAAAAAATAGGGATGATCATATAGACCATCTTCATTACATATTTGAGAGATTTAGGAAATTTGGTATCTCACTAAGCCCCAAAAAGAACATATTCAATGTTACTAAAGGAAAGTTTTTGGGCTATATTATCACTAGAGATGGGATCACCATTGACCCAAAAAAAATTCAAGTATTTTACAAAATAATGTCCCCAAACAACAAAAAGGAACTTAAGCCCTGCATTTGGGAAGATTAATTTCTTAAGATAATTTACATCAAGATTTACAAAAATTGTTAGACCTCTAAACACAATGCTTAAATAAGATGGCAGAGTGGAATAGACACCTGAAGTCAAAATATATATTCAAGACATTAAAAATTCTATATCACAAGCCCTAGTATTGGTAATCATGGATTTCACTAAGGAATTATTGTACTTGTTTGCTTTTAAACATACAATCACTATTATACTCCCATAAAAGGAGGAGAGTGAACATCCTATCACCTTATTGAGCAAAAACATAAAAGACATAGAGATTAAATATTATTTGAATGACATATATATATTTTCCCTTGTCAAAGTGATAAATAAATTCTAAAACTACATTATTAGGAACAAGACCATTGGTATTATACCATACCATGTTTTTAGTCTTATGTTAGGACATAATGAGTTAGGAGAGAGTAAGGGAAAACAGATGGACAAATTGTAAGAGTTTGACATTGATATGAAACCTACAAAGATCATTAGAGGACAAGGTATTATTTAGTTTATGACTAAACTAGGCCCACATATCATCATCTAAGAAGTATGCCAAATGCATGTTTCCCAAGAAGAATGATATTCATATATCATTAAATTCCTACTCACTACAACATGTCCCCAAGAACTCAAAAGATAGAAAAAGAGACCCTTGAGGATCAAATATGCTCATTATATGATTAGAAAGGAAAGTTTATATAGGAATAACTATGAATACATCTATTTGAGATGTGTATCATGTGATGAATCCTAGGATATTATAGAGAACTTACATCAAAATATTGGTAGTGGCCATCCATTTGGTAATACTACAACCCATAAAATCCTTAGAATGGGTTATTATTGGCTAATACTCTTCAAGGATGCTTTCTCCCATGAAAATACATGCTATGAATGCCATGTTTTGGAAAAAAGAGAAGTGCACATAGCACTACCATTATAGCCTATGATTGAGGGTTATCCATTTTCCTAATGGGGGTTATATTTCATTGGTGTTATCAACTTGAGCTCTTAATTAGGGCATAAATTTATGATCATGGTTATAGATTATTACACCAAATGGATTGAAAAGAACCCATTAAGAATTTGAGAGAACAAGATGTGATTAGTTTCCTCAAGGAACATATCACAACTAGGTTTGTTACTTCTATTTAATTGGTATGTGAAAATGGGCCACATTCTAATCATCTGAATTTATAGAATGGGCCCATGACAATCAGATCACCATTAGATCATATTCTAATCATATTCTAATCACTACCAAGGGAATGGATTAGATAAATAAACTAACAAGAACCTTATTGATGATATCAATAAATCAGCTATGGATAAACCCATAGAGTGACATATTTTTATTAAAATACACACTATGGGTAGATTGAACTTGGTAAAAGTAGGCTCTTAAATCCTCACCATATTTGCTAGTCTATGGGAGGCAGCTAGTATTCCCAATCACGATAAAGTTGTCAATATATTAATTCATGAAATAATATATGGAATTAATTTAGAGGATAGATTTTATATTGTTAGATATCATAAAAAGGGAATACTCCAAGACTAAATCCCTATACAATTTCAACATGTACCAAGATATAGTCAAAAGATGGTTTGATAAAAGAATAAAATTTAAAGCATTGAGGATATATAAATAGGTGCTCTTATGGGACAAAGACCATGAAAATAAAGGATATCATGACACTTTCACCCCACTATGGATAGGGCCCTATCATATGTTTGAGATCTTGGGTAACAATGTTTTCTATTTGAGGGAACTCTAAGGTAACGAATTGACATATCTGATAAAGGGATAGTTTTTGAAGCACTACTTCATGACTACCCCATTTGAAGATGTCTCTAAGTAACAATAGGTGTTATAATATAGGTAGGGGTAGGTTATATTTACTTTATTATTTATTTTTATAATTTTAGTAATTTTTTTTTAAATTAGAGTATCTCTCACTTTCTAGATTAACCATTCTTGCTTTCTACATGTTTTTTTTGCATAGACTATTTTTTATAAATTAGTTTCCCACTTTCTAGGATAGTTTTCATTTTGGTTTCATGGTAATCTAACTGATTACTCCTGGTATAACAAAGAAACAGACTATCCAAATGGTATCCCAAATTGATGTTTTGAATTCAACCTTAATTAGTGGGTATTACACCTTGAGCATCAAAATTCTTAATATAGGTAAGTTGTAAGAGAGTTAGCCATGATAATATTATAAATTGAATGATTATATCAATTAATTAAAATGTACTCTCATAATTGCATGCAAATTTAGAAAGTTTTTCTCATATCCTTGGATCAAATTAACATAAAATACTAATACTTGTTTTAGATAATAATCATTGATATGGATGAAGTTGACAGGGACATTCTTTTGAACCAAACCTTACCTACACCAACTCATGGTGGTTACCTTTTCCTTTCTTTCATTCATACAAAAAAATATAAAATAAAATCAACAATGATTAAAATCATACATGATTAAATAAGATCAATGTATCACCTACCATGAAGTAATACAAAAGAAGAAAGGAAGGGTGATCAAAGGCATCTCTATTGGGGTTATGGACATCTAGCTAGTAGTAGAGCAATGCTTGACCTTACTAAATTTATTATAACTTAACACTAAATCATAATGAAACCTACATCTCATCCCATGTCTTTATTAAAATCTTTTGATAAGGAGTAAAGAATATCACTTTAACAGACATTGGTCCAAGTTATGGGTAAAGTAAGTATGTTATATTAAATTACCAAGAGTCCCTTTCATGTTTCTAATCTAATAATTTATTTTATAACATGGTTCTTGGTCAATATTAGAATTAAGAAACCATGTATTTTGGGTTCTTAAAAACTCAAGACTATTCACCCCTATGAGTCACCATTTTTTGTGTTCAACACACCCCACCTTGTATTATTGATGGATAAGTGGGGACCCTTTCATTTTTAGATTGATTATTCATTATAGGTTTGTACATGCATGTTTAGCCTATTTTATTATCTATGGAAATTTGTGAGTTTTTAGAACTAAATCACCTTTGTTGCATCTATTTTCCTCTTGTAACCCATTTTCATTTGAATGAATTATTGGAATTAATCTATTACTGAAAATTTTGGCAATATTGTTATGTGTGGCAAGTCTTCAAAATTATCAATGTTTTAGAACCTAACATTTTGGTCTTCGATAACTTTAGTCAGAATTTATTATTGGGGATTTCATATCTAGGAACTTTTTTATCAATAAATTATTCTTCATATCCTCTTTTTTTGGTATCTTTAATTCAAATAAATTATTTTTGAGAACTTTTACTTGGGATTTTGGTCTCTGATAACTTTTTATTTGGAAAAATTCTTTTCGACAAGTTTTCCTTTCAAATATTTCTCTTTGGAAAGTTTTTTTTCAAAAAAAATTATTTGTAACTTTCATCTTCAGCAACTTTCTCTAACAAATCTTCTCGAATGATAATTTAGTATTAGATAAAATAATTTGATGTTTTGTATTTAAGAAAAGTCTCATGAATATCTTTGAATAACATTTTAGTCTTTGGAGTCTTTCATTCAAAACACTTAACTCAAAAAATCAAATGATTTGGCCCAAATGTAAGCATTGATGCCCAATTAAATCAAACATTGATAGGTGTCAAAAATAAGCAACACTATGGCACCCCTCTAATGACTAAGAATCCTACATGACATGTCCACTAGGGTAAGGTGGTCAAGATAAAATTAAATTAACATGAAAATATTGGAGATGTTGGTGATTAATGGCTCATGAAATGAGATTGAATGCTAAAAGGATATAACATTGCATTGATAACCAACTTTATGTTAATTGATTATTAACAATCTTAATTAAATATTTACCTTTGAGAATTTAAACCCGAATTATGTTAAAATAAGTTTTAATTTGCATAGGAGAGCACTAAAACACTATTACAAGGAGCTCAAATTATGTCATCAGTGAAAACTAAAAATGACATCTTCATCCAGAATATATAGGGGAACCTAGACACCATCTCAATTTTCTATCAAAGATTCAATAGAGTATATGGATACAATTTTTGATTCTTATGTATTAGATGGTACCTATGATAACTACTTAGATCTATGGGAGGTTGTATAAAGTGTCAAAACATTATCTTATAAAGAAAACATTTCTATAGAAGAATGATAATTAAAATTTGACCCACTTGTATTCAAGCATCAAACACTTCCTTATTTTTTTACTAACCTAAAGTCATGCCATGCATTGACTTGTTACGAGACTTGTTCTTTTATAGAAGGATTATAGATGGTAGTTTCCTCCAATACATTAATCACAACACTATCATTACCTACATATCATGGGAATCATTTCAAATTTATTTATGCTTGCTAATCCCAAATGCCACATTTTATTTTACGTAGTGTATCCCTTTGGAGGAAAAAAAACAATATAGACAAGATAGTGAGTAAATGGCTTATCTTTAGAGAAACATTTTTTATTAAAGATAAGAATCATGTGCACATCACCAAATTTTGGATGGAAATTCACATTGGTATGGAACTTCTCAACCACCTATATGGTAACCTGAGCATCCACTTTCTTCACTTGGAATGGGTGCCATTGCTCAACCTATTAATCACCTTAAAATTCACCTTTGAATTAGGAGAGATTATCAGTGCCTAGTTGCATGAATTGATACTGCATAAAAATAAGAGGACCTAAGGGGATTTTTTTTACATGAAATCTTACCTTTTTGATGTTGTCATGGGTAACATTTACAGACATAATGTATCTCTCTAGGACCCAAATCATGATTAAATAAAAAATAATATTTGTGATGTCTATTCATTTATTCATATTTATGCATATATGAGAAATATATTGAAGATTTCCAAAGACTTGTATCCCCAAGTTTGGAGGGAAATTCATAAGGAACTCATGCCTAAAATATATAAAAATATCACCAATTCACTCATGTATATGGGTGACTTTTATTTATATTAAAATTACACCATGATAATGATTATTGGGCATAGGTTTGATCCTCTACACCTCCAAAAATACATCCTTGATAAGATAGCCAAGTAAAAAAATTCTTATCAGTTATGGAAAGGGATCAATGAAGATTTGAATAGAATCAAGAAGAGAACATTTCATATCTCTCATATCATGATTTTAATGGGTGTGTTACACCTTCCACAAACATTTTAAGGAAGCTATAAATTCTATGAAATCTTATGCATTAGCTATCTTTCCCCATAGATATTGTGACCCCTATGGTAGACTACAATAATATTTTCATAATTTGGGCATATAATATAAGCATGGGACCTATAACCATGATTTAAATTTTATAAATGAAATATATGATGCTAAATTATGATCTAGGCAATAATTCAGGTGATAATTTAGGTGATGGATCCACACCAATTGATGATGGAACTTCTAGGAGTTATAACTTTTGCACCGTAGCTCCAATTGACTCACCATTTGAACCATTGGAAAGCTAATAATGAGGAGAACATGGTGAGATGGAAATTATATTCAATAAATGTATTTTAACCCTATAAAATCCAATGTAACTATCCCAAATTACAATTTTAGTAGTGCAGTCTAAAAATAGTAAGTTTTTGAAAACACTAATTCCTCAAATTTTGTATTGTTGTAAATCATGGAAGTCAAACCAATTAATATCCCTCAATATTGGTAACCTTAAACATCCTAATACAACCTTAAAAACATGTATAAATTAAGATGTAACCCAAAATGGAAATCATACATGTCTTCTCAGAGATAGGCATACGTTTGGGTCTACAAATTTAATGAATAAAACATCTCATCTCAGAGATAACATTATTTTTATTATGTTGTTAATATTTATTAAATTATCTTTCAACCAAATCTTTGGAGTTTTGGATCAGTGGTATTAGATTAGTTTGTCTTTAGAGTGTATGATCCCATGGATGAGGTTAGATTATAGGAAGCTTCGGTGGAAAATAGAACCAACAGAGTATCCACCTATTTGCTCCAAATGACTTCAAATGGTAGACAACACTAAGACATCTAATCCTTTCAAGGAAATGGTGAATTAATACCTCCAATAGTATCAAGCATAGATGCTACAATAATTCACTCAAATTCTCTAATAAATCTTGATGGGAAATTCTAGCTCCTCATCTACACCCCCACATCCTTTCAGTGCCCCAACACCCTTCAAGGTTTAGGTGAATTTTGATATCCCTATATTTGAAGGAAAAATCAATGTTGATGTAGTATAAAATTGTTTGGATCAATTTTCATCTTATTTTTCTATAATTAAATTCATCGATAAAGAGAAGATCACCTTTGCTCTTTTGAAAGCATCATTACCTGTGAAAAATTTGTGGGAAGTGTATAAAAGGAGATTCAGTGTAGATAATATTAGCCTAGAGGTGCAACCTACCTAGGGTGATTTCATAAAAGCTATAAAGGAATAATAATACCCCATTGGAGCATATGATGATCTGTATATAGAGTGGCAGTAACTTCACCAAGGTAAGGAACAGTCTATTCAAGATTACACTAACATTTTTCATTCTCTATCTACAAGATTGGGAATCCAACAAAGTGAGAAACATAAGGTTCTAAAACATCATGGTGGACTACAATGGTACATATAGAGAGAAATGGAATTCTTCAATTTGGAAATCCTTAGTGAGGCATACAAGTTCATAGTGAAGATTGAGTAGAAGCATGGAAGAATTAATACAAAGAGTTAACCTATAAAATGGAAAAGTGATAAATAAGGTTAAACACAAGTCCAAAATTGGAAGCAAGAAGAAGGAAATACTAAGAAGTTGTGTGAATATCACAAATCTAGAACTCACTCTAAATAAGAATGTTGAGCCATCAAGTCCCTACTTTTTGAGTCACAATCCTCAACATCTACTACTCTACCTCATACAGACCCTGTAGTTAAAGAGGTTGAAGAAGAGATTATAGATTCTAAGCTCTAAGCCATTGTTGTTTCATTACAAACCCATGAGGAGAGGCTAAACAACAAGGGAAGGTTATTTCACTCTGAGTTATGGGTGAAAGGTAAGCCTCTACATTTCATTCTTGATAGTGGAATCCAAAACAATTCAATCTCTGCTAATGTTGTGAAAATCCTAAATTTATCCATGAAGCCTCACCCAAATCCATATAGTATTGGATGGTTGAATCTAGGGAGAAACCTCTATGTCACCCACCAATGTCTTCTCTCATATGAAATAATACCTTTCCAAGATGAGGTCTTATGTGATGTGGTCAATCTAGATGTTTGTGATATACTCTTTGGTTAGCCATTCATATATGATTGACATGGCATCTATGAATCAAGAACTTGAAGGATCACTTTCACTCTTGGAACACGATGTTACAGGGTACTAGAGGTACCACCTTCTCCATTTGTCTCTCTAATTAGTGCCAAGAAATTTTTTCTCATGATGGTCAAGCCACAAGAATCCAAAATGGCCAGTGTTACATCCCTATCTACACAAACAACACAAAAATAGAAGAAAATAGATACCAAGCTGAAGAAGTTCATGGCCTTCTATCCATAGACTAATGGTTAGATATAAATGGTGAATAATTAGGGTGTATATAGTTCCATAAAGCACAGTCCATTCCAAGTATGCATTGGGAATCAAATCAAAGTACAACTACCACACTTGATGAAAAATCTTGAAGCAATGGGGACCATTTATTCTCAAAGAGGGAGGAATGATCCAAGTAATAATTCAGGTGACATGTCCACCCCAATTGATGATGGAACTTTTGGGAGCCATAATGTTTGTACCGTAGCTCCAATTGAATCATCCTTTGAACCATTAGAAAGCTAAGAATGAGGAAAATGTGGTGAGATGGCATGGATATTTTATTGATGGATTTTTTCCCCATACAACCTAATGGAAGTGCCCAAATTTTCAATTTTAGTAATGTAGTCTAAAAATCGTAAGTTTCTAAAAATAATAATTCCTCAAATTTTATATTATTGTAAATCATGGAATTTAAACCACTTAATCGCCCTCAAAATTGGTGACCTTTCACATCCTAATCCCACATTTAAAACATGTATAAATGAAGATGTAACCTAAAATTTAAATCAGACATCTCTTCTCAGAGATAGGCATATGTTTGGGTCTGAAAATTTAATGAATAAAACATCTCTTATTAGAGATAACATTATTGTTATTATGTTTTTCATATTTCTTGAATTATATTTCAACCAAATCTTTTGAGTTTTGGATCAAAGTATTAGAAAGTGATAGAACAACTAGATTAAATGAATATTTTTTCAAGGTAATTAAAGTATATACTTCTATCATAATTGAGTAAGCACAAGATAGAATCCCACCACCAAGAGGATGGACCTCTTCAGATCTTTTGGAATAATAGACCTCTCCAACAACTACATGATCAAATTCAAGACCCCTAAAATCCACCCACTATGATGATGGCTATAGATCAAGAGTAGGGTGAAGGGGAAACTTCACTTGTTAAAAGACAAATAGAATTGGAAACTCCCTAATTTCAATCACCCATATTTGAATTGAGGAAAATTTAATAGAAACATACAAAAGAGATAATTCATGTAGAGGAGAGCTCTCTTGGGGAGGAAGAGTAGTCTATCTATATAGAATACTTTTATTTAGATGACCTCACACCCACTATAGAAACTTTAGAACCCACAATATCTAATGTGTAAGTCCCTCTTTCTACCTAAAAAAGTGTTTTTTCCTCTTATTGTGAAGGAAAATATATGCCACAAGAGGAATCTAAGGTAGGAAGCTATCAGGTGAATTATACAAATGGGTTAAGTGAATCGACACTACCATTGACCCAAGATGAATAAATGGAAAAATAAGATGAATAAAAACTACAACAAGACAAATTTTTGAGCTTGAAAGGAATGAAAGGAAAGACACCACTTGGAAGAAACTAATCAGGTAAAGTTGTTCTACCTATTAATCCTTTAGGCCACCTTTTGTTTCCACATTTCCATTTGTCACATCTTTCCATGTTGTTCCACTACCTCCATCTAGACCTATCTACACATATATTCTTGGAAAAATTCCTTTGGTTACCACATTTATTACTATTACTATTAGCTAATTTAGTACTCAATTTTTAGTATCCTTTACTTAGTTGAGTTCACTTATGCCTTCCTCAGGAGTAATTAAAACCATGTAAATGGTAGACACTAAGAAAAATTGAAGGAAGAGGCTTATCAACATTTCCAACCCAATGCCACATTTGGGGAATGTTGACTAGTCAAAAATAATATGGCCTTCCATTCCCAATTCATATCCTATGATTGAGCCTTCAAATGATACCTAGATAAAGGCACAACCAATAGAACCATCGAAATTGGCACTTTTAGACTGGGCCAAAAATCTATGAGCATCAACTTTTACGAGGCCAAACTTTAAGATAACTGAGCTACCCAATGTGAGTTCATTATTTGATAAGTCAACTAGATCCATGCAAAGGGTGAGGAAAATAAAGTTACAAGATAACATTTTGCAAAGTTTGATTTTAGAAGAAAGAAAGAAATCTATTCTCTTTCCAATAGATAAGATAGAAGAATGGGTAAGTCCCTTTCATTGAGGACTTCAAGTCCTATATGGAGACCCATACTAGAATCTTGTTAATAATCCATGAGGGTACTGATCAGGCCAAGAAAGAGCTAGAGAAAGAATTGGAGAACATTTGAGAACAATAATAGGTCATTCATGTTCCCTTTGAGATTGAGAAATATTTTTAAAATGTATCCTTAAGGTTATATGAGATATTAGATAGTATTGGCTCCTTAAGGATATAATTAGACCATTAAGAAAATATAATGAAGACATTGTTCAAATATATGAAATAAGATGAGACCAAGTTGAATTTTTTTGAATTTATATACCCCAAATAAGGCCTTCAGCCATTTAAATTTGATGTCACCCTTAGAATAAAAAATGCATTGAATATAGTGGTCATCTATACCCAAGAAACAAGGGAGTGAATAACATCTACTAATGCCTTAGTCTTAAGGATAACTAAACATGAGAAGTAAGAAGTATAAATTTTAAATGAATTAGTGTTAACAAATGCATGGGATGGCACTGGAATGTTGGTGGTGAGGTTTATTTTTGATCAAATGTTGCATCAAGCCTTAGTCAAATGAAATATATGTATATATATATATATAGGGGTTAACTCTCAAATATATTGATATTATGTTGAATTTTAGAAGGAAGAAGGACGTAGAAGTAGATATCTTTTGGATAGGCTTTAGAGCTACAAAATCTAAGCATGTAAGGTTAATAACACTAATAACAGGGTGAATAGACTATCTCTTCTAGATATAAATATAATAAGAGTGAAAAATTTTGTCAGATATAAATGCTATCAAGAGATGGAAGCCAAGAGTAAGTCTATCTCCACTCCATCTACTAGTTTAGCTAATTTGTTAGTTTCAACATCACCTCCATCTACTAGTTCAATAACCTAGACTTTAGTTGTGACCAAACCATAGAAATTTTGATATCAATCATGTATGAATTTTACATGTATGATTTATTCAAACTAATAATATCCATTTTTAATTCATTGCATTCATGTTATAGCTAACTAAAGTTATTTTTCTAACATGCACATGTTGCATGACTGTTGTAATCTATAACTTGTAACATGTAGGTTTTCAAAGTAAAACTTAAGTTCTATTTATTCTAAAATGTAATCAAATGTTTCACTACACTTGGAGGATGAGGTGACCCCTTCCCCAAGTATTTAAACACATGTAAAACACTCTTTATAAGGATTGGAGTTTTGATCAATACAATAATAAATCAATTCATTAATTGTCATGTAACTATGTTGGTTCTTTCTGTTCCTTTTTTGATTTAATATTTTTAGCTTCTTTATCTATATCAATTCAATAATTTTGAAGTAAAAAAAATCTATAGATAGTCCTGATTGTTGTCATTGATATGTATAATAATCATAGATGTTTAAAATCTATTGAAAGTTAGTAAATTTCATTGAATTTAAGCAATTAGTTTAGACTGTGTTGATATTCTAAGGTGTGAAGGAGTATTTCCTTCTTGTATAGTATTCTAGGTGTGTATTGTGTCTACTCTACATACATTCTTAGTCTGAGTTATAATATCTTAATTAAGAGTGTGCAATACTTAATCTAAATATGGAAACCTTTATCTAAAACCACTAATTTTCCTATGACTTCTTTACTTAGACTTCTTGTTGTGCTTGTTCATGAGTGTGAAACATCTACAAATGAAAAAACTTGGTTTTAGATATACTCATCCACTAAGAAAATTACTTGGAAAGTGAAGCTCCGATAATGTATGACTTCATTTTTCTTCCTTACCTTCCCATTTATTTTATGAGTTTATTTTGAGATATACCCACCTTAGACTAATTATCCACCTAAATATCTCACCTAGTGTTTACTTCTATTATATTTCACACATCCATCCTTATACATAGTGTTGATGTCTTTCTACACTTGAAATCAAAAAGGATCAAATTATACTTATAATCACTTAAATATTTTCCTTGTCACCTTCATGATTTTTTAGGATGTCATGGTAATATATGAAGGGTCTCAAGTGTATTTAGAAGCCTAAAAAGTGGCTTGTATCTTATTTGATGAAGTTAAGGTATTGTTATCAATATAGAAAGCACCTTGCTTAAAAGATTGGTAGATTTGGATCTAAAACCTTCACACCTTGACTAACATTGGAATGATCTGAGTTGTGGGACACCTAAAATTAGACCAAATCTCTAGATTTTACCAAGGTTAAATCCTCTAATGTATCACTTTGCACTACTTACTAAACTATTTATTGTTGGGATGAAAAGGGGATTAAGGAAATTGAAAGGGAAATCCCAATTTATTATTGGTGATACACCTATATTATTGGTTTATCCACTCTATTTGAGCTCCTAAAAATATTGATTAGATAGGTAAATGTTGAATCTATCATGAATCAATATTTCATGAAGAGGTGTTATCTGGTGATCAAACCCTAACGTAAATGATGGAATAGGTCTAATTCAAGGCACTAACTAGCCACTTATATACATTTTAAGCTCAGCTAAAAGCTATCAAACACTAAGCATGACCTACATAATCTAATAAACTAGTAACTAGGAAAGAATCAAGACTTGATAAGGGATGAATCTCTTCCACATATCTAAATCAAATGACATAAATATACTATACTAGCATGATGGAATCTAAAAATAGTCATTTTATTTATCTAAAAGGGTTACAAAACTCAATCTTAGCAGAGTTTGGTCTTACCAAGAGAGGGATGGATTCTGAAAAATGGCTAAAAAGACTACATATATAGCAAAATCATGAAAAATCCAAGATATTGGAATTAGAAATAGAAGAAGATATCAACTCCATGTCAACCTAAGTCCAAAATCAATTCAAATCGGTAAAAAAAAGTCTTCAATATATCTTCTTAGTGTCCTTGTCTTGCATGAAACTTTACATTTTCATTAGAAAAGGAAGGATGGGCCCATTTGACAAGTCAATATACTTTCATTCATGATGATACACTAACTTGAATGATTTAACTTCATTTGAACTAAGCTTGAAAGTGTTGGAAAGCCTTTAATTATATGATAACCAAGGATAGATGCATGACTTGTCAATTAATCAACTGAAGTGCAAGACTAGTCAAGTCTAAATAGCCTTACCTTGTATGAAAATTCACTTTAAGGATGAAAATTTTCATGAAACTCAAAGCTAAGATAGCCATTCAATGCCAAACTCAAACCTGACTATTTGACCAATTAGGCCTAATAGGCCTAAAAGCCTATCTATTCACTTGGACTCCATAAAACATGAAAAAAGACACCATGAAACCTAAAAAACAATGATATTATACTTAGAACAATTTTTCTCACCACATGATATATGATTTTTATCAGAAAACTCTCGCCATTTAGTCAATAGGCTTGACTAGACCTATTTTGCCCCAATTTTTTATAAACTAGCCATTTTGATTGAGATTGTAGGGGAAATTTCAAGAATATTTATGACCAAATTAATATTTTATGATTAATAACAAGTCTCAATATTTAAACTCCATTTATTGGATCCCATTAAACTATCATGTACTTCATTTTCCATGTTTTTTTCTATAAAAACCATGATTTCTTCCCTGCTATGTACATATCCATACATAAAATTGGCATTTATGGATCCTATTTAAGATTAATTGATGTTTTAAAATGTTTCTAATTTATCCATGGTGATTTTATGGCAATAAAATCAACTTTTTGCAAAACTAATTTTTTGAGGGTCTGGGAGGGTTTTAAAGATGAATATTCAAAATGATGATTCATGAAGTAAACAAATCCAAATCCAAAAATATTTCCATTTATGTGTATAAAATTTATCCCCCTAACACCCTTGAAAATATTGGGTTCCCATGCAAAATATATGAAAAGTTATCACGTGGAAGAAAATTGCCTGTAAAGTTTTGCTAACATTTTGGGCTACTTACACTCTTAATGATTATTCATAAATAATATCCCATAAACTGACTTAAATTTTTATTTAATTATATTTTCATATGGGTCTTAAAATCATGCTAATATCATTTATCCAAACTCCTCACGTTGTGAAAGATATATGCATCTAAAAAGGGGGCTTGGAAGGGTGTCTAGAATTGCAAAAGGTGAAAAACTTCACCAAGATGAAAATTACTCTTCACCCAATTCAAAAATCATAAAAAAATCATAATTGTTCTTTTACCATGTTATAAAAACACTTTTAAATTCCTCTTTTCTTGAAAATTCAAAAAATGCCTTTCTGGCCTATATGTCATTTGCTTGTAAAAGCATATATGAGCATGGTTTGCATATTATCTAGAGTTTTAAAACTCTTTAAATTTCTTATTATTATGTATAAACATCATCATATTATTTTAAAACCTTTACCTATACTTATAAACCTTTGTGTCACTCTAGAGCACTACCTACTCCAATGGTGGTCTCCAAAAGAACATTCTGAGGACTCTAACAAAACAAAAAGTATCTCCAATTTTCCAATGGACATGAAATTTTTTCAGAATATTCTCCAGCTCATTATTACCCTATGAAAATTTTTTAAAGTCTTGAAACTACATATATCTCCTAGAATTCTCAATTCTTTTTAAATTAAACCCATGTGCATGGACTATCTGTAATTTTGGCTGAGTTTGATATTTTAGGGCTGATATCATGGTGTTTGATAGGTTTTAAAGGTCAAAAAAATATTCAAATATCTCAATATTCCTCTCAATATTTTGGAAACCTCCTCTACCCTTGTTTCAAGCATGCTTAGATCCTTGAACAAGGCATTCTTGACCTCCATACTGACATATTTCATACAATGTCTTTTAAATACAAGCCTTATTGAAGTGTATGATTTGAATTATATTTTTTACTAATGAATATGTTCCTAAAACTAGATACTGACTTTAATTACCCCTTGAAACATACTTGGACATAGGACCCCATCATGGACCATAAGCTTGAAATTTGCTTGTATAAGACTGTAGGTCTATATTGGAGATGTAGACTATAACACTAAATATTAGAGGGAATTTTCATGGTTTTAAACATTTATACCCTTATGAATCTACTCCTTATAGTCAAACCCTACCATCAAACTCCAAGCCTTTAACCTCTTCCTTAGCCCTAGTCTGTCTAAGCTCGTAAAACTTTAGGCTATAGTTCTTCGGGTGAGGTAACTTACTATAGATGGTGATAAAAGAGAAATTCATTGACATTGATGAAAAAAAATCCCTTTTATTTAATTTTGGAATATCTTAAGCATGAACTCCACCAAAATAAACTCACCTCCACTATATGCTTCACTTGATGGCTAACTATAGCATGATGCTTCAAGGCACTGTGCATCATCATGAGCTATGTTTGATGTTTAATAGGCTTACATATATTTTAGGCTCATGGTGATCTCTAATTAAACATTTTATCTCCCTAATCATTTTATAAATTAAGTGAGTCTTAGAGGAACTCCTGGTCCATCCTACCTTTACCATGCTATAGGACTGTAGGGTTTCAAACTTAAATTATAGGTATCTTTTAATGTCACTCAGTCAAATTCAAGACCTCTCATATTTTGTATGCTTTTCATTCATTTAGTGGTAATCATCCTCTATTAAAAACCTCCTCTAAATCATCTATCTTCAATATATCTCTTCAAAACCCACTAACACCTTGACTATACTTCCTACTATGTTGTATCCATCTATGTACAGATTTGAGCTAAAGGTGGAGATATTTGGGTGTTATGAGTGTAGGGAAATATGAGTTACTTTATAATGATACAATATTTAAATATATTCACACCTTATCTTTGAAATAGTCATCATTTCCCTCAGGGCCTTCAAGCATAAAATCACCTATTGGTCATAGTTACACTCTATCTCTTGGCTTATAGGTTTCAATATGATGGTTGTAGGTGAGATTTTTGATGTTATTTTGAACCCTCATTTATATTTGGTATGATTTTATTATTTAAAACCTAATTAATTTATTATTTATCTCAAAGGTACATTCCTTGCAATCTTAGAATACCATTCTAGGAGTGATTATATCCCTACCTTTAAAAATGGTTATATGATGCTAGTTTGTATGGATTGAGCCTATAGGTCTCATTCAACCTTAAAATATTTTCATTATAGATTCAAGATAATGCTAACCTTAATACTTATTTTTTGCATTGATACTTGATATATTTTTTTTCATGCAAAAAATATTCTTAATTTTCCATATAGGCCTTGAAATAGTCACAACATAATATTGTAGGGTTTCATTAGAGCTGCTTATAGGTTTTAATGAGCTATAGGTGTAATTCCTAGTCCCTTATTGCTCAAAATAATAAGGTCCACTAGATTAGCTCCATGTACTAGTGATGATTTATTGAATAATTCACTAAAACTTTTTGAAATTTTTAAAAACACACCTAAATTATTATTCACTCATTGCCTGTGGCTCTTGTTAGTGGAAACTGTAGGTAAGGTTCTTTAAGGTTGTTATAGGTATAATAGAGATGTCATTAGACATTACTAATACCCATTTATCTTCATAAAATCTACATGATGAGATAATTCCTTTCATTAAACCTTGAAAAGTCACTTTCACTTAACTCTTCAAGCCCTTTTTTAACCTTCATAACCATACTTGATTGTATCACTTGATGGTAATGCTCATCCTTATTGTACTTTGATGCTTTGAAATTGGTCTTCAACCATAAAACCATGTAATTAGGAAGGTTTTAAGGTGTTAAGGATGAATGATGGTAGAAAGATATGGGGAATCATGAAAGGAGGGTATGGAGAGATAAAAACACAATGAAAATGGCATTGTTAGATAGTGGTATGGAGAGGCTAGGATGGTGGTGAAAAGGAGCATGGGAAGATAAAAAAAAGAGTAAAATTCAAAAATGGGAACTAAATAATCATAACACATGAATTTTGAGGCCATTATAAGAGTGAAAGGATGTGAATTTGAAACATGGTTTTCTCTAAAAACCTTAACAATTGTAAAAATTCCTTAAAGAATGCTAAATTGGGTCCTTTTGAAACACTTGAAAACATGGAGGTGAATTATTTTCCATGAAACTTGGTGAACCTATAAGAATTATTAGAAGGTAGAACAAGTCCTCAATATTTTGGAACAAGTTGATTTTCCTTGAAACTCTACCTAGGTGTCAAGGAAATGAAGAAAACTAGTTGCTTTCCTAGTTTCAAGGAAGTAGAATTTGACCTATCTTCAACTAAATGTTTCATAATCTTATAAAATCCAATTTAAGAGCCACTTTTACCATCAATAATCCATCTTATTTTAATTTCTTCACCCCAAATTTGAGATCTGTACCCTTTTTTTAGTAGTCTGTACCACTACCAAAGCTGCAAATAGGTCTTTTTGTGACAAGAAACAAAGTGCCAATAAAGGACTGGTTTTGGGCTTATATGGACATGAAGTACCATGAAAATAAATCATTAAGATTGAATATGCCTTGAAAATTATTTCCCTTTCCCCTACTATACGGATTCCATACCTTTGCTTGCAAATGAGAGAAAACAAGCTCTTTTTACCATTTAAAAGACTACCAAAGCCTTTCACCTCTTGGTAAAGAATATTCGAGAATAATCACGTGTTATTATATGCAAAAATATACTTTTAAACCTTTTTTTATGATTTTAAATAGGCAAATTGGCATGTGTGCATCAATCTAGTGGCTTTTTGGACTATTTAGCATATCAAATGAATTTTTCATAAGTTGAAACTTAGGAATTAAGGTATTTTCACCTTTTTTTAACATGACTAAAGGTAAAATGGATATTCATAAATACCTTTTGAAGGTAATTATGATATTATTTACCAAAATTTGCATTTTTAGGCCATAACTCACTAGTTTGACCAGCTACAAAGGGTTATTGACTTTTTTTGAAAGTTTTGAATGATAGGGGTAGTAATTTGGCCTTAATAAGCCAAATTAATAATAATTATTTTAGCAAAAACTAAGGTATTTAGATAAATTAAGGTTTATTATTCTCATTGTATTTCTACTTATCTTATCCACTTTTTATGGGGGGACTTTTTTATCTGGAAGTGTGGGATGTCCAATTCATTTTTGAGCCTTGACATGAACTTTTAATGATACATCTAGGGTCATGTTCTCTAATCTATTTTTCAAGAATATTTCAAGATCTAATAATCCCCTAAGGTCATCAAATGCCTTTCAAACATGACATATAGGTTAAATTGTGTACTATAAGACTTTTAAAAGGTTATATCCTATGATTCAAATTAAATTAGGAGTTTTCAAGGGCATATTACAAGGCTAATGTACTTTTGAGTTCATGTATCCAACAAGAGAATCAAATAGAGGATGAATAAATTAAATTACACTTGTATAATGAGAAGTTTTCTTTCATATAGTCTTGTAAATGTAAATAAAAGGTGTAAGGTGGTCATAAATGACCATACCTCATTAATACAACTCACTCAATGCCATCATGGTTTAAATCAATCTTTTGCAAGTCTTCAAAGTCAAGAAATACATCTAAACTTCTTGTGGTTTCCCAATATAGTATACACACATTTTAAATGACATCTTAATTGGCTCATAAGTGTACAAAAAAATGTACATGGGGGAAAATAGTATTCAATATGTTAGGGGGTGACTTAACTTATTAATGGGTCCATTTGTTTTCAGATATAGGGGCTAACCTCTATGAATCAACATTAAGAATCCTAGTGACTCACAACCCTCCTTAACTCATATCATCAACTTGATGGAAATAAAAGTAAATTAAATGGCTCCAAACGAATTATGTTACCATGAAAACATGTAGATTCTATTTCACACTCCATGAAGGGTCTTTAAACATAGTTTGATGGTATGATCACGTGTACATATATGAGAAATGTTGGGTTTTGAAAAGGTTTAAAGTATAAAAGTAGGTCTTTAATCATGTGAACAATCAAAGATCATGGAGGAAGGTGTTTTTTATTATTTCAAAAACCCTTAGGTCTAAAAAATACACTCATCTTCCCATAAAAGTGATTTTATAGACCTATAATGCAAGATAGTCATAAGGTATTGTGAGAAAAAAGGTAGGGAAGCTAAGTGGTGAATGCATTTGACAAGGGACTCAGAGTTATTTGAAAGAATGAGGATAATTTGCATCATGATTTCACTATATAATAGAACCTCAAAGTTTTAACAAAATGAGAATGTACAAACTTTTAGTCTAGGTAGACCCTAAGCTAACATCTATAGCTCTATCATGCCAAACTTGAGAAAGCAAGTGTATGAATTTATTAAAAGTTGAAAATATGTTTTAAGAATGAATTTAAATGGAAATTTATTAATTTATAATTTATATCATATTGATAAGTCTCACACTCTTCTATATATTCTCACACCCAAATGACCTTCTCGAAATCCCTCTAAAGCATTCTCCCAAATGTGCATTTCAAGGTAGATGAGGAAAATAGGTTTGAAAGGGTTGTAATGAATCACTAAAATCTTTTTGAGACTAAGATGAGCTTAATGAGGTGTTCAATGCCTTTAACAACCATAAAGAGACTTGAAAAGTCTAAAGGAACTCACTCTAAAAGTGCTTACAATCCAAGAGTCTTGATGCAATTTTGTAGGTTTGTTTGTGAAAGGAAGGGAAAATGTCATGTGTGTTAGGAAAAAGTGATTAATTAATTACACAATAACATGTAACACATATTTCATTCCTCAAAATCATAGGAGTAGAGACATATGCAATAAATTTCAAATCTAAGCAAATACACACATAACACCAATATAATGTGGTTCACCCAATGTGGGATACATCCACCAAGAATATCTCTATAATATTATAAACAAGAGTAGAAGAAAACTAGCAACAAGAAACCTCTCATAGAGATAACTTTCTCCAACTTGAATTCACACTAGAATTATCAAGATGCTAAGCTACACCTCAAACCTGATCACACTGACCAAAGAGAGAATACAAAACTCAAAAATGAGATTCAAAATGCAATTCTTAATGTGTTTCCCCTTACCCCTATTTATAATTTATAAAGTCCCTTAAAATGTGCCATACCTTGGAGATAAGCATATCCTCACCAAAATGGCAATAAATAACGGAGTTACAACCAACTGGAATAAAAATAATCCCTCGGTTCTCTTAACACCTTAAATCATACCCACTTCTCCATAAAATGTGCCATAAATGTGGGAAGTGGTTAGAAAACTCAAAAATATGCCCAACCACTTATGAATGTAAAAAAATTACATGTTAAAAATGCCTCATTAATTTTATTTCAACCTTAGAGGTGTTGAAATGTACTCCACATTCAATAATATTCCAATTGGAGTTCATTTCTCCTTGAATAAAATTTAACACTCCTCCATGATCTTCACAAAGACCAACCAAAGCTAAACATAACCTCAACTTCTCCAATGTGACTACCTTGGTCATCATCTAAGTAGGGTTTTGGATCATATGTATCTTCTCTATCTTCACCATATTTTCCTACAAACGTTTCTTGATCAAATGATACTACAACTATATGTTCTTCACCCTTGAGTAGAAAGTGGGGTCCTTGGCTAAATGTATATCACTCTAAATATCACCATGTAATCCCCCAATTTCCTACTTATTCCCCAACTCATTTAGTAACTATTGTAACTAGATTATCTCCTTACTAGCCTCTATAACATCAACATACTCAGCCTCTATGGTTGATAAATCCTCAAGCTTCTATTTCTTAGGAATCCGACTAACTATTATATCCCTAATAGTAAATACATAACCTATTGTAATCCTCTTTCTATCAACATCCCTAGCCATATCCAAGTCCACATAACCATGAAAAGTGGTATCTGATGTAGAAAAACATAATGATATACCCACAGTTCCCATCAAATATTGAAGAATCTTTTTCACTGCTTGTTAGTGCTCATAAATTGGATTACTCATGTACCTACTTACTAATCCCATGACATGGGAAATATCTATCCTAGTACAAACCATAACATAAATCAAGTTACCAACCACTGATGAGTAAGGTACCTTAGACATCTTTATATTTTCTTCTTTTGTCTTGGGACACTACTCCTTTGATAATCTGAAATAGCCTACCAAAGGAGTCCAAACTGGCTTAGCATCTTGCATACTAAACCTCTCTAAAACTTTCTTCACATACTCTTCCTAGGATAAGATTAACTTCCTGTCCTTCCTATCTTAGGTTATCCTCATACCAAGGATTTGATTTGCTACACCCAAATCCTTCATAGAAAAGAATCACCAAGCTACTTCTTGAGTACTTGAATCTGTTATATGTTCTTTCATGCAACCAACATGTCATCTACATACAAGCATAGGATAATATAATTACCATCCTCAAATCTCTTGACATACATATAATGGTTAGAATGACACTTGGAGTAACCCTGTTCTAACATAAAACTAACAAACTTCTTATATCATTGTCATGGAGCTTGTTTTAGGCCATACAAGCTCTTCTTTAGTGTATAAACCAATTTATTCTTTCCTTTGACCTCATAATCTTGTGGTTGCTTCATATATAATTCCTTTTCCAAATCACCATGAAGGAACGTAGTCTTCACATATAATTTTTCTAAGTGAAAATCCTCTACTATAACTATACCAAACACAATTTTAATAAAAGTCATCCTAATAATAAAAGAAAAAATCTCATCAAAATAAATACCTTTCTTTTGTGCAAACCCCTTGACCATAAATCAGGTCTTGTACCTTTTCTTTATTCCATCCTCTTCTTTTATTTTATATACCCACATATTCTATAATGCTCTCTTACCCTTGGGTAGCTTCACCAAATCCCACATCTAGTTTTCCATGAGATAACTTTGTTCTTCTTCCATGGCTTGGTCTCACTTCTTCCTATCATTCACCTGTATTGCTTCCTCAAAACATTCTAGTTCTCCACTAAATTTAAGTAAAAAATAACTCAAAGATGGGGGAAAATGTTTAGGAGCTCTTCATACCCTATAAGACCTTCTTACTATAGGAATTTGGGTTTCCTATGTAGGAGGTTCCTTAACTATCTCCTTGGACACCTTACCATTCATAATATCATCCAACACTGTGTACTCTTTTTGTTCATGTTCCTAAAATTGATCCTTATACATGACTTTTTATTTAAAGACAACATCCCTAGACTAGAATATTTTTTTCTCTAAGACTCCAAACCTAGAAACCAAAGTCATCCTCACCATAACTAATAAAGGTGTATCTCTCAGACTTAGCCTCTAACTTGGTCCTATCTTTCTTGGAAACATGAACAAATGCCTCACATCCAAAGACCCTAAGAAAATAAAAATTAACTTTCTTACCAAACCAATCTTCCCTAGGTATGCCTCCATCCAAAAGAATTGAAGGTCCTTTATTAATAAAATATACCACTATGTTAACTACTTCCACCCAAAACATTAGGGGCAGCCTTGCATGTAACCTCATTCTCCTATCACATTCCATGATTGTCTTGTTTATCCTCTATGACACTCCATTCTCCTCTGGCATCCCTAAAACCATCTTTTACCTATGAATTCTATTCTATGAATAATAACCATCAAATGCTTTGCTACAATACTCACCTCTATTATCTAACCAAAGTAATTTAAACTTGAGACCTATTTCATTCTCAACCAAATCGTTCCATCTCTTGAATGTTTCAAACACATCAAATTTCTTCTTAATACAATAAACCTAAACATTCCTAGTTGCATTGTCAATAAATGTAACATAATAATATGAACCACCAATATAAGATACCTAAGCTAGACTCCAAACATTTGAGTGAACCAACTCTAACGTATTCTCATTATTCATAGGTCTAACCCTTAGGAACTTAACTTGCTTCTACTTCCCATACAAAAAAATACTCAAATAATTCCAAATCAACCTATTTTAATTCAGGCTACTTATCTTTCAATATCTCTATGCCCTTTTGGCTCATAAGACTAGGCATGTAGTGCCACAAAGTTGCATCTCCATTTGGCACAACTAAATTATAGTGATCAACACTACTAATTAAATACAAAGTTCTAACTTTCTTACCTCTTGAAACCATGAGAGCACCCTTGGTAACATTCAAAGAGTCTATTGTAAACATCACTGAACAACCCTTACTGTCTAATTAGCCCACTAATTTTAAATTCCACCTAAAGTATGGGACATGTATAACATCTTTTAGTATCCATGTGTTCCCATTCTATATATTCACCTAAACACAACATTTTCCTACTATACTACATGGTTCATCATCACCAAGATAAACATGCCAAAAATCTCCTTGAACATAATCAGTAAAATGATGCCTATATAGGGTGGCATGAAAATAAGCCCATAAATATAATACCCAAGATTGAGAAACATTATCCAAGGAAATAATTAAATCATCCTAACTAATAGTACCTATTGTCATATTTAACTCCTTGGTATCCTCATGTTTGGTCTTCTTATCCCAAAGTTCCCAACATTCCTTCTTTGTGTGTCCACTTTTCCCTCAGTGCCAACACACCATATTGGCTCAAGATTTAGATCTTTCCTAACCCTTTGACTTTCCATAGTTTCTTTTGGTTATGTTCTTTTGTCTTCCTCTAGTCTCCACCATTAAATCATTCCCTAAAGATTATTCCCCAATTCTCTTCCTTCACAATTCCTCACTAAGAATCACACCTATAACATCCTCAAACTTTAAACTTCCATTGGTAGGGATGACATTACTCACATCCATAACTAGGATGTCCCAACTATTCGATAAGGAACACAAAATCAATAAAGCCTTAACTTCATCTTTAAATTTACTACCAATATAAGTTATCATACTCATAACCATATTAAAGTCATTCAAATGATTAGCTATAGAATCATTTTTAGACATTTTCATATTAAATAAACTTTTCATCAAAAACATTTTATTAGAGGTAGAGGGTTTTTCATATAACTCCCCTAATTTCTTCATCAGAATAAATATGTTTATCTACTCTAAAATATGGAAGGAAACTAAAGATTTAAGGCACAACCATATGGCTCCCAATAATTTCTTATTGAACAAATTCTAATCTACCTGATCCATACTTGGAGGTTATCCTACTTTCCCAATCAAAGGGTGATGAAGATCCATATGAAACAAGTAATCCTCCATCTACATCTTTCACAATCCAAAATTTTGTCCATTTAATTTTTTAGATGTAGATCTACCATTATCTACCATAGCTCCCTCTTAAGCTAATATCTTTCCCTGTGATTCACCACTTTAGTAAAAAAAATAAAGCTAGCTCTGATACCAATTGTTAGGAATAAGTGATTAATTAATTATGCAATAACATGCAACATAGAATTCATTCCTCAAAATCATAGTAGTAGAGACATATGGAAGAAAACTTAGATCTAAGTAAATACACACATAACACCAATATAATGTGGTTCACCCAATGTGGGCTATGTCCAATAAGAATATCTTTATAATATTATAACCAAGAGTATAAGACAACTCTCAAAAATAGACCTCTTATAAAAATAACTTTCTCCAACCTAAAGTCACATCAGAATTCTTGAGATGCTAAGCTATACCTTGGACCCAATCACACCGATCAAAGAGAGAATACAAAACTCAAAAATGAGATGTAAAATGAAATTATTAATGTGTTTCCCCTCACCCCTATGTATACTTTCCAAAATCCCTTAAAAATGCACCTTACTTTGGAGATAAGCATATACCCACCAAAATGGAAACAAATAAGTGATGTTAGAACTAATTGGGATAAAAATTATCCCTTGATTATCTCAACCCCTTAAATCATACCCACTTCTCCATAAAATGTGCCACAAATGTGGGAAGTAGTTACTATACTCAAAAATATACCCCACCATTTGTGAAAGTAAAAACTTTCATGTTAAAAATGCCTTGTTAATTTTATTTTAACCTTAGGGGTGTTGAAATGTGATGCACATTCAACAATGTGGTGATAAGATTTGAGGAACCAAGATGGTGTATTTAATTCATAATAAACATGATCAAACTCCTATAAATTCCCAAAGATCACCAAATTCCAAAAGGAAACTATAAGAGGAAAACCCTCAATTTGTAGTCAAGTAGCCCAAAATGATCACCTATAGTTGGATGACTACTGGAATGAGAAATTTAATTTTTTGGTGGAATGAAAGTTTTTCGAGAGATTTTTTTGAGTTTAGGAAATATATATACAAACTCTCTAACACTTGTTAGATACTATCAAAAGTCAGGAAGCCTTTTAAAGAGGTTTGAACCTCAAGGTTGAAGTCTAAGATCTCTAGTAAGCTTTTACATGCTTGTGCATGAAGTATGAGGGAAACAAGTGTAATATGAGGATTGATGGATTTTTAGAGGTGAATATAACTTTGGAAAAGGTGTTGATGAGATTTTGATTCAATATTATGAAGAAAGAACCTAAAAAATAGACATCTAGGGTCAAAAATATTAGACAACCAATAAAACCTCATGGTGAATTGAGAAGGTTATAGAATAATTTTTGGAGGAAATTTCCCATTGAATATATTTGATAAACATGTTATAATTTTTCATATACCTATTAAAGGTCATGCAACTATTTTGTAAAGACACTTGTATGGATATAACAAATACCCTTTTTGTAGGATTTCATGGTGAATTCAAGGTATAGAGATAGGTGAATAATTGAAAATTTATAAGGAGGGTGATATGAGATGTATTATACCCTATAGAGACATAAAATACACTCAATTTCCCTTTTAGGTTCTCTTTTAGGCCTAGACCATAAAGGTGATCTAGAGGTGATAGTAGAGAGATGACCTAGTCACCTAAATTAACAAGAATGACAGGTGTACACTACCTTAAAGGAATAAATAATGGTATAATATAATTATTTGGTCATAAAACATTCTAATAAACCTATTTTTATGTTTATATACAAGTTTTATATCCATGTAAGTGACTAGTACCAAGTCACTAGGCCTAGTTACCTAGTAGGCATATTTGACAAGCTAAGGAGGATGTCTCTTCCTGTAAAGAGGTAATAGAGCATGATGATGCATGGAGGTATAATGAAGGTAAATATGGAAAATTAGTTTCTATATAACTACTATTTGATATATTACCTTGTAAATCATCGTTTAACCACTAGGACACCTTGTATGAAGACCGCTATGCTACCAATTCAACACATGGGGAGAGTTATGAGATAATTTTCATACTCTCATGAGTTTTATAACTGATGGGTGATGGTACTTGTGGAATATACACTATATATATACACCATATTCTCCTTCTCCCTCTCATGTTATATAATTTGGGCTTATAAAACCATTGGACACATCCCTCAGTTGGGTATGAATAAATTCTGCCCATTTGTATCTTGAAGCATTTGAGCTAATACAAGTATTGATTCAGTCTTCTCCATATTGGTTTCTAGTGTGTTAAAAAATTATTTGATTTGCATTTTTGGTTGAATTATTTCTCCATATATAAGTCCTTACCTATCACCTATATTCTATTAGATTGATATTATGTAGTTCACATGATTTGTGAAGGTTCTCATGCTTATGCTTATAACAAACACTAATTGATAGTGTCTCTTATCAAACCTTTCATTAATTACCCTCATGTTATAAGAATTTGGAATGGCCTAATGTGTAAGTGTCCTTTTGGAGAGAGAGATACTATTAGTTACTATCCCTTGTTTCATCCATAAGTATTGTTGAGAGATCAAGTAGAGGAGACCTAATACATTGGTGCATCACCTCCTGTACTATAGATTTTTTCAGTTCTTTTCTATCCCTTTTCCTTAATAATAAAATTAGGCTTAGTGATTTGAGCATAAATGATGAATCAAGGGATCTATCCCCAAATCTAATTACTCACCTCATTCATTAGGCTACCCACACTTAGAGGTGATTCTATTGTATCAGCTGGATGAGGTAGGATTGAAACCCCTACCAAAAAAGTTAAATCTAGGTTGATAAAAAAATTTGGCATGCCTAGTGGGATAATATACTCATTTAATGGATAATTATATACGTTTTATATATTATATAAACCTTTGGATGTAGTTTTTATGAATACTAGTGGTGAATCCAAGTTAAATTAGCTAGTTTAAACAACCCAGGTACTTATTTCAAAGAATTATTAATAGTTTCCCTTGTTCTTTGTTTTCCTAATGATGTTTAATGGATATATATGGAATAAATTTATATTATACACATCCTTTTCAATAGTATCATGACCTGTACCAGCCATATGTTGAGTCATATAAGTCTTACCATGATTATATTTTTCCCCCACATAGTTATAAATAACAGTATGAGTAACCTTGCTATTATAAGTTTTATCCCTCCTTCCCTTCCTAACCACCCAATAAAATTAGCCCTTATAGTGAACTCTTGGACAAAAGTGACCTTACTCATAAATTTAATAATGAGTTGGCTACCATTAGAGGACAAGTAAAATTATAGCATCCTAGCCAATATTTTCAAGCTACACCTAGTTTTTCTAATGAGTGGGATGAAATAAAAGGCTTAATTCAAACCATTGGCAGTGAGTTATTATCTTTTTAGGAGTAGAAAAATCAATACAATCAGTCCTATGAGCCTCCTATTTCTCTATGTCAACCTTCTTAGACCACTCATCCCATGTCAAGTCAAAAACAAGAAGAGAGGAAGGTTGTAGAGGCTAAACCAATAAAATTTTCAAGTTTTAAAAGCTCCTCACCTCTTCCTCAAACTAAAATTACCCATGAATGTGAAAATATGAAAAGATAAAAAGAGGTTATGAGCACCAATCCTAGGAAGTTCCCAAGTTTTCAAATTACTCCACCCACCCCTCAAGTTGAAAGCACTCATCAAGATGAAGGTGTGTAAGAATTTGTATGTTGGTTTCCAAGTGGAAAAGAGAAAATAAACATGCCTTAACCCATAATTATTTCCCTCTTCCTCAAGATATGTTAGATGAAACCATTGATTCCAAGATGACAAGTTATAATAGTGCCTCTTCAACCCATAAACTCATTCAGAAGCATCCTATAAAGCCTTGTGTTCTTACTCCACTAGTTGTACATTCTTTCCCTCCTACCATCTCCCTTTTTCAAGGACCTATTGTATGGAGGGAAGATGAGGAGCATTTAAGTGAAGAGAAAGACTTTTCAAGAGAGGGTCATGAAGGCATGAACACATGGAAGCCTTCTTAGAACAAGTACCTTGGTTACAAAATGCCTAATCTTTATGTCATTCAAGTGAAATAACTAGACTTCCAAGAGGGACAGTTCATGTTAAGCAACATCTAGTAGTATCTAAAAATGTGCATCAAGATGTATACAATGAAGATATCCAGGTGATGATTATAGTTAATATATAGTTAGATAGTCTTCAAAATGATTTTAGTGGCCAAAACAAGGCAAGAATCCTAGAGGAACTCCCTTATTTCATTGTAAATGATGATCAAAATGGATAAATTCCATCTCATGAACATAGTCTTGAAGAAAAGGAGGATACTTAGATAAACCATGATTTTATTGAGGAAGTCCACATGGATTTAGAATTTATGGATATTTTATGTTTTATGGAGGAAGAGATTGATAAAATTATAGAAAATGATATTGATGAAGTCAAAGAAGAACCTATAATAGTGAGTGAAGTGGGAGTTCTTGGTGACCAAAAGAGACTTGATAAAGCTTGGCAAATAATTGTAACATATTTTCATGCAATATCTTGAAGATCTGGGTATGACAACTTTGGAAAAAGAAGATTCTATTATGTTTGATGAACTAAAAGATCAAAACAATTCTAGTTACACTAGTGGGTAGATTGAGAATGTTAATGAGGATATAGACCCTGGAGGAGATGATATCTTTCAAGAGGAACAAAAAGGGGGCACTATTCAACATGAGTTTATTGTGATAGTTGAGGAGGCTCATAATGACTCTTTTAAATGGGATAAAAACTATCTCGAGCTCTAAAAGTAGAGTCAAGAATGTGTGGACTCTATTTTTTCCCCATCCTTGTTAATAACACCATCATACCAAACTTCATGGAATCAAAAGAAGATCTAAATTGGTCAAAAGTAGATGGAGGATAACTGCAAGACTTTTTTGAAGTCCTAGATATGGGTTATGTGATTTTGTAAGGAGATCATGATTTGGCTAAGTCTAAGAAGGTAATCCTTATAAACATTCCATACCAAGAGATTACTACACTTGATGTGGACTTGTTTGACATCCCTAAAAATGGTTACCAACTCCTTGATCAATTTGTAAATTTTAAAAAGGATAACACTCACTAAAGTGAGCAATATGTAAGTTTAGATGAAGTGGTCATGGTAATTAGTATAATAGATATATATTTTGAGTGAATAGATTTATAGTTATACCAAGATTCCATTGATAAATATAACGTCTTTGTAGGTTTGTAACTCCTAGAGAAGAATATAAGAATGATAATAAAATTAACACTCATGTCAATGATCAATAAGAGGACCTCAATGAGGATTAGCATCAATACCTTGGGATTCTTCAATATGTTGAGAATATTTTTAGGCATGCATCTCCAAGTGAGAACATTGAGGAAGTGGTTGTGAAGGTTAGAGAACATTATCAAAAAATGCTAATCAAAGTATACTTCAAGAAGAACATGATAAAGCTTGTATGCAATATTTATAACTCCTTGAAGAGCTTGATTATCTTCAAGAAATGCATAAGTAGGATAATATCTCTCAAGGAGACATAGAGAACCAAGAATAACATTTCAATTAATTATTGGATACTGAGGTTGTGGTTGGCTTTAAATATCAAAAGGTGATTAACTTTAGAAGCTCTCTCACTAATAAAGAGTAATATGAGGTAAGTTCTAAACTTCAAGAAGAGTTTTTATTACTAGTGGATATATTTTATATTATTATCCCATTTTAGCACAAGAAAAGGATATTCCAAAGAAAGGAGGAAGTTGATCTAATCAAAAGGATAATTCCCAAACAATAGATTGCTTCTCATCACCTTTATCCACCAAATGAAGGAGACCTAAGAAGCTTTCCTTTTGACCTAGGTGGAGAATACCTATAGATCTATTTTATATATTACATTAGTCCTTGATTTTAAAAAGTTACTATAACACATTGTGTTGTCTTGTTAATTTCCTAGGCATTTATATGTTGGTGTTCTTTTTTATGTCCTTGTTGCGTGATTGATGAGGTTGTTTCCAATCCTTTAAGGCTTATATGGTTCTAAGTCTGATTATCATTCCTAATAAAGGGGTTATCTTATTTGAGTTATGATTTTCATTATGTGAATAATTTCCCCAAAGGATGAGATAGCTAGTGATGAGGCCAGGATATGCTCATTAAATGTACAATAAATGACCTCATCTTACTCTCTCTTTTTATTAAGTTTGACTGCATTTTGTGACTTTTATTTTGATCTGACATGAGTTAGGATGTAATTGTCCATCTTTTGTTGATTGTGATTCTAATGTTTAAAATCTTTGTAATTCCTAATAAGTGTTTAGGAAAATTCAAAGTTTTGTAATAAAATAAGTCATAATCAGGCTAAAGAACAAATATGAAGTGGATTGTATGTTTTTGGAAGCATTGGAATCAATATAGATTAGTTCTGGAACTCCACCACACTATTACAAGTTCTGTCACATTTTTGGACATAGTTCTAGAACTCTATATTTAGCTCTAGAATTATCTAAATTAGTTCTGTTACTCCTGCAAATAAGATCCAAAACATTCATGGTTAGAAATGGAATGATTTCATTTAGTTTTAGAACTCTTCTAAATTTCTAGAACTGATAAAGATCTATTCCAAATGGCCAGCGATCTATCAAATCAATGATCCCATTAATCAGGAGCAGACTTCTAATTTCCATAATTATAGATCCAAGACACTTATCACACAGCTGGATATATAGCCATGTTTTAATTCAACATCTATTTTGGGCATGATTCAGTTCCATCGTATCTGTAAAATAGTTACGACCATCAATGCACCACAAGAAGAAGAATATATGTACAGACCTAGAGAATATAAGAATAATGGTAATAATTGAATAATAGAGGGATAAGGATAGATTAGTATATTTTTGTAATACAGAACATTTTATCAATAAAATAGCCATTTCTATTTTGAAAGAGAATTAAGTTGTTCAATCCTATTTCTAGGTAGAGCAAGGGCCCACTCCTCCAAGAACTAGGATCTTCATTTTTGGTTGGTATTTATATTTTATTTTCAAAATCAAATAGGTAGATCTATTAAATTTATAAATGCTTTCAATACCATAAGTTAAATTTTTTTGTAGATTTGTCTTTGCAGGTGTTCTAGATTAAGTTCTCATTTCTTTGCAATCATTTTCCAAGCATTCCAAATTGTGTATTTAATTCTATAAAGTGTGTTTATTTCTAGCAAATTCATTTCTACAAAGTGTGTTTATTTCTAGCAATTTATTTTTGTAATGTGTGTTTACTTCTAGTAGATTTTCATAGTTTGATTCCAATAAAAATTTAACCAATAATTCCTTAAGACATTAAAGATCCCACAAAACAAAAAAATATACAAATACCTACAATCAATTACTAAATTGCTAAGATTATTCTTGTTTCATATATCTTTAGACACACCCCTAGTTTAATATGACATCAATAGAGAGTTGACCAAATGAAGGGAATAATGACACCCATCATTTTTGGCACCATTGTTGGGGACTCACTAGTTAGAATTTTCTAATTAGGTGGCAACAAGAGCAATAATCATACATTTAGTAATTGAATAAATATTTCCTAAGTTATCACAAAATTTATGAGTTGACCAAGAGACTCCAAGGGTAGATTTCTCCCAAAAATATTTAAACAAGAATTTCCATCATCCTCTAGTTTAAATAAGGAAGTTGACCAAGAATTGGAGGCACCATTATCTCCTACAAGACAAGAAGCAGAGTTGCCATCTTTGGAATTTTTGGATCAGTCACCAGAAGCAAGTAGAACTTTAGGGAGGAGGATTATTTCTCAAGAACCATTGAGGGAATGTTTTGATTCTCAATTGAGTAGTCAACCTCCTACTCCTAACTTTCACCATCCCCAAAGTAGACCACATACCACATTGACTGGGAGAAGGGACTAGAAAATACTAAAGAGATGGCACAAGAGGTTGGAAGAGAACCGTTAACTATCCCATTTAGTTAGAGGATGATGAAACCACTATGAAGAACATTTCACCTATAAACTTGTCCACATTTAGAGGAATGTCATCTAAGGATCTTGACCAATTTATGTTTGAGTTTAAAGTACTATGTTAGACTTATGATTACAAGATAGATAATCAAAAACACAAGTTGTTTCCATCTACCCTGATGGATGTAGCAATGAGGTGGTTTATGGGATTAACATCTAATTCTATTACCAATTGGGAATAAATGGAAACTATCTTCCTAGACAAATATCAATATTATTGTAGAGGAATAAATTGAAAGGAAGACTTTTTTAAAAATCAAACAAGAAGAGGATGAAAATATGGAAGATTATTTGGTTAGATTCCTCTTTATGAGTAAAATATGTGGATTTGTAATTCAAGAAGAATTAAGTAAAACCATTTTTCTCAAAGGTCTTGATGATGAATCTAGGGAAACCCTTGATTTAATTGGTGGTGGGAACATTGCTCAATTAAGAATGGATGAAATCATAGAAATTTGTAGAAACTATTCAAGGACAAGGGGTGGACCTAGAAAGGGAAAAATGGTTAAAAATTTGAATCTACATATGAACAAATTGATGGATGAATTGGAAAATTTTAAAAGAAACGTATTAGTTCAATTAACCTCCACCATGGATGGATTGCAAGCTAAATAAAATGCCCAAATTGAACCATTAGCCATGTATTGTCCTATATGCAAGAAGAAGCATGTAATAAGGGAATGTCCTTTGGATAAAATAGAAGTATGTCTTGTCTATGAATCTAATGAACATGAAAATCATGCTTGTTCTCTTCTTCCACTCATAAAAAATTAGCTCAAACAAACCAGTACATCATCCACCACATAAGAATTGAATTTTGTTTAGAGACAACCTAGCCAAGGGTAGTTTATGCCAATACTAGCTCATAATCCTTAGATGATGCCATGGGTAGCTCAAACAATACCACAAAGTTGGAGACAACCACCTTAGGCCCATCAACCAACATGGCATCCTTAAGATTGGGCAAGCCAATATTGGTATACTCAGGGACATCATCAACCTTGGGTTGGTCAAGGAAATCCTTATGCTTGGCCACAACCTAGATGGGGCCCTAGTAATTATGTGTAAGGGAAAACATATCCAAATCAGAACCAACAAGCCATAATGAGATCTCTAGCACAAAATCCATAGGCTAATAATGTAGTCCAAACATAAATGCTAGCACAACTAGTAGCAAACCCAAGAAACAAACAAATAACTCCTATATACAAAACAGAACCAGAAAAATTAGTTGATCTAAATGTAATAGATTGTAAAAACATTCAAACTAGATCTAGCAAAATAGTTAGCAATCCACCAGTTATAATTACTAAGATGATAGAAGAAGCTACAATCCCTAGTCTGGTTGTACCTAAAGAAGATGAAAAAGAAGAAGATAAGGAACTAGAAAGAAACCCTACTATGATTTCATTTCCAAAAAGATTTAAAGAAGCCATAAAAATTAAGGAATCTGAATTGGTACAGGAACTAAGAAGATTGAATATTGAAATACCATTGTTACAAGAAATTAAGGATATTCCAGAGTTGAACAAGTTAATCAAACTATTATGTTTTAAAAAACCTAGAAGAAATAAGTAGTACCCCAGGACTATTAAGGTAGAAGAGAAACTTACTAATTTATTAGTAGAAAAACTCCTACTTCCTAAATATGGAGATCATAAAAGCCCTGTTATTTCTGTCTCTATAGGGAATAAAGATATACATAATGTTTTGATTGATTTGGGAGTAGCTATCAATGTAATTATATTGGACACTTTGAAAACATTACCATTAATAGGCATATAACCTACTAACACCATATTGTAGATGGCAGATCAGTTTGTAGTAAAACTAGAAGGAGTTATTGAATATGTGGTAGTAATGGTGGAGTCATGGGAATATACAGTTGATTTCCTTATATTGTAGACAAAAGGTAAAACACTTGGTTATCCCATTATTTTGGGCAAACCATGGTTAGCTACAATTACTGCCTTGATTGATTGCAGGTTAGGTGATATGACAATTTCAAATGGTAAGAATTCTAAGAAAATTTCATTATATCCCTCTACACAACATTTTATTGATAATAAAGATAAATTATGGATTGATAATCTCGATATTAATGAGCAAAATCTATCTTCTTTGGCTATGATAACATTTTAGGATCATGTACGAGAAATAGAAGATATGGTTAATCCTCCATTGAATGTACACCAATTATCATTAGAGCAATCGGGATTAGTTCCAAAACCTACATAATATATTTTGTAAACATCACAGTTAGCTCTAGAACCACACCAACAACAATTCCTTGCAAATGAAGCTAATTTTTCTCTAAAGGAATGATATTTCTCTTTGGGAGAGGAAGGATCTGTAAATTTAGATTTACAGATATCAGGAGATGATGAAGAATTTATAACAAGTAGTAGTAGCAAGGATTTTGACCTACAACAAGATAAGTACCATAACTCTTCCTAATGTCCTTTGTCTAGCATTCTGTCTCAAGGAACTTTTGGAGATGTTGCTACATATCATATGTTGTTACCACATGCATGTCCACTAAACACCTTAATGGAACCCTTTCAATAAATTACTTCATCATATACTGGAACCAAACATGTTGAGATTCAACCAAGTAAAATTTTGAATATTAATAGTTGGTTAAAGAATGATGAAGAATCCAAACTATTTGATATTTTAAAGGATCATAGTAAAAATTTTGCTTGGGAATATAGAGACATGAAGGGAATTCATCCAATTATCTACACCCATTACATTTATATTGAAAACAATATACTAGTCAGGAAACTTTAGAGAAGGATTAATCCAACCTTAAGGGATATAGTCAAACAAGAAGTTGAAAAACTATTACAAGTAAGTTTTATCTACCCTATCTCGGATAGCTAGTGGGTGTCTCCTTTTGTAATTATCCCTAAAAAGAATGGAAAATGGAGAATTTTCGTTAACTATAGGGAACTAAACAAATTCACCCTAAGAGATTATTTCCCCTTACCATACATAGATCAAGTCTTAGACAACCTTTTAGGTAAACAATACTTTTCCTTATTTGATGGCTTTAGTGGATACAATCAAATCATATTTGCTACTGAGGATTAGGATAAAACTATATTTACTTGTCCATGAGGTACCTTTACTTATAGGGTATTTCCATTTGGACTATGTAATGCTCCATCAACCTTCCAAAGAGTTGTATTAGCAATTTTTATAGACCTAACAAATGATTATGTAGAGGTATAGATGGATAACTTTACTATGCATGGAGATACATTTGATGATTCCTTGAAAAATTCTAACTGAGTATTAGTAAGATGTGAACAACATCACTTGTCTCTTAGTCATGAGAAATTTTTGATGATGGTTGATGAAGGGATTGTATTAGGACAAGATATTTCAAAAAGAGGAAAAGAGGAATTCAGGTTGATAAAAAAAATCAAGATTATTTTATACTTGCCTATTCCTCAAACCCCCACATATATCAAGTCATTTTTAGGGCATGTTGGATACTATAGGGGCTTTATCAAGGATTTTAGTAAAATTGCTGCCCCCATATTTAATTTTCTTACCAAGGACTGTGAATTTCTTTGGGATGAAAAGTGTCAACATACTTTTGAAGAAATTAAAGAGAAATTAGTAATTGCCCCAATATTTAGAGGGCCTAATTGGGAGAAACCTTTTCACATCCAAACTGATGCCTCAAATAACTCAATTGGTGTAGTTTTGGGATAGAAAGATGAAGAAGGAAAAATGTATGCTATTTACTATCTTAGTAAAAATCTTACTCCCACTGAAATAAATTACACTACCATTGAAAAAGAATTTTTGGCTGTGATCTATGCAATTATTAAATTTAGACATTACATTATAGGGTAAAAAATATTTATACATATAGATCACTTAGCAATCAAATATTTAATGAACAAACTAGTGGTTGGAGGTAAAATAATTAGATGGTTATTACTTTTACAAGAATTTGATATTACCATTGTGGACAATCCAGGTAAATCTAATGTGGTAGTTGATTTCTTGTCAAGATTGACCACTACAGGGGAGCAGGATCCAGTCAAGGACAACTTTATAGATGAACAATTGTTAGCTATTTTAGATGATACACCATGGTTTGTTGACATGGAAAATTATCTTACAATAGGGAAGTTTCCTCCTTTCACCAAAAAATAAATAAAGAAGTTAATCAAAACCAGTGCACAGTTTAAATGGTTATATGGAATGCTATTTAAATGTGGTCATGATTTGGTTTTACGTAGGTGTGTAAGATAAGATGAAATATTTGACATCCTCTGGGCATGTCATGATGAACCAAGTGGAGGACACTATTTAGTGAAAAGAATAGCTCACAAGATACTTGGCACTAGTTACTATTGCCCATCTCTATATAAAGATGTGAAGAGATATATCAGGTGGTGTGATCCTTGTCAAAGGATGGGATAACCAACCTTTACCAATGAAATGCCTCTGCAACCTCAAGTAGTGATTCAACCATTTGAGAGATGGGGATTGGATTTTCTTGGACCCTTTAGTCCTCTTTCATAGGGAAAAGAGCTTATTATTGAGTGTATTGATTATGTGACAAAGTGGGTAGAAGTGCAGGGTTTAGCAAATCCCACTAAAGAAGTAGTTACTGATTTCCTTTGGCACAAAATTATGGTAAAATTTGGATCACCAAGAAGCTTAGTTTCAGACTAGGGACCACAATTTATGTCCAATATGATCCAAGATTTCATAATATATTATTAGATAAATCATAGGAAGTCATCTCCCTATCACTCACAAGAAAATAGACAAGTTGAAGTAATAAATAGACAATTGGCAAACATCCTCACTAAAATAGTTGAATCAAAAAGAAGAGATTGGGTAAAGAGACTACCTGAAGCTGTCTGGGCTTACAATATAACTTGGAAAACCGTAATAGGGTTTTCACCATATGAGTTCATCTATGGTAAAAATCCCTTATTACCTATTGAGTTTGAAATACAGACATTGAAGACAACAACTAAGGTGGGAATTAAAGTAGATGTAGCTCAAAAGGAGAGAATCCTTCAACTCAATGAGTTGGATGAATTGAAAATGGAAGCACTTCACCAGATAAAGATAATCCAAGATCAAAGGAATCAATGGCATGATTCACATGTCAAGGAAAGGCAATTCAAATTAGGAGATTGGGCATTGCTATTTGATTCTAAGTACCAAAAATTCAAAGGTAAATTGAGAACTAGATGGTTGGGACCTTATCAGATTGAGTAGATATTTAACAATGGCTCTATTCAGTTAATTCCCATTGATGGTAGTAGAATAATACTCTTGGTTAATGGACATAGGATAAAACTTTATATGAAGCCTCCTACTAAGGATGAATTCTTGAAGTAGATTGAAGCAAACAAAGAATTTGATCATATGGAAGAACCCAGTTCTTCCAAAATGATCAAATAACTAGATGAATAGATCCAAAATAAAGGGAAGAGGATGAAAACTAGTAAATGGCATTCTCTTCCCAAAAATAAATCTCTCAAAGATCAATTGAAAACCAGTGATGGAAGTTGATCTCAAATAAATAGATAATTCAAAATAAAAACTTCTTTGGAATTCTAACTTTTTTTTAACCATTTTTCTTTTTGTTTCATATTTTTAGGAATGATGAGTCATCATGATGGAGGAATTACATCATTAAGGATGGTAATTATGCTTTTAACTTGTTAAATGTTAGATTGAAAGTTCACATGTGTGATTAGACTTGATTTAAGAAGATTAGTATGATGAGTCATCTATTGTACATCATGATTAAACATGAGAAATTATGAGAAGGATATTGATGGAATAAATTGGTGGGATAGTTATAAAGAATCATTATTATTATTATTGAATCAACAAATTAAAAAATAACTACAAAAAAAATTCAAGAGAGATACAATGAATTAAATTCATCAGTTCCACAGTTGAGTACAATAGTTCCACAACCAAATTCACTAATTTTGTAGCTGAGTACAGTAATTCCATAGCCGAATTCACCATTTCTATAACCAAAGTCATAAGTTCCACTGATAAGAGAAATGATCTTCAACTAACCCACCTAAGACTAAAGAAGAATGAATCATGGGGATTAGAAACAAGTCAGAACTAGAGGAGGCTACCCAGTTCCTTGTAGATGAAGAAGTAGCAACTATCTTTCAACAAGTAAGATGGCTGGAGTTTATGAGGAAATTCCCCAAATATACCAATGAATTGGTAAGAGAATTTGTTATCAATTTAGAGAAAACAAGGATAAATGTTAGGAAGGTTTTCATTCCTTTTTATATGAATGTAATAAGTGATATATCTAGAATATCAATGGTGCATGTCCCAAACCCTGTCAAAGTGATATTAAAAGACTTGGTTGAAACCCTACTAAAAGAGGGGGAAGCTGAATCCTAGTATATTTACAACACAAAGAAAATCATCAAAGGAGTTAGAAGCACTAGCTTGCCTAAACCCTTTGATAGAGCAGCATTTTGGATAGTTAAGTATTTAAACTATGATGGACAATTTGGGTCAGTTGCTAAAGAAGTCCTGAAAATCCTCATATACCTTAGATATGGAGCTGAAAAACTAGAATATATAATAAACCTTCTAGGGTTTCTTTTTGACTCCATCCATATAATGGCCTAGAGGTATTCTTGGGGTGTAAGAACAAATAGACATTATGGGTTAATTTATTTAGTGTGCCAGCACCATTTCCTTTCAAAGAAAAATGGGGAAGAAATGTGGGAAAATTTTCTTGGCAAGTTTATGCAAAACCCTAGTATTCTCAAAAGAGTAATAGTAACTCCTCATGCCCCTTTAATTCATTTGGAAACTAATACCACTGTTGAGGAAAATAAATAACTAATAGGAGAGGAAATACCAAAAATAAGAAGATATGGAAGAAGAACTAAAACTGCAGACCATATTGTGCCTGCTCAAGAAATTCCTTCTTCTGTAGAAGCTACAAAAGAACTCATACATGTCTTTGACAATGATGGTTCACCTAGTCCTGAGAAAGAGGTGAAAATTAGAATAATATCTAAGAGGAGACCCATTTCTTCACATTTTGAGGCTTCTCAAAGAAGGAGAAGTCATAAAAGGTCTAAAGAAATTACATATCAGATGAAAGAACAAGAAGAGCTAGAAACTGAAGCTGCTGATATTTTGGGCAGCATGACCATGACACCTCCTGGACCAAGCCAAATAGAAAAAGAGAAATAATATGAAATATTTTAGGGGCAAGTTTTCAAAGAAATGGGTGAGACAACAACACCATCACATGCAAAAGATGAACATGCATCTCGGAAAAGGAAAGGGAAATCCCCTTTGGTGGAAGAAGAATGCTTAACTCCCCAAGAAATTTTAGAAAATGAAAAAAATTAGCAGGTTAAATAGGATCTATTTTTGTCTAGAGAAGAACTCATTATCAAGGAAAAGGATGAGGAATTGAACTTACTCAAACTCAAATTAGAACAGAGAGAAATGCTCCTTAAAGAATTAACAAACTAGTTCATAGCCAAGACTAAGGAATTAGCAGAGATTAAAAAGGTAATTGATGGAGAAAGAGGAAAAATGTAAAATTTCAAAGAGACAGACCACTATGTTAATAGTCTCTGCATAGACTAAATTTACTTATCTACCACTCAAGCAGTTATGGGATGATACCTACAAAGCACTTAGTGTAGTCAAGAAATCCAATAAGGACATGAAAAGCAAAATGGAGGAAGAAAAGAAAGCAAGGAAGGAATGGGAATAAAAATTTTATAAGGAGGAAAAATATAAATATAAATATCTTATGAAAATACAAATAGTTTGCATGATGATTGATAAAGTACTTGCATGCAGAAGACCTTATCCTACATATAGTATGTTTTTAGAGGAACAATTCATTCGTTGGCAGTTGGCAAGTAGCATGTGGCCTTCCACATGAAATAAAAGATGAAGCTAATTTCTTCATAGCCTACTCCTTAGCCAATATAGAATAGAAAAATATTATTTGTGAATTTTACCTCTGAAATTTCATGTTGGAAAATAATTTAGGTTTTATGATCAATTTGTATGTAGGGGAAAGCTAGATTAACGCATTTGTCTCTATTCTTCAAAATTAGATTGCATGAAAAGAGAGGGAGTCAGAGCATCTATTAAAGGCTAGTTCATTTGGTCTATATATGAGAATTCATTATGGAAACCCATTCAACTTTTCTTCACATTTCCAATCCCATGCATTTAATGGAAGATTCAAGGAACCTTATCTTGCCAATTTATAGAAAAGCATTAATGCCTTCACCTCTTATGAAGTTTTTTTTTGATAATATATATGATGCTTGTTTGAAAAGATGGGAATTTCTCTTAGTGGCATTGAAAATAAGGGAAGTAATATCCCCTTCAAATTTGATCTGGAGGCTAGAAATGGCAAAATCTTTATGCACAATAATTCCTCAGATCAATGAAACTCCCATGTGCATATGGATAGGAATGCAGAAAAGGCCACCTCTACTTGTATAATCAATAGTTTTCATGCATACCATCTTATAAACATAAATAATAGGTGTAATGTGGTCATAAATAACCACAACATATTCATACAACTCACTTAATACCATCATAGTTGAAATCAAGCTCGTGTAAGTCCTTCTAAGTCACGAAATGCATCCAAACTTCTCTTAGGTTCCTAATACAGTCTATAAATAGTTTAAATGACATATTCATTGGTTAATAAGTGTATTTATAGGGTGAATGGTCACAAATAATCTTTATATATATTATTTGGGTGAGTTCACTTTTTGACAGTGCCATTTATTTCCAAAATTAAAGGCTAACCTCTATGAACAAACGTTAAGAATACTAATCACTCAAAACCCTCCTTAAACCCTAGCTTCAACTCAATGGGATTAAAAGTAAAATAAATGGATCCAAATGTATTACATTGACATGGAAACACCTAGTTCATGTTATAGACTCTAATAAGGGTATTTGAACTTAGTTTGATGGTATGATCACCTATACAAATGTGAGAAATGTTGGGTTTTGCATAGGTTTCAAGAAAAACATAGGGTTTTAAGCATGTGAATGGTTAGAGATCATAGATGAAGGTGTTTTTTATTGTTTCAAAATCCCTTATGTCCAATAAATCCATTCATCTTCCCATGAAAGTGCTTTTATAGACTAAGAATGCAAGATAGTCATAAGGTGTTGTGAGAGAAAAGGTAGGGAAGTTGAGTGGTTAATGCATTTGACAAAGGATTTATAATTTTGTTAAATAATGATGATCTTATGAATCATGATTTAACTATTAAATGAAACCTTAAAGTGTCAAAAAAATAATAACATACACAATTAAAGTCCATGTAGACCCTAAACTATCATCTATAGTTCTATCATGCCAAAATGGAGAATGTAAGTGTATGCATTTGTTAGAAGTTATAGAGATGTTTTGAGGATGAATTAAAATGAAAAATTCTTAATTTATAATTTATATCTTATGGATAATTATCACACTCTTCTACATCTTATCACACCCAAATAACTTTCTTGAAATACGTCTAAAGCATTCTCTCAAATGTGCATTTCTAAGCAGATGAAGAAAAGATGTTTGTAATGATTATAATGAAGCACTAGAAACTTTTAGAGACTGAAATGACATGAATGAGGTGTCTAATCCAAATAAAAACCATAAATATACTTTAAAACTCTAAATAAATTCATTCTAATGGTGTTTAAAGTCCAAGAGGCCTAATGAGCTTATGTAAGTTTGTGTGTGCAAAGAAGGAAAAGGGGAACATGGTGATGAGTTTTGAGGAACCAAGATGTTGTATTGAAGTAATAAGAAACATGAACAAACTCATAATAATTATCAAATATAAAAAAATTCCAAAAGTTAAATATAAGAGGAAACCCTCAATTTTTAGTCAAGTAGCCCAAAATGATCACCTACAAGTGGGTGACTACCAGAATGTGAAGTGCCCTCTTGTGGTGGAATGAAAGTGTTTCAAGATGATTTTTTGAGTTTAGGAAATACATATACAAACTATAAAACACTTTAAAAATACTATCAAAAGTCAATAATCCTATTGAAGAGGTTTGAACCTCAAGATTGTAGTATAAGAGGTCTAATAAGCTTTTATAGGCATGTGCATAAAGTGTGAGGGAAGCAAGTATATTTTGTGGTGAATATGAGAAGTGATGGATTTTTATATGTGAATAAGGCATAGGTAAATGTGTTCATTATATATAGATACAATATTATGAAGAAAGAACCTAATAAATAGACTTCTAGGGTCAAAAAGATTAGATAATCAATAAACCTTCATGGTGAATTGAGCAAGTTGCAAAATATTTTTTGGAGGACATTTCCAATTGAATATATTTAATAAACATGTTCCAATATTTATTAGACCTATTTAAAGTCATTCCAGCCAATGGGGAGCATTATTATGATTTTAATCCTAAAACCTCTCTCTTGACCTAGTACACCAGGTATGTTAACCTAAGAAGCTACATTCTCATGCTCAGAACTTCATGAAGGTTTTGCATGGGATCCCAAGGAGTTTGAATAAAGTGGAGATGGTTTTTTAGTTCATACTCTTGGTATTTATTCCCTCATCAAACCTAAAAAATATTTGAATTATCACTAAGAGACCAACTACCTCAAAAGTATTATTGGCATTGTGAAAGAGCTTGAGAGAGCATAGTCTTTTTTTTGGTACTTAAATAAGGTTTTTAATGTGGTTTATTGGTGTTTTTATATGATGGAGATGTCATAAAAATACCACCTTATGGTATTAGGAAGGAGAGAGAGGATATGTTCTCTATGAATAATCCTTAAGAGATGAAGATACCTAAAACTCATGCTAAACCCTGTTAAGAACCCGATGGAGAATAACATCATAAAAGTGCATCCAAATACATTGAATTGGTATTGGAAATAACTAAATAACATCTTAAAGTTTGATAAGGTTCTGATCATGTAACTAGTTTGTACAGACACATATACAAATGCAATAAAAACCATATTTTTATAGGATTTCATGGTGAATTCAAGGTACAGAGATAGGTGAAAACTTAAAAATTAATAATGAAGGTGATGTCAGATGTATTCTACCCTATCAAGAAATAAAATACGCAAAAAATTTATATAAAAACCCCACTAGATTTTACCAAAATATAGTAATTTATTTTTAAAATTAATTACACATATTCATCTTATACATTTCACCATGACAAATCTAATTAGTGATCTTTACCTAAATACATTCATTTATTTAACCAATAGGTTTATAGATAATCCACATACCTAAGGATCACCATGAGAAGATATAAAAATCATGAACAATGTTGAATAAATAATAAATACTACATTTAATTCATTAATGAAATAATACAAATTTAGCCATGATTGATACAACATTACAACAATGTTGTAGAAGTATAATGAATAAATATTATAATTTTTAGAAATAAATAATATCTTAACTAATAAAATATGATACAAATCTCAACAAAGCATGATTCTCCATAACTAAAGAGTCTCCATGACTTAAGTAGCAATTTATAATCTCAGGTGTAGTCTCTAGTGTAGAATTATAGTCATATAAAATTTTCAAATTGGTAGCTTGAGGGTGGCTTGTGATACACAATCCATAAGACCCTCTTGCATGCTCTCATAACCCTTTCAAATACATTTTTTCTTATAAATAGTCATCCATAAACTTTTAAGACCTCATTCCAGCTCAACGAGGCTACATTTACCATGCCAATTCCATCCCCTAGGTCCTAAACTTGTAGGATAAGAGTTTTGGGGTTGGACTATAACACCAGACCCTAGGGTGTCCTATTTTTGGCACTTATATCCAATCATATTTCAATTCTAAATGACTATTCCTTTTAATTCCTATTCTTTATTGTGTCAGCCTAACATGAATATATTTAACTCATGACTATTATATCTCTATAAAATCCCATTCAAAGTTCATTTAGAAGGGGTTAGAAAATATTACAAAAGCAACCAGGAATACAAGAAAGACCACTAAGGAAAATTTCCCTATTCTTTACATACAACCATCCAATATCGATACCATCATATTCAAACCCTCACACTAGTCTCTATCCACCTCAAGCACTCTTAATTTGACATTTTTGTATCCACATAACACTATTTTAGAAAGCAAATCAAGTGGGAGAACTACATATGGATTAATCCCTCTTCAGATTATTGTTATGTAGGTAGTGTGCCCATACAATGGGTGTGGATACACATTCAATGTATCTAACACACACTAACACCCCCCCCCACCTCCCCTCTCACTCAAGTTTTATCAAGCATAATGAAGTTCTAGGGTTTCAATATTGAATCATCTCTATAAGAAGCTTCATCAAGATTTAGAACTCAAAATTTCACAAGTAGACTCACATAGGGACAACAAAAAAAACCAAAAAACTTAGATCTTTTAGACCAATTTGGACAAAAATGATAGGAATTATATTATATCATTAGAAACCAAAATGACCTATTTTCAATGCTCCTATCTTTTCATCAAAATAAAGCCAGATCCATGTTCATGACACTATCCTAGTCTTACATAGCCAATTTTAGCCTCTGTCTCAGTCCAATTTTAATCTATTTTATAATTTTCCTCTTTCATTACTATTTTTATAAATCTACAAAATTCAAATAAATTATACAAATTAGTAATGTGGTTATTTCAATATTATTTACTGGTTTATTATTCTAGACCCTTAACCAAATTTGGAATAAAACTCTAATATTCCCAAAATAGTTAAATCATTTAGTAAACCCAACTTACTTTGTTTATGCATAAGAAACCATAAAAACCCTAGGTTAAATTCTTTGATGATTTTTCCAATATTTTTTTGATTTTCTCTACATATTTTAAAACAAAAATTCACATTTTATTTGTAAATTTACCCTAACAATTTTAAAAATAATTTAATTCAAACCCTAGTTTCCTATACTAGGTCCCATTTTTTCTAGTATTTTTCTAATTTGTTTCAACATTTTTAAATAAAAAATTCACATTTAATTTTTAAATTTACCTTAGTAATTTTAAAAATCATTTATTATAAACCTTGTTTGAATTTACTAGGTCCTTTTGTGCACAAAAACCTTAGAGACCCTATAGAAAATTTCTTACTAATTTTATAAATATTTTTCTAATTGTTTACCTACATATTTGAATTAGAAATATACATTAATTTTTAAAATTCTTTAGTAATTTAAATTGTGAATCTAGGAATTTGACTCAAGATAGGATGGTTAGTATGGTGTTAGTTCCAAAATGAAAACAAAATGAAAGAAACACACTAACTAGCATAACATCTCTAGGCCTAAACACTAGGGAGAGCTTAGTTAACAAACGTAAATAAAACACACAACTAAAATGAAAAAAAAAAAAAAATCCTCGTTTACCTTTCTTTGATGCACTTAAATGATTGTTGTAGTGGCTTGGGTGACTTGTGCTCATGAAGTCCTTGGCAATGAAAGCTTGACTACCTCTATCTCTCCTTGGCACCTTTGGCTTATGGCTTGGCTTGGCTTGGATTGAAATAAATTTGGCATGGTAACACTAATTTCAAAAAAAATTGGAATTATTGGTGCATTATAACTTTGCATTATCAAGAATTAAAAATAATGTTCATGGTTTCTCTATTTATAGATTTTTTAGAATGTCTAAAATCAACCTGAATCATCCATCCTAAGATTAAGATGTGTGGTTGAGGATTAATCCAATTTTTTTGAATAAAGTTTATAATTATCCTCATCATTAAATTATAATAAGGGGAAATTAATAGGCATAGAGGGCATCATGAAAAGTATTGATGAGTCATGGAGAGCATGAATCTTGATATTTGTGGCATTTGTGGCTTAAGTATGTCTTCCCAAGAAATGAGGTCACTTGATGATGTAGATATTCAATATTCATTTCCAAAACAAATTATTCAACAAGTTTTCATGGATTTATTAATTAATTTGGTTTAATTATCTCTTAAACATGTTTAAACACTTTGTGCACAAATTACCTAAATTGATCAGAATGCCTTATTATTAGTCCCAAATTTTACTAGATTAGAATTAGAAGTCAATGTCAGATGCATTGGATACATTATCCCATTTAGGATGTTACTAATATAAAATAACAAAGGAACATGTCTCATGTAAAAGATTTGATAAGAAAGAGCAATCTAGATCACCCAGGTAACAAATTGGCATTTTGACATGAAATGATCTGATCTAAGTTAGTTGGCCCATAAATTACATTGCCCCATTTAGGGATACCCTAGTCAAAATTGGCACTTTAATATGTCAATTTCACATCATTTAGTATATTTTAGTGTTTTTAGCTCAAATTATGTATTTTGGGTGAAAATTGATCAAAAGCCTAGTTGGAGGTCATTGATGGCCAAATTTAAATGTCTACGATTTGCCTCTATTTGGGAAGATGTTACAAACCATAAGCAAAGCAATGTATTCCAAATAACGTGAGATGGATTGTATGCCAAATAGAATATTATGGTTAAAGAACAAATATCCAAATGGTTTTGGGAAGCCCATGATGATACCCGCTTAAGGGAGTGGCTGTTACATTTATTAAAGGATGACCCCTTGAAAAGAAATAAGAAGAAATGTGTAATTAACCCATGGTTAAGATTAATCCAAATGAGAAAATGCTTAAATAAATTGATGTAAAAAAGATACTAATTTTCCCAAAGGTAGTTATAATTAGGGATAAAATTCAAAATAATGATTTTCCCATATGTGGTTATAATCATTAAGCAGACTTGGATTGGGTAAAGATGAGTATGCCTCAGTTAGGGTTGATTATCCATCATAACTCAAGGATATAACCTAGAACATAGATTAAATATGAGTAGGTGTAAAGTGATGAAAGAGATGAATAAAAGAATAATATTGATCAGTGCGAATGATTTAGTTATACCTACCAATGAGGAGATGCTCATCCTTATTATCAATAATATAACTAGAATGGTCAATGGGTTAATTTGATCCAGGGTGGGATGGAAGGATTTTCCAAGGTACCAAGGAGAAACTTCTACATCTCCATTTATTTTAGAACTTATTGAAGCTAATTTTTTCTTTAACATGTGATAGTAGGCATCATGATAGAACACCATGAAGACTTGGCCAAAAAATGCATAAGGACTCACTCCTGATCCAATAAACACTTGAAAATAATGCACCAATGATAGAAGCCATGATGAAAATGTAAACATATGAATATGGATGGATTCAAGTGTAAGTGTGGGAAAGGAATCACCCAATAAGCACACATAAACTGAATCAAGGCAACAATGCCATAAGTAAAAAAAATAGGTAGATAAACAATCAAAATAAGTAGAAACAAACAAGCAAACTAATAATACAATAGAAACCATATAAACATTGCCCCAAGAAAATAGGTGAAAACTAAATAAATGAACAAAATGGGGGAATAGAAGAAAAGGAATGGGTTGGCTAAGCTATCTCCATATGCACTAGGCAATTGGATGTTGCCTACATAGTTATATGGATATAATATCCAAATAAAAACTTCAAGCCAAATGTAGTTCTCCTAGGGAATGGAAAGAATGTGATAAATGATGAAAAAAATAGAATATATGTGAGAGAAGAAGAGGAATGGTCTTAAAAAATGGCAAGTGTGTGAGAAAAAAAGGCCAAAAAAGATGGGGAAACTAAATGACAAGTGATGTGCTTGCAACTTAGTGAGGGTTCACGGAATCCTTAAGGCAAAAAAGTGGTCAATGTTTTTGTTCTCTTCTAACAAGTTTTAAAATATTTTTGGAATTGTTTTGGAGTGTCTCAACTCAATCAAGAATGATGAAACACAAAATAGTTTAAGATCACAAAATGATAAGAGTGTGGCTTAGGTTTCTCACAAAATGGTGAGAGTGTGGCTTAGATTGCTCACAGAATAGTGAGAGTATGTCTTAGGTTACTCATAAAATGGTAAGAGCATGGCTTAGGGTGATTAAGGTGACCTCAACAAGTATCAAGCACTACCTACATAGTCTTAGAGTAAGACCTCAAGTCATCATAGTTTTACCATTACGGTGGAGGAATTTGACTAGTGTTACAGTTAATTCAAATAAAATAGGAAAAATTGGTAAAAAGGTATAGTACGACATATGAGGGGGAAATTTGATATGTCAAGGCTTAATGTTACCCTTAGTTTTCCCATAGGTAGTTATAACCAAGACATAATGGCATAGATCAATGGTACTAATTTTTTCAAAGGTGGTTATAATTAGTAGCAACATCAGTGGTAAGAAAGGAATAACAAATAAAGGATGAAAATATAAAAAAATTTGTCATACTATCCTAAAATATGATCTATATCTAAATTACTTGAACCAATTTATGAAATTGATCAGATACCTTGATACTGAAATTGCATAATGAATGGTAAAAAACCAAGGTCAAATGAGATAGGCTCTAGAACACACTAGGTCAATAGAATGAAAAGGTAAAGTGGATAAGGCTAAGAGGATGGATAAGGATGATATTTGTATAAATAAGAATAGTGATAAAATGGTATAACTAAAATATTCCTTATAGACAATAAAACTTAGTGCTCAAGTATAGTACCACTTGAGATGAATAATATTCATTAGCTCATAAATTTCATATCTATCTAGTATGGCAAGATTATATGCTCTTGATCCATAATCTTTAGTAATGATAAAAGGCCCTATCTAATTTGGTTTAAATTTCCATTTATGCTTCTTCTCAACTATGGTATTCTTTTGGTTTTCTTTAAGAATAAGATCACCAAGTTCAAATATTCTATACTTAACAGATTGATTATAGTGGATTTTGAGTTGGTTCTAATATGATTGAAGATTGTTGAGTGCAACTATGAATTTTTCATTAAATAGGTCTAGCTCTTATAGGCGAGTTACTCGATAGTCATGATCATCTAGGACATGCTTGAAATATATGTATAGTGAAGGAAATTCAACCTTAATGAGAATGATGGCTTCAGTACCATAAAAAATTGAGTATGGAGAGGCTCTTATGGGGGTACAATAATTGTTGTAGTATGCTCAAAGGGTAGGGAATATTTATAAGTGTCAATCATGACCAACATCATTTACAATATTTTTGAGAATATTGACAATGGTTTTTGATGAGCTCAGAATATGGCTCATTATTGACATAATATTTACCTCAATCCATCTCTCGAAGGATATTATCTCATGCAAATCTTAGATTCTTATATAACTATTACATGGAAAATAGATATTTGTCTTATTTATATTGAACCAAAGACTAAACCTTTACTTTGTCATTAATGTCTAATACATAACATGTTTTAGTGATATTTACTGTGAAGAATGCTCAAGAAAAAGACACAAGCTTATTTCTACAGACTCTACAGGCTTATTTCTATAGACTCTATAGGCTTGTTTCTACAGACTCCATAGGGTTATTTCTATGGACTCTGTAGGCCTATTTCTATGGACTCTGTAGGCTTGTTTCTATGGACTCTATAGGCTTATTTATACAGACTTTGTAGTCTTGTTTCTATAGACTCTATAGGCTTGTTTATATAGACTCTATAGGCTTATATCTATGGACTTCACAGGCTCATTTCTATAGTCTCAATAGGCTCATTCCTCTCGACTCTGTAGGGTCAATTTTGAGAATTCTATAAGGACAAATCCATAAATAAGAAGCTAGATGCCAGATAGGATAAGAAAGAACCATTCCAGTTGGAATCAAATAAGGAAAATAATTGCCTACTATTTTGAAGGACTTGCTTTTGATAAACTTGTATGTAATTAGATTTTATGACTATTATAGGATAGGATATTTATTTTATCAAAATAATTAGATCTCTTGGAAATCCAATCTCCTATCTTTGGATGAAGGGATCAACCAAGGAGTCCTATTCTTTTACATCCTATTTTGAGTTGATTATATTAGTATAAATTGTAAGACTTTTGACTATGAATATAATAGAAGATATAGAGAAAATAGAGAATCAAGAATTAGATATTATAAAAGCTTATAGGTTTTAGCCAGATTGTAATCATTTCATTTCTATGAATTAATACTTTAGTTTTTGGCATTGACTAATCTTTGTTCCTAAGTCTGAGAGGAGCAAGGACCCACTCTCCTTGGAACCAAGAACTATGTACGGTATTTATGTTCTATATTATTAATTCATTGTTATAATTAATTAGAATCTTGTTACTGTTTGCATTTATTTATAAAAACATAAAAACAAATTCATAGTTCAAAAAGAGCATTTTCTTATTTCATTTCTTTTCTATGCAAAGTATGTTTTCTTTTACAATAGAAGAGTGAAGAAAATTTCCTTTCATAAGTAGGAGTGTAAATTTACTTTCCTTGAAAACGTAAAATAGGAGTGTCATCTTTTACTTCCAAAAAAAGAGTGGATTGATTTGATTTTTTTCTTTTTTTTAGAAAAAGCATGAATCACTTAGTTTAGGACACATTCCTTTCTTTAGTCAAAGTTAGAATAGGATCAGCAAGCACCTCCATAAGCAGCCTTCTAGATTTACCATCCCATACCTTACTATAGATAGCTTTAAACACCAGCCTTAGTTGATAAGACATCAATTGAATATTGATTAATTGAGGAGATAGATGACACTCATCATTTTTTTTGCCCTTGCTGGGAAACACAAGGTGTTAATAAGGTAATAATTATTGGTCTAAAGTGAAAAACAAAAAAATTGTAAAAAAAATTGATGTACCATCCTAGATATTCTAAAGGACAATTTATTCTAAAGTTTCCACCAAGAACACAAGTGGACACTCCTTCAACATCTCTAAGTAGTGAACCAGAACACACAAGTGAAACCTATTTGCAAGAATCTTCTGAAATTGGGATAGAAACCATGACATTGCCACATGCAAGCCCCATAGGACAAATTCCTCAAGATCAATCTCTTGTAGGTAGACATTATTTAGAAATTGCCAAAAACTTAGGAGAATCATTTCAAAGATCCATAGCTGAAGAAAATTCTAAGAACTTAGAACAACCCATAATTGAGACCACAAACATTTAGTGGGAAGATCATCCCAACTTTAAAATATCATTAGAAGAAGAAATGGCTCTCCAACAAAATCAATAATTCGCACAACCAGGAAGGACTTTTTCCTTTCCTATTGTTGCAGATCCTAATGATCAAACCCCCATGAAAAATATTTGACTAGCTAATCTACCAAATTTTTGGGGATGATTTATAGAAGATCTTGATCAATTTTTTTTTGAGTTTAAGGTGCTATGTCAAACCTATGATTACACAATTGATAGTCAAAAATTAAAAATATTTCCCTCTACACTTAAAGATGCAGTTATGAGATGGTTCATGGGTTTACCTATCAATTCTATTAGAACATGGGATGACATGAAAATATAATTCTTGAACAAATACCAAGATTACTATCGAGTGTGAGAAAGAAAAGAGGATTTCTTCAAAATCAAATAGAATGAGGATGAATCTTTAGAGGATTATTTGGATAGATTCATGTTCACTCATAAAACAAGCAATTATCCACTCACTAAAGACATTCAAAAATTAATTTTCTTGAAAGGATTGGCTGAAGAGACTAGAGATGCCTTAAATCTGATGGGTGGGGGAGATATAAATAAGTTGGCTTTCGATCAAATTTCTAATCTTTATACCAATTACTCTCGAATGAAACTTGGAATTAGGAAAGGAAAGTTGGGGAAATCTAATGAAATGAGTAAATTAATGGAATAATTTGCTAATCTAAAGATAGATATCCTCATTACACTAAACAATACTTTAGATGGCCTTCAAGCTAAAGCAAATGCAATAAAACCCTTAACAATCTACTATCTTAAGTGTAGATAAAAGCATGCTCTTAGAGACTGCCCCTAGATAGAACCAATGTTTCATCATGTGGGATCTATGATGCATAAAATCATGATACCAAATATTTCACCCTTCTACATGTTTTAAAGATTCAAATAAAAACACAAGTCCAATCCACTGAAGAAGTAAATTATATTCAAAGACAAAATTTTGCCCCATAAAACTAGGCTCACAGATAGTTTAATGAAATAAATCTAGTTAATCCATGGATGGAACCATGGAATATTTCAATTCCTTCACAATGTCGGAATCAACCTCAAAGTCCATCAATTCAAAATCCATGGGCAGGACAAGATTAGATACCAACACCTCCATGGATAGTGTCACACCCACAAAAATAATGGGTACCATAGCCACAATGGATGCCACATTCATATCAACACTGGAATCAGTAGTGGAACCCATAGTCACAATTCACCCAACTAAGAAGACCACTTCAATAGAAAACCATTTTCCACCCCCAATTATTCAGTAATAAGGACAAATCAATTAGCCCTCAGTGCGTGCATAACCAATAGTAAATCTAAAAAATAAACAACCAACACCTATTTATGTTAATGAATAAAAAGAAACAATCAATGTTAGAGCTATTGAGTGTTTAGACATACATTTGAGATCAGGGAAAACTATACAAAAACCTCTAGTTCTCATTTTTGAGATACCTAATGAAAATAAAAAGATAGAATCATCTTAATTAAGAACTAGAGAATCTAAAATCAAAATGAGACCTGAAGTAAACAAAGGAACACTACTACACCAATATATCCTTTTCTTGAAAGATTAAGAGAAACTAATATTAAACTAGACTCAAACTTGCTCCATGAGTTGCAAAAGATCAATATTGAGGTACCCCTTCTACAAGCTATTAGGGATATACCTGAATTAAATAAGATCATCAAAAACCTTTATATTAAGACACCTGGGAGGAAAGTAAAATATCCTAGAACCATTCATGTTGATGAAAAAGTTGTTGATTTATTAGCAGGAAAACTATTAGTTCCAAAATATGTAGATCCATGAAGCCCAATGATCATAGTTACAATCAGAGGAGCAAAAAATTCTAACATCTTGGTAAATTTGGGAGAAAAAATAAATGTCATGACAACTGATACACTCCATTCATTATCTCTTATGAAAATGCAACCCACAACTACTATTCTTCAAATGGAAGACTAGTCTATAACGAAACCAGAGGGGACTATAGAAAATGTTGAAGTGCTAATAGAATATTAGGAATATCCAGTAGATTTCATGGTCTTGCAACCCAAAACAAAGAATCTGGGATATCCTATAATCCTAGGTAGACTATGGTTGGATACTTTAGCAAAATTAATTGATTTTAGGTCATGAGACATGACCATTTCTAATGTGTTAAAATCCAAATGTATCTCCTTGTATCGTCCTGAAAAACTATCAACAAATTGCATACAAGAACTTTGGGTGGATGAATCAGAAAACACTTTAAACAACATTTCCTCCTTAGCCATGATCATAGTTAAAAAATACTTGGAATAACTGAATGGAGACATATAACCAAAATCTATAGACTCTTCCAGTTCAAAAACTATGGACTCTACCAGGTTGGAAGCTACAGACTCTGCTAGTCCAAAGGCTACGAACTCGGCCAATCTAAAAATAATGGACTGCCTTAGTTCAAGATTCTTGGGTCAAATAGAATATTATGAAACCTCCACTTCTACTTCTTCTAGTAATTCTTCATCATATAATCATAGATTGATTTAGGAAAGTGTGTGGAAATTGGTAGAACAATAGAAAACTCATTTCTTATATGTATTTCATTTTTTTAGCAAAATTGATTCCTCTTAGAAAAACATTTGTTGATAATGTAACTATGTTTCATAATTTACTTTCTCATCCATGTCCTTCAAAATCATTAATTAGTGAGTTTAAGTAAATAGAATCCAACTACCTAAGTACAAAACCAATCATGATATTACCTGGAAAGATTTTGAACATCAATAGTTGGCTAACAAATAAAGAAGAAGATCAACTCTTTGAAGTATTGGAAAGACATACCAAGGATTTTTCTTGGGATTATACCAACATGAAAATAATTCACCCTAGCATATGCACTCATCACATTTACATAGAATCTGTCAAACTGGTTAGACAACCATAAAGAAGAATAAACCTAGCATTAAAAGAGATAGTCAAAATAGAAATCCAAAAGTTGTTGGAAGTTGGGCTTATTTACCCCATCTCAAATAGCTAGTGGGTGTCACCTCTGGTAATTGTGCCTAAGAAAAATGGAAAGTTAAGAGTATGTGTAGATTATAGAGAACTAAACAAAGAAACATTAAGAGATTACTTTCCTTTACCTTTCATTGTTCAAGTTCTTGGTAACTTGGCAGGAAAGAAATATTTTTATTTTTTGGATGGATTTAGTGGATATAAATAGATAACAGTAGTAGCTAAAGATCAAGATAAAACCATGTTTACATGCCCTTGGGGAACTTTTGCTTATTGAGTACTTTTATTTGGACTCGGTAATGCTCCAACAACCTTCTAAAGAGTAGTTCTAGCAATATTCTTTGACCTTACAAATAATTGTGTTGAGATATATATGGATGATTTCACTATTTATAGTGAAACTTATGAAGAAGCTCTTACCAACTTAGAAAGAGTACTAATCAGATGTGAAGAACATCAATTATCTTTGAGCCATAAGAAATGTTTGTTGATGATGGATGAAGGAATAGTCTTAGGACACCATATTTATGTAAAAGGAATTCAAGTAGATCCAAAGAAAGTTAAAATAATCTCCAATTTACCCATTACACAAACACAAACTAAAATTAAGAGTTTTTTGGGACATGCTGGTTACTACACATGCTTCATACATAAGTTTAAGCAAATAGCTACCCCTATGTTTGCCTTACTTACAAAAAATAGTACATTTGAATGGAGTGATAGTTTCTAGTAGGCATTTGAGACCATTAAAGCTAAACTTTTTACTACTCTAGTATTGAGAGGACCAAATTAGACTAAGTTATTCGATATATACCTAGATGCCTCCAATATAGCAATAGGAGTAGTTCTTGGACAAAAAATATGAAGAGGGTAACATGTATGCTATATATTATATTAGCAAAAACATGACACCTACTGAAATAAATTACACCACAACTGAGAGGGAATTATCAGCTATAATTTATGCAATTAACAAATTCAGATACCAAATAATAGGCTACAAGGTATTTGTCTATACAAACCATTAAGCTATTAGATATCTTACTAACAAACCAATTGTGGGAGGTATGATTATTAGATGGCTATTGATCTTATAATAATTTGATGTTACTATTATAGACAAACCAGGAAAGTCTAATGTGGTTGTTGATTTCTTGTCAATAATGGATACTAAAGGTGAAGATGAACCAGTGGAAGATGAATTTTTAGATGAACAACTATTTACGCTTTTAGCACAATATCTATAGTTTACTGATATAGCCAATTACCTTGCCACAGGGAAGTTTCCTCTGCACTTTATATAAAAAGAAAAGAAATGTTTAATCAAAGAAAGTTTTTATTTTAAATGGATTAATGAAATGTTATTTAAACTTGGACATGATCATGTGTTTCACAAGTGTGTGACAAATGGTGAAGCTTATGAGATCATCATAGCTTGTCATGATGAACTACGAGGAGGTCATTACTCATCTCAAAGAACCATACATAAAATCCTAGGAGCAGGATATTATTGGCCTCATCTTCATCAGCAAGTAAAAAGATATGTTAGACACTTTGATGCTTATCAGTGAATTAGACAACCAACTCTTTCAACAGTGATGCCTCTGCACCCTCATCTTCAATTGGTTTTAGAACCATTTGAGAAATGGGGAATTGATTTTATCAGTCCAATGGATCCTCCTTCCAGAGGAAAAGAATATTTTCTAGTATGTATAGACTATGTGATCAAGTGGGTAGAAGCAGAAGCATTAACTCATGTAAGAGAGGAGATGGTAGATGATTTATTATATTTCAAAATCATGTAAAGATTTGGTGCTCCAAGAGAGATAGTCTTAGATCAAGGACCATAATTCATGTCAAACATGATAAAGCATTTCATGTAAGTGTATCAAACTCTGCATAGAAAAACATTTGCATACCATCCACATGCTAACAGACAAGTTGAAGTCACTAATAGAGAATTGGAAACCATTTTAACCAAGGTTGTTAATTCTAGTAGAAAGAATTAGGCAGATAAGGTACCAGAAGCTATTTGGGCCTATAATACTTTTTGAAAAACAACAACTATATTTTCACCTTATGAATTGGTTTATGGTAACAAGCCTTTATTCTCTGTTGAATTTGAATTACAAACTTTGAAAATAATGGTAGAAGTAAGGATTGAATTAGAATAAATATAGGAAAAAAAGACTCCTATAGCTTAATCAACTTGATAAAATGAGGATGGAAGCACTACAAATAACTAAACTAGTACAACTTCAAAGAAATGTTTGATATGATGCATAAATCAAGCAATGGAGAAATGAGATTGGGCACTATTATTTGATTTAAAATTTCAACATTTCAAAGGAAAACTAAAAACAAGATGGTTGTGACCTTATGAGATTGAAGAGGTCGATGAAAATAGTTCTATTAAGTTGATACATATATATGAGAGCAGAAGAGTTTTGTTAGTCAATGGACATAAATTAAAGCTCTATTAGAAACCCCTCAATAAAGACAAATTTATTCAAAATGTAAAGGATCAAGTAGCTATTTTTGAAAGCTTTGCTTCTTCTAGTGAACATGCTCCTTGATAATCCTGAAAATAAAAATAAAAATAAAATAAAAATAAAAATCATCAATAGTGAAAAACCTTCCAGGGACATTATTGACAATGCATGCCCAAAAAACTAGCTTGTTGGCTGGCTATGCATTGCAAAAAAAGGGCTTTGGCTAAAAAACCAACAATAGCTGGCCAAAGGGAAAAAAATAAAAAATTATAAGAAAATCTCATCATGACACTATGATTGGTTGTCTCCATGCAATAAACTAATCTATAAAAACCTATTTATGTAGGACACATGGCGAGCAAAGGATAATGTCTAAGGATAAAGTAAGACATATATTTTATTTATCTATGTTTCGTTAACTAATTATCTTCAATTTGATTAAGACAATATTCTCTAGAGATGACCCAAATTTGAATATTCCAAAATGGAATGACACATGCCATAATGAAAAAGCATGCAACTAAGCTGCCAAAGGTGTATCGATAAGTGTGCAGCTTTGATAAAATCAATTAAGTCATCCAATATCATAATTATGGGATGTCATAAAAAGGGGTTTTAAATGAAATAATGAATCATTATCACCATTAATATGACACATCATCCTTTCACATAACTTGTATTGATGAGACAAAATGGTTGGCACACTTTGTAGAAATGTGTAGTCCCTAACTGTATCAAATCATCATACCAAACTACGGACTCATGTAGCTATAGCATTTCAAATGAACTATTTCCTTTCTACAAACTTCAACAAAAGCTAGTCTACAAATCCTCAGTGACTGTTGCCTACTAACTTCAACAAAAGATTGGTCTAAACCTTAATTAGAGTTAAAGGAATCTAGCTAACTATAACTTCACATAGAAATGGTATAGAAGACATGATCTGAGCCAAATGATCCAATAAAGTTTCATAAAGATAAAGCTTCTATAGCAGTGTTTAGAGGTAATGGTTGGCTACCTTTCATTGAAAAGTTCTAGGGTTTCAATGAAACAATGGAAAGTGAATTCATTACCAATCTCACCCTTGAATTTTCAATTTTGAAAGGCATTTTTATTCATATTACAACTCAAATTATAATCCAAATTATACAAGTTCCATAATAGGGAATGAGAGCTACAGGTAGAGTCTCATTCAGTGATTTAATTAGTCATTTTAATGGTAATGAGTAGAATGGAACTTCATGTCTAGTAGATTCCAAGGGAAAATGAAAATGGATTAAAATAAATTCACTTCTTGAACCTATGAAATCTGTAACCAAGTGGGTACTTAAATACATCATTTGTGAATGACAACACAGTCTTTTCGGGGGAGATGCCATAAAAATGTTAATACATCTTAAGCATGGGAGACAAAACCCTCAGTACAAAATTAACCTCCCATCTTTCTTAGGTGGTGCTCTCCAAGTTATGTCTACAACTCCTAATGTCGCTCTTAGGCATCATAGCCTTATTTAGCTTATTATCCAGTATAATTTCCTTCAACAAGTCAAGAGGTCTGGTATGAATTTTAGAATAGTATAGCATAACAAATTCTAGATTTGCCTACATAAGAAACCCCAAATTAACCACAAGAATTCTCATCTCCACCTACTATATTATCTAAGAAAACAACACAAAGGAAAAAATCATAAACTATAGTCCCAACAAAAAATCCTTCTTCTTATTCTTCTTTAAGAAGAGTCACAAGGTCTCAAAACCCTGAAGTTTCAAGGTCCCCACAAGAACCTCATGAGTATATTGTACAACTAGTTACCTTGTCAAGAAGAAGAAAATTAAGATGGAAGGTTGCTATAGAACTTGAAAATACCAAGGGTTTGGTAGTTGAGAAGGAAATCCAACCAAGTGTAGCTCAAAGAGTAATTAAAAGAAGGAGAAGGCTCATTTTAACAGAAGAAGATGAATAAGAAGATATAGATATTTTAGATATTCTTAAAATGGTGTCTCCTTTCTCCATACATCAAAATATTCCTACACCTATAGATATTAAAGAAATTGTTTCTAAAAGGAACTCTCCAATCATAATGGAGGAGCCAAATCCAAAGGAAGAGCCACACATGGCAAAGGAATTAAGTATGGTGTGAAAACCACCTGTTCCAATTGAAACTATAATAGATAAAGGGAAAACTATATGTACCAATGAGAAAGGTGAATCATCTAATCTAAATGATCTTATTATGCAGCTAACTATGTAGCTTTCTCAAGCTCAATCTCTTGAACAACAATAGAGAGCTAACATTGCTGAATTGATTAGTCAATTGCAAAACAAGGATCATCTCAACTCATCTTTGGTGTAGAAATTAGATATAGTGTCTGTTGATAATGCAATAGAAATTCATAGATTAGAGGAAATAATAAAAGAACATGAAGCTGAGTAGATCAATCTTTGGATATATGCAAAAAGTCTAAAAAAGGAAAATAGGAGATTGTAGAATTTGGTAAACCCTTTCAAAGCACTTGTTGTTGCACCTTCTCCTTCTCAAGTATTTGTTGACCATCATTGTCAAAAAATTCATCTAGGTATTCTTCCCTTGTGAATACTATATCAAATAGAAGAAGAATATTTTGTACTTAAATAAAAACACAAAGATGCAACTTCTTCAAACAAACTCTTGGAAAATGAAAAGAAAGAATTAAAAGCTAAAGTCTAAAAGTTAGAAGAAAATTTGTAGGATGCATGCAAATTAGGGGAAACTCTTTTGGCATGTAAGAATCCTTCTCCTACATATAGTTTATTTTTATTTGAACAATTTTATAGATGGCAGCTTCTACGGATCTCCTATCATCTTCCTTACAAAATTTTGTAGCCAACATTTTTAGAAATTTTTTATAGTGTTGAACCTGATTAGCAAGATTTGCTTTATGAATTTTATTTGCATGACTTGATTCTAGGAGATCATGAGCACAATAAGTTTTTGACAAATCTTCATGTAGGATAATGTCGACCGAGAGCATTACATTCTACATTCAAAAATCAAATAATATGGAAAGGCAGATTTGAGGACTATACAAATCATGCTAAGACTACAGGATTATGTGTCAAACCAACCTTTCCTATTCCCAGATTGAGCAAATAAAATTTCAACTATGCTTTGTTAAATTATGAGGTTAAAACACATTATTTATAGGCTCTATATGATTGTGTTATTTCTTTTGATTTATTTTCAAGACAAAGCTTTGATTCAGTAGTAACTGTAAGTGTAAATAGATGGGACCAACTTTTAGTGCCTCTTAAAAGGCAAGACGTCATGTCCCCAAATAACTCAAGATGGATTATGAGGAGAGCATATTAAATTCTAGAAATTTTAATAGAGGTAATAAACTCTAGGGGGAACAAAAATGGATTGGCATGAGATATAGACCCCCTTTGCTAATTATACCTATTCCAAGATGGTAGAGTTGGGCTCCACAATCAGAGGAGCAATTCAGTATATGGAAACAAATGATTCAAACACATCAAGGATTTACAAGCAATTAAGATAGACATATAATAGATGAATTTGATGAGTATGACTTGAGTCAGAGTATGGAAAGTAGAATCTAGAGTTATGAATGAAAATAAATGTTTGCAATGGGACTTGTAAAAGGTAAAGCTTGGGGGAGATGATGGGCTTAGAATATGGCTCATTATTGACATAATATTTTCCTCAATCCATCTCTCAAAGGATATTATCTCATGCAAATCTTAGATTCTTAGATAGTTATTACATGGAAAATAGATATTTGTCTTGTTTATATTGAACCAAAGACTAAACCTTTACTTTGTCATTAATGTCTAATACATAGCATGTTTTAGTGATCTTTGGTGTGAATAATACTTAGGAAAAATACATAGGCTTGTTTTTATGGATTGTACAGGCTTGTTTCTATGGAATTTTTAGGCTTATTTCTATAGACTCTACAAGCTTATTTCTACAGACTCTACAAGCTTGTTTCTATAGACACTACAGGCTTATTTCTATAGACTCCATAGGCTTATTTCTATGGACTCTACAGGCTTTTTTCTATGGACTTTGCAAGCTTGTTTCTATGGAATCCGTAGGCTTATTTATATGGACTTCGTAGGATCATTTTTATGAACTCCATAGGCTCATTCCTCCTAACTCTGTAGGGTCAATTTTGAGAATTCTATAAGGACAAAGCCATAAATAAGAAGCTGGAGGCTAGATAGGATTAAAAAAAACTATTCCAGTTGGAATAAAATAAGGAAAATAACTACCTACTGTTTTGAAGGACTTGATTTTGATAAACTTGTATGTAATCAAATTTTAGGACTATTATAGGATAGGACATTTATTTCATCAAAATAATTGGATATCTTGGAAATCCAATCTCTTATCATTGGATGAAGGGATCAACCAAGGAGTCCTATTCTTTTGCATCCTATTTTGAGTTGATTGTATTAGTATAAAGTGTAAGACTTTTGACTATGAATATAATAGAATATATAGAGAAAATAGAGAATCAAGAATCAAATATTATAAAAGCTTATAGGTTTCAACTAGATTGTAATCATTTCATTTCTATGAATTAATACTTTAGTTTTTAGCACTGATTAATCTTTATTCCTAAGTCTAAGAGGAGCAAGGGCCCACTCTCCTTGGAACTAGGAAATGTGTATGGTATTTATGTTCTATTTTATTAATTCATTATTATAATTTATTAGAATTTTGTTACTATTTTTATTTATTTATAAAAACATCAAAACAAATTCATATTTTAAAAAGAGCATTTTCTTATTTCATTTCATTTATACACAAAGTACATTTTATTTTACAACAGAAGAGTAAAGAAAATTTCCTTTCGTAAGTAGAAGTGTGAATTTACTTTCCTTGTAAACATAAAATAGGAGTGTGATTTTTACTTCTAACAAAAGAGTGGATTTATTTTATTTCTTTCTTTTTTTTAGCAAAAGCATGAATCACTTAGTTTAGGACACATTCCTTTCTTTAGTCAAAGTTACAATAGGATCAGCAAGCACCCCCATAAGTAGCCTTCTAGATCTACCATCCCATACCTTACTGCAGATAGTTTTGGACACCAACCCCAGTTGATAAGAAATCAATTAAATAGTGATTAAATGCGGAGATAGATGATACTCATTAGTTTTGTTGGATGCCTTAGCTTGGCTATTACCTTGAGGGTAATATACTATAAAAAAATATTTTGTGATGTTATATTTAGTACATAGATGGTCTACATTTTTATTCTTGAATGATCCTCTATTATCAGATATAATGTCAGAGGGGATACCATAGTGTCAAATGAGATGGTTGAAAATGGATTTAGAAATTTTCTTTCTAGTCATGTAAGTGAGGGGTATATCTTCAACCCACTTAGTGAAATACTTTGTAGTAGTAAGGATATGTTTATGGCCATCAGATGAAGTGGCGTTAATCTTCCCAATGAGGTCAAGTCCCCATGTAGAAAATGGCCATGGTGTCAACATTAGTTTAAAAGTTTTTGCTAGGGCATGAATCAGATTAGCATGTCATTGATATTTGTCACACTATTTTACATATGCAACAACATCTACATCCATTGTGGGTCAACAATAAATAGTACACAAGAGATTTTTGGATAGGACTACCCCACTAAAATGAGCACCACATACTCCATGAACTTCTCTTAATGCTAGTGTAGACTCCGTCGAAATCAAACAATGAAGTAGATTTCCATCAAAACTATGGTGGTAAAGGGTAGATCCAAGTAGAGTATAACAAGTGGAATGATGAATAAAGTCTTTAGTTTGTTTTTGAGATACGTTAAATAGTAAAAATTGGTCATGAAGGTAGTTATAAATGTCTAATTACTAGATAGAATTAGGACCAATAATATCACAAATCATTACAGTGATTGAAGGTTCATGAGCTGATGTTGTCAAATTATCGATGAAAAACTAATACTCTCTAGCTTTATCTATTTGTTAAATTAGAGAGCCAATAGTAGCCATGGCATATATAGTTATATTACTATCCCTTGGTATGCGCTCAAACTGAATGTTGGTAATTTGATTTTTAAGAGTGTTGACCATGGCTTTATATAGAACCAACTTATAATCTTTGATCTAAAAATGATCTATGACCTGATTGATGATTAACTAAGAATCACCATAAACTTAGAGATGAAATATATTCCAATGCACTACTTTTCAAAGTCTTACAACAATTAATTCATACTCAACCATGTTGTTTGTACAAGGAAAGTTGATTTTGAATGATTTAGGGATCAAATCCCCCTATGGTATAATAAACAATAGGCCTACCATTGATCCATGTGTAGTAAATGAACCATCAAAACATAGCTTTCAAGTCTACTCCTCAAGAGGTGGATTAGTGATGATCATTATGGATTCAACAGGAAATTGAAAGATGAGTGGATGTGTGTCTATGAGAGGGGATTCAACAAGTTGATCTGTAAGAACTTGTCCCTTGATTATCTTATGATTGACATACTCTATGTCAAACTCACTAAGAAGCATGATATATTTAGTGATTCTACCTTTCAAATATATTTTAGATAGTAGATATTTGAGTGGATCTACTTTTGAAATGACCATGGTCTTATTATTCAACATGTAATGGCACAGTTTCTAAGCCGCAAAGACCATGGCCAGATAAGATTTTTCAATAGGTGCATATCTATCTTCATATGTAACCAAGGTACAACTTAGGTGGTATACAACATGCTCTTTTCCATTGCCATCATGTTGAGCCAAGAGTGACGCAAAATAATGTCAATAGCTTATAGGTATAACAAGAATGACTTTTTGAGCATATGAGGTAATAAAATAGGCAAATTAATAAAATAATATTTGAGTTGTTGAAAAGATATTTTGCAGTGATCATCCCAATGAAATAAAACTCTTTTATTTATAAGGTGTGTTAATGGATGACACTTGTTTGCTAACTAAGAGATGAAGTGTCAAATTGAATAGATCTTACCCTGTAAACTATGGAGTTGCTTTAAATTGGTTGGTGGTGGCATCTTGATTATAGCATGGAATTTAGCTAGATCAACTTCAATACCTCTATGAGACATGATAAATCAAAGTAAGTTAATTTTTAAGCCCAAGTAGAAGATGAGGTGGTGTTCATTTTACCCCTTGGTATTTGTTGTAAACTTTGAAAACATTCACCATAAACATCTAAAAAAAAACTCTGTTAAACACCAAAAACAAGGTTCCTAACTAATTTTAAAGCATGCAAAAGGTGATCTAAGCATGTTTTTCGAAAATTTCAAGCTTGGTCCTAAAAAATGTTATCATGTCCTTTATCATTAAAGCTCTTTTAGGTTTAAAATAATCAGCTTTTAAAAAAGAGATCTCAAGTCTATGTTTTAAGAAATACATAGCGATCAATGTTGGTTATATAACCGATGACAGTTACATTTTCTAACCAATGATGGTTATCTAACCAACATTAGTTATACTAATGTGATAGATGATAGGTATCTAACCAATGTTAGTTTTACTAACTGATGTCGGTTAATCTATCCAACTGATGTTAGTCTTACTAGTCAGCGTCAATTTCTATGTAAACCTATAGCAAACAAAAAAGGAAAAATAAAGTTAGAAAATAAATTTACAAGAGTTTTAATGATCTAAATGAAGATTTTAAAGTTATAGAATGATCTTCTTCATGTGTGGTAGGTGTTTGGTTTGATCGGGTGTGCCATATGTGAATCTAATAATTTTACTCAAGAGAGGATGGTTAGTATGGTGTTAGTTCTAAAATGAAAATAAAATGAAAGAAACACACGAACTAGCATAACATCTCTAGGCATTGACACTAGGGAGAGCTTAGTTAAATAAAATAAATAAAACACACAACTAAAATTCAAAATAAACCCTCTTTTACCTTATTTGGATGTTTCAAAATGCTTGTTATAGTGGCTTGCTCAGCTTGTGCTCATGAAGTCCTTGGCAATAGATGCTTGGATACCTCCATATATCCTTGGCACCTTTGGCTTGTGGCTTGGCTTGTCTTGGCTTAAAATAAATTTGTCATGGTAAAACTAATTGAAATGGATTTCAAAATCATTTGTGCATTATAAATTTTCATTATCAAGACTTAAAAATGTTTTTCATGGCCTCTCTATTTATAGATTTTTGATAAAGTCTAGAATCAACCTAAACCATCCATCCTAAGATTGAGATGTGTGGTTAAGGACTAATTAAATTTTTGGAATTATGTTTATAATTATCCTCATCATGATATTGGAAGAAGGGCAATTAAGAGGCATGGAGGGCATCATGGAAGGCATGGAGGGCATGAATCTTGATATTTGTGGCATTTATGGCCTAGGAATGTCTTCCCAAGAAATGAGGTCACTTGATGATTCAAATATTCAATATTCATTTCCAAAACAAATTATTCAACAAGTTTCCAAGGAATTCTTAATTAGGCTCTAATTTGGATTAATTATCTCTTAAGCATGTTTAAGTACTTTGTGCACAAATTACCCAAATTGATCTAAGTGCCTTAGAATTGGCCCCAAATTTGACTAGATTAGAATTATAAGTCAATTTTAGATGTGTTGGATCCATTATGCCATTTAGGATGTTAGTAATAGCAAATAATAAAGGCACATGTCTCGTACAAAATATTTGATAGGAAAAAACAATCTAGAACACCCAAGTACAAAATTGGCATTTTGACTCAAAGTGATCTGATCAAAGTTAGCTAGCCCATTAATTACATTTCTCCATTTAGGGATACCCTGGCCAAAATTGGCACTTGAATATGTTTGTTTCACATCATTTTACATGTTTTAGTTTTTTAGGCCAAATTGTACATTTTAGGTAGAAACTGGTCAAAATCTTAGTTAGAGGTCATTGGTGGCTAGATTTAGGTGTCTACATAAATTATATATATATATATATATATATATATATATATATATATATCATTTTTTCAAAACTATAGTTGTATATACTAGGTCCCATTGCTTTTGAGATATCACCTTACATGTTTGTGAGCTTCGCATCCTTTTTATGCATTCTCCAGTTTGATATTTTTAGGACTTTACATTTCTTATATTTATTACTTTCCTTCCATGGAACTTTACTTATTACAAAAAATTTAATCAATTTGCAATTTAATTTCCTACTTTAACAATGGCCCAATTCACTAGTTTTGATGAAATTGATAAAAGGGAACTTCAAAAACTCTTAACTAAATACACTGACATACAAGATGATATCCTTAAAATAATTCAATAAGAAAAAAAAATGCAAACAATGGTCAATACTCTCAAACCATAGAGCAATGAGTTTCACATGACACTATGTGGGAACTGTATCTCAACGACCCCCTATAGTAGCCGAACTTTCCTATGAGGCACCACTAGTTATGGCTATTACATCTTTGTCTCCTAATGTGGATGCCCTTGTGCAAGAGAAACAATTTATTCAATACAAGGTGTCTCTAGACCTACATAGGCCTTGAATTCTTTTGCTCTACTTCATGCACCATTGGCATGTCATATTGATTCTACACCATTGCCACCAAGTTTTGTTCAACCCAACCTCACTCTATATTATGGAAAGGGTGATCTAGAGACACATTTGATAGTTTTTCATGTCTAATAATTTTACTATGTGCCAAATGACTAAATACTAACCAAACTATTTCAATGGAGTCTAAAGGATTATGCTTTACAATGGTTTATAGTATACCAAATTAGTCACTCAATGTATTCAATCCTTTAACTGACATGTTCCTATTTCATTTTAGTGTTAACATTGGTGATAAGGTTTCATATTCCCAAGTTTCATAACAAAAACAAATGTAAATGGTCATCTCACTGATTATATTCTTCAATAAAAGACTATCTTGGCTAAGATGACTAGCCCCATGGCCGATCAAGAGTTACAAGATATCTTGAAACAGAGTCTTTTACTAGCCTTGCATGAATCAATAATGTTCAAAATATTCTCTTCCTTCACTAAGCTATGTTATACACTAAAGGAAAGGGAAGTCAAACTAATTTCAATGGGAAAACTCAAGTACATAAGTATATCCAGAACAACCAACAAGAGTAACAACAAAGTCCCATACAAAGTAAAGGTCAATGATATCCAAAGTCAAAATCAACCAATAATTAATGTCGCTTCAGATCCACCTTAGTGAGTGGTTTTATAAACACCTCCTTAGTTAAATTTTACCAATCTAGTAGTATCTCCAACCAAAGTTTTACCATAGTTATTGGAAGTTAACATCATATTTCTCCCTCTTATTCAGGAAGTTGATCAAACAAAACCTCTTCCATGGGGATATGATTAGAACGCATTTTATGATTTTTAGAGGGTACCAAGACACATAAAAAATAGATGTATTAGTTTAAAACACAAGATATAGGACTTGATATATGGTACGTTATTGATCTTGTAGAATGAGCCTCCTTAGGCAAAGCAAACATAGGACACAACTTTAAAAAATATATTAGATCCTTTTCCACAACATTTTAAACTAGAGATAGGGAGACATAAGGTGTACACCATGCATATCATGTATATCCTTCACTGACTACGTATTAGGCACCTTCAATTGAGTCACATCCTTTGAGTAACATGATTGGTGTCTACAATTCAGAAGTTTTAGCTAGACCTTTGATATCCTTCTCATAGCGAGAGATAGTTGAGGATGATTCAAATTATCATGCACTCTTTATCAGAGCTTACATTCATAATCATCACATTCATAGTGTTCTTGTAGATAATGGATCTAGTGTGAGCATGTTCACTAGGACATTACTACAACATTTGAAATACTCAGAGTGGATATTACCTTGATAGACATAGTTATTAGTGGATTTAGTGGGCACATATAGAGTTCATTAGGTGATATTGTACTTCCTCTACAAGTTTGTCCAACGCAGGTGACCACACCATTTTACTTGGTTGACCATGGATTTAAAAACTTCATGTCATACCTTCTATAGTTCATAAATGCATGAAATTCATTCATTCTAATTAGGTTTTTATAGTTGGTGGAGTTCTATATGAGTTACCACTCCCCACTTCAGTTCCATTTCCTACTTTGTAGTCACCAGTTTTAGACTTTTCACCAGTTATAATTCTTCCTCCAATTTAGATTTAGACATAATTGAGGCCTTCCTAACCATCATATAGAGTTCTTATATGTCCATAGAGGCCTCTTTTAGATCAGCCATAGTTTTAGGACTCTAGAAAGTTTCTAGTTATAATGTTCACATCTAGGGCAATATAATTTAGGTTTCATGCCTCTACACATAGAACACATGTTCATAGAGCTTATCCTACTACCAAATGGGTCCCTAAGAGTCCTACAGTTGCATGTATTTCTTAGATTTACAAGGAGATCCCATAGTTTCTAATATAGATATTTTAAAGAATTTATAGCATACACAACTTTCAAAGCCACAGTCTTAGCCCTTCCATCATGCTTCAGTATCATGCACATCCTCAATATAAGACACCATGATAAGGAGTTTCCCATAAGACTCACTGGTTAGTATTACCTTTTCTTAGTATTTATTGTACATAGTTTATTTATGAATTGATTGTACATAACTTATATAAAAAATCTAAAAAAATTCAACTATATCGAAAAAATAAAAAAACATTCAAATATAGAAAAAATATAAAAAATTAAAATAATTCAAAAACATAAAAATATTTTAATTATATGAATTATCCATGATTTACATTTCAATTACCATGATAGACTTACATTTTGTTGTTCTACGCTACTGTATGTTGTTTTATCTACATTACCATGATTCATTTGATTTTCTTTGAGTGTGTGTAGTGACATCCAGATCCTTGATTACTTCACTCTACCCATTAAGGGGACATCCTACTTCTACATTTGAGACATACATCGATATATCTACCCCATGGGGGCATCTTCTACATGAATACACCATTCAGGTTATGTCTTTCATATACTACACACTCTAGTTATCATATCGGTGTACATTACTGATTAGCTTACATAGATTACTCTATCAATACTCACTAGTGTATAACACTTGTTTATTTCTTAGCATATACCTAATCTTGTACTACATATTTTTTATACTTTCATTTCTTTCTTTAATTAGTTATATGTGATTGAACTTCCAATATTTACATTATTCATTTCTTAATTTATGTAGCTTCTATTGTGTCTTCTTATGTGTGCCTTAGGACATTTTTCAATGTCCTTTACCTATACTCTTTTATATGATTATATCCCTCATGCCAACCTTTCTTGTTTCTAATTATATGTGTATGTGTAATTTTAACATGTCTTGTATGCTTGCTTTCTAGTTTGAGTGACATGTGCCCATGTCTATTATTTTCTTGGCCCCTTGACCAATCTTATATTCTTCTTACTTCTTTCCTTGTGTGCTTATTGCTTAATTTCTTCTCAACTATCTATAGTGCCATAATCCACATCATGCATTATCTTGCTTTCTTAGATGCCATGATGGACATCATGTTCCATCCCTCCTTGACAACTAAAAACTAACATTTATAATTTCAATTCAACATATTACACATGTTATTACATAGTTATATATGTCTAGGCATACCCTTATTGATCTAACAATATTCCAATGTAAACTATGCTATATCTTGAGACATCTTTTTTATTATCATTGTTATATCATGTATTATACAACATAACACATATAAAAGGCTCTTCATTTTAAGGGAGGTCATTGTAGAGTCTTCATTCATACCCTCATAAGAGGGGATAAAAAATAGGGGTTTTTTTCATAGATATCAAAGCTTCTACCAATCAAAAAATCAATTTTCAAAACACTCAGAATAATAATCATAGGTCAAATAGATAGAACAGACTAAAAAATAGTGATGATTATAGAATAGTTATCAAATTTAGTAAAGGATAATAGCACTAGACATGTAAAATAATGTTAGATAGTAGGGTGTCCTATTTTGGGTGCTTCTGTATAAATAACAAAAAGCCTAATTTTCTAAAAATAGGTAGAAAGGTAAGCTCAGCTATAGTTTTCTTAGATATAGTTCAGTTCAGAATCAACAATTTTAGTATATTTTTTTCTCAAAAAATTGAGATATAGGGGACATCATGCATGGCATGATTTATCTCACTTCTAGTTTTAGATTGGGCAATTGGTATAACTTATAGATTAGAATCCATGTTATAGACACTAGTGATTAGGGAACAATGTGCACAACATATTTAACTTCTTCATAGTTTTAGTATATTACACAAGGATTCTTTGTAGTTTCATGCCTTATTCCATCTATAGGTGGTTGGAATAATTTTGGAGTGGATTTCATATAGGCCTAACCTATACATTCTCAAGTGGCTTCCACATAAGCCTAGTTTCTAGTTTCAGAGTGGCTTTAATACAAGCCTAATCTCTTCCTTCCAGAGTGGCAAAGATTGGCCTAGTTTCTAGTATATATTTTGATATCTACTCCACATTGTTAGATTACAAATATTTTATGGGATTCAAAATCCACCTCATATAACACACATTCATACCGATATAAATTTATAGCTTCACTTAGTGGAAAATGATGGACCCAAAGGTATAGTTAACCTTCATATTCTTGAACAACCTACTCAGAGGGACTAGAAACATAGCCCAAACATCAATTAGTACATGCATGATCATATATCTTCACTTAGTGGATGATGATGGAGCCAAAGGGTCATCCTTTGTATTCTTGAGCCACTCTTAGGGAATTAAATGCTTAGCTTCATTTGTGATATTAATCTTGGTACAACACTTACTTAACATACCCAACATCACTAAACAACATAATATGTTTTTCATTAGTCTATGTACCTAATGAGTTATATTCATTCCTTTCTATTCCTCTCTCTCTCTTACCCATATTTATACATTTTTATTTAAGATATAGTTTATCTAGTAAGAATTGATCTATTATTTATTTTGTCTTGTAGATTTAGATTTCACAATGTGCTCTCTCTATGCACACTCAACATCACATAACTTTATGGGCTTCACCCTTATAGGTAAGTTCATGTATACTTTTTAATTTCCTTTATCCTAGTATTTCAATTTATTACATCACTAGAATAAAGTGGGAGCAAATGTAGTCATATAAAATATCCAAATTGGTAGCTTGAGTGTGGCTTGTGACACCCAATCCATAAGACCCTCTTGGATGATTTCATAACCCTTATAGACACCTTTTTGCTTATAACTAGTCATTTGTAAACTTTTGAGACCTGATTTTATCTTAGTTAGGCTACATTTCCCATGCTAATTACATCCTCTAGGTCTTGATCTTGTAGGATATGAGTGTTAGGCTTGGACTATAGTGTCAAACCCTAGGGTGTCCTATTTTTTATGCTCCTATCCAATCAAATTTTGAGCCCAAATGATTATTACTTTCTGATTCCTATACTTCATTGTGTTGGCCTAACATAAATATATTTAACCCATAACCAATAGATCTCTATAAAATCCTATTCAAAGTTAATTTATAAGGGGTTTACAAATATTACAAAAGCAAGCAAGAATACAAGACATAACACTAAAGTAAATATCCCTATTGTTTGCATATAACTATCCAATATAGCTACCAACATATTCAAACCCTCACAATAGTCTCTAGCCACCTCAAGCACTCTTAATTTGGCATTTTTGCATATACATAACACTTTTTCACAAAGCACATCATGTGTTACAACTACATATTGCTTGATCCCTCTTCAAATTAATGGTATATAGGCAACATTCCCACACAAGGGGTGTGGATACATGTTTAGTGCATATTACACATATTAACCCCCCCCCCCCTCTCTCAAGTTTTATCAAACATAATGAAGGTATATTATTTTAATATTGAATCATCTCTACAAGGATATTTATCAACATTCAAGACTCAAAATTTCATAGGTAGACTCACATAGGGACAACGGATAAAACCTAAAAACTTAGATCTCTATGAATAGTTTGGACAATAGTGGTAGGACTTGGATTATAGCACAAGACCCAAAAGTGTCCTATTTTTTATGATTTTATCTTTTCACTAAATGAAATATAGATCTAGGTTCATGACACTATCCCAGTCTTGTACAACCAATTCAACCTCTATATAAGCCATCTCAATCTAGTTTTAAGGTAAGTTGCATTTCTCCTCTTTCATTACTATTTTTAGAAAGCTATGAAAGTCAAATAAATTATACAAATCAGTACTATAATTATTTCAATATTATTTACTAATTTATTTTTACAGAACCTTAACTAAATTATGAATAAAACTCCAATATTCCTAAAATAGTTAAATCAAGAACCCTATCTATGAGGGAGAGCACCATCTAAGCACTTTTGCACACCAACCACAGACCATAGATCCCCCACACTATATCCCAACAAGGTAATGTACCTCTTTTCATGGATGGTTAAATATTGATGATGTAAGAATCCATAGTGACAAACTAAAACCCATGTGTTATAGATATCTAATACATAATGTTCATCATAAATAAATCTATTTTAACATGATATTTCACAAATTTGTAAACTATATCAACATAGGAAATGATAATATTTATTTATAAACATTACTTTATCCAAAGCTTTAAATAATTAACTATCTCAAGGATCAGTCAATTTCATACACACCACTCAATCGGATTACACCTCATCTTGCATTTATGGTGTTAAATAATCTAAATGAATTTGTCCACTACTTATTTAGAGTCATGAATATGAGATTTAGTTAAAATATATGATAATATAAAAACATATAGATTCATTGTAAATATTTCCCTTTAGCTTATAAAAATATGCTACATTCAAAAATATTAAATACACACATTTAGTCTGTCAAATGTGATGAATTAAATCCAATATTGTCTAGTTTATTATAATATAATAAACAAAATAAAAAATAGTCCTAAATATAATATACCATCTAGGTATGATCATATCAAAATGGATAGTTAACCAAATTATAAACTAACTTATAATTTTATTTCATCCATAGAATAATTATTATACAAAGGCTTATATAATTATTCATATGCCATATATATAACAAAAGCCAGTCCAAAAATATCTAAATATGCTTTATATTTAAAAATCATAAATAACTTATTTTAATTTTTTTAAACATTAAAATATATACAAGCACCCATATTCACACCATTATTACCATAATGTTTTCATACATAACACAACTACACACGCGCGCGCGCGCGCGCGCGTGTGTGTGTGTGTGTGTGTGTGTGTATACCATAGTCCATTTTATATAAATAACCAATACGCGCGCGCGCGCGCGCGCGTGTGTGTGTGTGTGTGTGTGTGTGTATACCATAGTCCATTTTATATACATAACCAATACTTATATATTCAAAATACAATTAGGTTTATACACATTTGGGCCCTCATAGAACCCTAAATCTCAATCTATTCTATTAAATCCCTTAATGAATATATATCAAAATTGGTATACCCATAAATAAATAATCATTCCATGATTAAACATAGTTTTTTAAATTGAAAGAGGAGTTTAATATAGAGCTTATTTATAACCAAAATAAACTTGGTAATCCCTATAACTCTACCCAATTCCTGTGGGTTACCCTAGGTTGGATGTAGGGTTATGTGGAGGGTCAAGCCTTTCATAGGGACCTACATGCAGCCCTTTAAAAATTTCCATAACATTTATATAAATGAAAAACCTAGTAACCATTTCAATTCTAAAAACAATCAAATATTATATACATAGGAATTTTAAGTACAAAACCAAACTATGATTATATTAATGCCAAAGAATCAATATATACTCTTCTTCCTTAACTTGAATTCTCCTTATTCTTTTTCTATCTACTACTCCTCATATGTGTATCACCTAGCCCTCCTTTATTTTATTTACTTCCATCACCTTACTCTCCTCCACTTTCTCTTCCATTCATGAAAGACCAAATTGATTGAAAATATGCAGACAAAAATAGCTGAATAAAACCCTCACTAAGCTACAGTCCACCACCATGTAACTAGCATCCAAAATTTCATCATGATTTTAATAATAATTATGGTTAACCTAGATTCAACAAGTGATTAGAAACCCTAACCATCTTGAAACTTCCCAAAGACTTAATAAAATAATCATTAAATATATTTAATAAAAATATCCATGTTATTGACTTAACATTGATGTTAGTCTACTCAAACCAAATGAATGACAAGCATAATATCCAATGTTATTTTATGCAATGTTGACAATTAAATAGTTGACTAATCATTATATTTCCATGCAAATTCTTTTATTTAATAATTAACATAATGACTATATAGCATTATTAGAACATATATGAATTTTAAAAACTTGATAATTTTTACCAAGTCATCCATAAACAAACACTATGTATTTGACTTTAAACTTTTAGCTAACCTTCTAGGTTTAAATAATAACCATAGGCTTTATCAAACAATCCTACAACACAATGATGCTTATATTTTTATAATGATAATATTTTATAACACCTTTATTTACGTTAATACTAATCAAAGAGATTTTAATTCATTAAGTCATTTACAAGTTTATATTACTATTAAAATCGATAATAATAATCTTTTAAACATAAATAGTCACTAACAAGCTATCTCAGTTAAGTAATAACATACATCTATTATTTATGAAAAAGAATCCAAAAAATCATTGATAAAATAATATTTGAGTAGGTACTACACTTTAGTAAATTACATTGAACTAATTAGGTGCAAATTTATCAAATCACCTAATTAATAACATCAACTGCAACTAGATTAGTGAGTCACATAAAATGATATGAGAACACAAAAGATCAAAGTAGACATTCAAAAATAAAACAAAGAATAATATAACTATCTAAATCAATTATTAATCATAAAATATTAAATAATATTGTGGTGTGTGCATAGGTTTCTAGTTTTTCTCTTTGTCAACCCCTAATATCTTCATCTAAACCACCCTCTCCAATGAAGCTCTCCCTTTATCACAATCTGAGGGATGGATTTCTATTATATCCACCTCACAAAAATGAAGGTAGTTATCCTAAAACATAATTATATCCATAAAATGATTATATATAATTAGCAAAATTGATCATAATATATAAATTAAAAAGTACAACTATCTCATAGAAAACTAATTATGCAAATTAAGCAACACATAATTGTCCCATAATCAGCATATGACATAAATATTAATCAAATAATAGTTAATAAACTAAAAAAAATTATAATACATGGATAAAATAGGTTATTTATCTTAGAGATAAATTGGGATGTGATAATTTCCCTTGGAAGGGCTCTTGTAGGCTTAGACCAGAAAGGCAATCTAGAGGTGCTAGTAGAGAGTTCACATAGTCACCTAGATGAGCAAGAATGGAAAGTATACACTATATAAAATTAATAAATAATGGTAAAAGGTAATTATTTGGTCCTAAAAATTCTCATAAACATATTTTCTAGGGATATATACAAGTTTCATATCCATCTAAGTGACTACTACCAAGTGACTAGGCCTAGTTACCTAGTAGGCCTATTCAGCCAGCTAAGGAGGATGTCTCTTGGTGTAAATCAGTAATGGATCATGACTAGGTATGGAGATAACATGAAGGTAAATATTTTAAATTCATATATTTTTAATTACTCATTGATAGATGACCTTGAAACTCCTCATTAAACCATTAGGCTACCTTGTATGAATACCACTATGCCACCAAGTCAACACATGGGGAGAGTTATGAGACTATTTTATTAATTTTATGAATGTTTTAAATAATGTTTGATGGTAATTATGGCCTCTCCTCTCTATATATATGCTATATTCTCCTTTTCTCTTTCATGTTCTATAAATTGGGCTTGGAAATCCATTGTACAGATCCATCGATTAGGTATGAAGAAATTATACCCATTTGTATCTTATGTCCTTTGAGATAATACAAGGATTGATTCAATATTCTCCATAATATTTTATAGTGTGTTTCATACTTTTTTCATTTTATTTAGTGGTTGAATTATTTCTCCCTTTGCACATCCTTGCCTCTCACCTAGATGCTAGTGGATTGGTCTTATGTAGGTCATATGGTTTGTGAAGGCATTCATGCTTATGCTTGTAAAAGAAAATAATTGGTAGTGTCTTCTACCATAACTTTCATTTATCACCCTTAGGTTATAAGAATTTGGCATGGCTTCCATGTGAAGTAATGATGTGTAACAGTCCTTATGGAGAGAGTGTGTTAGTGATTATCCTTTATTTAATTTGTAAGTGTTGTTGAGAGATAAAGTAGAGGAGACCTAATACATTGGTGCATCTCCTCCTATAGTTTAGAGTTTGTTTTCAAGTATTTTCTATCCATTTTATTTGGAAAAATAAGTAGGCTCAGTTATTTGATCATAGATTATGCATCATGGGAGCTAGCCCTAAATCTAGAGACTCACCTCATTTATTAGGCTACCCACTCATATAGGTGTTTCCATTATATCATCTAGATGAGGTAGGTTTGAAACTACATCAGTGGTGCAATACAAAACTAATAACACTTGATTAAATGACTTACAGAATCAACTTATTATTCTACCAACTAGTTGTTTTAACCACATACCTATCACTCATACTCTAGAGTGGGACTTCATTTCCATAGAGATCCTAAGATGTTAAAGGCTACCTCATATAATGTCTATGGTATGCATAAAATCCACATCAATATGAACCTCAGAGGAAAATTCAAGGTAATGATTAAATAAAATAAAAGGTTTTGACAAGGTAGAACCCCTATAAGTGTTAGACATTGATGAAGAGTGGTCCACTAAAAAGGAATGGGAAGATAAAATAAATACATCATAGTTTGAGACCATTAGTGAGACCATAAAAGTGACCCCAAAGATGAATGGATAATAGAAGAGGCTCAATCAGGTTACACTAATATTTTGAAGACTATTTTAATGTCAACTAAATTACTTCATGACCTATATGGAGACAATGAAGATGAAACATATTTTAAACCTATAGATTTGAAACAGGGGCAGTTAGTGAATGTATCTCTAGCCTTGACACCTCCTAGCACAATATGATATCTATAATAATAATTCTCTTGATTACTAATACATAAAGGGTAAGTGCACAATATCCTCATTATTTTGCTACTACTACAACTAATATTGTTCTAGTTAGTATTTTAACACCTATTCCTCATGCTTTAGACTCTTCAAGCCAATAAAATAAGGACCATGCATATATAATGCTAGTTTTGTATGTCCTAGTCCTAGTGTTGATAATTAAGACTATGGTGGCCCCCAACCAACCTTTAAAATGCCCTACTATGGTTACTTATACATCATTAGTGGATTATTTGTAAAATTTACACAATAACCCTCTTACTTATTCATTTTTTGCTTCTTTAATCCCTTAGTCCTTTGGGTCTAATAAATAGGTATATTTTAATATTTAGTCTCCAATACCATTTTGCCTTCCCTAATTACTCCCCCCTAACCATCCAATTAATTGGGCCTACCAATTTGTCATGCAACCCAAATATATTCTACCACCATTAAAACATAAAAGGGGTCAGAAAAAGGAAGTTAATAATTGACATAGGAGTACCCAAGAAGGCCACTTGATGGAGGAGAGATATTCCCCCTTTTTCTCAATTTTAAACATTTTATCCCAAGACCATGCTTACCCTTATGGAAATATACATATTCCACTACTATAGAATATGAATAACCTTCACAACAACCAGTTACTTTGAATTTTCCTAAATGGATCCAAAAAACCAATGAGGAAAAGAAGTTAGGCAAGACCTAGTCATTATTGAGCAGCCAATAGTCATTCTTCATTTCCAAAAATAAATTAGAACTATGAATAAGGTCAAAAGGAAAACCATGATGGCTAAAGGACAAAACTTAGAATTGGATAAAAGAGATGTTTTCTCTTTAATCAAGAGAAAAATAATGTTCCCTTTAGAAATAGGCAATTACAAAGAAGACCCTTACACTTTTGTAGATTCTTTAGGGAGAGTAATAAAATAAATTTTTAGAGGCTATGATTAGGCTATGGAAGTATTACAAGAAAGTAGTACTATATAACCTCTAAGAGACATCATGGACAATGTACAAGTAGAAGATCAGAAGTTGTATGATGTCATCTAATTAATAAGGAATGTAAAGAGGGATTCATAACCCAAGTGGGGAGATATATTACCCCTTGATAATAATAAAAATAAAATGGAGGCCAAACTCCATTTCTTAGAAAAAACAATGAGGAATAAGGCTTATGACCATCAAAACCTAATAACTACTCTAGATGTAGCATGGGCCTATCCCACATATTTATAGGCCCATGCTCTAGATCTTACTTACATAAGTTGATATTTTAGGTTTAAATTGCATAATTTAATCCATTTGATCAATTTTCATTCTACATTTTGTAAGAACAACCACTAAGAGTGACGGGGTGGGGGGGGGTGGTGAATCATTAGACTTAAAAAATTTCCTTTAAAACTATTAACTCAATTAGTTATCCATCACAATCATATGAACATCAACCATTCAATCAACATCACAATGAGAGCATATATAAAAATCATAAACAAGATAACACACCAAAACACAAAATCTATGTGGGAAACCCTCATGGGGGATAAAACCCACTAAAACATATCTTGGATTACTTGTCCTATAGCCATGAATCAAGCTTTAGTTGAGCACCAATCCAACAAAGAGAACTAACCCTCAAAATTCACCAAGCACCCACTTGGATTTAACAAGCTCTAACTTGCTACGAGGCTAAAACCCACTTTATTGATCAAGCACCCACTCAATCAACAATATAAAACTATTCCTTTATTTATTTCCCTCACATAACTAATGATGGTATTCTATAGCTCAAACACTCTCAAATATGCATATCACATAAACATACAACAGTCATTTTCTTATTTACTCAAATAGTCCTTCTATGGATTGAAACTACCATGAAAGAATTCATGAAACATAGTATATGATTATGATTTATTCATACCATATATATTATGTGATAAACCATCTATTTAAGATCCCACAACCCTCTTCTTATTTGCTTCACATCAGAATCTCTCAACTAGATAAATAGGCTTAGATAGCCTGGAAACAATCAATCCACTAGTTCATCACTTGAAAACACACATTATACATTTACCACACATTCAACATGATTTTTTTATATAATTCATGTCTTTTCACATCTCTTCAAACTCCTATCCCATTCGCTTCAGGCTCAAAATATCTAACAACACCAAACATGCCTAATTAACCCTTTCTTATACATACTAGCTTACATGCTTTACATGTTATCCAAAATACTTTACACATTCTTGGATAATCACAAACAATCAACTAGGACACATTTTATATATTACATACCCACTCTCTAGGTCAACCATACTTCAAATGACATAAACCAACACTCTAGGCTTAGGCTAGGCCTAATGCATTAGCCCTTCTCAATCACATGTTACATTAAGAGTATTTAAAACAACAATAGCCCTCAATTAATGAGATAAACCTTTTATAAACATAGCTACTAGGTCATTTAGACCTTATACAAGATTTATAAATCATAATTTATTTTCTTACCTCTTGACACCTCTTTTACCCCTTGCAATATCAATAGGTCCCATGGAGACCTAAATCAAAAAAGGATTGCCCTCTCTCACATAAAAAATATATTTTGAGCCATATATAACATATGAAACAACCATAAAAACACTTCATCTACTATTATTATAACACCAAACATCTACTCTTCAAGTTCTATAAGCCATTATGACTTAGACTACTTCATAACACTTCATGAAAAGACATAGCCATCTTGGTCTGAGAATATAACTCTTACTATGATAGACCTCTAAAATTTATGGTATGAATAATAAGACAAGAACAATGTATAATAAATCATTGAATAATCCTTAGATCATTTTTCTTCTCATAGAACACCCATCTAGATGTCAAATCACAAAGAACAATTTTGTATTCACTCTACTTCAAACTCTAAAAACTCACAATCATTACATTGTTAGGAACAACACAAAAAAATTATCATTATCAAATTGATAAACAACTTATTCAAGACATATACAAAAAAAATATTAATTATATATTAACTTAAGGTCATATTTATACATATATAACCCTTCAAATTTCAAGAGATTCTTCAATTTGACATAGTAAATCAACTCTACATACTCAGTCAAGACTCTGTTATGAACACTCAAAACTCATCACTTTCAAATCACTATGAAATCACTCCTGATAAGATTAATATGGAGAGAAATCCCTTCAACATATTAAGAGTTCATTTTTACACCAAGGACCCATTACACTTTATGACACCACCTTGGAGATCAATATAGAAACCTTATTTATTCATGTTCACATGTAACATGCTACACTATAGAAAACACTCACCTACAAAAAATTGATGATCATATTTAGGTTATAAATAACTTTTCATTCCATTCTTAGATCATCATATTACCTTGGATATTCAAACAATAACACTCTACCTTTAAATGTATTAGTCTTAAAATACCAATCTTCAACTCATACATATTACTAATCTGATCAGCTATAAAACATGAGAATGATCTACATGGAGCTATGAACAACCTACAATAGATAACTCATCCTTTCACTTGGTCTATATCAATCAAATAAACTCTACAATATAAATAGTTCCCTATCTCTCAATATAGACCTACCACTTTGACTTTGACTTTCCATAAATGCACTTGTATAGACACCTAGATCAAACCACCACTTGGATCACCTTCCTCTTGGAATCTACTACAAATTTGCTTTTTTACTTCATATTTATTGGATCACTATATCTCCTTCTACCACCATTTATTTTGAAGTTTCTCACTATCCAATTTGAATTCCAATGTTCACTATTGAAATTCCAATGATTATTTATTTAATTTTAAACTTGATGTCCTCTAGACTATCACCAACCGATACACCAACTTAGAAGCCTTATAACTTGAGCTAGACAACTAGTGAAGACACCAAAGTTTGAGGGTTCCTTTATGAAATAGTAACATCATATCCATGAACTTGTTTGACCATAGTTTACTTTTAAATACCTTTAATAAATTATCCAACTTGTTGACCTACCTTTACCTTTGAAATCATCCTTTGACCAGGACATCATACTTGACATCAACTAGTGATCCGGGCAACAATTCAGATGACAATTTGGGTGATGGGTCCACCCCAATTGATGGTGGAACTTCTAGGAGCCATAACTTTTGCACCGTAGGTCCAATTGGCTCACCGTTTGAATTTATGGAAAGATAATAATGAGAATAACATCATGAGATATAATTTAGCTTTTCTTAATGAACTTTGACCCTATAAAACCCAATGGAAGTGCCCCAAATTTTAATTTTAGTAGTGCAGTCTAAAAATAGTAAGTTTCTAAAAATAGTAATTCCTCAAATTATGTATTGTTGTAAATCATGTAAGTCAAACCACTTAATCTCCCTCAATATTGGTGACCTTCCAAATCCTCATCACACCTTCAAGACATGTATAAATGAATATGTAACCCGAAATGGAAATTAGACATCTCTTCTCAGATATAGGCATATGTTTGGGTTTGCAATTTTGATCAATAAAACATCTCTTTTCAGAGATAGCATTATTTAAATTGTGTTGTTCTTATTTCTGAATTATCTTGCTTTCAAGTTTTGGATCAACTAGTCACAACACTTATTTACTTATCATCAATGACATCATCACTTTGTCATTACCTTTGAAATCAATGACAACACTTTTGCCAAAAATCTCCCCCTTTATCATTAATGGCAACCTTTTTTCCTCATTTTCCCCCTTTGACATTAATGATAAAGTGGACTAAGAAACAAATAAGCTCCCCCTAACATCATGCATGCATTAAAATATACTTTATGTTCTTAAGATACTCATGTACTTTTCACGCACATAGATGAACAATTTATCCCCCCTTTGACATACACATCTTGATCATCTTATTTATGTACTAAACCTAAACCCTCTTGTTCTTTTAATGGGCAGCTTGTGTATACACATAATTTTTTTAAATTTTATCACATACTAATGCCTTACATCTTGCTAGAATCTATAAAGAGTCAATCTCTTTAAGTGTATACCCTAAGGGGTGAACCAGGAAAGGGGTGGACAAACCTCTGGTGCTTTGTAGGATTATTGTCCCTTTTTTTTACATTATTACTAATCCAAAAAAAAATCAAAACCATTCCCTAAGTTATTTCTCCTCCCTTACATACTCATTCAGTCTTTTCATCTTTCCATCCATCCTTTTCTCATCTTAAACCCCTTTTGGTTAGTTAGATATACTAGGTCAACTAGGTCAACCTAATATAGTTTAAGGGTGTTTTTCACTTTATTAGCTTGTTATCCTTTTGATCAACCTAGCTTAAACCTAGTGAATTATCCCTAAACACACATTGGGTCGACTAGGTCCACCTTATAAAACTAACATTTTTGAAAAGATTTAAGGAAAGATCTACCTATCTATACAAGATAATTTTGGTCATTATTCATATGTGTAATTAAGAGTTATTATTTTCTTTCTCTTCTTCACAATATTCTCTTCCACCATTCTAGTTAAGGAAACTTAGCTTAGGTTTATTATCTAGATAAACTAGTCTTTTAGATAAGTCTTAGATGCTTTGGCCTTTCTTAACGATCCTTACAAACCATAAAAACCTCTTGCAAAGCCCCTTTGGCCAAGGGAGAGATTGAGTCTCAATGAGTTCACATTTAGGTAAGTATATTCTAACTTTGTTCTTATCTCTTCTAGTAGATAGAAGTAGCATAACTGTTGGCTCAAATACTACTATCTTTAATATTTCATGTATTAGGGTCTTACTCATACTTACTTTAATTGAGGTTCTCTATACATGTTTATTTTATTATTTCTAACTCCCACTTTTTGCCATAAGCTTTGGTGTGCACTAGATTAGATTTACATTCTTATTAATTATAATAAGTGAATGTTTTAAAACTTAGGAATCCATTAGGGTTATTATGTAATTATGGTATAATGTAGGCTTTGGAACCCTTCTTATCATTATATTTTGTGAAAAATGATCCCCTAATTGGGTCTAGTGGATCCCCATATTGGTCATGCTTTTGCTTAACAAGTGTATCCCAAATTATAAGTGTAGGTATACTCTATATTCTCTGAGATAGGATTGATTTATAGACATGATTTATTTTTATTGCATACATTCTAGTGAACCTGATGTGAAACTAACCCTTACAAGATGTATTTCACTTTTTTCATTTTTTATTCATTATTTTTATCGTACTGGATTGACTTTATTGACCCATTTTTCTAACTTCCATGCATAGGTTTCTAGGAACATGCAACCATATTGACCCAATTGATTTGGTACAGGTTTCTAGATTTTCAAAAATATAATTTAGCCTACTAGGTCAACCTAGTTGACCATGTATATTTTCAACACTCTATAGTAGGTTCTTGCATAGCTTGATCAATCTTATCAACCTAGTTTGCAAGTTTCTCAAGCATACTTCAAGGTTCTTCATCAACAATATTCCTTCATTTCATATTTGATCTACCAATTTTCATTTATGCCTCTCTTTCTCTTTTGTTTATGTCTTTCTTTTCATATTTTTTATTATTTAAAACTACCCTTACATAATCAATTAGACTAACACTGTTGACCCAATTTTGTGTTTTGTGTGCAATTTGAAATAACTAGGTTGAGTTTTCCAACCCTATACATTTTTAGACATTGATTCCATAGTACAGGTTTGACCCTATCACCTCTATTATATATTATGTGCATATAGTGTCAACACTATACCTTGTTTTAAAGTTGGAATTAACCTCATATCTTATATTAATTAGTTCACACTTTCTTTTCCTATTACTTGCATGCTTAGAATAGTTCATGTAGTCTAATTAGGGGTTTTTAATTAACCGCTTAGTTTCATTATTTCTATTTTATACACACATGACCAAATCATAAAAAAACATAAACAAGCACTTTAACATTTTATCTACCCAAGGCCAACCTATTTGGATTTCATCACTAAGGGGGAAGCTGACTTGATGCTCTAGTAAAGTATAGAACATGGTTAATGGTATATTCTAGATAATCACTTGACACCCTTATCATTGTGGTGTATGAAGTGAATGGGTAGGACACAATACCAAGTCTGTATCATTGCCCCTATAGTCCATTTTCAACCCAAACTACTTGAAGACATCCTTTGATTGTTATCTAGTACCTTTTTTATATCCAAATTCTAATCACTTTAAAAATCATATCTTGATAATCTAATAAACATTTAGGTTGACCAATTAATAGCTCTTTAATTTTCAAGTCGATTGATTGCTCTTTGCTTAATTATCTATGCAAAAACTTACATTAGCCAGCATTAATACAAGGTTATTTTTGTGTGTCTTAATTTGGATTGCCCAACGTTGATCCAATTGACTATTTGTTTCCTTTAATCTCTTATAATTGTCTTTATTTTATCTCATAACTTGTTATCATGTTTCTTTTTCTCCCTGTCTACTATACTAGGTTGACCTAGTCAACCTTGTAACTTTTTAAGTCCCTATCCACTATACTTTGATCAACCCAATTAACCCTGTATAGTTTTCAATCCCTATTTTTTGTGTTTGGTCAACCCAATCAACCCTATACTATCTTTTTCTTTTCCTATTTGTCAATCTAGTTCCTTATCTTTCCAATTCTACATTTTGTAAATCTCTCTTTAGTCATAATGAAGTCTCCTATTAGAATATTCTTGGATAGTTTAAATCCATTTAGATAATATACGGGATGTTCATTTCTCCCTCTCTTTTCCTCCCAAGAGCACCATCAATCTTGGGGTACCTCTTCTCCTCCTTTAACTATGAAGTATAATATGGTGCAAATAACACCTCAAGATGAAGTTGATGGATCTAATCCTTTCTTTACTTACCAATAAACTTCTCAAAATCTTTAAACTAGGTGGAAGTGATTGATAAAAATTTACTTAACAATCCCACTAACAATCCATATTTTTCTAATTCTCTCCCTAATACTAACTTGGGGAGTGCTCCTACAAACACCAACCTACCTCCTGATACAACCCAAATTTTATCCCAAGTCATTCAACAAATGAACATTATGGAAAATTAGAATACCAACCAAATGATAGAAATTTAACAACACTTTATTAATGTATATAATCAACTCTAACTATTTATCCTCAAGCTAATCCTAATTATATTTCTCCACCTCTTATGGATGGCTTGAGTAATGCTATTCCTTAACCCATAATGAATAACAAGATGCTTCAAACCATTCAAAATCAGCCTTTATCTACCTTTATTATTTCCATTTATATTGGTAACATATGTCTAACTATCAATTATGATGGGACTAAAGACCCTACCTCATTTCTTAAAGCCTTTGGCAACCATTACAAAGAGTGGATCCATACTAATACCTTTTACACTACAAAAATATTAGTCAAAAATTTTACTATTGATGTATTATAATGGTATAATCAACTTCCTCAACATTATATTTGGAAACTTGAAGAGTTGGTTAATCCTTTGGTTAAATAGTTTCAACACAATGATCTTCCTAAAAATTGTCTTAGCCACTTGATCAATGCTAAGCAATCTCTAACTGAATCAGCTCATAACTTTATAAAAAAATGGAAATCTTTATCTCATAAAGCCAACCATAAAATGAATGATGATAACTTATTCAAACTCTTTATCACCACTTTGACTCCCACTCTCCAATATAAGGTTTGACCCTTTTCTCCTGAAACACTTAATGAATCTCTTGACCAAGCTAAGCATCAATAATTTCTTATGAAACAATTCAAACCTTATCCTAAACTCCTTAAATTATCTTTATAAACATATAATGTTATCACTAGTAATTATTTATAAACCAAATAAGGAATTGCTAAATTTGATATTCCTTCACCTTCTCATACACCTTTTTTAGTTCAATAAATAAAACAATTTTTACCATGCTCAAAACATTTCATCTATCCAAATGCTCCTCCTAAGTGGTATGACCCCAATCTCTTTTTATAGTTACATAATGACATTGGGCATTCTCATAAATATTATAGAGGGATCAATAAAATTTTTGTCTCCTATATGATTGGTGATTCATTCAATCATAAAGATATCATCAATCGTTGTCATCAAGAATACACTTCTACTTCCCAAAAATGGCAAACTTTCAAATCTTCTACTTCTAATAACCAAAAATATAATTCAAATAATCAAGCAAATGTCAAGGATGTTTATGCCACCAATGTTGATTATGACCAATATTATAAAAAATCTCAATATGTCAACACTGCCAAGGTCAATTATAGCATAAGATGGCTCACAAAGATCCCATTACCAAGCCTAAAAATCCTTCTTTAGAAGAATAAATTATTAAATATACTACCACCACTAATGTTGATTTAGAATCACCTGAGGAAAAACTTCCTCCTTTTGATCCTCCAACCATATATATATATATATACCTTCCAAAACTAATTTACCTTTTAAACCTCATGCTGGTTCTTCTAAATCTCAATAGAATTTTATTGAAGAATTCAAATCTATGCCTTGTAAGATTCTTCTTATGGAGTTGGTTCAAAATTCACCTTATCATCACAAAATCCTTATGTAAAATTTTTAAGAAATTGAATATCCATATTCCTTAGATGAAGGAACACCTTCTATTTATTCTCAACCTACTAATGTCAATACCATTGAGACTATGTGTTGCTCTTCCAAAACTTCCATTGAATTTTTTAAGAGGGACCTGATTAATGATGAAATTCATTTTCGTTCTGATGATCTACCACTCTTTATCAAAGTAGCCATTAATACCACTCTTATTTGTAATGTTCTAGTTGATTAAGGTTTTGGTATTATTGTCACATATTTATGGCTTATACAATAACATGGTTATAACAAGGATCATCTTAAACAAACTCATCTACTTGTCATGGTTTTTATCAGATTAATAAAAATCCACTTGGTTATATTTGGATTCCATTAGCCATTGACCTAAAACTTTTCTAACTAATCTTATGGTCCTTGATCTTCCTTTATCTTAAAACATACTCCTTGGTCATCCATGGAATCGTCAAATGAGGGACATTGATTATTTTGGTAATCAATGTATTAAATTCTCACATACTAGAAAATGGTATAAACATGAAGCTGATCCTAACCCATGGAGTATCAAACTACCTAATCCTAAATCACAATATCATGTTGCTAAAATTCCTAAAATTAGTAGTGTTATTTTACCTGAGTTCATCAACATGAATCCTAATTTACAAGTTACTCTTATGTATTTTGATGATGATGAGCCTAATGAGTTGCAACATACTTGCAATGCCACCAAGTTATCTCTATACATTTTTCATTGGCTTCCTCCTCTCTTACCAAGATACCATACTAGTTTTACCCAACACCCCCTTTTTTTAGAAGGAAATGGGGACCCACCTTTTTTAGAAATATGATCTTAATGGGGAAACCTTTTCATATGTCTATGGAAAATTTGGGAATATAGGACATTTCACTTTTCTTATGGGATGATATTGGAATTGTGTTTATTGTGTTTATGAGACTAAATTGTGTATTGTAGATGAATTCTTTAGGTTTATAGTCTTCAAGTTAATTCTTTCGACATTTATAAAAAATTATCTTTCAAATGTTATGTTTTAGAAAAAAAATGTTCCTATTCTCTTTTGGGCATATTATTTCAAGGATCCTTCTTTTTTTGAGAAATTATTATGAATATTTTGTCTAAAATAATTCTCTTGAAAGAATTCATCCTATAGACTTTTTGCCTCAAATAATTATGGATCGCATACACTTTCCAAGAAATAAATTCCTGAAGGGATTATCCCATTGAATCTATCCTTCAAACTTCCTAAACTGATCCTTTAGATATTTTGAAAGTGACCTTTTGGCCCTTTTAAAGTGGCCACTTACCCTTTGGCGTTTTGGAATTTCCCTTTGGAGATTTTGAAATGCCCTTTTTTCTTTACCAACCTACCCTTTGATCTTTGTGAAGTAAACCCTTCAGGAAAACTTTTGACCCAAAGTAGACCCTTCAAAACCTTCAAACTATCCCTTTGGCCTTCCTTGAATTGACCATTTAAACCCTTTTTGACCACTTCATTTTAGGGCACATACCCTTCAAGTTTTATGTAGAGTGACTTTCAGAACTATTGTTTCATCCCTTTTATCCTTTCATATATACCCTTTGTGTGTTTTTCCCTACCCCTTGTGTCATGAACCAAATTTTCCTTCAACCTTTATGTTTTAGGCCAATTACCACGAACCTATCCTTCAGGTTCGGTTAAACCTACCCTACTAGATCTTTATCCTATGTTGTGTGCCTATTTACAAGTGGCCACATACCCTTCGGATCTTTTGAAAATGACATTTAATAATTTATGGAATATCTAAATGCACTTTTTATTTTTTGACATACACTTCATGACTTTTGTCTTGGGGCTTTTGTCATGTATTCAAATTCCTTTAGACATTGTATCTAAGAGAATCCAACCCTTTGAGTTAAAGGCACATACCCTTTAGGTTTTATGAAACTTACCATTTAGGACCTTTGAAGTGACTCTTAGCCATATGAAAGTTCCCTTCAGAGATCAAAGGTTCCCTTCAGCCCTCTAAAACTACCCTTTGGGACCTTTGAACTAATCCGTAGACATATAAAACTACCCTTTGATAAAATTAAAAGCACTTTTTGGGGAGTTTGAAAATACCCTTTAGCCATGAAGTAGCCCTTTGAAATAATTGTTTTAGGACTTTTTCCCAATGAAAAGACTCCTTCAAAATAATTTTTGTAGACACTTTGTCTAAAATAATTCCCCTGAGGGATTTATCCATTAACATTGACCTAATATCACTTTTTTGACATTATACTCCTATGTGATGTATTACAAATAAAACTATTAAAATTGTGTGATATTTAGCCAAAAAAATATAAATTACTTCCTATTTTATAAATATTAAGGGCCCTCTACCCACCCAAGCTAACAAATTTGAAATAAAAGCAAAGTGAATGTTACATATTTATATCGCATGAACTGGTATTCAATTTAAGATACTATATAGATGATACACAACCACTAAATCCATTATTTACATCCATGTTAACTCACAATGTAAGCATCTTCATTTATAATAGCCAATGAAAACTTCAAATAGAGCATACAAGGCTTGGCAATAAAAAGAATAGAATAAGAGTTAAGCAAAGTTAGGATGAAGGTGACCAAAGTTGAGATTTTTAGGAGTAAGTTATAACTAACTAGAGATGAGCATGTAAGTCTCTTTGGACAAACAAGGAGACTCCACAAGCCATTATTAATTAACTTGGACATTATTCACCAATAGTATGAGGTAGTACATAGTCTATGAGGATAACAAGGAAAAAAAGAAGTAGATTATGGTAGTGTTGCTATATCTTTAGCTCTTATTTTAACTTATGCTCCTATTAAAGCCCATACATCGCTTTAGATAACACAACCTTAGACTTATGCATATACAACTCCTATACTTTATTCTAGATATAGATTCTCTTTGTAATTAGATAAATCATTATAAAATTGACTTTGTATTTTATTCTAGATACACATGTTCTATACTTTTGTAAAATCAATTTGTCTATTTATAGTTTTCTTAGCTTTTCTTATATAGTTATAAATTATAGTTATAAATAAACATTCTAATCAGCATATGTAAAAATCATGCATAGACTTAGAGGATGAGGTGACCCCTTCCCTAAAATATATAAATATGATTGTAACCCAAACTTTATTTTTGGTCAAATTTTTTTTGGAATATAGAACAACGCGAAATTTTGATCATCAACAAAGTATCCTTAGTATTTTCTTTCCCATTTCATGTAATTGATTAATTATTTCTATGGTTTTGTGATTCGATAAATCTTTAGTGTGTTATAGATTCAAGTAGATTCTTGATTTATTGATTGGTATGATGATCTTAAGATGTGTAATAACTATTAAAAGAAAAGTAAATATATCAATAAAGTGAGTCAAGTTATTTGAATCATACTTATGAATGTGTATTTATGTTTTCTTTGATTTAATTTTTTATGTATGTGTAATATTTACCTCAGATAATTCACTAGTTCAAGCCATAATCTCTTGATTAAGGGTATGCAGTAGTTACCCTAAAAGGAGTAACCTTTGTTTGAGGAATGTGAACTTCCTACATCTCTATTTTCTTATACTTCCTAGCCATGTCTGATTACATGTGTACTATTACTACTAGCAATGGACATAGGTTTGAGAAAGCATAGGTCTGTTTAGAAACCAACCACATGAGTAATTCCCAAGGACCACAAAGTCTTCTTTTCTACCCTACTTTACCTTCATTTTTTAATTTTTTTATTGAGATCTAACCACTTTAGATTAGAATCCAACTACCCATGTAAATCATGTAGGAACTTACTCTATTATAAATCCATAGCTCCATCAAAAAACCTTGTTAATAACCTATATACCCTACCCACTATTCCATCAATAGGTTGTTAACGACTGTATACTTATACTCATGCCTTGGAGTGGATTTTACCTCCACTAAAATATCTAAAACATTAGATGCTACCTTATTATGACTATGGTTTACATGAAACCTACATCAATAGTTTCATTGGGGCTAGAAGGAGGGCCTAAATGTCCTCCCAATAATAGAGGTTAGTCCTTACATAGAGCTACAGTAAAGTCACCCAAGAGAGTGACAAGATGAAATTTCTAGGTTGGTTTATTAGTATCACCCTTGGCAAGCCATAGGAGACCTAGAGCTATGCCAACAACCCTAGTTCAAAAAAATCCACCTCACTAGGGCATCCTTTACCCATAATAAACCCTTTTTTCATTAATCAAATAATGGCTCAACAACAGTCCTGGTTAGTTGGGTCTATCATTACCATCTTGGGGGATGTGCATGATATACCTTAGAACCCCAAAAAATATCTACCATCATTTTATCCTTTAGAGCTAAGGACTATAAAAGAGCATATTAAATATATTAAAGGTACTTTAAGGTTAATTAATATAGTTTATGAAGATGTTACATGTTAGATATTTAATTGTACTTTAATAGATGTTGTTTATGATTGGTATTTAAATCTAATGGAAAAATCCATCACCAATTAGGAGTATTGTCAAATGGATTTTCTTGTACAGTTTAAATAGGTCACCAATCTTATATTGGTATATCATCACTTCACCAGCATTAAAAAAGAACCGAATGAGCCCATCCATGTTTTCAATGCAAGGTGATAGAATATGTATAACTAGTTGACCCCAAGGTATAAACTAAAAGTAGTGTTAGCACTAGGGATATACAAAAATGCCTTAGATCCCATTACCACTATGTTCTTAAGAAGATAACTTGATAAAAATGCTTTGGCATTAGCATATTAAGAAGTAATTAACATCGATAAATAGATCAACACATAAACACTTAGGGTACCTAATATTAGTAATGGATTCCTAGTGCTCAATCTGATACCACATGAGAAGTAAAATGTTCTAGCATTTAATCAAAATTAGTTATATAAATTCCCTCTATTGGCATAAATAATGTAGCCAAATTTTGTCTATTTGAACAATAATGTCATAGGTAATAGTTACCAATAGGACTAGCATGCAACTAAATTTCCTACAACTATTTTACAAGGTGTGGATTCCACAAAAGTAATATTATATTCTATTCAGAAGATGGTTTATAAACTAAATAATGATTTTCTAAATATGCAATGAAAGATGGGAAATACCAATAATCTGATTGGCAACCAGAACACTGGCTTCCAAATATATAATAGGCCTATAAATAATGTGTAGCAATTTGGCAGACTCTCAAAAATCAACATCACTAAAACAACTTTCCCTAATTGGTGTAAGATACACAATATGCCCCAACATGGTGAGCTTGATTAAGTTGATTATTTCATAGCATCCCAAGTCTTTCAAATGGAAGTAATAATGAAATATCATATGAATAATCTACTAGAATCTCATCAAGACCCTAGATCTACTAACACAACCATGTTCTTTGAGACTCACAAATTTCCCTTCCCAAGAGAAGATTATAGTGAACCAGAGGATAATATAGATGAATTTCATGCTTTCTAGTAGTTTTAGAGAGGTTCATACAGACTAAGGAACAAATAGCCACTTACCACCTTAAATCCTCCAAATACCATAGTGATTCCTCAAAATCCCAAAGTGGACAACAATCCAACCCCTCTAAAATGGTATGATCAACTACCAAACAAAGAAGAATCAAATAAAGGAGGATATAATATTATTGAAGACATGAAGAATATTAAGGCAAATATAACTCTCCATGAGTTATCCCATATCACCAAACAAAAGGAAATATTATGAAAATCCATTACCAAAAAGGCCGCTATGGAGAAAACTAGAGTGGCTATAGACAAATCAAAGGTTGTTAATGCCAATGTCATTTATAAGAGTAATCCTGAAGTACAACCATTGTTACTAATCATCAAAACATTTAGTAAGAATATTCATATCTATTTAATTGATTTTGGATCATTTTAAACTAATATACCTAGTTCTATATGTAAAAATATTGGTCTCACTCCCAGTCCTTCAAAGAGATCAGTCTCTTAACTAGGTAAAATGGTAGTACTAGAAGTGGGAGAATTAAATAATATATAGATTTAAGTAGCATCGAAAATAAGATTCTAGATGAATATAGATATCTTGGTAGTATACATACCAAAGGGATACATATTATTATTGAGCAGAGACTAGTCCAAAACACTTAATGGATAAATTTCCATGGACTTCTCACATATTTGGCTACCATGGAGAGGAGTTAAAAATTAGATCAAGGTTGATAGAGAGCCAATAATGAAATATCCCATCATGGAATACAACATCAAGAATTAATAGGTAAATTATGATTCTACCTCATTGGGAATTTATACTTTTACCACTCACAATTCAGTGCAGAACCAGGAACCTAAATGTTCAAATCATCTATGGACAATGAATTTTGATGGAGCCAAGTTGAAGAAAGGATCAGGTATGGGAATCAAGATAATTGATCCTCAAGGTAAGAAGTTCTTAGCCACCTATATATTTAATTTTCCTTATATGAATAATGGGGTCAAGTATGAGGCTCTAATAGTAGGATTACAATTTACACTAAATAATAATGTAAAATAGATATAAGTATTTTAGGACTTAACACTAGTATTCACTAGTTGAAAAATAAATACTAGTGAAAATTATGTTATTTGAAAAGATATAAGCACACATCATGGGATTTAATTAAAATATTTGAATTTTTCAACATAGTAGCACTCCCAAGAGAATAAAATCAAGGCATTGATTCATTAGCTACAACTGATTCCAATCTCAAGCCATTACAGGAGTCTGAGTTAAAAATATTTTCCATTAAATTGGTTCCCTGTCCTTCTATTCTAGATAATGTAGAAAAATTTTAGGTCTTCAATGATGATCAGTAGATTATCTAGTTCTTAACTAATTCAAGAGATTTCAAATCCCAAATCATTGATGACAAGGGCGTTAACCATTTATGTGAAGAAAAAATAGATAAATAAGGTATTCTCCAGCTTAAACAAAATTGGGTTATAGATGGCTTAGTGTCCTTGGAGAGATTATTCAACTTAGAATCTCAGGTGTAGTTACTTAGACAACCCAATGTTGATGAATCAAACTTCAAAAAAGGAAAATTTAGGAGATAATCATAACCCACATTATGTGAATATTGGCCTCAACACACCATGGAGGAAAGATAGTGAGTCAAGGATTTGATTTTTCAATATAAGGATGTTATCACTTCGAAATATGAAGACCTTAAGGTAAAGGACCTATAGTTCATCACTCACATAATTATTTTGAATTAAGACCATAAACTGTTCAGATAGAGGCAAAGGCTAGTGAACCTTATTGTAAAGCCTATTATTTAGAAGGAAGCAGAGAAGTTATTGAGTTCTAAAACCATCTTCTCAATATAACATTCTATATGGGTGGCTAATTTTGTCCTAGTTATAAAGAAGAATGGTAAGATCAAATTATGTGTAGACTTCAAAAATCTAAATAGGGCTTCTAAAAAGGACAATTATACTATACCTTCTCTAGATGAGGTAATATATATAGTGAGTGGTTATGAGATGATGTACTTTTTGGATGGATTCTCAAGCTATAACCAAGTATTTGTGTAGCCCAAGGATAGGATGAAGATGGAACTTACCATGAAATGGGGTACTTAGGCATACAAGAGTATGTCATTTGGCCTAGTTAATGTAGGAAATACGATCCAACATGCCATATATCATGCATTTAGGGGACTAATAAGAAAATGTATAATTATCTATATGGATGACCTCACAGTGTTATCAAATAATAGATAGGATCACCTAACTCACCTAAAATCCATATTCAAAAAGTGTAGGAAGTTTTGGGTTTCTTTAAATCTAAAGAAGAGTATATTTAGAGTCACTAAGGGCAAACTATTAAGTCATGCTATCACAAAAGGTGCGATCACCATTGATCCAAAAATAATAAAGGAAATCTCAAATATTTAATAGCCAAATATCAAGAAGGAACTTAAGTCATTTTTTGGGAAAATTAACTTTATCAAGAAGTTTATCATGGGGTTTATAGAAATTGTCAAGCCTCTAAATGCTATGCTCAAGCAAGATGCTAAAATAGAATGGACAATTGAAGCTAAAAAGTCCTTCCGAGATATAAAATATGCCATTTATTAGGCTCCAATATTGATTAGTCTAGATTTCATAAAGTATTTTTATCTATACTCATTCACCTCAAAACACACCATTATTGTCATTATTACATATAAAAAGGAAAATTTTGAGAATCTGATTATCTTCATGAGTACAGATCTAAAGGATGTAGAGCTCAAGTAATGATGATTGATAAGTAGATTTTTACTTTGGTCAAAGTAGTGAATAAATTTTGACATTATATCTTGAGGAAGAAAACCATCACCATTATACCTAGTCCTACTATCAAGTTCACCCTATCAAATAATGAGCTAGGAGAATGTCAAGGTAAATGGATGGATAAGATCTAAGAGTTTGACATAGAGATTAGGCCTACAAAGATCATCAGAGGATAAGTCATCATTCAACTCATGATTGAGCTAGATCTTTGATTCACCATTGAAGAGGTATGTAAAACACAATTTTCTAAATGGGAATGGTATGCTGATATAATCTAGTATTTACTTATGGGAGCCTATCCTCCAAAATATAATAGAGAATGGAGAGCCTTGAAGCTTAGAGCTGGTCATTTCATGATCAAGAAAGAAGTCCTCTATAGAAGGAACTATAAAGTTATATATCTTAGATGTGTATATAAATAAGAGGCTAAGGGAATCCTAAAAAATTTACATCAAAAGATAGGTAGTGGTCACCTAGATGGCAACACCACAGCCCATAAAATCTTGAGGTTGGGATACTATTTTCCAACCATCTTCAAATATGCTCAAATACACATTAGAATTTGCCAAGAATGTCAAGCATTGGCCAAAAGGTAGGTTCACGTAGCCATGCATCTATAACTAGTTATTGAAGGAAGGCCATTTACATAGTGGGGATTTGAACTCATTGGTATAATTAACCAAAATTATTTAGCTATCCATAAATTTGTACTTAACTCTATAGATTATTATACTAGATGGACAAAAGCCATTGCCATAAAGAATATTAGAGCACAATATGTAATTCACTTTTTGGAGGAGCACATTACAATTAGATTTGTCACACCCATCTCTTTAGTATGTGACAATGGACCAACATTTATATCAATAGAGCTCATTGAGTGGGCACATGATAATCAAATTATAATCAGGTCATTTTCTAAACACTACCATTAGGGGAATGGATTAGATGAGTTGATGAATAAAAATATGATTGATGTAATCAATAATTCAGTAGGGGACAAGCCTAAAGACTAGTATAATCTACTAAAATATGCTCTTTGGGTATACTAAATGAGATATAAGCAAGTCTTAAAATCTTTTCCTTAATTGCTAGTATATGAACGTAGACTAGTTTTTCCCATCACATTGAAGCTATCCAATTGTTACTTCATACAATATTACATGGAACTGAATGACAAAGTGGAATCAAGATTATTGGATATCATATAAATGGAAGATTCAAGGAATAAGGCTTTATAGACATTCAACAAACACTAGGATGTAGTTAAAAGGTGGTTTGATAAAAGAGCAAAAGTCAAAGCATTTAGAATTTTAGATTTGGTGTTATTATGGGATAAATATAATGAAAATAAGGATAACATGACAAGTTTTCTCCATTACAGATCAGACCATATCATATTTCAAATATTATGGGTAATAACATGTTTTGTCTAAAAGACCTCTAAGGCAATGAGCTCACATATCCAGTTAATGGACAGTTCTTAAGGCATTAATTTAGAGCTATTACATCTATGGATATTACTGATTGAGAGGATTCTATTGAGTTTAGACATAAAACTAGATTATATTTCCATGCTTTTTATATTAGGTTTCCATGCTTTCTAGGATATATTTTCAATGATTTTTAGTTTAGTTATCTTGCTTTTCAGTGCTTCAGCTTTCTTAAATTATATTTTCTATTTTTTAGGTTAGTCATCTATTTTTTCTTCATTGTCATTTAAATTTATGTTTGATATAGCTATTTATAAAATTCAAATCTAAAACAACTGAGTATGAGAATGAAAAGTTGAAATTAAAATCTTGACACTTTGAGACTAGCTTATAGATTAGGAGTATTTTTATGTTTTTTAGTCTTTAGGATGAAGGAAGGTAATTGTGGATTATTCTGAATAGTGTCATCATTGAATACTTGTACCATGCATGTGTAATTTTTAATCATAGTAATTTCTATGAATTTATAAATTTTTATTGTTTTATTGAATCAAATGCACTTATCACATTAAATCCATGTTAGAAGTGATAATTCTAGTTATAAGTTTAACTAGTAGGGACATTCTAGTAATGATTTGTTTTATAATTATACCAACTCACTAGCTTCAAAATATTCTCTTTCAAAAGATGAAAAAAATAATAAATAACTAATGCTTTCAAAAGAAAAAAATAAAATAAAAAATCTCACACAATGGATTGAGGTCAATGTACCACACATCATGATCAAAAGAAAATAATGAAATTAGAAGAAGAGCCCAAGGTATCTTTGATGGGGATATGGATGATCAGATAGAAATAAATTAATGCCTAAGCTTACCTTATTTTTGACCTTTAATAGATACTAGAATGAAACCTACAACCCCATCAAAGCCTTTGAAAAACTCACCATAGCATGGGCTAAATAAACTACACGTTTGACACACATAGATCCAAGAAAATTAGAAGGAAAGTATGTTTTATGCATCTACTTAAGAGTCTTTTTTATGTTTTTGATTTAATTATTCTTCTATGGAACACATCATGATTGATTTAGGATTGAAAACTAGAGTTATATATTCTCAAATACTCAAGAGTATTCCCCTTGTAAGTTGCCATTTTTTTTACCTGACACCCCCTTTTTTTCATAAGGAAATGGGGACCCAACTTTTTTCAGAATCTAATCTTTATGGGGAATCCTTTTTATATGTTTATGCAAAATTTGGGAAATATAGGACATTACACTTTTTTGTTAGGATGATATTAGCATTATGTTTATTATGTTTACGAGACTAACTTGTGTATTGTAGATGAATTCTTCAAGTTCATAATATTTCGGTTAATTCTTTTGACATTTATGCAAAATTATCTTTCATATGTTATGTTTTGGGAAAAAAAATTCTATTCTCTTTTGGGCTCATTCTTTTAGGGATCCTTATTTTTTTGGAGAAATTATTGTAGACTTTTTATTCAAAATAATTCTCCTAAAAGAATTCAGCTTACAAACTTTTGGCCTTAAGGAATTTTGGACTGCATACACTTTCCCTATAAAAAATTCCCCAAGGGATTATCCCTTTGAACCTACCATTTGAAATTATTGAACTGACACTTTGGATATTTTGAAAATATCCTTTCGGACATCTTGAAGTGGCCACTTACCCTTTGGCATTTTGGAATTGCCCTTCGAAGCTTTTGAAATGCTCTTTTTACCTTGCCAAGCTACCCCTAGGCCTTTGAAAAGTAGACCCTTTGGGAAAATTTTTGACCCAAAGTAGACCCTTCAAATTCTTTCTACCTACCATTTGAAACCTTCAAAATAGCACTTTGGCCTTCCCTGAATTGACCATTTAAACCCATTTTGACCACTTATTTTTAGGGCACATACCCTTTTGGTTTTGTACAAACTACCTTTCTAAAATATTATTTCAGACCCTTTATCCTTTGGGATATAACCTTTAGGTTTTTTTCCATACTATTTGTGTCACGAACCAAAGTTCCCTTTTACCTTTTTGTTTTAGGTCAATTAACACTAACTTATCCTTTAGGGTTGGTTAAACCTACCCTACCAGATCTTTGTCCTAAGTTGTGTGCCATTTTCCAAGTGGCCACATAACATTTAGATCTTTTGAAAAGGACGTTTTGGCCTCTATGTAATATCCAAATCCCTTTTTTCATTTCTGACATACCATTCTATACTTCTATCTTATGGATTTTGTCATGTATCCAAATTCCTCTAGACATTATGTCTAAAAGAATTTGACCCTTTGAGTTAAACGCACATACCCTTTAGGTTTTGTGAAAATTACCATTCAAGACCTTTGAAATGACCCTTATCCATATGAAAGTTCCCTTCAGAGATCAAAGGTGCCCTTCATCCCTCCAAAACTACCCTTAGATACTTTTGAAGTGACACTAAGACACAAAAGTACCCTTAGATAAAATAAAAATTACCCTTTGGGGAGTTTAAAAATACCCTTTAGCCATGAATTATCCCTTTCAAATAATTGTTTTGAGACTTTTTCCCAATGAGAAGACTCCTTTAGAATAATTGGTGTTGACACTTTGTCTGAAACAATTCCCCCAATGGAATAATCTGTGGACATTGACCCAAAAACACTTTTTTTACATTATACTCCTAAGTTATTCATTATGAATAACACTATTAAAATTATGCCATACTTATCCAAATAAAGATAAAATACTTGCTATTTGATAAATACTAAAGGCCGTCCACCAACCCAAGCTATCAAATTTGAAATAAAAGTAAAGTGAACATTGCATATTTATATCACATGAATTGGTATTAAATGTAGGATCCTATATAGATGATACACATCCATTGAAGCCATAATTTTTATCCAAGTTAACCTACAATTTAATCATCTTCATTTCTAATAGCCACCAAGAAATTCAAATAGAGCATATAAGGCTTGGTAATAGAAAGAATAAAATTAGAGTTAAACAAAGTTAGGAGGAAGGTGATCAAAGTTGAGATTTTTAGGAGTAAGTTATAGTTAGATAAAGATGAACATGCAAGACTCCTTAGACAAACCAAGAGACTCCACTAACCATTATTGCTTAACTTAGGCATTATTTGCCAATAGCATGAGGTAGCACATAAAGTCTATGAGGATAATGAGGTGAAAAAAAGTAGACATTTGATAGTGTTACTATATCTTTAGCTTCTACTTTGACTTCCACTCCTACTAAATCCCATGCAACACTTCAGATAACATAGCCTTATCCTTATGCATGTAAAACTACTATAGCGACACATATATTTATATTCTCCTTATAATTAGACAAATCATTTTAAAATTGACTTTATGTTTTCTTATGCATGCACATGTTACATACTTTTGTAAAGATAATTTGTATATTTATAGCTTTTTAAGCTTTTATTAGATGGTTTTAGACCATAGTTAGAACTACATGTTCTAACCTCCACATGTAACAATAATGCATAAACATGGAGGATGAGGTGACCCCTTCCCCAAGATATGTAAATACAATTATACACCCCAAGTTTTATTTGGCCAATTTTTTTTGAAATGTATTACAATGAGAAATTTTGATCATCAACAAAATGTCCTGAGTATTTTCTTTCCCATTTCATGTAATTGATTGATTATTTCTATGGTTGTGTGATTCGATAAATCTTTAGTGTCTTGTAATTGTCAGTAGATTATTGATTTTTTGATTGATATGTTTATCTTAAGATGTGTAATAGACATTACAAGATACGTAAATATATCAATAAATTGAGTCAGGTTATTTGAATCATATTTTTAAATGTGTATTTATGCTTTCATTGGTGTAGTTTTTTATGTGCGTATAATAACTACCTCAGATAATTCACTTACTCACACCATAATCTCCTAATTAAGGGTGTGAAATATCTACCCTAAAAGGAGAAACCTTTATTTGAAGCATGTGAAATTCTTACATCTTTATTCCCTTATACTTCTTAGCCATGTTTGACTACATGTGTGCTATTGTTGATAGTAATAGACATAGGTTTGAGAAAGCATGGGTCTATTCAAAAACCAACCATAGGAGTAATTCCTAAGGACCATGGAGTCCTCTTCTATACCCTACTTTAAATTCCTTTTTTAAGTTTGTTATTGAGATATACCCACTTTAGATTAGAAGTTAGGAACCCATCTAAATCACATAGGAACTCACTCTATTATAAAGCCACACCTCTATCTAAAAATCTTCATTAACAACATACATAACCTACTTATTATTCCATCAAAGGTTGTCAAAGACCCAATACTTAAAAATCATGCTTTGGAGTGGATTTTACCTCTATTAAGATCCTAAAACATTAAAGGCTACCTCATTATGGCTATGGTGTGCATAAAACATGCATCAATAATAGTGTTTCTCTCATGGATGGGATTACTAACTTTCCCCCTCTATGAAATACTTAGGTGCCTTCTTTACAAGAATATGCCTTCATGTACAATGATTTTGGAGTGGATAAATTATTTGAATATCCTCTCATCATGTCTCCTCATACATCACTAATATTGAGATTTCATCCTTTAAAACTCCCTTAAATTCTCAAGCATGTCCAACATATCATGAAAACTATATCATGGCTCAAGCTTAATCTAGAGATTTATATGTCGCATTATCAAAAAACCTTATTCCAAATTCAAAATTTTAACTGGTATTATCATACCATTTCTATGGATCATACTTTAGATCTTGAGGGTCATGTGCCTCTTCCCAATCCTCCTCTTATCAATACTCCTTGGGTGGTAGAGTAAATTATGCCTTCCAAATCTCTATAAGTTCCTACATTTCCTTTACTACCTTTGGATCTAATCACTATATCTGATCCTTATCCCATAACTAAATCCATTTACACACCAATCTCTTCTACTCCATCTACATCTTATACTCTCAAAATCACACTTAATGCCAAGGCAACTAATGTTTGTTAAATACATTTTGAGTCTAATTTCCATGGCATTCAAATTCTAGATCTTAAAGTTGATGTTAAGTATTATGGTCCTCTTCCTACCTTTCCTAGTGATGAAGCTATCCTTGAGCTACTTCATGCCTGAGAACCTCAACTTCTCTGGTAACATCATAAACTTGAAACTTTTAAGACTAAAACTCCTTGCTTCAATAACTTCATTGCTAGGACTGATCCTAAAATAAATCCAATTTATGCCTTACCCAATGCATTATACTACTTTCAAGATGGAAATTCCATGATTATTAATGAAACCACTCACATCAAATATGGTGCACCATCTTGTCCTTGATCGATTATAGTTTCTCAAGATCTTTCACCTACTAAACATGATAATTTTAGCTTATTTTTTGATAAATATCATGAAGCTTTCACTTGATTCTACAAGGACATGCATGACATTGACACTATAATTATGGTACATAGTATTATTAATTATCCTAATGCCTGAAAATTTACATTTGAAGTTTCAACTTTTTGTCATAAGGAAATCATCAAATTACTCAATGCTAAATTTATTAAACTGGTGGATTATTCTGAATGGGTTTCCAACATTGTCCCCATTAAGAATAAATTCACTATGGTAATTCATATTTATATTTATTTTCATAATCTTAATATTGCTTGTCCCAAGGATAACTTCCCCTTACCTTTAATAGATGCCATTGTTGACTCCATGATTGGTTACAAAATTGTATCTCTTATAGATGGTTTCTTGGGAGACAATAAAATTCATATCACCCCCAAGCACCAACATAAGACCAATTTCACCATGAAATGGGGCACCTATTTCTATGTCAAAATTCCATTTAGCCTCAAAAATGATAGATCTACTTGCCAATGAATGATGACTCACATTTTTCAAGATCTCATTCATAAAATTGTTGAAACCTATGTGGTTGATCTTTTTCATAAATATAAACATCATAAAAATGATCTCTCAAATCTTTCTATCATTTTTGACCATCTCATTAAATATAAATTTAGAATTAATCCTTAAAAATGTGTATTTGGAATCACATCTAGAAAATTCTCAAGATTCTTAGTCTCTCTTCATATAGAGAGACTAAGAATTCTGAGAATTCTTAGTACCAATTTATAATTGATGGATCCATGTCAAAAGTATTTTGATAACATGAAAGAGTCATTACTTTACTAACCTACACTTTTTCATCATTTCAATTATAAAAATTTGATTCTATATACTTCTTCCACATCTATTTCAATTGAGGCAATGCTTAGCCAACAAGATGATATAGGAAGAGAGTATTCTATCTACTATATTATCCAAGGCCTCATTGACTATGAAACGTGTTATACCAAAATTTATCATGATTGCCTCACCATCTATTTCATAGCTAAAAATATTTGTCACTACATGTTTTACTAGACTACTTATGTCATTATTCATTTTGACCCCCTTCATCATTTCTTCTCGAAAGCCTTTCTTATTGGAGATACAATTTTTAAATGGATGGTTTTTCTTATGGGATTCAATCTTTGAAACATCACTCAAAAATATTTTAAAGGGTAATTCATATATGACCAACTTTCCAAAGCTACCATTCTAGCCACTTCTTCTCTTTAAGGTGATCTTACAGATGATAATATCCTTTACATTGAAGGTCTCAACCAAGTCATTTCTCTCAAAGATTATTTTCATAAATTTATCACTAATCTTGAATCCAATCAACTTGATGAATCTTTTGCTCCCTCTATTACTCCTAAACCAAAATTATTTATGGAGGCGCTTCCTAAAACTAATGTTGACTTGTATGAGGATATTTGGACCCTTCACTTTGATGGTGTTAAATGCCTTTAAAGAACTAGGGTAGGTTGCATTCTCACAATTCCTGTTGGTAAAAACATTCATTTAGAATTTTGTTTCACCTTTGATGTCACCAATAATATGGCCAAATATGAAGCTCTTATCTTAGGCATGAGAGCTATTATTGAATTAAACATTCAATACCTTCATTGTTAGGTGATTCTCAACTTATTTACCATCAAGTTAGTGGTGATTATCAATGTAAAAGTGAAAAACTTATTACCTATCATCAAATTGTAACCAATCTTACTATGTATTTTATATCTTTCACTATTGAGCCTATTCCTAGAGATCAAAATTCTATTACTAATTCTCTTTCCTCTTTATCTTCTCTATTTCATCCACATTAAGTTCTTTATGATCCTTCTTTTTTATACGAATATGAAAATCTTTGCCTTTAATTCAATCACTAGATTCATTTATCAATCATATTGAGGCTGTTACCATTAGATAAAGCCTATGGTATAAATATATCATTCAATTCTTAGAACACCAAACTTATCCTCCTAATTTAGACTCTTCTGAAAAGACACATATTCACAAACAAGATTTCAAGTATTTATTTTGACACAATATCCTTTACTATCATAATATTAAAGGTACCTTGCTCTAATATTTTATGAAATATGAGGTCCTCCTATTTTATAATAAGAACATGGGGCGTTTGTAATTCTCATTGTAGTGGACATGCTACAACATGAAAATGCCTATGTGTGGGTTACTTTTAGCCTACTCTTGAAAAGGATGAAATTGAATATGCTAAAAAGTGTACTCCTTATTAGCTTCATGATGATATTATCCACTCACCTCCTATTGATATTAAAAATATCAAATCTCCTTGGCCATTTCCCACATGGGGATTTGATCTAATTGGTAAAATTCCTCTCTCCCAAGATGGACATATATTTATCATCACCACTACCAAATATTTTACCAAGTGGGTAGAATCAATGGCCATCATTAATGTCACCAGTCATACTATTTCCAAATTTATTCTTAACCAAATTATTTTTTACTTTGGCATTCTCCATACCATCATTTCCAAAAATGATGGCAATTTCAAAAACAAACATGTTAAATAGCTTTGCAACAAATTTAAGATCAATCACAAATTTTTCACACCTTATCATCCACAATTTAATGGTTAAGCTAAGGCCACTAATAGAATTCATAAAACTTACATAGATTATCATATTCATATTTACCTTTAACTTTGGGCCTATCATGCTACCATATGCACTACTACTAGGGCAACTCCATTCTCTCTAGTCTATGGCTTTGAATCATTTCTTCCTTTAGAAGTTGAAATTCCCTCTCTTTGTATATCTCTTAATGGCATCATTATCGATGAATAATTTCATAAATCTCACCTTCATGACCTTGATCTTCTTGATGAACATTATATTTTTACCTTATAACATAACTGCTAATACAAGGATCGCATTGCTAGATAACATAACAAACATGTTAAAATATGCACTTTTAATGTTGGTGATCTTGTCCTTAAATTAGACTACACCCATGACAAAGAAGGTAAATATGACCAAAAAGGGTGGGGATCATATTTATTCAAATATATTATTGGTCTAAGAAGCTACCATCTTCAAACCAATGAAGTTAATGTTTTCAAAGAGCCCACCAATGCTCAATTCTTTAAAAATTACTTTTCCTAAATATTTACTTCTTTTCCTACTTTCTATCTACATCTATCTAACACATTTCTGTAAGTTACCTACACATAGGTCTTTCCCTTTGAAATAAGTTCCCTCTCCTTTCACATACCTTTATTCTTCCCTTTTGGTCTTTCATTTTCTTGATGTACCATAGTCTTCTTTATCTTCTTGCATTTTTTCTTATTTTTTGCACCCCTTGGGTTTCTATTTTGTGAGTTTCTTTGTAAGACCATAGATAGGCCTAAAATTCATAAAAAAACTACCATATTTTACTTATTTATTTCACGTATTTTTTTTTTCTAATATTTTTTTGGCATCCCTTGGGTTTTTATTTTGTGAGTTGTTTTGTAAGACTGTGGATAGGACCTGATGTCCCTCACAAAACTACCATCTTTTTACTCACCTTACTTTATCTTTCACTTACTTATTATCACCCTTATGGGTTTATATTTTATGAATTTATAGTGTAATACCATAGATAGGACCTGGCCCTCCTCATAAAATTACCATATTTTCATGTCCTTATGTTTCTTTCTATTTTTTTTTCTTTCTTGGTTTTGGAAGAAAGAAACTAGTGATAAAGGGGTGTATAGAAAAATATCTGTTAAATGCATGTGTGTTAAATATTGACCTTGTGATAACTCATTTTTGGCTTGGGAGGATGAACTAAAAATTAATAAAATAATAAAAGAGACTTTTTTTCTAGACAAGAAGATGTGTGGATTGCCTAACATAAGCTAGACCCTAGAAGGGAAAGCTTCCTAGATGGATATCAATCCACCTACTTTTAACACTTAAGTTTGATAGATAAAAATGAAGGAAACATGTATTTAAAACACCAAACTAAAATTAAATATATAAAATAACCTAAATTTAATTAATTAAAACTAAATACTTTGCTAGGATGATAAAACTAAAGCAAATAATCTGAATAATTAAAATTGTGAAAAATTAGTTAAAATCAAGGTTTTAGTTTTTGGTTTGGTAAAATGTCAAGGGTAAAAAGAGTGATGTGGTTTGGGTTGGGTTTATATGGAAAAATTTTAAGGGGTGAAGCTTAAAAAGGATAAGGCAACAAATGATTAAGGTGGTAAATGGGTAAGGGGATAAAGAGAGTGAAGATGCTAAAGAGGGAAATGGGAGAAGGTGTAAATGGATAAAGGGTAAATGAAAATTAAGAGGCTAAGGGGAAGAGATATGGAGGCCAAGAGAAGAATAAGGCCAAAGGGTGGGTTTGGAAGTCAAGAAAGAATAGGTTAAGAGGGATAAGAAATTAAATTGCAGCAAATAAAACCAAGGTTACCTTCCAATCTTGAAGAGGAATAATGAAGAAGATGTTGGTGTTGATGTTGTTGAAGAAATTTTCATAGAACTTCGGTATAACTCCAATGATTTGGCTCTTTCTTCTCAAGATGATAACCTCCTTTATGATGCCTCCAAACCTAAAACAAAATGTTAACCAAAAGACTAACTTTCAACTTTCTAACTTCACCATGGGTGAAGGAAAGGAGGGGGATTTATAGCATATGTTGTGAAGAGTCATGTCAAAAGAGGAATAATAGAGGTATGGCATCATTTTATATGTGTTGTATGAATTAGTCAAAATGAGGTGGATGGGGATTCCCATTTAGGTTGGTGAGTGTCCCATATGGGTTAAGAAGTCAAAAATGGGTGATCTTTGTCTTAAAGAGGTAGGTATCTTATTTTGGAGGTTAATTTCATGTAAAATACATGTTTACTTGTTCTCTCTTGAGGGAAAATTCACCATATTTCAAGGGGTTCATTGTGATTCTTAAACGAGGTCATTAAACACTTTGGGAAGGGTCCCGAGTGGGGTATGATATCCCACATCAAGCCCCATCACTTCTAAGACATATCACTTACCATATCACCTCTCAGATGACCTTCCATGTCACATGCCATGCCATTTTCAATGTCATCATGAATAGCGATAGTGGGTCCCACAGTAAATAGTGATAGTGAATAGTACTTTTGAATAGTAATTTTAAATAGTATTTTTGAATAGTTTTATGCGAATATGAAAATAGTGATATAGTTGGGTTAAGAGGGGTTTGTTAAGGGTTATGAAGGTTTAATGGGTCTTTATGGGGATTTTGAGGTATTTGGTCATTGAAAACTGCAAGTGCATAGTTTTCTAGTGTCTACATTTTGCCCCTTTTTGTTATGTGGCTTTGAATTAACAAGATATAAAACAAAAATGAATCACTTGGTAAAAGGTTAGGGTGATATAAGTATGGGAGGAGGTGTTCCCCCTTAAACTAAGAATTGATGAGGGAAGGCCAAATCGGGTGTAGGTTTGATAAGCAGTTAGTGGGGAGGCACTAGGTGGTACCATAAGGTAGTTGGGCATGTGAAATGTTAAAGTGTTTTAAAAATGTGTCTCAATGCAATAGTAAAGATTTTCTACAGACTAAAGCTACCATGTTTGTAAAAATAAGGTTGATCATAAAAGGACACATGATAGGGATAACTGGCCCACATCATTGTTCATAGCTAATTGAGTTAGGCCTATCAAGTCATCTAGATAGGTTTGGTGTTGGTCATAAGTATACAGGGTAGGAAGTGCTCTTGAAAAATAACATAATTGATGAGTTCATCAATGAGGTGGTGCAAACATTGAAAATTTTAACATGGTAAGTTTGGTTATTGTAGTCAAATGTTTTTTGCAAAACATACCAATGTTTTGGGTTAGAAAAAACCAATGTCAAGGTGGATGTGGTGAAAACATGGGTGGATTGGGCATGGGTTAGAATGGGATGGTCAAGATGACTCTAGATGCATGTGGTAAGTGGATACTACCTACATATCTCCATGGATAAGAATCCAAAAATAACGTTAGGCCAAATGTAGTTTTTTGAGATGAAGAGTGTTGGTTAACTTGGTTGCCCAAATTTGACATCATGTAGTTAGGTCTAGTTGAAGGACATTACAAAAAGGGAAGTTATAAAAGGGTGGAAAATATGGGTATCAAAAAGTTTTTTTATTGGTTTGGTAGAAATGGTGGATATGACTACCTAGGATGCAATTAAATGATTGCATCAACTATGAAAAAGGAATCTACAACTATGGATAAGTAGGTTCAAGCTTTAAATTTTGGTCACCATTTAAAAAAAAAGAGAAATATGCTTTACCATGACTTATAAAATATGGTGCTACTCAAATTACCCTGGTGATCTGATGGGTTCTTTTATCACCATCTAAATAAGTTGATATTGTGCACACTTCATAACAATGTTGTTAACAAGTGATAACAGGGTATGATTCAACAATTCAGGGAAGCAAAGTATTAGAATAGGTAAATGAGAAGTGACAAAGATTTTAACCTTTGACTGTTGAGTCAGTGGGGCCCCAGAATAAGTAAGCATTGAGTTTTGAGGGAATTCAAAGAAAGATATTGAGGGGTTTTAGAAAATAGAGTGAGGTAAATATTAATAATATTAATTAAATGAAAGATCAAGTTGTGGATTGTGATTAAAGAGTAGGGTTGTTTCAAGGCATAAGAATATGTCATCTAAGAAGGGAGAGTCAAGAGAAATTATTGGTTAGAAGGTTAGGGCATGTGAGAGGGTGTAGTTATCATCCCCAGGTGGGTATCCTAAATCTTCCATTTGAATGTGGTTTTAGTTTTGATTTTAACATCTTCAAAGGTCAGAGTAATAGGTGTTTAAAATAGGAAAGACTAGAGGGGTGGGGAAGGAATATTCCTCATAATGTCTTGGTGATGCTTAGGCTTATTCATTGGTCATATGATCCCATGGTCTTAGCCAATTGTGTCATAAATCTATAGGATTGGTATATATATCATAGTAAACCAAAATCAAGTGGAAGAGTTTTGAGGTTGTAGCATGCTCAAAATGGGTAGAGGATTTAAAAGGGAGAAAGGTGATAGGTATGGTTAATAAATTAGCTAAAGAGGTACAATAAAGAGAGTCCAAGTGCAACACATAGAGGAATTAAAGAAAGAAAGGGATGTACATGAAGTAATAAACCTAACCATATTTCATGCGTTAAGGTAATGGATTGGAGGACATGAGGAAGGAAATAAGGAGATGTACATATAAGTAGTTCAACTATTGAGTGCACTCTAATGATTGAGAAGGTGCAGTGCTAATGGGATAGAATAAAGGTGTTTCAATAAGGGATGAGGTGAAGGTAAACTAGGATATAGATGATTAAATAAGTAAAGAAAATAATAAGGTCACAGATAAATATGAAGGTGGAGAAGGATGGAAGGAGCCAAACATGGTCATATAGGAGGAAAATGAAGGTCAAGAAGAACAAATAATGTCCTCAAGATGAGAAAACTAAAAGGAAATGGAGAAAAGGGAGAGGATGGTGGAAAATAATGAAAGGAAATTAGATGAAGATAAATGATGAAGATCAGGGATGATAAGAAGAAAAAGGAATAATTTAAGTCGGGATATAAAGTAGGGATACTCACACAAATGTAAAAGACAAGTGAGTACCGAGATGGAAAGAGGAAAAGGGGAATGCAAAAGGCAAAAGGCAAGAACTGAGAAGAATAAAATAGGTAATTATGGAAGGCTTCTCAAAAGAAAAATACATAGGGAGAAACTAGTTGTGGAGAAAAAAAGAAGATAAAAGGGATGAAAAGATGGAAAAAACCAAACAAGAAGAATAAAAAATGAGTACGATGGGAAAAATGGCAAAATGATAGAGAGTGGTGATACACAAAGAAAAAGTATAGTTAAAAAAGAAGCAAAAATATTTCAATATGCATAGTATGATGGGTAATTAGTGAGGAAAAGAGCATAATAAAGAGGGTACAACAACTAGCCAAGGGTGAGGAGAGATGATGAGGATGGTGAAAGAAGTTGAAGGAGATAAAGGACAAGGTTGGTAATGAGAGGAGAGAGAGACCAAAAACATGAGAAGTGGTTGAGGAAGTGAGCTTTGAAGTATGTGCAACAAAAGGTGATGGGGAGGCTAATGAGGTAGAATAGGTGATGTTTTTATGGGAGATAAGAGGGTCTAATGAGGAAGGTTTTCAACCCTTGTGTTAAAAGAGATTGACAAGATGGAAAAGTTTTTAAAAGAGATTGAAAAGTTTAAGGGAGGGAGGTGGTGATGGGATAGGTATAGAAGTGAAGGAAGAGATTTTAGTTGAGAAGTGAAAATAAAATAAAGGATGTGGTTGAGCTGACGTCAATAACTGAGCACTACCTACATAGTCCAAAAATACCTCAAGCCAATGTAGTTCTCCTACAAATCAGGGGAAAAAATAAGAGGAAGTATTAGATGGTGTTAAAACATAAGGATGTTGAAGAAATAATTCAAACCTTCCTTCATGTAGGATGCCCTAAAAAAGAGGGTGTTGTTATAAATGGAAATGAGTGAGAAGGAAAAGTGGATGGGAATTATTTTTTAGTGGTCGAGCTACCCTTAGAAGTGAAGCAGTGCCTACATAGTCCATGGACATCAAGCCAATGTAATTCAACTAGGTTTGGGTAAGTTATGTTCAAATTGGCTGCCCCAATTTGATGGACCACATGGGTTGGTTTGGGCTAAGGGAGAAGGCTTTGTAAAACAATAGTTTTGGGTTTTGGTGAAGGTGTTGGTGAATGTGAATGGTGTAGACTAGTAAATATTTACCATAATGATCCAACATTTAGTAGGATTAGAGATACAGATGGGCAAGGTAGGATAAATTAGAATGGAACATGATACCAAATACCACAAATGATTTTCAATGAAGATAATCCAAAGAAGAGGTGCTTTCCTTTTATTAGGAGGGTAAACCTTCTAAAATTGTGTGAGGGTAGGATTTTATAGATAGTGATGACCACTAAGAGCTAAGTTTTAGGAGGTAGGGGTCTATCTAGATCTACATAGTCACTTTGGCCAAGGTTCATCACCACTATGAGCTGAGTTTTAAGGGTAGTAGCAAAGTGATGACTTGTAAAGAATTTATTTGATGGTAAAGTAGATTATACAAGTAAGGAAGTGAGAAGCATGGTGAGAAATAGAGGATGGACCTTTCCTGACCTAAGAACTGCATGGGTAGGCTAGACAAATGGTGGCCATGTTTGCATCCTCTATCCCAGCTTGATGGAACCAATGAATTATTGGTTTTGCGAGTTTAATCCTAACCAAAAATAAGTTATGTGGCTAAGAGAATATAGTGGTTGCATTGCTATGAATGAATGTTTAGCTAGCACAAAAGTAAAGACTACCATGTTGGAGCAGGTATTGTCAATGGTTGGTCTTTGATGTTCAGAGCTTATGGTAATGGGTTGGTAGTAAGGGGAGGGTATAAGGGAAAAGATGGTGAATGTATGGTCTTGAATTCATGGTAGCCTACCTCTAATGGAAGAGTTTCTACAATGTCAAGGATTTGGGAGTTACCACGACCAATAATAGTGGTAGTTTTGAAGGTGTGATCATTATAACAACCCATGGTTGGAAGCCAATTTACATTAAATAGGCTAAAGTTGATAATGATGCAAATGACCACTAGTCCTACAAGGGTCATGAGATGAAAAAGCAAGGAAAGATATCAAATGTAAATTAGATGATAAGGGAAACAAAAAGATATCATGATGGTGCATAATGGCTTTATCAAGATGACCAATCATATCAAGGGTGATGTGTCCATGTGAAAAGGTAGGTAGAGATGACTATATCTAGTGGGAAAACTATTCAAGGGAATTAATTGCATCATGTGACCTTCTTAGTAGACATGATAGAGAACCAAATCTATGAGGAAGAATAGGCAGGTATTCTATTTAAAGAATCATGATAAGGATTAGTAGCAAGTAGATCATATCCTTCATGTAACCACATCTACCTTCACACAATAATCATTCAACTTTCCATTGCAAATTATGGTGTATGTCCTTCCACACACTAAGACTACCATCTTTAACCATATTCATCATAAAAAACAATAGCAACAATGAATAGGAGTGCCATCCCCTTATCCCATACTAATGATACCATATAGCTCATGAGGCAATATTTATTAAATAAATGATGCCTTCTTCATAAGTTATGTTGATGTTCACATGTGCTTTAGGCCATGTGTAATATGTTTCATGCAATTCTTTGCATCCTAATTAAAATATTTCATAGTTTGTTATGTACAAAATGTGTTAGATGTCACTAGTCAAATGGTATCATACTTAAGGTTGTGTGGATACTTATAAATGTTATGGTTATGGTTATGATTAGTATGGGTATGGTTGGTATAATCTCATTTAATGTAAAAAAAATGATTATTGTTGTTATAACACTAGATGGTAAAAGTCATGAGGAAAACACCAACCAAGCACATTAAGAATAGGGCACAATGCTTTTTTTTGACAAAGACGAAAAATAAACCTGAAGTGGGATCGGTTTAATGAATATAAGCCCCTCAAATGTTATGCATGAGCCATTATTATTCAATAAAAAAAAACTTGATCACAGGTTGTCAAGTAAGCTCTAGATCCCTTGATTTACAGATAGTCTAAAGGGAATAAGGGTGATGGGTGGTGTGAGGATTAATGGGTGATATGTATGATAACCACATTTCAATTATTTTTCCTCTTTTATAGGTGACCTAAGAATGGTAATAGACAAGTCCATGTCATATTCTAGATGTAAACTGATCAATATGAGAAGTCTACATGTGGAAGATGATTTTGGCTTCCAACTTATTATGTTTTTATAGAGATGATTGTGGATTTAGAATTTTTTGTGATAGTGGGTCTTTTGATTTATTTATATATATGAGAGTTTATCGATGCAAGAAGCTTTTAAAAAATTGCTTTGATTTTGACAAAGTGAACTTAGACATCCTTCAAGGGTGTGGTCTAAGCTTATTAGCTTTGTTTAATTATCTTGATATTTATCCTTCAAAAGAGTAGTCTACCTTACATTTGGTAGTTTTTATTTTATTTTTGGGCAGTTGTCCTTCAAGGGAGTAGTCTATAATGCTTAAGATATTGAACCAAGTAATTGTTTCAAGATTTATTTCTGTTTAGACATGGACCAATCTAATTAGGTTTAGAGGTTTACCTTTATGAGGGATAAACTTTACACAAGAAGGTTAATGATATGTGAAAAGGTGTGGTTTTGAGAGACAATGACCATGGGATTCCATATTGTTAAAGATGAAAAGTATCCATGAGAACCATGCTATGGTTAGAGCTTTGGTACTCATATTTAGGATTTGGCCATGACTGTGATTGTCAATCACATAGTTTTATGTTGTAATCAATTATAATAAAAAGGGAAGTAGGAAGGTGGGTGAAGATTAAAATATCATGATCAAGGGATGACCTTAAGTTAGATAAATAGGTGAGCTTGATCCTTCTTTAGCATAAAAATTGACATAGATGTGAAGCATTGAGAGGCTTAGGTTCTAGTTTGCCTTCAATAGAGGATAAATGATAAGCTCCTGATCCATACTTATGGGTAATGATGTAGGGTATAAGATAATTGAAATAAAACTTACCTCATTTACTCTTCTCCATGTTGGTCATGTGTTAGTTTTCTTTTAGAATGAGATATTTGAAATTGAATTCCCATTGTTTGAGGTGCTTGTTATAAGCACAAGTAATACACTCTCGATAGATGTGAAGATGGTTAAGGGAAGTAAGGTGATGTTCATCAAGTAATTTAAGGTGTGTGAGGTATTATTGATAATAATCCTCTTCAAAAATGATGTCATATAAGGAAATATAAAGAGAGGTAATCTAGACTTCAAGAGGTAGAATAACCTCTACATTAAATACTAGGGAGAATGTTGTAGCACCTATTGTGGTTTAGATACTAATGTGATAGGCCCATAAAATAAATGGGATGTGTATATGCCAATCCTATCTTGAATTACTTACAACTTTGGTCACAATTGTGATGATGGTTTTTTTGGAGGCTTCTGTCTATCCATTTACCTATAGATTGTAAGGTGAGGAATGGTTGAGTTTGATGCTAAAATCATCACATAGGGATTTAAAAATTTTATTTTTGAATGATTTTCCATTATTAATTATGATTTTTTGAGGGACCCCAAAATGATAGATAATGTGATGATTAATAAAATCTATGAATTTTTTAGCTTTAATGGAGATAATGGGGATGACCTCCACCCATTTAGTGAGATATTTGGTAGCGATGATGTTATATTGGTGTCATTGAGAAAAGTGAGGATTGGTTTCTCCAATGAGATATAACCCCCACTATGAAAAGGGCCAATAATCCATGGATACCTGAAGGTCATGAGTGGGTGTGTGATGCAAGTTAGCATGTTTTTGGCATTTAACATACTTATTTACATAGTCACAGTAATCCTAGTTTACAGTAGGCCAATAGTAACCTAGGCATAGGATTATTTTGGAAATAATGAGGCCACTAAAATGTCCCCCACAAACTCCATCATGGGTTTGTTTGATGGCCTAAGGAATCTCATGACTATGTAAACAATAGAGGAGAAGACCATCAAAACAACATTTATATAAAATTCCCCCCATATGGTATAATGAAATGTACCCTACATAAAGGACTTCTAAGCATTATTTGAGAGGTTAGGTGGAACGATACCCAAGTTAAGGTAATTAAAGGTTTGGTCATACTAGACATCAGAAGGAGATGCCTCCACACTACAGATGGTTAGAAGGTCTAAACCAATATATAAGGGCCTAATGAAAAGGTGGATGGTGACAAATAATTTGGATTCCACATATTGAGAGGGTATTTAAGATGCAAGAGAGGTCATTATGTCTACAAATTTGTTAGTATATCAAGGCACTAATTAGATTTTATAATGGTCAAAATATTTTAGGAGCTCATCAACAAGGAGCTTATAATTTTGTAAAATGTCATTTTTACACTGATAAGACCCATTAGCCTATTTAGTCATGAGTTGAGAATCATCAAAGATAGAAATGGTTTTGAATTTTAAGATGAGAACAGTTTAGAGATTGATGACCAAAGCTTCATATTCTACCATGTGATTAGTACATTCAAAGTCAAGTTTAAAGGATAGTGAAAGGAGTTCACCATGAAGGGGTATGAGAATTATGCCTTCACCCCTACCATGTCATTTAGAGCCATTAAAAAACATGGTCATTTGGTAAGAGAGTTCTCCCTAAGAAAGAGTTTCAATAAACTCATTAGGAAATGTTAATGCCATGGGATGGTTATTTGGGAGAGGATCTTTAGCTAATTAATCAGCATTGACCTACCCCATAATGGATTTTTGGTGAAGAAACTCAAGACCAAACTCAGCTAGAAGCATGAGCCACTTAGCCATATGCTAATTTTGGTATGACTTGGAGTGCATATACTTGAGTGGGTCAGTGCTAGTGATAACATATGTTTTGTATAGGAAAAAAAAATGAGAGTTAGACAAAGCTTTTCAGGGTGGGTGTATCATGTATCATACTCTAGAATCATGTGATTGATATAGTAAACATCTTGCTCCTTGTTTTTTACATCTTAATGAGCTAGCATGGTGCCTAAAGAGTGATCAGTGGAATATACATAAAGGTAGAAAGGTTGGTCATCCCTAGGTGGGATAAGAATAGGTGGAGAAATTAAGTAATCTTTGAGTGAATCAAAGGCTTGTCAATAATATTTGATCCATATAAAGGACATGTATTTATTCAAGAGGTGGTGAAAGGGTTGGTATCTATTTAATAATTGAGAGATGAAGCAATAGATAGATTAGAGTTTTCCCTATAGACTATGAAGCTCCTTAAGGTTTGTTAGAGGAGGCATTTCTAAGATGGACTTGACTTTAGCAGTTTCAATCTCAATTCCATGAAGGGAGACAATAAATCCTAGAATATTTTTGGACAAAACCCAAAAAAGCATTTTTTTGGATTGAGCCAAACTCAAAATTAGATCAATCGATCAAAAATGATAGTAAAAATAGATAAATGGTCCTTGTAGTGTTTATAGTTTTTGAGGAGATCATCCACATAATCCTCTACAATTTTATGAATAAGATCATGGAATAGATAGGTCATGTCCCATTTATATGTTGCTCCTACATTTTTAAAGCCAAAAGGCATGACCCAATAGTAAAAGGTTCCCTGAGGAGTAGTGAAGGTAGTTTTATGTTAGTCTGAGGGGACGATCAGGATCTGATTGTATCCTAAAAAGCCATGCATGAGGGATAATATCTCATGACCTATAGTAAGGTCAACTAGTTGGTTGATGTTTGATAAAGGAAAGTCATCTTTGGGGAATGAAAGGTTAAGGTCTTAAAAATCCACACAAAGGTAGAGTCTCCCAGTGGGCTTGGTAACAAGAATAGTATTAGAGACCCATTATGGGTAGTCAATGGGTTGAATAAAGTTGATAGATAAAATACATTAAAGTTATTCCTTGATAAGAAGAGCTCTATGAGGGTGCATTGTTTGAAGATTTTCCCATACTAGCTTAGCCTGTAGATGGGTAGCAATGTTATAAAGGGTGATGGAGGGGTCCATCCCAAGAATATCCTAATAAAACTAAGAAAATACAATGCTATGGTTTTGAAGGAAGGTGGGATAATCAAATTTCTCATTGGAGTCCAAGGATTGGTCTAATTTAATGGTATGAGGATTATCTTGGGTTCTTAAGTTAATGTCAACAGTTGATTCATTAAGCATGGTTTGTCCTTTAAAAGGGAAGGATTTATGGATGGGAGAGTCTCCTACACCAAGCTAGGTGAGGATGGAATTATCATCTTGGCATTGAATGGTATATATGGTAGGTGAATCATGGTTGATCATTTTAGGGTGGATGAGAAGAAAGGTTTTAGTTTTGGCACTATGTTGACAGGTCAGTGGGCCTAAACTATGGTATTGATAAAAAAAAGTTAGATATGATGATGTTAATGTTTTAAAATAGAGTTGGTAAGGGTAGAGGTTCTTTAAATTAGAAATGTGAGGCTGATAGGGGTAGAAGTTCCTCGATTAGGATTGGTATGGTTGGAGGTTCTCCAAATGGGATAGATAAGACTGGTAAGGTTGGAGGTTAATCAATAGTGGCGAGAACTAATTTTGGTGATGTGGGTTATTCTGGGAGAACATATCCCAAGCTAAATAACTCACAAGGTTTTTGTGTTTTGATGATGGGAAGTTCATGAGGCCCTTGTTCATATATTCCAAAACCAAATTCCTTCCAAGTGTATCGATGAAGGTACATATAGGAAAAGGTTATATTTTTAATATAAGAAAAGTTGGAAGTGAATGGCTAGATATAAGGCATGGTGATGGGAGTAAAGAGTGGCTTATCAAGCCCCCCATAAACAAAATATGTTTTATTTTTAGAAAGGCCAAAGAAGACAAGGGTATCGATATTAGGATTATAAGATGGATCATTTTGGATATTCCCACATTCATGTGGAGAAGGGAAAGCATACAAAGCTAGGAGTTGATATTCCCTCAATGTGAGACATTGAAATTTAGATTGTAAGGGGTTTTCAACCAAGATCTAAGATGAAGGGATGGTTAAACTAGTGGATACTTCCTCATTATTATAGACATAAGTTTTGGTTGGTGGGGTTGATGTAGTGGTTTGGTTATAGGTTGGTTGTGGAGGGGGAAGAGCTGTAATGAGGATGTCATTGGGTTGATAAGTTATATTATAGGAAAGGAAGGGACTCAAATTAGCTTTGATTGTGATGACTTGTCCCTCATGTTCAAATTTGATATATTAGTGAAGGGTGGAAGGGATGCAGCCCATGGCATGGATCCAAGGGTTATCGAGTAACACATTATATTTAAAATTGCCCTCTACAACATAAAAAAGTTTAAGAATAGTTTTAAGGCCCCAAATGGATGTGGAGAATAATTGTTCCTAGAGTGGTAGCTAAGGTATCATTAAATGATCAAAGAACTACCAATCTTTCAAACATTATGTTTTTAGGTAGTCAAAGTTGATCATAAGCATGGGAGGAGATGATATTGATACTTTATTCCCCATAAATCATGACTCTTTTGACACACATATTATTAATGGATGTGGTGATGAAAAGAGGGGGATCAGGGTCTTCACTATGATATGGTAGCATTTTTTATTCTTGAAAAGTGACCACAATAGCATGTTGGATGGCTCCAATCAAAGATGTAAGAGGTTGGAAATCATCTAGTTGAACCTCTATAAAATGTGATGCTTTGATTAAAGCTTGAATATGTTGAGGTGAGGTGCTAATTGAGTCATAAAGGCTCATATTGACTGGTTTTGGTGATTTTTTTAACACCAAGTACTAGATGAATGGAGATGCATTGGAAGAAGAAGGGGATCCCAAAATGGAGACTTTGGTCTTGGGTGGTTGTGAGTGTGAAGGTGAAGGTGAAGGTGTATTTATTTGTGTGTGGTTGGTTGGTTGGGGATTTGAAGGATAAGACCATGGAATGGCTACCTTGGCCTTACCCTTTTCATTTTGTTGGACAACATTACCCATATCCCTTTATTGAGCTTGAGACGAAGTCACCATATAAATGGAAATGATAAGGGGCATGGTTTCTTGCTTCAGTTCCTCTTCTTCACTCCTTGGTAGAAGAAAGGAAGTGGATGGTTAATAGGTGGATCAGATAGATAGTATAAAAAGTAAGGGACTTATAGAATATTCATCTAGTAGATCATCTTCTTCTAGAAGGCCATGAACAATTTATTGGAGTGATTTATAGTTTTTTGTATCATGCCTAGGGGTCTTATGATAAAGAAAAATCAAACTATCCTTGAAGCAGTTAAATTCTAGTGAGTGGGGTCAAAAATCTTGATTGGTGGTAAGTTAATGATAGAAGATTGCAATAGTCTTTTAAAAATGGTTGTATAATATTTTGGTAAAGATATAGAAGGTGGTGAAGTTTAAATTCTAGGTGTAGGGATCTTATGGGGTAAAGTTTTTGGGATAGGAGGTGTGGTTGGTTTGTGGTTTAGGAAGAATTAGCTTAGTTTAAATAGGCTAGGAATTGAAGGTATAGATGATGAGGGTGTGATGGATGGGAGAGTGGATGGAGAAAGGTCAGTAAGGAATGATGATAAACTAGAAGGTTGGGTTATTATAGGTGGAGAAAGGGGAGATGGTTTTTTGTAGGAAGAGTAGGTAACATGAATGGTGGAAGGATGTGCTACCAAAATAGAGGTTAAAGGTGAATGAGGTGGTATGAGCCTAACCCAAGGTTTTTTCCTAAGTAACCATCACTTTTTAATAGGTTTAATAAGATTTTTATTTGATTGGGTTGATATGGTTAAATCTAATCTCAATGGAGAGTGAGCAGGATTAGGCATGGAAAGGATCCCTACATTTTTTTTTGTCTTGATGAAAGAATAATAGGTTATTTTGAAAATTTTAGGTGAGGGTAGGTTAGATGGTTCACTAATGATCTTAAGAGGGGTAGTTGGTTGAGCTATAGCAACAGGATCAAGGATAGACTCAAGTGAGGTGGAAGGTTTAGATTTACTTTGATACAGGACTCTAAGCTGATGCCAAAAGGTGGCTCTATCAAAGTTAGGTTGGGAGGTATATTCTATACTTTTAATGAGATAGGAAAAAGGTTTATAAATGGGTCTTTTTATCTAATCATTGGTTTCAAAGTGCAAGCCCTTTGAGGAAGAAGAAGGAATAGTTTAAATGTTGCTATCTTTGGTGGAAGGTTCTGAGGGTGATGATTACATAGATGAGGGTAAGGTTTATCTGTAAATAGTTTCCAAGGGAGGTATATATGGTTGTGTAATAAAAGTGGTAAGGGTAATGATTTCAGATGGAAGGGTAGGCATAGTTTCTTATTGGTTTTTGTTATCCAAAGAAGTAGGTGGAGTTTCTACTTGGATTAGATGGGTAGATGAAATGGCCAATGGAGTGGTTATATCCTTGGTTATTTCCACTATACGAGAGGTGGATGGAACTTTGGTTTCATCCAAATAAGTGGAAAGGGTAGCTACTTCCTCCATTTGGGCACTTGGAGAAATAGATGACGGTGGATTGTTTTCCTTTATTTGGGTGATAAAGGTGATGACCTTTTCAGTAATGGGAACTATACTGATGACATTCATTACATGTGCCTCATGTGAGTTGGAGGATTCAGGTTGGTTTTCACAGCATTGGGTTAAAGATGGATGATTTAGGAATGGTTTTCAAAAAATATCAAGAGATTGGTTGGAAGGAGAATTTGGTTTATTAAACACAAGCTCCCCTTTATCAATTAGGTCCTATATAATTCTCTTGAAGGAATTGCATCTATCAGTATCATGTCCAATGACCCAATGATAATAAAAATGATCATTCTCATTATACCACTTAAGAAGGGGGTGAGATCTATCAAATTATTAAGGGGGCTTGATGGGTGGAAGTTGGATTATATTGGCTTTAATTAAATTTTCCAAGATTGATTTATAAGACTCCTCAATCAAGTTAAATGGTTTTGAAGGATCCCAATTTTGTGTATGGTTTTGGTTATTGGAAGGATTATTGGTTTGAGGTGTTTGGTTGATGATTAGAGGAGATGGGGTTTTGACCACAATTGAATGTGATGATGCTTTTACTTTAGATTGGTTGGGTTCATGGATCTGGTGGTGGATGAGTCAGTGGATTTAAAACTATAATTTTTATTTTGAAGCTTCAACTTCCCTTCATCAATAGCATGGTTTTCCAATTTTTGGGCCATAGTGAATGCTACATCAAATGTATTAAAGGTTTGGACTTATAGAGTTGGAGCGATATGCTTGGCACACCCCTAAGAGAATAATTCAATCAATTCAATTTGGGGTAATGGGAAGGTATGTTGATTGATGAGGCGCCTTCATCTAGAAATGAAATCAACAATGGATTCATCTTTAAATTATTTGATGGAGTATAGATCGCTAATGGAGACCTCTTTAGATATGTTTACTGAAAAGTGTTCTAAAAAGGTTTGTGCCAATTGAGAGAAATAAAATATAGAATGGGTTGGAAGGGCACTTTACTAGTCAAGGGTGACTCTAGATAATGGCATGGGAAAGGTCTAGAGGAGGAAAGCATCATAATAAGTGATCAAGTAAAAAGTATGAATAAAATATCTTAGGTACTATTGAGGATCCTTTTTACATTGGAATTTAGAAAATTTGGGCAATTCCCACTAGTGAGTGTAAGCATGAATGGGTACAGATGGGTGGATAGGCTCGTTACAAATTTGGTCATAAGACAAAATATTAGTTGAGGTGGAGATGGATGAATCTAAACTATTAATTTTATCCATTAGCATTTTTATTAGATCAAGTTGAGGTTGGGAAGTCATATAATTAAGAGGTACATTTTGCTAGGGTTGGGTTATCACAATGTATGAATAGGCAACAGATGGTGCAGAAGAAGCCACATATTGATAAGTGGTGCCAAGAGGTTGAGATGGTGGCACATAAGAACTACTTGGTATGAAATCTTGGGTGGAGGGAGGAATGTACCCTTGTGGGTGAGGGACATACTCGTAGGTTATCATAGGTACCTATTGAGAAAAAGATTTGGTTGGTATGGTTGAGGTAGGAGGAAGTTGGGAAAGTTAAGGTTGGGAAATTACTCTAGTGCTAATTAGGGGAAGGTTTTGAAGTATGGAGAGCACTAGGATTTGATGTGGGATTGTGGCTAAGGGATTGATTGCAACCAAAGGGAAGATAGAAGCTAGAATGGAAGATAATGTACCAGTGGATGGGGTATAGGTAATAAATGACAAGGTTAAACCCACATGGGGTGTGACAAGAGGTGTTTGGTTGGGGGGTGGAAGATTGGTTTGAGGTTGGGTAGATGGGGTGTTGGAAGAGGCCTGGGTTAATGATTGGGTTGAAGTGGTACCTACCATAAGGTGAGATGGCATGCCAAGACAAAAATTAGAAGAAGAAACTGAAGCAATCAGGGTACAGTGAGGTAATGTGTTCAGGTAATGTTGTAAAGCCACCAGATTATTATCAAGGAAGGAATTAAAGTTAGGATATTTTCTAGATATGATTAGGATTTTGGAAGGATAATGTGGTAGAGGATAATGGTGAGGTGAAGCATGAGGAGATTTACCAACATCTAAGGTATAATCCATAGATGAAAAAGAAGGTGGTGGTTGGTTGTTTTGATTTATCACTTGTTGTATGGCTAAAACCATGTGAGAAAATAGGGAATCTTATTTTGATACTCACACCTCAAATAAAGATCAAAACCCAATTTCAAAGCATTCAAGACATACACTAAGAAGTGTGTTCTATCATTAGTATTAATTATAAGTCGCTTTTGGCTTATGCCTTAAAGAGTGTGATAAGGGAGGTTGGCTTGCAAAATGGGTAATAAAGTGGAATTCTATAGATAGTTTTAAGTTTCTTAGGTTATCAAAAATAATATCTATTATGAACCTTAGTATATTGATTGGTGTTTGGGGCTTGCTCCCCTCACTTCATGATCTTGCAAGCAGTGTAGGTGCTTACTTAGCTAATATATATCAAGTTTAGAGTTTATAATCAAGTAGAGAGCTGAGGTGGTTCTCCCCTTGGTGGTGAAATACAAGTGGTATAGTTATGAGGGGGTAACGTTTTCTCTAGGTGATGAAATCTTGGTTGGTCTTTGTCTCAAGTATTGTTTTGATATGTAAACTATATTTTGGTTTGGTTTTGTGTGTGATAACAAGTGTGAATGTTATGATAAGATTAATTTTCCTCTTAAGTTACTAAATGAACTGAAATCAATAATAAATCAATTAATGCACTTAATTTTAACCTAAAATAAACTTTTGGTGTCTTTTTATGAAAATAAGGAACACTTAAGAATGCAACTAAATGCAAGATGAAAAGTGCAACCTATCCCTATGATGACTTTTTTGTTTTTTTTTAAAGATTTTTAAGATGAAAGGGAATTCCTATATTTTAGACATTTTAAACATGATATAAATGCAAGAGAATGAATTTTAATTAATGAAACTATATGCCTAAAAAAAACTATGAACCCATAAGGGGTCCCACTGGGCATGCCAAAATGTTTCTCTGTATTTTTGTTTTCTTTCTTAGTTTTGGAAGAAAAAAACTAGTGATAAAGAGGTGTGTAGAAAAATACATGTTGAATGCATGTGTGTTGAATCTATAACTTGTGATAACTCCTCTTTGGCTTGGGAGGATGACCTACAAATAAGAAAACACTAAAAGAGACTTGTTTGTTAGACAAGAAGATGGGTGGATTACCTAGCATAAGCTAGACCCTAGAAGTGAAAGCTTCCTAGTGGGCTGTCATTCTACCTACTTTTAAAACTTAAGTTTGATAGATAAAAATGAAAGAAACATGTATTTAAAACAAAAAATAGAAATTAATTACAACAAAAAACCTAAATTTAATTAATTAATACTAAATTCTTAGCTAAGATGATTAAACTAAAGCAAATAGTTTAAATAATTAAAATTTCTAAAAATTAGTTAAAAGCAAGGTTTTGGTTTTTGGTTTCGTGAAATGGCAATTTCAAAAGAGCGATGTGGTTGGGGTTGGAAAATGGTTGATATTGAAATGGTTTAAGGGGTGAAGGTTGAAAAATATAAGGCGACAAATGATTAAGTTGGCAAAAGGGTAAGGGGATAAAGAGAGTGAAGATGGTAAAGAGGGAAATAGGAGAAGGGGTAAATAGATAAAGGGGAAAGGAAAATAAAGAGGCTAAGGGGAAAACAAATGGAAGACAAGATAATAATAAGGCTAAAGGGTGGGTTTGGAAGTCAAGAAAGAATAGGCCAATAGGGATAATAAATTAAATTATAGCAAATAAAACCAAGGTTACCTTCCAAGCTTGAAGAAGAATGTTGATGAAGATGTTGGTATTGATGTTATTGCAATTTTTTTGGTATAACTCAGATGCTTTGGATATTTATTATCAATATGATAACCTCCTTTATGATGCCTCTAAACCTTAAACAAAATGTTAATAACCAAAAGACTAACTTTCAACTTTCCAACTTAACCCTAGGTGAAGGAAAAGAGGGGAATTTATATCATATGTTGTGAAGAGTCATGCCAAAAGAGGAATAATAAATGTATGTCATAATTTTATATGTGGTGGATGAATTATTCAAAATGAAGTGGGTGGGGATTCCCATTTAGGTTGGTGAGTGTCCCATTTGGGCTAAGAAGTCAAAAGTGGGTGTCCTTTGTCTTAAAGAGGTTGGTATCTTATTTTAGAGGTTAATTTCATGTAAAATACATGTTGATCAATGGTCCTTTGAGGGGAAATTCACTATATTTCAAGGGGGGGGGGGGTGCGGGGTGGGTGGCGGGCTTGTGATGCTTAAATGAGTCATTAAGCACTTTAAGAAGGGTCCTAGGTGGGGTATGATTTCCCACATCAATCCACATCACTTCTAAGCCATGTCACTTACCATATCACCTCCTAGATCACCTTCCATGTCACATGACATGTCACGTTACATGCCATTATGAATAGTGATAGTGGGTCCCATAGTTAATAGTGATAGTGAATAGTAATTTCAAATAGTATTTCTGAATAGTTTTATGTGACTATTGAAAATAGTGATTTAGTTGGGTTAAGAGGGGTTTGTTAAGGGTTAAGAAGGTTTCAAGGGTATTTAAGGGGTTTTGAGGATTTTAGTCATTGAAAAGTATAAGTGTGCAATTTTCTAATGACTACACCTTGATCCTTATTCTCAAATTTTAGCTTTTGCTTCTTTTGTTAGATGAAATCTACACAATAATATATGTTAGAATTTTTACCTTTATTTCCATAATTATCATGATAATGAATCACTTTTTATTGTCATTATATCCCTCTTCACCCTTTGTCACATGTTTTGTGAGTTGAAGTAATTCAAATCGTTCCATGTGTCATTCCTCTCTATTTCCCCTTCCTTTCATCTCCACATCAGATAAAACAAGGTCGAAGTCAAGATAACACTTTTATTTTACCTTGATTTATGAGACACTTAAGACCCAATGTTATTTGAGGTTTCTCTCTCTTATCAACCTTTTCCCAAGTATTCAAATGAAAGTCATATTTAGCACCCATGTTTGGTTTTCCAAATCTATATGGAGGAGAAATATAAAAATACATCAATAAAGTTAAAATCCAAATCATTTGAATCAAAAGGAAATGATATCTAAAGGGAAAAATACAAACCTCAAAAGTCAAATTCATAGCAAAAGATGTGATTACAATCACATATTCTATCTCTAATCAAAATTCAAATTCCACAATTGGCCTCACATAGAGCCAAGGTCCTTTGGGGTATGGTAGGCTAGTAGATTGGAATATGGGAATTCAAAAAAAACTACTGTGTTACTTAATTTCTCACTCAAGTACCCAATATTCATAGTAGATCAATAACTTTATAAGGGGTCATAAATAATGGGGAACATGTCATGGGAAGGTAGGTCCATTTTACTTTTCATGCATATATCCTTAATGGGATAATCTATATACTCCATTTGTTGACCTAAGACTTGTGTCTCTAAAATAATCTCTTCATAGTCTTTAAGGTCAAAAGTCCTCTTATTTTGATAAACCTAATTTGAGTGTCTTGACTTTGATAAAGACTTCCTCTACCTTGGTTTTTCCTTTATTCTCCACTCTACCCATTTCATTTCCCTCCTTGATATAAAAATTATGATTCCAAATCTATTTTCCCTTCTTATTTAATTCATTCTTATTCACCTCTTAAAAACATGCTAGCATTACTTTATTTTAGTTTTATCTATTCTTAGAGTGAAACAACATGTTTTAACAAATATGCATTATTTCTTTCTTTACACCATGATTTTACATTTCTAAACTTAATTTAATTTCCTTTTACCATTTGTAATTATTTAAATATCCTAATATTATGGAAACCTAAGTTCATACCCTTTTTCCATTGTTGAGTGTGGTTATCTTGTTACTTCTCACTCATCACTATTGTTTTCCCTTTTTATGCACCTTTTCTATTGTTGAGTGACATAAGGATTATTACTATTCACTCATCAATGTTGTTTTATCATTTTGTTTAGTATTTTAACCATTTATTTTATTTTATTTTATGATTTTGTTTAACATGTATCCATGGTTTGATTTGCTAAGTTTGCCTTTCTTTCTTAAGGATAACTTATTTGAGTTTTTTGATCTTTAGTAGCCTTGAATTTTTATTTCCCTGATTTACTCTTATTGTTTGACTTGGTAATTTGTTCTAACATAAAAATTATCACCCCATATTTCCAAATTTTCAAAGTACATCCTATCCTCATAGCACTATCTATCTTAGATTTTCTTGCAATTTTTTGTTTTTTCTCTTTAGTTTTATATTCTTGGGTTTCCCAAAAGTAGTCTATATGCCCTACACAATCAAAACTAACAACAAAATAGACAACCATCCCATGTTAAATGTAATTCAATGTACACATTACATTTATTTATTAATTATTTACTTTTTTAGATTAGTTTCCCTTTTAGTCATTTACTTTTAGTTATTTTTTTCTTTAAAATACTGTAAGTTTTTTTAGCATCAACATTATGTGTTACTATGTTCTTTCTTGAAGCACTATCCCCTATTACACCTTAGTGACATGTGATGAGATTTTAATGGGGAATATGTATACACATAATATTTTTAATGTTTATCACATAATAATGCTTTACATCTTGCAAGAACCCATCAAGACTCAATCTCTTTGAGTGCACACCCCAAAGGGTGCATTAGGAAAGGGGTTGGAAGACCTTTGGTGCTTCATAGGATTGTTTTCCATTTTTTCTACATTATTAAAAATCTACCCAGTTCCCAAAATCATCCCCTAAGTTATTTATCCTCCCTTGCATGGTCATTTAGTTTTTTTCCCTTTCCATCCCTCCTTTCCTTATCTTAAACCCCTTTTGGTCAGTTGGCTATACTAGGTCAACTAGGTTGACCTAGTATAGTTTAGGTATATTTTTCACACTTTTATCTTCTTAGCCTTTTGGCTGACCTATCTTAGACCTAGTGAGTTATCCCCAAAAACACACTAGGTCAACTGGGTTGACCCTGTACATCTGATGTTTCAAGAAGGATTTATGGTAAGATATGCCTATATATACAAGATCAGTTTGGTCATTATTCATATATGCAATTAAGAGTTATTATTCACTCGTGATTCTTCAAAATCTAATTTTACACCATTATAATTGAGGAGAATTAGCTTAGGTTTCTTATTTGGAGAATCTAGTCTTGTGGATAAGTTTTTGATGATTTTTCCTTTCTGAATGATCCTTACAAACCACAATAACCTCTTTTGAAGCCCCTTTGGCAAAGGGAGAGCTTGAGTCTTGATGGGTTGACATTCAGGTAAGTATATTCTAACTTTATTCTCCTCTATTTTAGTAAATATAATTAAAATAAGTGTTAGCTCAAATAATACTATCTTTCATATTTCATGTATTAGGATGTTACTCATACTTACTTTAATTAAGGTTCTTTATACATGTTTGTTTTGTTTTTTCTAAACCCCACTTTGTGCCTCAAGCTTTGGTGTGTAGTAGATTATATTTAGTTTCATTATTATAATAAGTTAATGATTTAAATGTTAGTACTCCATTAGGGTTGTTTTGTGATTGTGTTAGACTGTAGGCTTTGGAACCCTTCCTAGCATGATATGTTATGAAAAGTGATCCCCTAATTGGGTCTAGTAGATCCCCATATTGGTCATGATCTCACTTAAAAAGTGCATTCCCCAATTATAAGTTTAGGTATACTCTATCTTCTCCAAAATAAGATTGATTTATAGACATGATGCATTTCTGATTGCATACAACTTGTCTTTGGATTCTCAATGATGTCCATCATTCTATATTCTAACCCATACTATCACTCATACCTCTAGGCTCATAATTGAAACTTGATATTTGGACCTAAAGTTTATCTTTTCACCATATAGAATAATTTTCAATATAAAATCAAACTCACAAAAAATTATGTACAAAATTCCTTTGAATAAAAATATACCTTTTTGACATATAGGGCATCTCTACTTAAACATGTAGAATCTCATATGTTCTCCCTTACATCATGCATTTTCTCTTAAACTAGGATAAAAATTACTCCCCTTTGTATTTATACGAAAATATCATGTTGGATAAAAGTGGCCTACATATTAAAATTTTTCCTGGATGGATCAGGCCACTCTCTATAACCCTTCACCAACCTTCTACCCCATGACTAGTCCCTTTGTGGTCTTAACTTGATGATGTAGTAAATTATTATGGGAAGTATTTTTGTGGTGTGAGAAGCTAATATAATATATAATTGAGTGAGGTATCCAATGGTGTAATAAGGAAATAAACCTAACACATATCACATTAAATCTTTTGAAACACTTTATGTAGGTTTTAAGGTGATTTTGAGAAATAGGCCTAGAAACATGTCCAAAATTGGAAGTGAAGGATCTAGTATATTTCCATGGTGTTTTAGAATTCATGGATATGAGGGAGGTTTATACAAATTATTATATATTATAATGAGACAAAATTGATTCCTATATAAACTATTATTCCCAAAAGAACCCCAAAAGTGCATTAGATGACTTAAGGGTCCTCAAAATACAAATTTAAAGTGAAAAAGTAAAATTTTGAGGAAGTCAAATTGGTTTTAAATTATTCCAAAATAATTACATCATTTTTTTTCATTTTATACATGTTTAATATCATTTTAAGTTGTTTTGATTGGAGGAGAGGAGTTTGGGAGCAAAAGGATACATTTTAGAACATTTCAGAGCTTTGACAAAACAAGTTTTTGAAGATTTTGATTGATGTATGGGATTAAATATAAGATACATGAATTAATGGTGTCCCTAATACCCCCTTATATTCATCTAAAATAAAATTCTATCATAATTACCATCATAGGTAAGGAAACCCTATTGGTTGCGAACTAGGCATGAAATGAGTTTTCTATAATTAATGGAGGTTTAAGTATTTAATAAGGTTTAAAAAAATAAGGGAAGGTAATTTAAATCCTAATAAATCTTTCCAAATTTTTATATTTCATAGTTAGATGTATGGTTCTTCATTCTAAGGAAAAACCATTTTGGATAGTTTAGGACAGCTCTAGGAGAGCCTCAGGTTCTCACTCAGTATAGTTAAGACAGAGAGATTTGGGAAAAACTATTTTGGGAAGTGATAGGGACCCAAATTTACCTACACTTTGTGGAATTTTTTGTCTAGTTTATCTCCCCATCATTATGAAAAATTGCTAATGGTTTAGGGGTGTCTAGATGGCCTACTCATCCAAATAGGGTCCACACTTTCCCCTGATTCTTCACTTCATAATTAAATGAGAAAGTATTATTTTAGAGGAGTAATTTTAGGGTAAAATAGGACCTATTATGATTGGTTTCATTACATAAATCCTCCCAAGAAGGCACTTATGGCATAAAACCTATTTTCCTTCTTGTCTTTATGAAATGGCCATTTAATATTTTTTAGAGTAAAACCTAGGTTTGCGGGATAATATACCCCATAATCATTATACCACATGAGTAACATAAAAGTGATATTTATCCTCTATCCTTAGTGGTTCATCAAAGCCTTGGTAGGCTAAATGGTATTTTCTTGCATTTCCATGCATAGTCAGTTGAGTTTGGTATGTGAGGTCCTAAAGCATTTCATAGCAATGTTATGAAGAGTAAAAATTGGGTTAAACACATTATTGTTGCATGATAAATCAATAAAAGGTCCATTTTAAATGAGAAAATATGGACTATGATAGTCATCTGTAACATCTATAGACAGTCAATCCATTAATGCACATCTATAGGTTCCATAAAGAATAATGTCATATTGGAACAAGGACAATTTACCTTGTCTTAAGCCTTGTAATGTTTTGGATTCCACTTGAGAATGTGGAGTGAGTATAAAGCTTATTGAATGCCTATTCACTATGCATATAGTTTAAATTTGCTCTCATTATCCTACCTATAACTACATTAATACCTTTAAGAGGCCTCTAGAGATGCCTTGAAGGTCTAGTATAAGGTCACATTATATGCACAGTCTATATGCCACCTTCACTACCTTATATGTTGTTGTCTGTGCCTCTACTAGCCACTAAAGGGACCTGATCATGGTCATGAAGGATTTTAACATGTTTTTAGGTTTCTATGAAGTTTTTTGAGGTTATATATGCCTTGGTAGTCATGATCAAAGTAGTGTAATAGTTGGTATTTTTGAGAAACCACTTCAAATGAAGGACTAAGCTTTAGGCACAAAATCCCTAAAAGTCTCAGAATAGTGACCTAGGTCCTTTTCTTTATGGTATTTAACAATGTTGCATTGGGTTTTTATCATTCCAAATGCATGTTTATTGTATCATTATCCTAGGGTAAGATAGATGAAAAAAAGGGGTGTGTGATTAGAGTATCATAGTGTTTGAAGACTCCTAAATCATGAAATTGGTCACAACAAGTTTTTATTGAATTTTACAATATTTAATCCTTAAAATAACTCCAAAACCCAAAGTTTCAATGAAATAAAATTTAGGTTTATGTAAAGTGGTTCTATAAGGATAATGAATACATTTGTGTCTCAAAGATGCATCAATAAGGGTGGAAGAGCTAGGTATGATCCTCTATGCACACCTACAAGTGGCTTACATAGGGGTATGCAAGTGTGATATGGAGGTGTATCACATGTTTTTAGATCACCATGAGGATATTATAGGTTTGAGATACCTTGGTGGTTAAATAAAATCATTTTATTAGATGGCATGATCAATAGTCATGATCAAAGTTGCGAATTTGAGTTTCAGGGACAAAATCCCTAAAACACAAAAATAGATCACCAAGCACATTTGTTGATGCCATGAAACAATGTTTAAAATATTTATAATGAGCACAATTTCACTCATATTTTATCCCTAAAATGGGGGTAGAACATTTACAAAAGGAATAGGGTGTGTAACTAAGAGAAAGAAGTGTTTGAGAACCTCCAATATTGACTTTTGTTTACTAAATTTTTTCAACATTATCTACAGGTTTTAAACCTAAAAAGACATTCAAATACAAAGATATAAATTTAAGGCATATTTCCATATTTTAAAAAGGTGAATCAAACATGTCTCAAGAGGTTTCATACATGTAAAGGACAAAAATTCATTTTCTAGTTTTTTAGGCCTAAAGAGCTAAGAGAGGCCTATAGTGCCATAAGAGAAAGGGGTGAAATGAGTAATTTAATTGAGAGTTATAAAATTAAATTTGTATTATATTTGGTGTAATGGGTGAGATACATAAACCTCTCTCAGTTTCCCTAGTTTACCCCTAGAACTCAAGAATCATCATCAAAGCAAAAATAGGATAGCAAGCTGGCACTTTTTGTTGTTTTTTGTTTGAGATCTTGGTGAAATTTTTATGATTTTTTAAAACTTTCCTAGGTATATCCCATTTATAACTATCTAATGGATCTAAAAAATAGAGATAGGTGATTCTTATAACTCATTTTATCCCTACCCACACCTAATCTAAAATAGGGTCTCAGAAAGAGCATGAGAGAAGCCTAAACTAGGGTTTTACCAATTCCAAGAGTTTTAACCCTTTAAATATTATGAAAATTTTAATCCTACCCAATTTTATATGATTAATATGATTCTAGAGGTTTTGGTTTGATTGGATGCCATACGGTATGGTTTCTAAACCTAGGGTGTGCTTAAGGGTTAATTAGGCCTAATTGAGGGGAGCCTAATGAAGGAAGTGTGGTTTTGGAGTGAAATCTGACTATGAAACTTTAAACACACATAAAAATAGGTATATTTTTTATTAAAATGTTATTACATATCTAAAATAGTACCTAGTTTGAGCAAACCAAGGAAAAATGGCAAAGGAAAGGCTACAAGCCTCATAAGGTCATTAAAATATTAAAAGGTAGAAATGAATGTTGAAGTGTGTTTTATCTCTTTAAATGGTTCGTACCAAGTTTGATATGATAATATAATACCACCCATGCATTGATATTAGATTCTTGAAACCTAAATCAAGATTTGGCCTTTGAGAACTATTGGCTAACAGATTTGTCCTTATATAGAAATATTTTATTTTGGCTCCATACCTTTCTATCAAGAAAAAATAAGTTAAACAACAAATGGGTGGACTATCAAGATTAGTTCCCCTCTAAATTAATGTATAACTCCCTTTAATATTTTTAATGAATTTAAATATTTAGATACACTTTTAACTAGAAAGTGTTTAAAGGCAGACTAACATCCATACATCATTATGTTATGAATGCGAGATTTTATAATAGTAATAGGTAACATAATACATATATTCTATTTTCAATAACAATTAAATAGATAAACGTATATATGCTGAACCATTAAGTGATAAAACACACATAATAGATTGTCTAATAGACAATTAATTACTATATGAAGGAATATTTCACACAAAAAACCCACTTTCAAATACTCAAACTCATAGATCTAAGTACTCAGTAATTAATTCTCATTTTCATTCACAGATGAAAAATGTTTCAGATAAACATCACATATATTTGTAAAAATAGTGGTCCAATTCTAAATTTTTTTAACTCCTTATTTCCCTATCTTTTTTTTTAATATCCCCTAGTCTTTTTACAACAAAAAATATATATCATTGCCTTAACTCATCCATGTTTTAAACTAAACCAGAGTTAAAGTAACTCTGACCCATACGGGATTTAGTTTTTACAAATTCAATAAAGATCAAGTTTTGAATAGAAAAGTTACTAAATAACTAAATAAAAGAGACTATGTAAGTAAAATCATTGTTGAAGTGATGGACTAGGATCTCCAAATTTGTTGTGTTCGGTAGGGTAGACATGTTGAGCTTTCCATTCCTAAAATGTTGTAGTGAACTCCTAAATTTTTGAAAGATTGGGAATGCTGACATATTTTATCTTTCCTTTGTATATGTTTTCTTCCCTTCAAAATTTTCCCATCTTTTCTATGTGCTCCAGGAGTGTGTCGATATAGTGAAAAAGAAGTGACTCTACCTTTGAAATATGAGAGAAGTTTTCAGTTGATAAGCTATCACTTTCTTTAATAAAGTTAATCTTTTCCCTAAAGGAATAAATCATAGCATTGATGTCCTTCTCTAGTTTTCCATCATATTTTTTTCAATTGATTTCAATGCTCTATAGATCATTCTGAAATGATTGAATGAATTCAGTTATTTCATTGATCATTTTCGGGATTTCCAATCATCCTTGTCTAGATACTAAATTTCTCCATTCAACATTTTTCTTACGTGCATATAATGTATCTTCATCCTCATGTTATTTTCTGAAAAAAACTTTATTATCCCATATTTTTTCACTTCATCAATCTGATTCATCACGCTCATCCATTTTCTTTCCTCTTTTATCCACAAAGCATTCTAAGTATTCAAATCTTCAACAGTGATTGTGGTCAGATCATATACATTCTTTAATTTATGAATGTATTATGTACCTTTCAAGATGATGCCATCCAACCAACTATCAAATACTCTAGTAATAATTTTGCCTCTGTATATCTGATCTAGCATCCTTCGATTGACATGAGATTTTAGATCAAAATACATGGGCATTTGGGAAATTGGTTGTGGATCTAGACTATGAATGGCATCAATATACTCTACCATTGACTGCATAGTCTATTTTAACTCTCTTTTATCCTTTTCATCCTTCCAAGTTATATTAACTATCCTTTTAGTAGACACTTCTCTATGATGCACATTAGCGGCACGTGATGTAATCCTAAGGTTTACCTTTTCAACTATAAAATCTTGAACTATAGGATCTTGAATTTCTTCATTAGTTCTTGGCTGGGTTATCTCTACATTCTAGTTCCCTATGTTTGGGTCAACGTCTACCCTAGATGTTGTTTTTAACTTTTTGGATTTAGGATCTTTCCCTAAACACTTGCTCACCATATCTACCAAGGGTAAATAAAATGGAACTAATTTCCTTTTATGACTGATTGAAATTTCTAGCCATTTAGGTGCAGAAGCTAATGCTTCTCTATCAAGATTTGGTTAATCAAAAGGTACAGTTGAAAGAATCATCAATTTAGTAGAATCAAAAGGAATCACTATCTATTGATCTATACTAACCTCTTTTTCCATTGGTGAATTAGATTATTTGTCACCTTTGACTTTTCCTAAATCCTCTTCAAAATTTAAATCCATAATAACTTTTTTAGAAATTTGATTCTTCTTCTTACTTTGAGTCCTTGACCTAGTGGCATGAGGAGGTAGGGTAGTTACAAGGGCCTTCTTAGATTCTTTGATGATAGGATTCCTTCCAATTTTTGACTTGGAAGTACGTGCATCATAAATAACAATAGGTTGGTTAGATGATCTTATAGGGAATGGAGATTCAATTATTGTTGTACATTACTGGGAGACTATGTTTTGATCTCTTACCAATTTTTGCTCTCTCAGCCATTTTTCAGTTCTCCTTATCACTGAAAGGGTCTTGACCTCAATTCTATCTTCTTCACTTTTCTTCCAGCCAATTTCTAGAATAAGTGATTATTTTATTTTCTCAAATTGTGGATCAGTCACTTATTCATCATTTTCAACAATTCTAGAAATGTCCATGTTTAATTTAAAGGTAATTATCTACCTTAGGTAAAACTTGGATCAAAGTCTTCTTCTAACTTCAAATTCATCTGAATAATCCTCCTAATAATCAGCTAATTGAGGAATATGTTAAAATCCTTTTCCAAGATCCAAGTTATCTCTGGAAAAACCTTTTCTATCAAATTGTGGTCTGGCTATGAAGTATTGAAAATTGAATTTCTTAAGATCCAATTTTAAATTCAAAGTATCAGATGTTATTTTGCATGAATAACATCCAAGTTCAATAGGAAAAGATATACTAGATTTATTATTCATTGGGATTTTTTTCATCTACATGTGCTAATTGCCTACAAACTTCTATTAGCACAAATTGGTCATAAACATACCTGGGTAACCTCAAGGGTTCACCATCAAAACCCCCAACTCTAATATAAGTGAACCTAGAAAATTGAATGAAAAAACTACCATAGATATTAATGAACTACATATCTTCATCAAAAAACCTCTTATTAATGTTATTTGAAAATTCAAAATTCATTTTCCCTATTAAAACATCATTGACCCTCCTATAATCCTTATAGCAGTTATGCATTTGTAATTATGAGTAATAATCATAAATTTTATTGTCTTCAGCCAAGGGTGCATGAAGTAACCCTACCCATTGTCTCATAGAAGCCAAGCAATAGAGGAGGTATGAAGACATAAAATTCTCTATTTCCCAAACAATTTCTTAAACCTTGATGCAAACATTTAGCTACAATTTCTACCCAATCCAAATATTTTTCTCCTTAGAGGATCACCTATATGAAGAAGTACATCTAGTCTTCCCAATAATATACATGAGCATTGCCTTTCAGTCTGTGTAGTAATACCATGATATCTTGTACTTTTGGAATCATATGATTTCTTGTTAATGGCCTAGGTAGTCTTGAACCTCCTTTTTGGAATTTCAAAAGCCAATTCCTAGTAATCACGTTCTTGTAAATTGCTTTCTTTAATGAAAAATAACCATATAAAGAAGTAATAATGAGGTCAGAGTATGATTCATTGGGAAGAATTCTCATTACAGACATTAGGGTTTGTTTGTTGATATGCAGTAAAACATTGCCATTTGTATCCCTAATGCACCTATTCTAAGGTTCATATCTATTCATGCATTTGAGGACTAATTCAGGGCATTGGATAGCTATGGGAAAGGCTGCAGCTTCAACTAGGCCACTTTTTACTATTTTCTACATCATAGGATTCATCGTAGGATTTCTAGCCCTTTCCTTAAAATTTTCCAAATCATATTGGACTAGAAAAGTGTCCCCAATTTTAGGTGGATAACATATGAGACCAGGGCCATGCTCATAATCAAGACAAGTGGATTTCATGGCTATAGGTCAAAGAATATAATGAAAAGATAATGTTTTAAATTTTTAAATAATGATGCAAACTTAAAATGATCCTTCTTTCCAACCAAGTAAAGGAACCAACTTATAGTAAGAGTGAAACTCACCTTAAATTTATCTAAAATCACTATGAATTCAAGCAATTAAATATCTTATACCACCTGTGTTGTTCTCATTTGTATCGCCCAGTATGCTTGTTTGTTAAATTTGAATTATTTTCTCTTGATGCAGATATTAACCATATCAAATGATTAAATCGAGACAATACATGATAAACATGCTTGATAAGACACACACTTTGACATATACATTAATGGCAGGCAATTTTTATGCATGATTTTGATGAGTAATGATTATTTGTAACCTCATGAGAATTCAAAATTTTCTAATTTATAGTCAGTTTTAGATATATTTTCCTATAAATCTCTAGCTAATTTTAACTTAGAGAAATCCTCAAGTTGAGATAAGAGTATATCCATTGAACCATTGGACCATTAAACCATTGAACTTTTGAAAATATGGTTCAACTTCACTGTTCAATGATATGAAATGAACCACATAGACTAACCAATAGTCATATGATCTTTCCAAAAACTTTGGACTTTGAAACTTAGAACCGTTGAACTCTTCAAACTTTAAGACATTGAACTGCTAAAATTTTGAACTCCAAAGAAGGGTTCAAGTTCAACCGTAAAGTTCAAAGACATAATTGAAATACAAAGGAATAGTTCATTTTGAGAAACATTGAACCATTGAACTTTGCTATGTAGGTTCAATATATAGGTTCAAGTGGTTTATTAATTTAGACAAGGGAACTGAGTGAACATGACTCTTTACAAAACATTGAGTATTGTATTCTTGAACTAGTGAACTTTTGAACTATTGAACTTTTAAACTCTGATAAAGGTTGAAGTTTGACTGAAAGGTTCAAAGTTGTAATTAAAATACACAAAGGGACAAAAATTTCACTTTTGATAAATATTGAACCTATTGAACCATTGAACTCATTGAATTTTTTGAACTTTGAGAAAGGTTCAATTTCAAAGGTTCAATTCTTTTAGAAATTTCACACACAGGAAACAATAGGTGGGTGAACTTATTTTTTTTAAAATAAAGAGTCAAATTAATGAACAAATGTATGACCAATAAGGGAAAATAATAAGTTGACTCTTGCTTAAGGAGAGTTCATGAAAAATTGAATAAAGGTGACTCAAAAACTAACATTGGCTCTTACTGGAGACTGCATTTTATGGCAAAATACAGAGAACTCAGATACTCTAGTTATGTAGACTGGGAAATAGAAACATAAGAAAAGGAGAAAGACAAACCAAAAATGAGAAAGGAAAACACAAAATGAAAAAATAAAAGAAAAGGTTATGTATAAAATAGGGGATACATGTTTCATAGTTGGTACAACTTGAGATCCTATCCATTATAGGATAGGGGTAAAACAACTCCATCTCGATATTATAATTTAAAATAATTAGGACCAAGTACCTGATGAATTTTGAAAGGCCATTTACAAATTAAATCAAATTTACCATGTTCTCCTTTAGGTTCTCTCCTTCTATCCCATAGCAATACTTCATCTCCTTCCATGAACTTTCTAGGTCTAGTTTCGTGATCAAAAATATTTTTAACCTTGGTTGATGAGTATTAATCTAATCAACCAGTTCAATCCTCTCATCCTCAATCTTAGTCAAGTACATAAATATTTTCTCTAAAGTTTCTTGAAAGTATTGATCTTCAATAAAATTTTGTAATTTAGCACTAGATAATTCTAGAGGTAATGATAAATGTGCTCCTACACCATAAACTAGCTCAAATGGTGCCATTCCTATCACTCTTTTTATGGTTATCCTATCAGGCCAAAGTGCTTCATATAGTTTCTTATGCCAATCTCCAGGGTTATCACTCACCAATTTCTTCATGATGGCTATCAAATTTTTATTACTGGACTCTACTTGTCCATTTCCTTAAGGGTAATAATCTGATGAGTGAGAAAGGGAGATACTATGTTCATAGTAGAATGAAGTAAGCTCCATTGAAGATAAATTGGTAGCATCATCTACCAAAACCTTCTAAGGAACACCAAAATGTACCAGTATATTCTTTGAGAAAATCACATACCAATTCTAAAGTAGTTCTCTTCACAAGGATTACTTTAACCCATTTCATAAAATAATCAGTTGTTGTCAGAATGTGTGTATGACCAGCACTCAAAGGAGGTGAAAGAGGACCGATGAAGTCTAATCCCCACTATTTGAAAGGTTCTTCAATAATGATAGGTCTCATACATTATGTTGCAAGTTATGGTCTTCTTGAGAATAATTTGCATTTTTCATAGATAGCTACCCATTTATATGCATCTTTGAACATACCTAGCCAATAATAATAATTTCTAAGGATTTTGAAAGTTGTGACCAATGAAGATAAATGTCCACCATAGGATTCATTATGAAAAACTTCTAACAGTTTACATTGTTCTTTATCTATACATCTCAAAAAGGTTCAATCTAATCCCTTTTTATATAGGTCATCACCCTATATCACATATTTTGTTGATTTTAACTTCAGATTCCTTTTCTTCTTTGGGGACAAATGACTGGGATAGTCTCCATAAATAAGATAGTGTGCCACATTTATGAAATAGGGATCTTGTAAGCTCACCAATAGGATAATAGGAAGTTCTTATTATTCTTCTTTACTTTTAGCTATCAATTTGCACAAACCTTGAACTCTAACTAATTTGGTTGGCTTAATCTCCAGATCATATTCTTTAATTTTAGCAACCCATGTTTCTCTATTGTTCATCCCAACCTATTGTTGAGTCAGAATGCTTTTCATAGCTGAACTAGGAACAAATACAACTGAATGAGAATGAAGTATATAATATTTGAATTTTTTAACAGCCTTTACTATAGAAAAGGCTTATTTCTCAGCCAAAGAATATTTAAGTTCATGTTTCTTGAGAGGAAGACTCATAAAGGCTATTGGGCCTTCTACATTTACTTAATTTTTTTGTAACAAGATGCCATACATGGTATGTTTTGAAGTATAATAGTAAATAACAAAATCTTTTTGAAAATCAAGATTTACCAAAGTAGGTGTTTGTACAATTGCTTCTTTAATATCTTCAAATACTTTCTTAGCAGCTTCATTCCATTTGATTGTTTGTTTTTCACTCATCATCTGCACAATATGTTTTGTAATCTCAAAAAAATTAGGAATGAACCTTATGAGAAAATTAATCTGACCAAAGAAAGACTTAACTCCAGTCTTATTAGAAGAAATACTTAACTATTGTATTGCCCTAACTCTCTCTGGGTCAATTTTCATTCCACATTTTGAAAATAGGTGTCCTAATAATTTTCCTTTTGTAACATATAAAACTGACTTCTTAGGATTAAGAGATATCCCATGACTCAGGAATCTTTGTAAGATGGTCTCTAGATCCTTCAGATGATCTTATCTTTTTCTAGAGAAAATAGTCAAATCATCAAGATACATAACAATAATTCTATCTTTCAAATCTTTAAAGGATGAATCCATCGCCCATTGAAAAGTTTCACTAGCATTAATCAAACTGAAGGGCATACGATTATAGGAAAAAGTTCCTCGAGGTGTAGTGAAAGTAGTTTTATGTTGGTCAACTATAGCTACACTTATCTGATTATAACCTAATAACCTATCTAGTATGGACATCATTTTTGATCCAGCAATAGTTTGCAAGATGTGATCCATCATAGGCAAGGGATAATTATCTTTTAAATAGATTTGATTCAAATTCTTGAAGTCAACACAAATTCTTATTACTCCATTCTTTTTGCACACTAGAACAATGTTCACCACCTAGGTGGAGTGATGAATTGGATAAATAATCATATCTTTTAGCATCATTTCAATCTTCTTAAAGATAGATTCAAAAACTTTTGGGTTATAATTTCTCAGCTTCTACTTGAAAGGAGTTGCATTTGCTTTCAAAAGAATATGATACTGAAACTATCCACATCTAAAATCTTTAAGGTCATCATAGCACCAAGTAAAGACATCCTTATACTTAGTCAATAGATTAATTAATTCACTTTTCTCCTTTGGTGAACAATATTTACCAATGGAGATCTATTTCAAGTCAGTTTCACTTCCAATGTTGATTTTATCATAATCTTCTATTTTGTTAGGACTCTGGGAAAGTTTGCTTTTAGTATATTCATCTTGTCTAGTGAACAAATGTTCTAGAGAGACCAGAGCTTTAGGGATTCTATTTCCTTTTAATTGAATTAAATCATCTTTTGGATTGATCCCTGGATCAAGAGTGAATTCTTTATATTCTATTCTAGAACCCTCAAAATAAGTCCCCAAGAACATATCAACATTCTCCAAATTTTTTTTATCTATTTATTATTCTCAAAAACTTTCCAATTATCAGCATTATCTAGGACATTAAGATGATAGTCTAGTTCTATTCTATACAAATCCCTTTCAAAATTGGGGTGTGGGAGAAGAAGAGAAGATGATACTATGAGAGAATTTGCTCAAGTGTTCTGGTCTCTGAGAATTTCCTCAATAGAAAAGGTATCAAAACATTCTATCTCATCCCAAACTCTATTTCAGTAGTGTCTTAATCTATCATTCTTAACTAAAAAAATACCTCTCACTTGCTTGACAATCAATTCAGCATCTCCTTTTGCCTTGAGTATTTCTATACCTTTTCCTTTAGCTTCATTTAACCCAAGCAATAAAGCTTCATATTATGTAGTATTATTAGTGTTTTTAAATTAAAGCTTGAAAGGGTAAGGAAAATTTTTACCTTCAGGTGAGATCAACACAACTCCTACTCCTGAACTAGCAGTAGCACAATTGCCATCAAATTCCATAGTCCATATATCATCTGAATGAATAGACTTTGGGACAGATTCTTCTTTTAAACCCTCAAAGGAGGGAAAATAGTTGCCAAATTCACATTCTTCAAATAGAATCTGAGACTTAGGGTCATCAAAAGGATATACCATAAGCTTGCATTTATGTTTATGTTCTAGATTAACTTTCTATTTTCCCACTAGAATTGTAGCTTCTAACCAGTCCAATTTAATCTACCCTCCCAAATCTTTGAGTTTTTTTTTGCTCAACAACATCCCATAACTAGCAAGAATATCTGCTACCAAAATGGTCAACTTCACCTTTTTATCAAGATAGGCTACAAGAGCAACTCGTGCATCTTTAATTTGTCTAAGCAAAGAAATCTTTTTACCATCCATGGAGTAACATCTACCAAATGTTTTTTTAAGGGATAAACCTAAGGATTTGGTTACAAAAGAAAGCATTATGTTATCAGAAGCACCTAATTCTATGATATAATTACTGAGTTTGTGACCATTTATGAACAAAGAAACATAAAATGGGTTGGGTTTCATATTATCCATATAAGGAGTATCATCATATGAATTGAGGGTCATTCTAGAAGTATGAATGGGTGATTCAGGTGGAAAAGTAAATAATTGGGCAATGGGAGACTCAGTATTAACGTTTAACTAACTTTTAAGTTCAACTTGTGTAGGACCATTTTTGACATATTTAACCAATTTATCAAGTTCTTTGGGCTCCAACCTAAGGTATTCAGCAGGAGATATTTGAATTTTTCAAACTTAAAAAATTCTAGAATATCAAAAGAAGTCTCACAATCATTTTTATGTAACAATTTGCTTTCTTTTATCTTATCATTAAAAATTTTAGTAAAAGGTTCCTTACTTTTAACAAACACTTCTTGAGCATTAGAAAATCTCAGATTCTTTTGACTTTTAGTAAGTACAGCACATGAAGGATCTTCAAGAGTAAGCAATATTTCACCTCCTCTTTCTACATCTGAATCGTACTCTAGGAAGTGTGTTTCAGAGGTACCAGGTCTCTCAAAGATTCTTTCTTCTTAAGTAATCTCCCTTAAGACATCTTTAGAAGCAGTCATTTGAGTATATCTAAGCATTTCTAGAAAAGAATTTCCATCATGATCAATAGTCAAATACAAGACACACATGTTATTTCTTCCAGGAGGGGATTCAATAGTTAATCTTGGTTGTGTTGATGCAAGTGGTAATGTCTTACCAGCATTTACTTATTGATTTCTCCTACCAATATCTTTATATGGTTGTTGGAAAGTAGTACTAGTCTTAGGTAATTGTCTTTTTAGAGCAATCATATCATTGACTAGCCTTTGAAGTATGTGATCTATAGAGGATGAAGGATGAGCATAAGGTACTTAGACTTCTTTCTTCCATTTTCCTGCCATATTAAGATCATCTTCTAACTCAACTGCTAATGATTGTGCATCTATTAAATCAATAATTGCATCTCTTCTAAGATGAAAACTTATATTAAGAGGTATAGAAGTAATAAAGAAACATTTTTGATTCTCAGTAGTCAGTATTTTAGTAGTAGGAATCTTGTACACAATTCTATTGAATTTGGCTATAAATTCCCTCATGGGTTCACGTATCTCCTTCATGAGTTGAGTCAATTGAGCAAGAAGGGAATTTTCATCTTCTACACTTTTGAACCTATTCTCAAATGCCATTTTAATATCATTCTATTTTGTGATTGAATAATCAGTTAGATGATAAAATCATTGTGCTTCAATATCAGTTAGAGTTTGTACAAAAAGTCTTATAGCTACATTTTGATGTTGCATGCCTAACACACCACATGCCATTGTAAAGGTACTTAGATGTTCCTATAGTGATTGTCTTCCATCTCCATTAAATTTTGGTAGATTTTCCCTTGTATATTTATGGAAAGGATTTAGGTTGGTCCCTAAATTTAGAGGTCCTATGGATGTGCCCCAAGGTTGGGCCATTGGAAGAAAACTTATGGCAGAAGGAAAGATAGTACCAAAAAGAGTTAAGGATTGACAAATAGAGGATGTAGAGGTTTTTGGAGGGTTAGGATGTCTACTTCTAGAATTTATAACATGGGTGGAAATATAAGGAAAACTTAGGCTTTGCAATGTTTGAAAACTAGAATCTTCAATTCCTTCTCTTCTCCCTTGTGTACCTTCTAGAATATAACTTATGATATTATAATTATTAACTTCAATGTTGCTCTTAATCTTTTCACACTTTAGGGGGTTTAATTCCTTGCTACATTTTCTAGTTGTCTTCTTTGCCTGAGTAAAAACAATCTTATATTATCAACCAATTCTTCTTATTTTTCTAATATTCTAATTGCCAATCTATAATCATCAATATTCTGATGAGAATGCCAAGCAAGAGTATTTAACTAGCTAAATATATATTCCTATTCATCTTGAAAACCAAGACTAGGTTATAAAATAGGAATTATATTTTCATGAGGAAGCACCATTATTACCTCATATTAAGGTGACTAAATTAATTTTGTTTCCCCAGGAGAGTTGCCAAAAAAATTGTTGGTTAATAGATTTGTCCTTATATAAAAATATTTTATTTTGAATCCATACCCGTCTCTCAAGAAAAAATATGTTAAACAACAAATGGGTGAACTATCAAGATTAATTCCCCTTTGAATTAAGGGATAACTCCCTTTAATATTTTCAATGAATTTAAATATTTAGATACACTTTTAACTAGAAAGTGTTTAAAGGCAGACTGACATCCACACATCATTATGTTATGAATGCAATATTTTATAATAGTAATAGGTAATAGAATAAATAGATTCTATTTTCAATAACGATTAAATAGATAAGTGTATATATGCTGAACCAATAAATGATAAAACACACAAAATAGATTCTCTAATAGAAAATTAATTACTATATGAAGGAAGATTTCACATATAAAACCCACTTTCAAATACTCAAACTCACAGATCTAAGTACTCAGTAATTAATTCTCATTTTCATTCACAGATGAAAAATGTGTTAGACAAACATCACATATATTTGTAAAAATAGTGGTCCAATTCTAAATTTTTTTAACTCCTTTCCCTATCTTTTTTTATATCCCTTGGTCTTTTTACAACCAAAAATATATATTGTTGCCTTAACTCATCCATGCTTTAAACTAAACCAGAGTTAATGTAACCCTAACCCATACGGGATTTAGTTTTTGAAAATTTAATAAAGATCAAGTTTTGAATAAAAAAGTAACTCAATAACTGAATAAAAGAAAATATGTAAGTAAAATCATTGTTGAATTGATGGACTAGGATCTCTAGATTTGATTTGTTTGGTGGGGTAGACACATTGAGCTTTCCATTCCTAAAATGTTGTAACAAAATTATGAATTTTCAAAAGATTGGGAATGTTGATGTGTTTTATCCTTGCTTTCTAGATGTTTTCTTCCCTCTAATTTTTTTCAATATTTTTTGTGTGCTCTGGGACTGTGTCGATACAGTGAAAAATAAGTTACTCTACCTTTGAAATCTGAGAGAAGTTTTCATTTGATAAGCTATCACTTTCTTTAATGAAGTTAATATTTTCCCTAAAGGACTAGATCACAACATTAATGTCCTCTAGTTTTACATTATCTTTTATGTAACTGATGTCAATGCTTTGTAGATCATGTTATAATGAATGAATGAATTTAGTTATTTATTTGATCATTTTTGTGATTTCTAATCATCTTTGTCTGGATACTGAATTTTTGCATTCAACTTTTTTCTTACTTGCATATAATATATCTTCATCCAGTCCTATCAAGTTCTTTTTGGATAAAAACTTTGTTATCCCATAACTTTGCACTTCATCAATCTGATTCATCATGCTCATCCATTTTCCTTCCTCTTTTATCCACAAAGTGTTCTGAGTCTTCAAATCTTCAACAATGATTGTGGTTAGATCATATACATTCTTTAATTTATGAATGTATTGTGTACCTTTCAGGATGATGCTATCCAAACAACTATCAAATAGTTTGGTAATCATTTTGCCTCTTTATATTTGATCCAACATCCTTTGATTGATAAGAGATTTTGGATCAAAAGACATAAGCATTTGGGAAATTGGTTGTAGATTTGGACTATGAATGGCGTCAATATACTCTGCCATTGACCACACAGTCTATTTTAATTCTCTTTTATCCTTTTCATCCTTCAAAGTTATAGTGATGATCCTTTTAGTAGATGATTTTGGATGATGCACATTAGCAGCATGTGATGCAGTCCCAAGGTCTACCTTTTCAACTATAAAATCCTGAACTATAGGATCTTGAATTTCTTCATTGGTTCTTGGCTAGGTTATCTCTGCATTCCAGTTCCTTATGTTTGGGTCAACATCTACCCTAGATGTTGTTTTTAACTTTTTGGATTTATGAGATTTCCCTAAACACTTGTTCACCATATCTTCCAAGGGTAAAGAAAATGAAACTACTTTCTTTTTATGACTAATTAACTTTCCAACGATTTAGGTGCAGAAGTCGAGACTTCTCTATCAAGATTTGGTTGACCAAAAGTTATAGTTGAAATAATCATCAATTTGGTAGAATTAGAAGGAATCACTGTCTATTGATATATATGAACCTATTCCACCATTGGTGAATTAGATTCTTTATCACCTTTGACTTCTCCTAAATCCTCTTCAGATTCAAATCCATAATCACTTTTTTATAAATTTGATTTTTCTTCTTGATTTGAGTCCTTGACCTGGTAGCACGAGGAGGTAGGGTAGTTACAAGGGCCTTCTTAGATTCTTTGATGATAGGATCCCTTCCAGTTTTTGACTTGGAAGTACTTGCATCACAAATAGCAATAGGCTGGTTAGATGAGTTTATTGGGAATGGAGATTCAATTATTGTTGTACATTGTTGGGAGACTATGTTTTGAGCTCCTCTCAATTTTTTCTCTCTCAACCATTTTTCCATTCTCCTTGTCATCAAAAGGGTCTTGACCTCAATTCTATCTTCTTCACTTTTCTCCCAATCAATTTTTGGAATAGGTGATTGTTTTATTCACTCAAATTGTGGATCAATCACCTGTTCATCATTGTCAACAATTGCATAAATGTCCATGTTTAATTTAAGGGTAATTATCTACCCTAGGGAAAACGTAGACCATAGTCTTATTTTGACTTCAAATTTATTTAAACAATCCTCCCAATTATCCTCTAATTGAGGAATATGTGAAAATCTTGTTCCAAGATCCAAGTTATCTCTGGCAAAACCTTTACTACCAAATTGTGGTCTAGCTGTGAAGTATTGAAAATTGAATTTATTAAGATCCAATTCTAAATTAAAAGCATCAGATGTTGTTTTGCATGAATAACATCCAAGTTTAATAGGAAAAGATATACCAGATTTATTCTTCATTGGGAATTTTTTATCTACATGTGCTAATTACCTGCAGACTTCTATTAGCACAAATCAGTCAAAACCATATGAAGAATTAATACTGAGGTTAGAGTATTATTCCTTGGGAGGAATACTCATTATAGACATTAGGGTTTGTCTACTGATATGCAGTAAAACATTGCCATCTATAGCCTTGATGCACCTGGTCTGAGGTTCATATCTATTTATGCATCTGAGGACTAATTGAGGGCATTGGATAGCTATGAGAAATGCCATAGCTTTAACGAGGCCACTTTCTACTATTTTTTGCATCATAGGATTCATCACAAGATTTCTATCCCTTTCCTTCAAATCTTCCATTTCATATTGGACAAGAGAAGTGTCCCCAATTTCAATTGGAGAACATATGAGACTAGGGCCATGCTTGTAATCAAGACAAGCAGATTTCATGGCTACAAGTCAAAGAATATAACGAAAATAGAATGTTTTTAGTTTTTAAATAATGTTGTAAACTTAAAAGGATCCTTCTTTATAACCAAGTAAAGGAACTAGCTTACAGTAAGAGTGAAACTCACCTTAAATTTATCTAAAATCACTACAAATTTGAGCAATTAAATATCTTATACCACCTGTGTTGTCCTCCTTTGTATCACCCAGTATGCTTATTTGCTCAATTTGAATTAATTTCTCTTGATGTAGATATTAACCAAATTAAATGATTAAATTGGGATAATACATGCTAAACATGCTTTATAAGAAATGTACTCTAACATATGCATTAATGGCAAGCATTTTTTATGTACATTTTTTATGAGTAATGATTATCTACAACCTCGTGAAAATTCAAAATTTTCCACTTTATTGTGAGTTATATATATATTTTTTCCTCTAAATCTCCCACTAATTTTAACTTAGAGAAATCCTTAGGGTGAGATAAGAGTATAGCCATTGAACCATTGGACCATTGAACCATTGAACTTTTGAAAATATGGTTCAACTTTCAGGTTCAATGATATGAAATGAACCACATAGACCAATCAATAGTCATGTGATCTTTCTAAAAACTTTGGACTTTGAAACTTAGAATCGTTGAACTCTTTAAACTTTAATACATTGAACCATTGAACTTTTTAACTCTAAAAAAGGGTTCAAGTTCAACCGTAAGGTTCAAAGACATAATTGAAATATAAAGGAATAGTGCATTTTGAGAAACATTGAACCATTGGACTTTGCTATGTAGGTTCAATCCATAGGTTCAAGTGATAGGTTCAAGCGGTTTATTAATTTAGACAAGAGAACTGAGTGAACATGACTCTTTATAAAATATTGAGTATTAAATTCTTGAACTAGTGAACTTTTGAACTGTTGATCTTTTAAACTCTGAGAAAAGGTTAAAGTTCAACCAGAAGGTTCAAAGTCATAATTAAAATACACAAAGGGATAAAAAGTTCACTTTTAATAAATATTAAACCTATTCAACCATTGAACTCATTGAACTTGTTGAACTCTAAGAAAGGTTCATGTTCAAAGGTTTAATTCTTTTAGAAATTTCACACAGGAAACGATAGGTGGGTGAAATTCTTTATTTTTTTAAAAATAAAGAGTCAAATTAATGGACAAATGTATGACCAATAAGGTAAAACAATAATTTGACTCTTTCTTAAGGAGAGTTCATGAAAAATTGAATAAAGGCGACTCAAAAACTAACAAGAACTAAGTTAATTGCTTAGTAGAAAACAAGTGAAAGAGTTATATGGTAAATAGAGTGAAACAAATGCTTCTTGGAGATAAAAAGGTGTGATATTCATGGAAAAAAATAATAGTATTAGTTTTCCACCTTATTTATACCTACATTAAGCTTCAATAAATACCTACAGTCAAGAAGGCATGATCAAAATTAAGAAACTTTGTTTGGGGACATTTTCCCTAAAAAACCAAAATATAGGTCCTAGCCATTTTTGATGATAGAAAATGGTAATTTGTTAAGGGTTTTAGATTAATCCTAAGTGTCCCAACATTAATCCCTTATATAGGGGTATAAATTTGAAATATAAAGAGGATGTGTGACTAGTGTAGGGTGGTGTTTGAGGGCTTGAAAATCACATTTTTATTCACTACAAAAAGGTAGTGTTTACAATAGTCTTCAAGTTAAAATTGACCTTATGGTCCAAATAAATAAGTGAGAGAATATTACTATGACTAATTATTCCATTGAGGTAAGGGACGCACTAATGGTTGAAGGAGTTAAAGAGAATTTGGAATATTGGGCCTTGACCTTCACCAGTACCTACAAGTGTGCTTCACCGTGAAAAATGCTTACCTATAGCTGACTATAAGTGCTTAATTGAAAGATCATAGAGACTTACCAAGGTGATCAAGAGTAAAATTTCACTGCCAAATGAATGAACCTTATAACCCTAATCAAGGGTTTAAAGATCACATAAATCTAGTGAAAAAAAATTAAGAGTACCGAATGAAGATAGCCTACAGCCAACAAGGAGGCCACATGCTTAATGGAAGGCTCTAAGATATTTGATTTTCAAAAGAGAGATGATTGATTTTTGAGATCATGAAACCATTTCAAGGACTCTTGTTTTGGTCATCATTCACACTTCTTTTTTGTTGTCAATGTTATCCTAGCATCATAACCTATAACCCTAGTTTGTACAAGGATAAATCATCATAAAATATAGTCAAGTACATGTGTATGGAGGTATACTTAGAAGAAGGTGATGGTAAACATATGAGAGAGGTTATTTTATGAAAATAGTCATAATTATTATACTCTAATGGAAACTGTAAAGGTATTTTGGTCATTTCACCTCACAATGAGACCTACAGTCAATCTCAATGAACCCAACAAACTTGAGGGTTCATTGTCAAATTCTTGGAAAGAAGACTTCATTCAAAGGGAATACAAACAAAGTTTATGATCAATATAGGATTAATCAAGGATTGAGAAGGTAATAATGAATCAAGATGGATTTAAAGCAAGGAATCACTTTAAGGGCTATTGAGGTAAATGATAGCCTATAGTCATCTTAAGGATAAAAGGCTTTCAACTTAACAAGAAAAGGATATAAGCATAGCCTATAAAGTAGGTTCCACAACTAAGGTTATATAAAAGAATCACTTCAAGAAGAAATGAAGTCTTAACCCCATCAATGTGATTGATATGATCCTTAGGGACATGGTCCTATAGTCATACATAAGATTGCATCTCAAGAACCAAGCATAGTCAAAGCATTGCTAGAGAGGAATGTTAAGCATGGGATATACTGATAGGTGGGGTGAATCAGTATATCATATATCTTATAAAACTTTCCCTTAACCAAATTATACTTAATCAAACATTCAAGATATGCAATAAAACTCAAACAATAAACACCACACAAGATAGAGAGAGACACTAGTATAGCAGGGAAACCTAATGTGGGAAAAACCACAGAGAACAATCTCAAGTAAATGAATGAGCACCAACCCAAAAAATATTCACTAGTACCAAATTATAGGATCACCAACCCCTTTATTGAGCACTAACCTAGCAAATATTCATGAGCTCCAACCCATAGGAGCACCAACCCCTTTGCCAAGCACCAACCTAGCAACAATTCATGAATACCAACCCATAGGAGCACCAACCCATTTACCGAGCACCAACCTAACAACAATTCATGAGCAACAACCCATAAGAGCACCAACACCTTTTTTGAATAGCAACCCAACAACAATTCATGAGCACCAACCCACAAGAGCACCAACCCCTTTGTCGAGCAACAACCCAGCAACAATTCATGAGCACCAACCCCTTTTCTTAGCACCAACCAAGCAATAATTCATGAGCACTAACCCACAGGAGCACCAACCCCTTTGTGTATACCACACAACTATCTCTTAATGTTGTTATCTCAACAAATGATAGTTCATTACAACATCTCTTTCTTCTCTCTCACCTTTGCTCTTCTAAGCTAGATATAAAAAATACAAATCATATTCTTCTCTCTCAAATGCTCTTCTAAGCTATATATTACAATATCAAATCAACCTCTATCTCTCATATTACAAATGGATTCTCAAGCCTTTATTTATAGCTTTCCAAATGACCTTTGGCCTTCCCCATTTGTGACCCTTCAATCCTCATGGAAAATGGTGCCAAAATTGTATGACCCTTCATATCCTTGCCTTTGGAAAGTCATGTGGTGACCCTTCATGAGCAAAAACATCCTTCCCTCTTTTGTCCTTATCTTGGTGACTTTTTGTATTCCTCAAAGTGTCCCTTCATGAGAAATTGTGCCCTTCCTCTTTTGTCTTCACTTGGTGACTCTTAGAATTCCCCAAGATGACTCTTCATGGGAAAATGTGTCCCATCCTTATTTTTTCTTTACACCATGACTCTTTGACTTATCCATGGGCCCTTATTTTGTCTCAATGTAACCAAAAATATATTCATTAATATTAAATAAATATTAACTCACATTAGCAAAGATATATCTATTACAAACATCATTAAATGAAATAGGGTCTTTATCATGAATAATGCTAAACCTTTGGCATCAATGACAATATTTACAACAATCTCCCCCTTTTTCATTGATGGAAACCTCAATCTTGAAACTACCACATCCTGTCACCTCCACATACTATCATCTAAAAACATACAGTAACTCCCCCTTACTGTAGTAACCTGTACCTATTCCCTATACCTATTTCTACACCTATACCTATACCTATTATTCTCCCCCTTTGACATCAATGACAAAGGGCATACCTAGAGCTAACACTTATCTCCCCCTCAAATGATGTTGAACATTAATGGTAGGAAGTAATATAAATTAATCCCAACTCCTCTTATAAATCTTTGAACGTATCCTTTGATCATGCCTTTGAGAAGATATTTGATAAATCATTGCCTATCCTTTGAGAATCTGCAATCAACTCATTTGAATATTTTCTTCTAATCTCACAACCTTCCGCATGAAACTTTAAGGTGTATCCTTGATCACATATTTGACTTACACTAAATAAATTATGATTACAAAACATTCTTAGCTTTGGTTCTACTAATATCCAAACTTAAAATACCTTTTTTGGCTATCCTAGCAGTGATTTTATCTTTGAATTTTACTATGCCACCATTGATCTTCTTTACTCTTATCTCTTATCATATGCCTCGAACATCCGCTATCAACGAACCATGGCTAATCTTTATTTCTTAAATGCAAAGTTGTTTACACCAACATAGAATCTTCAAGTTGTTTCTTCTGCCATGAACATGTTTGAACCTTCTTCCTGATGAATGGAGCTTTGAAACTCTGATCCTTCTTCTTGATGAATGGAGCTTTGAAACTCTGATCCTTCTTCATTGAATCTGCATGAGTATTCTTTTCCTTCTTTTTGAAACTGTTAGCTCTTTTTCAACATTCTAATTTCTTGTGACCATAATCATTTGAAACACTTTAAAAAATTTAAACACTGCATATGCAAGAATCATTCTAATAGCCTCAAACCTTAGCACCGGTGTAAAATTTTATTCGAAAATCTATTCACTCAAAAGATATAAAAATTAATTTTTCAACTCACCTTCTTGTCATGTAACATAGCCAAGACCCAATAGCATCCACCATGCTTCAATTTTTTCTTAAAAGTGTCTCCTTAAAGCCTAGAAGATACATCCCACACAAAGGGTCCTACAAACAAATCTCAAGGGATTCCCACATCTCCTCTGTTTCTTCCTTGATCTTCTTGTGTTTTTCTTTTAGAATCCATTTAAGCATGTCTAACCTTTTTGACTTACTAACCTTATCATTTATGATATTTTTCATCTTCTCCACTTTTGCAACTATCTTATCTTGACAAAGTTCATGCTCAAATGTAACAAGAGATTCTGCACAATCCTTCCTATCTGATTCTTTATTTACTATAGCAAGTAATTAATTTTCACTCTTAAACTCAACCTAATCAACCTTTACTATTTTAGGTCTCCAAACCTTAATTTGACTCTTCTCATATCTTTTAGGGGCTCTATAACCTTTGACATAGTTTGAATATCTCTTTACTTGTTTTGGACATAATTTATCAATATGGCCAACCTTATGACAATAAAAGCAAACAACATTTCTCATACCTTCTTTTTGAATGTGACTAAGATCTCCCTTTGACTAATTTCTTCTCCTCATATAGTCTCTTGCCTTATGACCAACATGATGACAAAAAAAACAATGGCCATGAAAATAATTTGAAAACTTAAAAGCATTGGGGTGCTTGATTGACTTCTTTGATTTGCCTTCAAAACTTGCATCCTTATTTCCTTGGACTAATATTTCATGATCTTTCTCAACCTTGATTATAAGCTTCTCATGATTATCCTTTAAATAACCTAGCTCAACCTTCAATTGATTACACTCTTCTTCTCTTGATGTTAAAATTAAATTTGCAACCTCTAACTGATTCTTAAGATCCTGAATAAATATCTTATTTTATTTTACTTCTATAGCCAACTTAGAATCCAAGATACACACTTGTTCCTTAAGAGCCTCAACCATAGATTTCAACTCTTGATTCTCTTTCTTTAGCTGCTTTGCCATCTTATGTTTTTCTTTGATCTACCTTCAAGATGTTAAACCCTTTCTAAAGGAACCTACTCAGATACCAATTTTTAAGCATGGGATATACTGAGAGGGGGGCTAAATCAGTATATCATATATCTTATAAAACTTTCCCTTAACCAAATTCCACTTAATCATGCATTCAAGATATGAAATAAAACTCAAACAATAAACACCACACAAGATAGAGATAGATACTAGATATAATGTGGAAACCCAATGTGGGAAAAAACATGGAGAACAATCTCAAGTATATGAATTAGCACCAACCCAAAAAATATTCGCAAGCACCAACTTGCAAGAGCACCAACCCATTTGTTGAGTACCAACCTAGTAGCTATTCATGAGCACCAACCCCTTTGCCGAACACCAACCCAGCAACAATTCATGAGCACCAACCCACAGCAGCACTAACCCCTTTACCGAGCAGCAACCTAGCAAAAATTTGTGAGCACCAACCCACAAGAGCACCAACCCAACAACAATTCATGAGCAACAACCCCTTTTTTGAGTACCAACCCAACAACAATTCATGAGCACCAACCCACAAGAGCACCAACCCCTTTGCTGAGTACCATCTCAACAACAGTTCATGAGCACCAACGCACATGAGCACCAACCCCTTTGTGTATACCACACAACTATCTCTTAATCTTGAAATCTCAACAAATGATAGTTCATTAAAACATCTCTTTCCTCTCTCTCACCTTTTCTCTTCTAAGCTAGATATAACAAACACAAATCATATTCTTCTCTCTCAAATGCTCCTCTAAGCTATATATTACAATATCAAATCAACCTCTATCTCTCATATTAAAAATGGCTTCTCAAGCCTTTATTATATCTTTCCAAATGACCTTTGGCCTTCCCCCTTTGTGACCCTTGAATCATCATGGAAAATGGTGCCAAAATTGAATGACCCTTCATATCCTTTCCTTTGAAAAGTCATGTGGTGACCCTTCATGAGCAAAAACATCCTTCCCTCTTTTGTCCTTATCTTGGTGACTTTTCATATTGCTCAAAGTGTCCCTTCGTCAGAAATTGTGCCTTTCTTCTTTTGTCTTCACTTGGTGACTCTTGGAATTCCCCAAGATGACTCTTCATGGGAAAATGTGTCCCATCCTTCTTTTGTATTTACCCCGTGGCTCTTTGACTTCTCCATGGGCCCTTATTTTGTCTCATATGCAACCAAAAATATATTCATTAATATTAAATACATATTAACTCACATTAGCCAAGATATATCTATTAAAAACATCATTAAATGTAATGGGGCCTTTATCACAAATAATGCTAGACCTTTGACATCAATGACAATATTTCTAATAAGGAAAACATGCCATCAAGAACATGTGAGATTATTTGTTAGGTTTAAAGTAAGGTCTTTGTTCTAGTTTCAAATTGTACCCTTAGAGAGGGTTGTTCAGTCCCTTTCCAATTGAGCTACACTATTAGAACAACCCCAAGATGTGGGTCACCTATGGTCCAGTTAGACCTTTGGATAAGGCTAGGTTCAACTTGAAGGATCACCTACACTAATTTTTACACTAAGAAAAGGGTTAGAAAAGGGGTAAGGGGATCCTAAAGGTGATACACCAAATAACATGATAACTCACATAAGCATGAAATATACACTAAAGAAGCATAATAGAGCACTAACTCACATAATCTCAAAAATATAGCTAATTGCATAATTATTTCATACATTAGGTTTTAAAAACAATTAATGAAGCTAAGAGGATTTTTAAGACACACACCAATCTTACTTTAATGGCTGAAATAACACACATGTAAACCTACAATCAACTAGAAAACACCCTAAAATAGTCAAGAAAGAAGGATAATGGGCATGAAAGATTCCCCTTCATAATGCCATCATGCAAAAACTTACTAAACATATTTTAAAAGCAAGAGATAGGTAAATTAAATATTTATTAGCTTCAAAAGGTTTTTCATACAAGTTTTGATAGGGTCTTGCCTGATCAAATGATAATCTCTACTCATATAGAATTGAGAGACAGTTCTTATCAAAAGTGAGAGAATTTTTTCTAAAAAATTGAGAGAGAGATTACAAAATGGAAAGAATGAATTATATCTAATAAAGGGAGAGATAGAAGAGGGAGAATTAGTATAAAAATAATTAATTGAACTACCACATTTTTTATCAAATCAACACCAATTCGCTATTTGACAAGTTAACTTTTTATTTTTCTCAGTAGCTCCCAAATCTTCTCATTGGCTGAGAAATATGCACTAAAAGATAGTAGTTTCCAAAGGTGATGAGTCATGATCCTAATTATGAAGGAAAACCCTTAGGCACCCTAAAATCTATTATATTTTATAGTTTATTGCTCTAACCACTATATCTCCATCTTGGGACTCTATGCCATCTCCACTTCATTATGAGGGCAAGGTCCTTATATCCATGGACTTGACAGAACCATGCCATAAATTTACTTTTAGTGGTTGCATGTACCTATTTGGCTAAATCATGACCAATTCAATATTTGAGACACTTCTTCATGATTACACATCTTTCCCTACTCCATCTTGAATATATATCTTTACTCTATATTAAAAAACTAATCCAAATTATTGGTTTTCACATAGTCAATATATCAATGAGATCCAAAGATGTTTAGTCTTGCTTCAACAATTGATAGTCCATCTTTGATCTCTATATTAGGTCCTAAAAGACCTATTATACCTATATATATATATATATATATATATATATATATATATATATATATATATATATATATATATATATATATATATATATATATATATATATTTAATGGTGATGTTTGATCCTTAAAATTTTTCTCTAGTTTATCTTGGATCATATTTTGACCTCCAATCAAAATCTCATAATATTCAACCATTGATATCAACCATTGATCTTAATTTGGCCCTTCAAAATTATAACACCTTTGACCTTAATTATTGGTTGTTGATCTTGATTTGGACTTTCCACATTGTGCCAACTATCAAATTTTCATTTTTTCTACAAGATCTTGCTAACTTTTTGACCTCTCATATACCATAGATCTACTTTTTCATGATTAAATATGAGCTATAGTTCTTCTGATAGATTAAGATAGTTGAGACACCTGTCACTTGCGTATTCACCCTATATATCCTTTGACCCTTTGACTCATTTCTCATATTTTATATTATCTATATGAGTGAGTATGAACCATTATATATTAGGACCCACTGACATCTATCAGATCAATAGATAACATTAGATCTATATTAAGACACCCAAGATCTTACCACTTGTTACCTTTTCACTTACTCTAACATTTTGACTTGACTCTCATTATTGATCTACTTTATATGATTAAATATGTGTAATTAGATCTTTGGGACCCATTGACACTATCATATTGATGTTCATTATTGGATCTTGACCCTAGATCTTGAGATTTGGACACTTTTCATTCTCACATTAAACCTTGGGATATTTGAATTTCAACATCTACTTCATGGAGCTTAAACTTGATGTCCACATGTTTGTTTCAATATATAAGTCTAACTTTGAATATTTTTATATTTAGATATCAATCTCATCAAGAAATGAAATTTGTATAAGATGATCTTTGAATGAATAAATTCATATCCATGTAATATTTTAGCCCTAATGGGATTTCTAAGCATACTTATTAAATGCACAATTAAGCTAACCCATTCATTTTTACATGACATCCTAGTGATGGGATAGTTATTTTAGACTTGTGTAAGAATTGTTATCTCTTTTAGAAGGATCTAATGGACTTTTAAGACTTTATACAACCTAATACACACTCTTGAAAGCTTAAAACACCATGAAAAAATTGTTGGATCTTCTTACCTTGAAACTTTAGACCTATTGCAAGACTTGCTTCTCAAAGATCAATAAAACACACTTTAAGCTTGATTAAAGTGTTTTAAAATATTTGTGAGTGACTTTTTATATTTGGACCACTCATTCCATCTAGAACTCTATTCATTTATTCAAACCATTTCTAGTCAAAATATCCTTATGTGGGCCAAATTTTGCTAACATTTTTGGTGACATCCTAGGGTTGCATGCTTAATATATAAGGACTTATGGCCTTAAACTAATACATTGGGAATATAATCTCAATATTTATTCCCAACTAAAATTTTTGTGAGATTGACTATATGGTTAACCCTTTTTGAATCTTCCTCTTGAAGAAAAAGGAACGAAAGAGCAAAATAAGCAACTATGTCATAGGCACTTATTAAAAGGAAAACACACAATTGAAAGGAAATGTGCTCAAGGAAATTATAATAAAGCATAGAAAAATACTCTAATATGCTACAATATCATATAATAACTACAAAATCTTATAGTAACAAGGATTTAAATGAATGCCATTGACTAGGATGGGTATTACCTCTCTATCTAGTTGGGCAAAATGAAAATCATTATGATGTTTTAATCCATGGATAAAATAAGGACCACTCCACAAGATATCAAAATTTGTATGGTTTCTTGGCTTGACCTTATTTGAGTCCCATTTGAGGACTAGGTCCCCTTCTTTAAATTCTCTTGTTGTGGCTCTCTTGTCAAAGGCTTTCTTGACCTAAGCTTGATGTGAGTCTAATGGATTCATTGCAAGGTCCCTAGTTTCTTCAAGATCCATGAGTTATACCATCCTCATGCTCATAGGCTCACTTTCCATCAACTCATGTTGATGGGGTAACTCCAATGCAGGCAATTCAAGAAAAATTAATAATTTGTCTTCCCTTCCATATATAAGGACATATGGATAATTTTTAATTGTAGATTTGGGAGTCACTCTATCAACTTATAATTATATCCTTAGCTTTGTATTTCATACTCTTTGATTCTCTTCCATGGTCCTCTTTATAATCCTTAGCAAGTTCTTATTTGTTGACTTGGCTAGTCTATTTCCTTGGGGGTCATAATTAGAAGATGTGTTGAGGTAGGTGCCTAGCTTGAATTCCCATTCACTTATCTTCATGCCGAAAAATACTAATACATTATCTAAAATTATAATATCTAGGATGTCAAACCTAGTCACTATACTGACATAGAAGTCTAATACTATTATTTCATTGGCTTATTTAAAGGCAATTACTAGCACCCACCAAGTGAAGTAGTCAATTGTAGTGAGTACCCATTTATGCCCTATATTTGAAGGTGGATTTTTCATCCAAATGAAGTCTAAACCCCATTGTATCAAGGTTTGATCCACCTATATTGGGTTGAGTGGACGAGATGCTAATCTCTTCTTTCTTTCAAATAGAACACAGTTTTAGCATTTTATGACCCATGCATAGGCATATTTGAAAAGGCTAGGCCAATAATAGACAAATCTCATTACCTTTGTTGTTATTATTCTTAGAGAAAAATGGCCTCCTAAAAGTCCATCATGGAACTAATCTAAGATATTTGTCATTTGATTGTGATTAATGTACCTAAGAAGTACCCCATTGAGGTCCTTTCTAAAAATAACACCACCAACTAATGCACAAGTTATGAACTAAATCTTGAAATACCTTATTTTTTCTCTATCCAAACCTTGATGGAATTCTTTTATCATCAATAAATGTGTCATATTCTATATCTAGCTATCATGAAATGGAGGTGCATCTACTTGAGTTATCTTTTGTCACCAAAATAACTTTTTTGTATTCTTGAAGATTATCCACCATATGCTCATATAAGCCTTTGCCACTGACCAACTTGGTGACATTTATCTCTACATCATACTCCATGTCTTTATTAATCCAACCTAATCTTTTCTCGTTCAAATCCTTGTTGAGGAGAAAATCCCTCATCCCAGGATGAGAAACCATAAGATGAATATTACTATTAGAGAGCATTGTCTTAACATTTTTAGGCTCCTAAAAGTTGCAAGAACCTACTTTTCTATGAATATGTACCTCACCTCATATTTATTTTGCATTAGCATAGTTTATATGTCATCAACATTGGTGAAGGATTACAATATGAAATCCTTTGAGAAACCAAGATTTATGATCTAGGGTGCTTGGGAAATGGCTTATTTAATGGCCTCAAATTCTACCTTACCTTCATTTGACCAAGTAAACATTTGTCTCTTCTTTACTATGTTGGTGATGGGTCTAACCAAATTTTCAAAACTAGGTATAAAACTTCTCACAAAGTTTATTTTCCCAAGGAAGCTCTGGAATCCTTTCTTGTTCTTGGGTAGAGATAATACTAAGATAACACTTATTCTTTTAGGGTTAATGGATAATCCTTATTTTGAAATAATGTGACCTATATGTTTTCCTTCATGAATGGAAAAAATTAATTTCTTGGGATTCAAATAGATCCCATACTCTCTACATATTTCAAAGATCAACCTTAGATGGTCCATGTGCTCACTAGCTTTCTTGGAGAAAACTATGATGTCATCCAATTAAACTAGTACCATCTGATTCAACAACCCTTGGAAAGCCATGTCCATGGATCTTTATAAATTATTCCTATTATTTGAAAATCTAAAATCCATATTTTTGTAAGCATATGTGCCCCACTTTATGGTGTAGGTAGTCTTATATTGAACTTCCTCTCTCACCAATACCTGGTTATACCCTAAACATCCATCCAAATGGAAAACCATTATGAACCAGTAGTGATATAAATAAGTTATTCCATGGATGGAAAAGGATAGTGATCTTTTAAGGAGACCTTGCTTAGATCTCTGAAGTCAACACACAACCTAATTTCCTCACTCTTCTTCCTCATAGGTACCAAATTGGCTACCCATGAGGAGTGATTAATGGGAAAGATGATCTTAGACTCAATTAAATTAGTCAATTATTTCGTCATAAGCTCTTCTATTTTGGGGTTTATATGCCTATGATTTTGTGTGATAGGTTTGGCATTAACCTCTAGCTATATAGTGTGTTGGTCCAACTTGGGATCAAATCCTCTTAGGTCACTATATTCCAAAGATAAGATGTATGCATATTATTTAAAAAGTTATATCAAAGTATGCCTCTTAGATTTATTTCTTACCTTCCCAAGATTAAGGATTCTATCCTTGAAGATAAGTAATATTTCATATTTCTTTTCTTTAGTTGACATCATTGCCTTATCTTTTTTCATATGATATCCTTCATGGAAGAGACATTCTAGGGTGACTAGTCCTTTATGAATCTTATTTGATCTCAATTAAACTATTTGATCTTCATATTGATGTTTAAATTTTTCTTGGTTCATTGAAGAAAATTTTTCTTCTTGCTACGAAAAATAAGAAATTTATTTATCATTTTCAAAGATCTACCAATGAGCTTCATTATCTAGTACCAATGGTCTCATGACCACTTTGACATATGGCTGCACTTAGTCTTTTTTAACAAATTTGGGATATCAAATTGAGTTCCCACAAATGTTAATATGTTATAATATCCATTCTAGTTTCTTGGTATTGCTTGGATGTTAACGGCCTCAAAGTCCTCAATTAGGTCCCACACTCTATGTTTGTAAGACTTCATCAAGGGATTTTTGGTGATATTTTAGCCTTTAACCTAGTGCACTACTAGTTCATTACCCCCATAAACTCTTAACTTGTTGATTCCTCTCTTATTAACCCATTGAATTTCATGGATAATACCCTCATATTCTACTACATTGTAATAGAAATTGAAAAAAAAACTATAAGAGAAATACTTATCATTAGAGGGGGGTACTAGCATTACACTTGTACCCACTCCATGTTTGCTCCTTGAACCATCAAATAACAATTTCCATAAGCCACTATGATCTTCTTGAGGTCTGATAAGGGATGGCATGGAATGACTCTCTTCATGCAAGAAATAGACACCCATGTCACTCTCTTCAACTCCTTCCAAGGGATCAACTAAATTATTGTCATTCCATAGTTCATCCAAGAACATATCTGGTATCTCTTTAGGGTGGGTGTTTAATTATTAACCAACCATATGTCCGTCCTCATCAAGGATGGTGAAATTGAGGTTTATGTTGTCTATCCCATAAGGTTATATTTGTAATTTTACAATGTTATAAGCCTTAATTGATACCTTGGTTCCATATCTTATCTTGGATGTCATATATGACCAATCTACTAAATCATAACCTTTAATAGTTATAGTGAATTATCTAGATAGGCACAGGGAAAAATGAAGCAATACATCAATGATAAATACATATTGAACCATAGAGACACTAAGATAAGCATTCAGGGTCAAGTTGAGGTCTCTGATGATATGAGATGTCTTGGTAGAGGAACCATCAAGCTGCAACACTCCCTTAAATTTGGGATCATACTTTAGACCAAACTTGTCTACTATAAACTTTAGCATTACTGAGGTGCTATCTCCACTATCTACCAAGTAATAATGAACTAAAGAGTCACTAATGATTATTAAAATGTAAAAGGGAGGAGGTTTGACCACCTTACCTAGTTCCCTTTCACTAGGTCCTTTGGTTGCATTGGTGAAATCCACATTCTCCTTGACTAGTGATTTCTCAAAAACATTGATTTTTGACAACCCTTCTAAAAGGATGTCTACCTGACTAGGAATGGAAATCATATCCCACATTAGCACACTCACATTGGATCTTTTCATTTGTTCCATAATGTTGATAAGTAAACCACCAACCTTTGGTTGTTCTTTGGGAGTGATAACTATACTTTAAATTTGTGAGTTTTGGGGAATAAAGACATTCCCTTGATTCTAATTTTTTGGAGTAATTGGAACCCTTGGAACAATAATAGGTCCATTTGGCTTTGATATTAAAGGATTAATGGTAGGAATATCCTTGAATACTTCTTGGTTACCATCTATGTTCTTTCTTTTGAACCTTATATTTTTTCCCACTTAGAATGTATGCCTAGTTACAATTAGCTTGTTGATTGAGTGCATAACACTCTTCTTGTTCATTATTCACCATTATAACACCTAATTGGCTTGGTCCTTGATCAAGGTTTTAAAATTATTAAGGATTTTCTAATTTTGACATCATGGGTACCTCTATGTTCTGAGCCATAATATCTGTTAGTGTAGGTTTTTATTTTTCCCTATTATTTAATTAGGGAATATTATATATTTTTGCATACATGGAGTTTTCCTACATTCATGGGATAGGCTAGCTTATGTGGAGATGTGTGTCATAGATGTGTCATAGGTGTCATAATAATGTCATAAGTAACTCCTTTGATTGGCTATTTTGGGTATGGGATTTACTTCTCTATTCTTAGCACATTGTCACCACCTTTCATGGAGGAGTTACAGTCTATTCTTGGGGAGCTTTGACCACCTTTTGTGGAGGAGTTACTTACGTTCTCTCCTATATATATTCTTCACTTTGTCCATCTTAAGTTAATCAAATATTGGGTTTTGATCCAATTTATCTTTTGAAAATTATCTCTTTCAGTGATTTCACTTTGCTTTAGCTTCTTTGTGGTGTGCACCAGCTTTGTCTCATGTGATCACTTGACCATTGCATTCGCATTATTCGGACCCTAGCAACAACTTTGATATGGTATCATAGCCACCCAGGTAATCATGTGTCTAGTTATGTTATTAGTTTATTTTGAAATATTGAGTTTTTTGCTTGCAAAGAATCTTTGATTTTGTTATTTGCATGCATTATGTTTGTACTTGAATATAAGCCTTGATGCAAATCTGTAGGTTTGACTCATTCTTTGTGTGAAGTATATGAGCATACCTGCATGCAAATAATTTGCAAGTTTTCTTGGAATGTCATTGATGTTATTGGAAATCTTGCATTTAAAAACTAGTGTGTTGGCATCTAACATGTGGAGAACCTCTTAAGTTTTCTTGAAGTCTACATGAGCTGTACGGCTTGGTGTCTCCTAAAAAGTCATCTCTTCCACTTTGGTGCTTATCTCCTTAACCTAGGTGTTTGGATATTTTGTTGAATTCTGGTGTTAAATGTATGGTGTGAAACTGATCTTGAAGTGTGAAGTTGAGGTTTGGAATCTACCTTGAAGACTGGCATGGACCGTACGGTCTGTACACCTGCACAGTCACACTCTCCTCCAAGCTTTGGCATTTTATGTTGATGTTTCATCTTGGCTGCTGAACAGCAAAAAAAGGGCATTGGGAATTATGTTAAATAGACCTGCTCTATGTACACTTGATCCTTGGCTATACACCTATGTGGAGCAGTCAAACAACAAGTGAAAATCAGCAAAAATAGTCCAAACTACTGTCTTTTTGAAAATGGCACACTTTTTCCATTTGGCACCTCATGTGGGCCCTCAATAGGCATTTTGATTAGTAAATCTATCTTTTTTCTAAAATTCTCAATTGAAATTTGATTGTTCAAAATTTATTTCAGTAAAATTGAGTAAGAAATGAATTTTTAGGAACAATTTTAAGTTTTGGGAATTTGGGGGTTTTAATTAAACCTTGAGTTTTCCCCTATCGAAGACGAAGGGTGAGGCCCAGATTGGCAGGAGGCCAATTCCCCCTCACAAAGACCTCCTTTGGATTCCTCGCTCTGTGCTAAGTCTAATGAATGGTTGGAAGGCCACTTTCTCTATCAAAATAGGCATTTTTTTTAATGTTTTAGTGTTGTTTTTTTGCAAAATTACTAGTTTACGAGAAATTAAAACTTTAAAATCTTGAAAATGGTAGCTTGGATTCAAGAGCCATCTTTTGAAAAAGTTATTTTTTTTCAATTCTCCACAACTTAGGCTAGTTAATTTTTAAAAATGCACTACTTTATAAAGTACTCCAAAAATAAATAAATAAATTTTAGGTCTCCCGAGATGCATATTTGGCTGAGTCTAACATCATGTTTGCTTAAAGTCTTGCATTGATTGCTCTAAGATGCATTATCAAATGAGATCAATGTATTTTTAGTGTGCACTTGCATATTTGTGTGAAGCTCAACATTTCAGGGGGGTGTGATTACTTTTCAGCACTTGTAATCTTTGCTTTTATTCTTCTTTCTACATAATTTCACAACTTGCAATCAACACAACTTCACCTAAATTTAGCTTAAAATGGATTATTTTCAACTTAAACTCCTAACACCCTTCAAATATCATGAATGGAAGGTTAAAATGTCAATCATTCTTAAAAGTAAAGCGTTGTATAGGATCACTATGGGTATTGAAGTAGAATCCAGCACTGATGCTAAAAAGGTCAAGTGGTACAACCATAGTGATGAAGCTTATGGATTACTGAGCTTGTCCATGTCTCCAGAACTTCTCTTATATTTAGAAACCTCCAAGACTCCCAAAGACATATGGGACACCCTAGAAACCTTATTTGGGAAGCTTGATGAGATGAGAGGTCATGAGCTCAAAAAAAAACTCATAAGTCTAAGTCCTAGCAACTTTGACACCTTACAGGATTTATTCACTAAGTCTAAGGCCCTTAGATTGTAATTGAAAGAATGTGGGATAGAGAAGAAAGATGATCAAATCATCTTTTCTATTCTCACAAAGTTAGGTCCAAGCTATTCAGTCTTTGTCTCCACTTTCCATGCCACAAAAAAAACCCTTGGCACTACATGCAAAATGCCTTCTTTAGATTCATTCATTGTTGACTTGACTAGGCAGCAAGATAAGCTAATTCAAATGGGCACAATGAAGTCTACTCAACCCCAAGCTTTGATAGCTGGAAATGGTAAGGATAAGACTTCAACAAAGGAGAAGAAGAAAAAGGACTAGGAGAAGAAGAAAGAAAACAACAATCCTACCAAAAATAACACTGAGTCTTACTCCTCCAATGCTAAACCTAAGAAGAAGAAGGTTAAGTGTGCCTATTGTAAGAATACAGGGCATGATGAACACAAATGCATGAAGAAACAAATAGATCACCTAACTCATCTTTTAGAGAAGCACAACATAGGTGTTCTTGAGTCCATCAAGCAAAATTCATCTACCCAAGATTATACAAAGGCAAAAGGCAAGGGTAAGGAGAAAGAAAAGGGCAAGGCCCTTATAGCTACAATAACTTCTACATCTTCATGGGTCATTGACTTGGGTGCTTCTCACCACATGAGCTCTTCCTTAGTTGATTTTTTATCTTTAGAGCCTTTTATCATGACTTCAATTAGTTTGGGTGATGACACATCAGTTTCCATTGTAGGGAGAGGGTCAGTTGAAATGGAAGGAGGAACATTCAATAATGTTCTAAGTGTTCCTTCTCTTTCAACCAATCTCCTATCAGTGTACCAAATCACTCACATTGGTCGGGGCATGAGAGTTGAGTTTTCACCAAATTCAGTGGCTATCAAGAAGTTGCATAGTGATACTATAGTGGCAGTGGGTAGGGCAGATCACCAAGCAAGGTTATACACCTTCTCACATTTTGCACCTGATTCTTCTCCAATAGCATTGCTAACTCATTCAGATGGAGTTAGTAAATTATGGCATGAGTAATTTGGATACCTTAACTACCGCTACCTTAAGCAACTTTGTAAACATGAAATGGTAATTGGCTTCCATCGTGTCCAATTCTCAAAAGGACTTTGCGAGGGGTGCTCCCTTGGGAAGCATGCCAGAGTAAAATTTGACAAAGGCAAAGCTTGGATGGCTTCACAACCTTTGGAGTTAGTCCACAGTGATGTATCGAGACCCTTTCCAAAACCATCTTTCACAAGGGCCAAGTACATCCTCACTTTCATTGATGATTTCTCTAGGTACACTTGGATATATTTTTTCAAACAAAAGTCTAAAGTGTTTGAAAATTTTATAGACTTTAAGGCTCTTATTGAGAAACAGAGTGAGAAATCCATCAAGGTTCTTCGAATTGATAATGGAGGCGAGTATGTCAGTAACAGGTTTGAGTAGTTTTACACCATAGAGGGGATTAATTTGTAGTGCACAGTCACTTACAGTCCATAGAATGGTGTTGTAGAACATAAAAATAGGTTCTTGAAAAAAATGGGTAGTTGTATGATTCACTCCAAATCCTTAACACCATAGTATTGGGCTGAAGCCATCAATTGTGCTTGCTACATTCAAAATAGGGTTCCTCACAAAGCTTTAAAAGGGATAACACCCTTTGAATCTTGGCATAAAAGGAAACTTGATGTTGAGCTCCATAGGATTTTTAGATCCCCAGCCATGGCCCGCATACGAAAGAAGAAACGTAAAGCTATGTAATGTTAATCTAAGCCTTGCATCTCTATAGGATATCTAGATGGTGTTAAGGGGTATCACCTTCTAGATCTGACCACTCATGATTTTTTCATTGAGAGAAATGTCTACTTTCAAGAGAGTCCTAGAGACTCAACACTTGGCACTCCTCTCTCATTAGATCAAATTCTTCATGATGATTCCTCAGATTCAGATCAACCACAATCGGTTCCTGAGCCAGAGACATCTTCTTCTTCAAGTTCAGATAGTGAGGATAGTGATGCGGAGTCATCTACCTCTAGTCAGTTAGAGGATGAGGAGTTAGCACCTAACTCACCCACTTTCAGGTCACTTTGGGCCAGACAAACACTTGAGAGTGTTGGCACTTGGGTAGGAGATCTCGCAGATGATAGACATACTAGGGGGATTTTCAGAGAGATCCACATGCCTTCTTTGCCTCAGTTTTAGATCCATAGACTTTTTGACAAGCATCAGTAGTATTTGAGTGGGATAGTGCTATGGAAGAATACTATTCTTCCTTAATCAAAAATCACACTTGGGACTTCACTTCCTAAGGGAAGGAAGATGGTTCGATGTAGGTGGATATATCAGACCAAGTTTATAGCAGATGGGTCAGTTGATAAGTACAAGGCACGATTGGTCACCAAGGGTTTCTCATAGGTGGCAAGCATTGACTACTCATAAACCTTTACACCCATTGTAAAGATGACTTCTATTTGACTCACCTTGGCTATTGCTACAACACATGGTTGGGATGTGCACCAGATGGATGTGAAGAGTGCCTTTCTTCATGGAGACCTAGAGGAGGAGATCTACATGGATCAACTGCCAGGATTTATTTAGGATTCTTCCTTAGTATGCAGACTTAGAAAATCTATCTATGGCCTCAAACAAGCTCCTCATGCTTGGTATGCCAAGATGGATTCCTTCCTTCTCACAGTGGGTTTCACTAGGTGCTATTCTGACCCCAATTTGTACTTCTTATGGCAGGATGATTCACTCTTGATTTTGGTTCTATATGTTGATGACCTTTTGATCACCAAGAGTTATTCATCGGCTATTACAGTGGTGAAGGCATCTCTCTAGGATAGATTTGACATACAGACTTGGGTTTGTTACACTACTTCCTTGGCATTGAGATCTCATAGTCAGATTTAGGGATTTCTCTTACACAACCTAAGTATGCTCCTGATTTATTATCTTGGTTTCACATGGCTAATTGCAAGCCATCTCCAACTCCCTTTCTATTAGTAATCAAGCTTGAGGCTGATTGTTCTTCACCATTAGTTGATGCCACTCGATATCAACAACTTGTTAGCAGTCTCATCTACTTGACTCACACCAAGCCTAACATATCATATGCAGTGGGAATTGTCTCTAAATTTATACAGGAACCTCATGAGCTGCATTGGAAAGTAGCTCAGAGGATCTTGTATTACATATAGGGTTCACATAGATATGGGATTCATTATAGATTTGGCATAGAGGCTGACTTGATTGGGTATACAAATTCAGACTAGGCTAGCAATTCATAGGCTTCCAAGTCCACTTTTGGTTACAATTTCTCTCTAGGTTCTGGTCCTATTAGTTGGTCTAGCAAGAAGTAAAATGCTATTACTATATCATCCACAGAGGTAGAGTACAGGGGAGATGTTAATTTAGCTACTGAGGCTGTTTGGCTTCAGGGGATACTTTCTAAGTTTGGCATTCCTATCAGGCAGCCCACCATCACTTATTGTGACAACTAGAGTACCATTCAGATTTGTAGGAATCTGGTTCAGCACCAGTGGACCAAGCACATAGAGATTCACATGCATTTCATTCGGGAGCTTATTCATAGTTAGGTTATTAACTTGATATTTTGCCAGTCTTTAGAGTAGGTTGCAGACATCTTTACCAAACCTTTCACTGAGAGCAAGTTCATTCATCTACAAGCTCTTCTTGGGGTGAGGTCCACATCTATAGCATCATCATCTTTGGGGGCCCCACTAGCCTCTTCTTTCTTTTATGTCTCTCTTTTGTAGGGGAGTTTTTTCCTATGGGTTTTCTCCTTTTCTCTATCTTATGGGAGATTGCATTTGTACATGGGTACCTCATCAAGCCTAGTTGTCGGGACCCATTTTATACTTCCACACTACCCACCTAAGCTATGCTTATGGGGGGTGTTACTGTAGGTTTTTATTTTTCCCTATTATTTAATTAGGGAATATTATATATTTGTGCATAGATGGAGTTTTCCTACATTCATGGGATAGGCTAGCTTATGTGGAGATGTGTGTCATAGATGTGTCATAAGTAACTCCTTTTACTGGCTATTCTGGGTATGGGAGTTACTTCTCTATTCTTAGCACCTTGTCACCACCTTTCATGGAGGAGTTACCATCTATTCTTGGGGTGCTTTGACCACCTTTTGTGAAGGAGTTATGTGCTCTCCTATATGTATTCTTCACTTTGGCCATCTTAAGCTAATCAAATATTGGGTTTTGATCCTATTTGTCTTTTAAAAATGATCTCTTTCAGTGATTTCACTTTGCTTTAGCTTCTTTGTGGTGTGCACTAGCCTCATCTCATGTGATCACTTGACCATTGCATTCACATTATTCAGACCCTGGCAACAACTCTGAAAATATCGTGATTGTAACCATAATTGTTAGCTTGTTACCATTAATCATTATAATCTTGACTAAAATTAGTGTTTGGGACAATGGATTACCCAAAATATTGATTCTAATGTATGGTAACCTCAGCTTATTGAGAAAAATTATTTTAAATAAGGACCAAGGTGTTGGAAGTGCTTGTATAATTTGGCTTATAATTGCTCTATCTATTATAATTAGGCTACCCTTGTCCTTTATTTTGACCTTGGCCTTAGCCTTGGAAGTTTCCTTTGTATTGTGGCCTAGTTTCTTGATAACATTGTTGTTATAGTTGATATGAGGCTTAGTGATGCGTATTGAAATCTTGATACCTCTTAACATTTACTAGTTCATTTCTTCAAGATTGGAACATGCTCTTAAGATATTGAAAGTTATTTTGTTCCTAGGAATCATTAGATCCACTAGTGGAAGCCTTTTCTTGCTTGGGTGAAGGTATAGAAGAAATTATAGGAGTATGAGGAATGACATCAAGGGGAGGAATAAAAATAGGGGATAGTATAATCTTAGGGAACAAAAGCATTGGTGGTTTAGTTGTAAGCTTGCTAGCCTAAACTTGAAAATTTTCTACTCTGATTGCCACCTCATATATATTTGGCAATGTGTTTCCTCCCATGGACTGGATCATTATTGCAATGCCACTATTAAGGTATTTCAAATAGTATAGGAAGGTAAAGTTAAGGGTAGGACTAATAAATACTGGTATTCTATCCCAAGTTTTTTAGAACCTTGTATTGAAGTCTTGCATGACCTCATGAGGGGTTCTTTTTATTATAGTTAATTGCTCTACAAGTGAAAAAAGGGTCACTTTTATATTCAAATATTTTACACAAAGTCTCTCCTAATTATTCCCATGTGTTAATAGAATTATCAGTAAGGATTCTATACTAGTCTATGGCTTGACCTTTGAAAGAGATAGTAAATAACCTAATTTCCACATTTTCATCATTGATATCATGAATTTTGTAGAAGTCATCTATATCCATGAGGTGTTTAAAAGGGGTTGTGTCTTTGTCTCTAGTAAAATAAGGGACACTTTTGAGAGCTACTTATAAAATATGATCATATTGAGGGAGGGCCAGAGGATTGTGGACATTAAAGGCCACAAAATCTCTAGGGACTGTCATGGTTATGAAAGGGTTTAATAAATATCTCCTTCTAAGGGTAGGCCTTAAAAGTGATTTAGGAATAAATCTTCCTTTATATGGGTGTGTATTAGCAAGCCTTAACCTTTTTATTGAATTTAAAAGAAATTTAACAAATTCAAAAGTAATACCTCATGAAGCTAACCTTGTTTTAAACTTTGGCATGAGATAAAGTATTTATTCTACTACTAGAATGTTGAATGTTCTTTTATAAATGTCAAATGTTGTTTCTTTGAAGTTATAACTTTTGTAAACTAATCAAACCAACATCAAACTTTAACCAATCTTCATTGAATTATGTCCCACTGGGTATGACAAAAACTATTATTACATCAATTTGTACCCTTGAAGAATGGTATGTAGGCCCTTTCTAATTGAGATACACTGTTATAATAACCCTAGGCTATGGGTCACCTATGGTGGGGTTAGACCTCCGAAGAAGGTTGGCTTCCTCTTGATGGATCACCTATACTAATGTTTACACTGAGAAAAGGGTTAGAGAAGGGGTAAAGGGCTCCTAAAAAGACTAAAATGGTGATTAAATAAATAAAATGAGAACTCAAAAAATACATGAAATATACACTCAAGAATCATAAGATAGCACTAGCTCACACAATCTCAAAAATCTAGTTAATTACATAAGTATTTCATACACTAGGTTAAGGAATCAATGAATGAAACTAAGAGGAGTTATAAGACTCACACCAAGATTACATTAATGGTAGAAAGAACACACATGTATACCTTTAATCAACAATAAAACACCCTAAAAATTTCAAGTAAGAAGGACAATGGTCATGGAATATTCTCATTCACAATGCCATCATGCACACACTTACTAAACACAACTCAAAAATAAGATATTGGTAAAGGAAATATTTATTAGCTTCAAGAGGTCTTTCACATAGGTTTTGATAGGGTCTTACCTTATCAAATGAGAGTCTCTACTATTAAATAATTTAGAGAGACTTCCTATCAGAACTGAGAGAGACTTTTTTCTAAAAAACTGAGAGAGAGTTTACAAAATGGAAAGAATGAATAATGCATGCATACAAAAGTCATTAATTGATATTCCACCTTTCTGATCAAATCAACACCAATTCTATATTTAACAATATAAATTTTTACTTGTGTCAATACCCCCTAAATATTCTCATTGGTTGAGAAATATACACTAGAAAATGATAGTTGCCAAAGGTGATGAGTCATTATCTTGCTTATGAAGGAAAAACTTTAGGTACCCTCAAATCCATTAAATACTAAAAATATTTTCTCTAACCACTATATCTCCATCTTAGGACTCTATACCATCTCCAATTGCTTCATTATGAGGGCACGGTCCTTATATTGATGGACTTGAGAGATCCATGCCATAAGTTTATTTTTAGCAATTGCATGTACCTATTTGTCAAAAACATGACCATGTTGATAGTAAAGACACTTCATTATTACACATCTATGCTTACTCCATCTTAAATATAGATATTTACTCTATATTTAAAAACTAATCCAAATTATTGGTTTTTGTATATATATATATATATATATATATATATATATATATATATATATATATATATCGATGAGATCCATAGATGTTTAGTCTTGCTTTGACAACTGCTAGTCCATATTTGATCTCTGTATTAGGTCCTAAAAGACCTATCTACCTCTACAAAGCTTAATGGCAAAATTTGATCCTTAAAAATCCACTTTGGTTTAGTTTGGATCATGTTTCTACCTCTAATCGAAGTCTCATAATCTTTGACCTTTGATATTAACCATTGATCTTAATATGGACGTTTTAAATTATGACACCTTTGACCTTCATTATTGGTTGTTGATCTTGATTTAGACTATCTATATTATGCCAACTATAAAATCCATGTCAAGGGGAATAAAAACTCAATAATGAAGAGTGAGATCATGAAATGATAATATAAATGATAATTTAAAATAAAATTAACATTATTCTATATCAAACCATGTCAAGGGGAATAAAAACTCATTTATGAAATTTGACCATGTACGCACATGTCACTAGCCTTTGCCAAAATGGGCCTACAAGCCAAAATATGAAGGATCCAATAATTAAATTTGATGGAGAGGATCATTATGAAATAATATAATAATTAAATATCACTTTTAATATATTTTATAATGGTAAATATTCACTATCTTAGTACATTTAACCCTATGTCAAATCATAGTCAACATTGGAACATGCCTTGGAGAAATTAGCTATTTTTGGACATATAAAATTTTATTAAAAGAAATAAATTTTGTAATAATAATATAAATAAAATAAAAAATAATCCAATTCCATAATAAAGGTCCTATCAAGAGTTAAAGTATCTATTGTTCTTACACAATCCACATGTAGTCAAGAGGGCAACCATTGTAGACCAAATGAATTTTTATCAGTTATGGATACCAAGAAGAATTTTAGGACCTAAATACTTATTATAAATTGATAATATGATTTTTGAAACCTATATTTTCCTATATAAATTATAAAATTAAAGGGTTTCATGAAAAAGTTTGAAGAAAGACAAGTTTTGGCATGAGGTAAGCATGCAAGTAGCTCAAGGTAAATTGTTGTAAAAAGAGTCTACATGACAAAGTACACCACCAAAACACTTGAAACTCAGTAATATTAGACATAATGACATATAATTACACTAATAATATTTTTAGGATCATATTATTAGTTTAAGTGTCCACTATTTATACACAATCCCCCTACGTCTCATAATGGTCACTATTCATGCAAGCATACTTTTTGGAGTTATAGGGTGTGTTTGAAGGTTAAAATATTATGGGAGTGTTTTATAAGAATTTTAATATTTTTTTAATAATATTAAATACATTTAAATATTTTTCACACTCCAAAATTAATGTAAACCACGTTGGCAAGCTCAAATCCCCATAGGCAGTCTCAAAGGCATAAGATAAATTTGGTTTTTTATCATTGAAAAGATGTTATGAGATTTTTTAGGTGAAATGAATATTTTTTAAATAAAATAATATCAATGGAGAGTTAAAATTTTTCTTTTCAATAAATTCAAGTATTTCAGGCCTAAGACACCCAGTTTTAGCCCATCTTCAAATGCTCATTTATTTCATACCATGAAGAGTTGAGCCAAGTAATTATAATATGTTTTGAGTAACCATAAGAAATTAAAATTAATTATGGATTGATTTTTGTTGATTTATTGAGTTTTATGAACAATTATTAAGAGTGTAAGCATGTCTAGAATGCTTCCAAACCCTATAAGCAATCATCTTTATGTGTATATCTTTTTTTGCTTTCTGCATGGGAGCCTAATATTTTCAAGGATTTTTAAGTGTTATATGGAATAATTTTCCATGTTAATAAGTGGTGTAATGTGTGTCTTAATTTTAGGAACAATTTTATTGAAGGTGAGCTTGTTTGAGTTTGCAGAAGGAGCATTTTGACTACTTTTGTGGTTTTGGACTCATAGGTCCATAAATTAGAATATAATTACTTTAAAAACACCTATAATGTGTATATGACTCTATTTATCTCCTGAAACCCCTATTTTTCATAATAATATAGCATGTTTGGGTGCTTGAGAGGCACAAAATGGATAAAAAATGCTTACTTTCAGAGTTATTTAGAGAAAGAAATGGTATAAAGCCATCAAAGAGGTGTAATGGGACCTATAAATCATTATCTGGCACTTAAAGATCTATCAAAGATTGTATATGGTGCCTTGATGAGATAAAGGGTCAAAAACCTAGTTTTTAAACATTTTTGTGGATTGCCACAAGTTTAATGGTGATTTCCACCATTGTTTTAGGTATTTAATGTTTTATAAATCTTGATTTTATTCTTCATATGAATGATAGATAAGGATGGAATTCTTTTACAGGTCAATAAGTGGTCTTTTGGGTGCCAAATGGCCATGGGAGTAGTTTTCAAGGTAGCTGGTTTAGGGTGGCTCAAGCTTGTGACCTCAATCAATGGGGTTTATGAGAGTTGTAGGTATTATGGAGTTTATTTCAGGTTGGAAGATAAAATTCAAGTCGAAAATAGAACATAACCTCTAAAATAAAACATGAAAGATAATATCCATGGTTAGTTAAGCACAAAATGCCAAATTAGCTAACCTTTTCCCAAGCACCTTCTAGAAGAGCAAGTGGAGGGGGCGTAGAAGTCCAAGAATGAGATTTTGGAGATTGAGAAAGGAAAGTTAATAATTCATTTAAGTTTCAAAGTCTTTGGATACTTTCCTTATTTAGTGGATCATGACATCATCATCCTCAACAAGTTTCTACCTTTTAGTGTGTTTCTAATACATTGAGAGGGCTTGAAGAATATTTGGGCTAATGAAAGTTAATTTTTTGAGGAAGGATTAGTGTTAATAAAAAAAATGTGGTTAACAACCATGGAGGGTGGTTGTGCCTCATTTATTAAATTCTATTTGCTTACCTCTTCTCTCTCTCTCTCTTCCCCTTTTCTCTTATATCTCCCATTTTCCCCCCATTTTTATAAAATATTCTCATTGACAATGAGAACCCCTATCAAAATTTGTAAGAAAGACCTTTTTCAGTAATAAAGATCATTTTTAGCCTATCTCTTACCTATAAATTGTGTTTAAAAAGATTGTGCATGATGGCCTTGTGAATAAGTGTTCTTCCATATCCATTGTCCTTCTTTCTTGCCTATTTTAGGTGTTTTTAAGTTAGTTTTAGGTCTAAATTATATCTCTTTCCACCATTAATTAATGCTAGGTTTGAATTTCATAATTATTATTTTCTTTATATATTGTTTGGTGAGCTTAGTTTATGAAATACTTATACAAATTAGCTAGTTTGTGAGGTTGTGTGAGAAAAATTATCTTATGTTGAATTAGTGTTTATTTCAATTTTAATTGAGTATCATTAATTTGATATGTCACCCTTTTATTATTTTTATTCATCATATACCCTCTCTATCCAATTTCCAAGTATAAGTATTAGTTTAGGTGATCTACCAAGAGGAAGTTGGCCTTCTTTGAAGGTTTAACCTCACTATAGGATACCCATAGCTTGAGGTTACTCCAATATTATAGTTAGGAATTAGATAGCCTAAAAAAACCTCCCACAAGGATGAAATTATATGCCATAATAGTTTGTGGCATGCCCAATGGGATTAATTTATTCACTAAGTGAAGATTTTTGGTGTTTTCTTCATCTGATCAGCCTTTGGAGGCATGTGTGCAACCGCAAATGGTGACTCTAGGTATTTATAGTCTATTATAAGAATCCCAAGTTCCTAATCATCATTATTTGGTATGTATAATCAACCATAGTTTGATTATTATGTTCATTCTCTACCTCATCATCACACTTATCAAGCTAATAATATTTATCTATCCCCCCTAAGTGGCCCTTAAGCAACCCATGAGCCTTACCATGGATTTTACCTCTCTCCCACCCCTACACATGACCTAAATAATCCTTGTAATCAACATTGTCATAGTTCATCTTTTTCAAGAGTCAAGAAAATAATTCTAGATCATGGGAGATCAATCATGAAGGTGAATGTAAAGGTATCCCTTGGCAAAGATTTTCTCATCTATGCCATGAATAGGATAAGTGACTTCTTGTAAGAGTTTAGGAGTGTGTCGGTAACCACTGAAGAGGGGGATATCCAGAATTTAATAATAATCATGTAAATGAATGGATAATCTTGATATAGGAGATGTTAAATTATTAGGAGGATGCGTATGTCAAATAAAAACTAATCAATTTACCTTCTCCTACCCTCACATCCATTCCCATTGATGATTTTGAAACCATCTCAACTTAGACACCCTCCTACACCTTAGACCCCAACTATGTCATTCCCTCTCTCATGAAACCATGCTCTCCTATACACATTTAATAAGAAGAAAATATGGTTGTCCCCTACACATTTTCATTAGGAAAATTAGTTTAAAAGGCATAAATAAGAAGAAAGATGTGTTATTTGTGGTGGTCCAAGAACTAGGTCAAGAGAAGGAGGATTTAGAGGTTGAAGATAATAACAAATAGGTGTTATCTCAGATCAATGAGCTTTCCCTACAAGAGTTTTAATACTCTTTTTCCCTCCCTTAAGAGCCACCAAAGAGACCACTTAATACACCTATTTGGAAGGACACTCTCTTAAGCTACAAGCAAGGTTAACTTATTCACCCTCCCACCATCTCCATCTTGGAGAAAGAACCTATTTTTTAGAGGATATAAGAAGATATTATAGTCTAAAGTGAGTCTCAATAAGATGAGGTAAGTCTATATGAGGAATAAATATTGATAGGCAACCTAATTCATCAAAACAAGAAAAAACTAGGTTTGGAGCTAGTTTTCACTTCGTCAAGTGAACTCCCATTATCAATGGAAGGTAAAGTTGGTCAGTTTGCAATAAATGGACATGAAGAAGATTATCAAGATATTTTAGCCTTGGTTGAAGAGCAAGATGACCTCTTAAGTGAGGTGGGTGAAGAATACAAGTCAAGTTACCATCCTTTAGAGCTTAAAATCATATCTAATGCTAGTATTGATTAAGAGGATCAAAATGAGGTATGGAAATAGATGTATCAAGACTCCATGGAATAGATGGAGGTTCTAAACTAGCCTATAAATCCTTTAGCATATTAAAATGAAATTGAAAATTAGGTTATAGAGGCTAACCAATCTCAAGATGAATTATCCATTAAAGGTAGTACTGATGTCTTCAAGAATGAAAGAGAGTGGTTAGATCAATAACCATAAGAATATTACATTTTAAACCTTTGAGGGGCTGATGAGGTTCCATGTAGCTTATTTAAAGGTGAGAAGAGCAAGAATGGTGTTAAGGTTGACATTATCCCAAGTGACCAAGAAGAGGCTACTTTTCTGGATGATCTAAAATCCTTTTGTGCAAACGTAGACACCCAAACTTCACTCCTAAGAAAATAAATTGATCAAATATATGCCAAGATAAAGAATGAGCCTAATGATATCTTGAAATCCAAGGTTGAAATCATAATTATTTTGGAATTATCTCTTAGCTTTGAAGAGACACCAAGTGGAGAGATAGTATTCACTCTCCCAAATTAGTTTGAGACCTTCTCCCAAGACATTATTTAGATTGAAAATCATCATGGGACCATTTTTGAGTCATCTTAAGAGTACTTATACATTAGGGATATGTTTGTTTCATTTGACCCTCATGAGAGGTATGATTTAGCAAGCATAGTGTTTCACAAGTAGAGTGTCTTTCACATGTTCCTCTTCATAAAGAGGGTGATCAAATAACCTTTCCTTTTGATCTAAGAGGAGGGTAAATAATTAGGTTAGTTGTATATAATATCTTGTGTGTTTCCCTTCCCTAAGTGCATTGTGCACATTATTTTTATTTGTGTGTTCCATTCCCAAAGGGCCTTGGGCATACTATTTTTTTTTTCCTATTGTCCTTATCACTTCAAGATAAGGTTTTCAAAAAGTAGATATCCCTATATAAATTTTATATCAGTTGGGAAGGAAATACTTGTGACCTTGTATGTTTAATAGATCAGATAAAGTAACTAATCTATTATATAGAAAATAGGTAATCCCAAGAGGTCACCAAAAATATTGGTCTAAATTGGCCTACATATGAAACTTTTTCTTGGATGGATCAGGCCACTCTCTAAAACCCTTCAACAACCTTCTACCCCATGACTAGTCCCTTTGTGGTCTTCACTTAATGATGTAGTGCAATATTTTAAGAAGTCCTTATGTGGTGTGAGAAGATGAGAAGAGTTCTAGTTGAGTGAGTGATCCAATGGTGGAAGAATGAGACAAACCTCATGACCCTACCATATGTCACTTATAATATTTTGAAACATTTTAAGTAGGTTTCAAGGTGATTTTGATGATTTTGAGAAACATGCCTAGAAATAGGTCTAAAACTACAAGTGAAGGATCTATTAGATTTTCATGGGTTCATTCATTCAAATCCATAAGGGAGGTTTGTACAAAGTCTCAGATATTATAATTAGTAAAACATGAGTCTTATAAAAGCTATTATTCCCAAAAGAACCCCAAAAGTGCATTAAATGACTTAAGGGTCATTGAAATAAAAATTTTAAGTGAAAAATTAACCTTTTGAGGAATTAAAATTGGTTTTGACTTCCTCCCACCTCCTTATGGTGTGTTTTTACCTTTTATACATGGTCAAGGTCATTTTAAGTCATTTACAGTGGAGAAGAAGAGTTTGGGAGTAAAAGGATGCATTTTGGAGCTTTGGTAGATAGGTTTTTGAAGATTTTACCTGATGTAGGGGATCAAATATCATATTAATGCATTCATGGTGTTCTTGATACCCCTTTATAATTATAAAATTATATTACATCATAAGAACTAGTAAAGGTAAGGAAAACCTATTGGCAACAAAATAGATATGAAACATGTTTTATGACATTAATGGAGGTCCAAGTATTTCATAATATTTCCAAAAGGAATAAAATATCATTTATAGATTGAAAACATTTTCCCAAGAGTTAGATTATATAGGTAGAAATATTATTCTTCATGCTAGGGAAAATCCATTTTGGGAAGTTTAGGATAACTCTAAGAGAGCCTTAAGTTTTCACTTAGTATAGTCAAGAGAGAGAGAATTGGTACATAATATTTGGTTTAGTGATAGGGACCATAATATCCTTCCACTTTATGGAAATGGTGGTTTATTTCATTTGCCCATCCTTATGAATAATCTGTAATAGTTTAGAGGTGTCTAGATGGCCTGCTCATCTAAACAAGGTCCAACATTTCTCTTGCTCCTTTTATTATAAATTCAATTAGAAATAATTATTTTATAAGAGTCATTACATGGTCAAATATAAACTATTAAATTTTTTTTAATCAGCTAACTCCTCCTAGAAAGGTATTTATGGCATAAAACCTATTTTCTTTATTGTCCTTATAAAATGGCCATTTAATTAGTTTTAGAGTAGTACCTAGGTTTGAAGGATAATGTACCTCATCATAATTATGTAAAATCATCATTATTATGTCAAATCATCAACATTAAAGTTATATTAATCCTCAATGGTTCATCAAATCCTTGGTAAGCCAAATGATCATTTCCTACAATTCTATGCATAGTCAATTGAGTAAGGTATGCGAGGTCCTAAAGAGTTTCATAGGGATATTATGAAGAGTTAAAATGGGGTTAAACACATTCTTGTTTCATGATCAATCATGTAAATATCCATTTCAAATGATAAAATATGGACTATGATAGTCATATATAACATCTATACATAGTCAGTCCATTAATGCACATCTATAGGTGCCATAAAGAAGAATGTCAAAGTGGAACAAGGACAATTTATCTTATCTTAAGCCTTAAAATGTTGTGTATTCAATTCAAAAATGTGTATCAAGTATAAATCTTATTGAATTCCCATTTAATATGCATATAGTTCATGTCTTCTCTAGCTATTTGTTGATGCCTAAATGTATACCATAGGTGCCCAAAGTGTTTAATGAACACTTTCCATTTCTAAATTGCTAAGAAATCAATGCATGAGTTACAAGTTATGATAATCTTATTATGTATTAATGGAATAGAGGCAAAAAAAGTGTCTATTCATAAAATTCATATTATTTAGTGGTTTGGAGCCACCATGGCTAAATAGCATATCTATGTAAAATGTGTAGTATATTATGCTAAGAATAGTGAATTATGATCAATAACTAATATAATAACTAATACAAGATGTATATTTATAATTACCATTAAACTAAGGTGATTAGGATTTGAAAAAAAGCAAAAGGAAGGTTAGGGTAGAAAGAAGATGTTGCTGGTCTTGTTTTAGACATTATGACAAAGATAAAATCTCATCTAAACATGCATTCAACCAATGTATGAAGTGAAACAAATTAAGCCCAAATCACAACATACATTAGGAAAAATTATAAGGAAGGTATGAAATAATGTAAATAAGAACCAGACTCACTTTAAAGATTCACTTTTACAAGAAAACAACAATAGTCCAAATGCAAAAGAAGTGCATAAAACAAAATAAGCCTAAGGACTTTCAACTAATCTAGCATTGGTATAAATTAGCAACTACGTATTCAAGATAAACATCTAGAATTTGTAAGAACCATTCAAATCTAAAAGTGAAACTAGACGATAAGAGAGAAACCATAAAACACTTTACACAAGCCAATATAAGACAATCTTTTCAAAATTCCTTGCTTGTCTTAGTTGCTCAAAGTTCATAAAGTAATTTGGTTCTAAGAACTCCCTTCTCCATTTTGACAATTGAAAATGCTCATTTTATAAGATATAAGGTATTATGTCGATTAGTCTCATCCAATTACATTTGTACAAGTGTATAGGACATGTGTCCTTTATGTTTATTTCTAGAATAAATGACCTTTTCCTTTTAATAGACTAGTTTATAGATAAGTGCTCTTACAAATTACACATGTCTAAAAGAATATCTTATTTTAAAGTATTATACAAAGACAATTATATAGTTAATATTATTATTTCATTGATCTTTGGGGCCCTTATGCTTCTAAATTTTTGAGTTATTATTTTAAGGTCCTCATGATTCAGCTATGTTGTTTAATAGAGGTACGGTCCCATTTTCTACCTGAAAATCCTTTTAAAATTTCTCACCAATGGACACTAGCTCGATTGCTTTACATAGATGGAAATTCAGGATCTCTTTTGCGTTACCATATCCACAAGGTCTTTGATTTTTCCTATTACACTAACATGGATTTGACATGGAATTTACATGGCATCCCTATATCATTTTGCTCATCACTATCTAAAATATGACTGTTTCCTTTTAAAATGTGGATCCAAGTAGATATGTTAAAATTTATGTTTATGTGACCATCATTTGACATCCATAAGAATGTATTTGATAGTCGTGTGACCATCAATTTTAAACACATCTAGGGGATTGTTTACTATGTTAAAATTTACATTTGCATGGCAATCATTTGATGTATGTGTGAATGCCTTTGATGTTCATGTGACTGTCAATTTTAAACACTTTGTGGGGACTATTCTCCAAGCCTACCACTTGTTATTTTTTGGTTCTTTCTACACTCTACATGTGCCACACACTGACTTCTTAGTTTCTATTCTTTGAACTAGGGGTCCAAAGTTATGCCACTTGGTAATCTTGTGGGATCTCAGAGCTTCATTTGTAAATTCTACATTGATCTCACTATGTTCGACTAAGATCTATATGATAGAATGCATATCATTGATCCCTAAAATGTGATCAATGCTTAAACTAGGACCATGCCTTTTCATCATCGATCTCACTCCTTTGGATCTTGGTCTTATGCTTAGATTTAGGCAATTGATCTTGCATAAAAGAATGAAATTTAAGTTCAAGACTTACAATAAAAATATTAATCTAATATTTAAATATAATATATGGGACCCTATGAATTAAAAGGGACAAAGGCTTGAATATTATGGACCAAGGCTATAAATTTAGAATAAAAGGAACCTACTAATAATTAAAAGGACCACGTGTAAATATTTCAACCTAAGATTTGTAAGCTATGCTAAACATATTAAAGTGACATCATAAATTATAAAGTTCCTAGCATAAAGTTCTTTGCCCAGGCTAGGAACATAAAAAAGGACCCTATAGAATATGACTTAGCACAAGGTCTTAACCTAAGGTTTCATTGTATAAATAAATATGATGGAAATTTAGGATAAGGCATTAAGTTAAGTATTAAAAGTAACCTTGCATTTTTAGTCGAACCATGCTAAGATAAAAGGGATCATGGACTATGAGATATCAAAAAGGGCCAAGTATGTATTTTTATCCTAAGGTTTGGTTGTGTTGAAAATACAAGAAAACCTTAGGATAAAAATTAAACTAAGACCATGGCTTTTAAATTGTTCCCACTTAAATTTAAATTAAATGTCTTGCTAATTTTAAATTTTAATTAAAAGGTCTAGGTAAGAAATTAGGCTAGGGTTTCAAAAATACGTAATTAATCAATCAATTATAAACAAATGTTAGTGTTGACCAAATTTTGTCCCTTCAAGCCAAAATTAGGCACCCCTATTTACAAAAAATCATCTAATTCTATATCTTTGGCTAGGTCTAGTACTTAGCCTTTTTTCAAAAGAAGTGTTCTTTGTCAAGCCCCAATAAATGTACAAGTCTATTCCTTTTGGAAAGTTTATTTTTGGTCTTTGCTAAGCCTTTGCCTAATTATTTCAAGTTTTTATTCTAAGCCTTTACTAAATTGTTTTGTAATATTTTTCTAAAGCTTTTCCTTAAGTGTACTTTAAGACTTTTCATTTTGTGGAATTCTTTCAAAAAAATTGTCTGAGGCAACTTTTTTGAAGGGTATGTTCCATTTTTTTTAAGGGTATCTTTTATCAGAAAAATTTCCACTTCAATTTTTTTGAAGGATAATTTGCAACTTTCCCAAAGGGTATTTTATTTAGAAAGTGGACACTTTCATTTTTTCCAAAGGGTATGTTTCAACTTTTTCAAAAGAATTGTTTCAGACATTTTATCTGAGACAATTTTTTTGAAAGGCACTTCAACTTTTCTGAAGGGCATGTGAATTTTTTTTTGAAGGGTATGTTTCAAATTTCTGAAGGACTTTTTAAAGCCAAAGGAAACTTTCAACTTTTCCAAAGGATCATTTACAAGAAATCCGAAAGTTACTTTTTAGAAAGTCTGAAGGGCATTTAAATTTTCTCAAAGGGATGTTTTTGAAAAGTTTAAAATATTAGTTCCATGAAAAGGTGAACCATTTCAAAAAATATGAAGGGTATTCTTTCCTTTTGGAAGATCATTTCCAAAAGCTAGACACTTTCAACTCTTTCGAAGGGTCACTTGCAAGAAGTTAAAGGGTATGCTCATTTGAAAAAGGACATTTTTCACTTTAATGAATAGTCATTTTAAAGAACCAAAAGGGCCAAACAACAGTCCAAAATAATTATTTTCGAAAGATTATTTGATGAATACTTTAAAAAAACTTATCCAATACAAAGGATAGAAAAAGGCCAAAATAAAAAGGCTAAAAAAAATGCCCGAGGAGTGACGACCTACAAAATGTCAATTTCATATTATGAAAACTAGTTTTTGGTGTTTAAAAGAAAGGCTCGATGGGAAATCTGAAGGTGAGTATAAAAGGTAATGAATGGAAATTATAACTAAGGAATTTGGTTTAGTTTTAAATTATTCAACTATATTCGATTCAAACATAACTAAGGCATTTGGTTCAATTATAACAAAATGTAACTAATACTTTTGTTTAGTTGTAACTTGTTGTAACTAATTGATTTAGTAACATGACATAGGTCACCCACCTCTTTCCTACATGAAAATGTAATTTTTCCTCTCAAGATGACACATGTCTAAGTGACCCTTAAACTTTCTTTGATTGATCTACCTCTAAAGGCTATATATATGCATTCTTTTGGTTCATTTCATAGCCTCCACTAGTTATGGTGAAACTCTATCTAGATTTGTACTAGAATAACTCTTCAAGAAATATACAAGTATTATTACCACTCATATGATGTAACTTTGAGTAATGACTTGAATCTTGTTGGTCTAGTCTAGTGAAAGATTATCTTTTATAGCTTGTAATCTTGATGGTCTACTAATTTACAGAAAGGAGATTATTTCATGACTTTTCTAGTATTCTTTTCTAAGTGTAGAGATATCTTAGAATTGATTCATGTCTATATCATTCTTTGGATCTTTCAATTCCTTCTTAAGAATCATATACCTTCTCAAATCTAGCATATGAAATATTGATGTAGTAATGGTTCTTGAGTTATGAGTCTTGTGCAAGAAAACACCTTGTTTTATCTTTAAAGTAGTGGTTTTAGTCAATTGGGAGGATTTCAAATATTGGTGCATCACCACTTATTTTCTTAGTTATTTTTGTTTACCCTTTTCATACACAATTTTTAGTTTAGAAAGAGCTATCAAGGTGTATCAAGGGGAGCTATCCCCTAATCTAGAGATTCATCTCAATGAAATTGTCACCCACAGTAAGAGAGATAATTCTATTTTACTGCTTAGATGAGGAAAGCTGAGCGTCTCCTTAGGGGTGAAAATCTAAGTGTCAATAGTTTTTGGCATGCTCGATGGGACCTTTAAGTCCTATAAGATTATTCAATATTGGTGTTGGTCTTAGCATTATTGAAGAGAAATAAACATCTACATTCAGTACCTGGTGACACCATTTAATAATTCAAGTCTTTGGTTAATGATTAGTCCTATTTTCCATGCCAAAGGTGACCAATAGGTCTACTTCTAAATGTGTACCCTTTGATTTTGTGGAACTACCTCCATATTCCACCAAAAGGTTCAAGTTTGTCAATACTCATCCTTACAAAATAGATTTTGTGTTTAAAGCTTCCAAATTTGTGTTACAATTCATTCCTAATACCTATAATGATCATTCCAAAATTTATATAAGATAACATTTTATGCCTTTCACTAGGGCATCTCCCTTACATCTTTCCCAATATGATTAAATTCTAGGAGTTACCCTCAAAAGTGTCTCATCTTTTATTGGAGATGGTCTAATTACTGCCATTAAGCACATCATGAATATAGGATTTTTTTGTAGTATCCATAATATTACCCAAGAAAATATAGATATTAGATTGTTGGCCTTGTCTTTCAAATGAAAATTCTTGGACTGGTATGGGACCCTACCTGTAAATTGTACTAGCTCATGGGATGAGTTGGAGACTCTATTAATTGATAGGTTCATGGAAAAGAGTGATCAACTATCTTTAGTTGAGAAATTGACCACCATAAATAGGTCACCACATGAATTCATGAAATATTTTAATACTAGGTTCCAAAAAAGGTGGGATAAAATCCCAATTCTTGTGAGGCCAAGTATAAACTATGTATTTCTATACTACTTGAAAGCATTGAATAGTGGCATTGCCATGGTGATTCAATCTATGGGTGGGAACACACTACCTACCACCTATTAAATAGCCATATATTCCAATAATTATCTTGTTCAAGTGGGACGGATAACTCTTAGACCTTGAATGCCACTATTTCATGATTTGCCTTCTCTTAGTCAAAGTGCATTGCCTACTTTAGCTTCTTTGCTTGGTCAAGAAAAATATACCATTGCCCCTACCAATGAAATTTATGAAGTTAAAAGTCTGATTCAAAGTGTTAAAAATGAGTTAGTTTCCCTCAAAATATATCAAGCTCAAGGTTATAGACCATATCAATCCTATAATCAGTTTGGACAAATAAATAGACCTCCTTTTCAGGGCAGTAATCAGGGATAAGGCTAAATTACCCATGTCAAGCCTTATCAAAGCTATAATCCTAGTCATCCTTCATCTTCCAAATCCCTTTTATACAATCAAAAAAATTGGGTATAAGAAAAACCCAATTATCCATCTTTTGAACATGGTCAAGAACAAGTTGCTTATGCAAATCAAATGCACAATCAAGGTATGGTAATGCAAGGCAATCAATCTTTCCAAGATTCAAGTTTTGAAAGAAACATGGAAGGTAGGGAAAAAAATTTAAACCTTAAACTGATGATACCATCTAAATAATTTGGAGGGTGAGTTTTGTGCCATTAATTTCTTGGGAAATACAAGCAATCAAAATACTAGTGTTGCCTCTAATACTAGGTCCAAAAGGAGGGCTATCGATGAAGCTGAAAGAGATAATAAAGGACATTTTGTGACTAATACATCATCTCATATGGTAATTGGGTCTAACATAGTTCCTAAACTATAATAAAATTATAGGATTCTAAATTTTAGGACAACTGCTACAACTCTACCTCCATAAGCTACATCACAAAGTGCAAATGTTCATAAAGAGAGCCCCAAAGTGAGTAATCCTTCTATCAATGTGGTATACTAGATGAATAATATTCATATGAATATTTAATTTTGGGATTATCTAATACTACTAGGTAGAAAGATATACTTCAAAAATAATTACATGGATTGGGAAATAGGTTGGTCCATCTAGAAATGGCAATGTCATTCTGGTAAATAGAACTCAATCTATGGATTGTCAAGTGAAAAAGATGAAAAAACTCATCATTTTTACCTATCTATAATTATCAGTGATTTATTGGTTCATAAGTTCATCATTGATAGTGGATTAAGCACATCATTTATACCAAAATGTATAACAAATAAGCTAGGCCTCAAGTATGATCCAATGACTATAGGAGTTTTACAATTAGATAGATCACCAGTCAAGACCTTGGGGGTAGTGAAAGGTTTTAATTTTACCCTTCATTATTTTCATAATTTTTAAATTCCCCATGATGTGTTGGTATTATATTTACCTCCATATTTTTCTCTTTTCTTGTCAAGGGACTTTACATCCAAGATAGGTGGATATTTAGTAGCCAATTGGTCTTATATGGTGTTTAGGATAAAATATGGCACTAAGGTGAAGATTGAGTTAGAACCTATCCATATAAATCACTTGGAACCATATAAACCTAATGTGTAAAATTTTAACTATCCCATCATTGATGAAGAGGAGCTTCATGTTGACCAATATCCATCATCTTCCCTTGAAGGAGTTTCTAATTTGTTCCTAGATGAGTGGGGAGATGACAACTGTGAGCATGATCCTTACAAGTTTATTGAATAATATGGTCTTAGAGTCTATTATGTGCATGATAATGGATCTTTAATGCCTTATTTGATGAAGTCAAGTGAGGATGTGAATGGCTTATGCCAGCTCTTCTTTAATGGGTCTAAAATCAAGAAGGGGGTAGGTGGTGGAGTTATATTGGTTTCACCTTAAAAGAAAAGGTATTTTTCAGCCTTCAAATTTCAATTCTCTTGAGATTTTAATGTGTTATAGCATGAGGCCCTTATCCATGTCCTTGAATGGGCAAGGAAAAGAGGTGTCAAGGAATTTCAAGTGTTTGGTGATAGAGAGATTATTTTGAATCAAGTTTGAGGGTAGAATTTGACTAAGAACTCCTTGCTCAAATATTATAAGCATAGATTTTTGGACCTTGTAAAATATTTCATGGAATTTAACATCAGATATATTCCAAGGGAAGACAATAATCATGCTAATAGGTTAGCATATTTTGGTTCTCAATTTTAGTTTCCAAAGGGCATAAAGGAAAACAAAAACTAGACCCATCTAAAGGTGATTATGAGATCATCCATACCAGATAATGTCACAAATTGAAAGGTCTTTGATAGTGACCAAAAAATAACACTTTTCCTAACAATAATAGGTTAATTTTTCTTCTAAGAATAAATCTAAATTGTATCAATAGTATGGAGGGCAGATTATCCAATTAAAGTCCAACAAGCTTCCTAAAGGTTTACGGACTCTTGAGAGAATTTTCAATGAGAATGACTAGCTCAAGAAGGAAAAGGTAGGTATGTCCACTAAGAAAAAGAAATATTAAAGGGTATAAATATTTAAAGATAAGTTACTTGCACTTGGGAAGGTATTCACTAGTCAAGAGAGGCATGATTTCATTAAACTATGCAATGAGTTTAGTGATATTTTTTCATGGGAGTATAGTGATTTGAAGGGTTTTGACCAAGATTGGCTCAACACACCATAGAGCTATATGAAAATTCAAAACCCAATAAGAAAATACAAATCCTAATTAATCCCAAGATTGAACCTCTCACGAGGAAAGAACTCACCAAACTGATTGAGTCCAAAATCATCTTTCCTATCAAGCATTCTTTTTGGCTGACAATTTAGTCCCTGTTAGAAATAAGAATGGGGAGATCAGGTTGTGTGTGGATTTCAAGGACATTAATAGATTATCTTTGAGAGATCATTATCCCCTCCCACCCATGGAGCAAATTCTATAAGTGGTGGTAGGTATTGAAAGGTTTTCCCTCCTAGATGGTTATTCTAGGTATAATCAGATTTTGGTGAAAGAAAGTGACCAATACAAAATAGCCTTCACAACCAAATGATGTACATATGCCTATATAAATATTCCATTTGGATTTTCAAATTCTAGATCTACTTTTCAACATGTAATGGATATGTCTTTTCAAGGATTAATCAATGACATTGTATTGGTATATCTTGATGATGTGAGGATTTTCTCCAAGGAAGAAAAAGATAATTTGAATCACCTAAGATATATTTTTGAAAGGTGTAGAGAGATTGGGATATATATAAACCCAAATAAGTGTGTGTTTTTTGTTCATGAGGGTAGACTCTTATGGCACATTATTTCTAAGAAAGGTTTGTTTATTGATCCTAAAAGGGTAAATGCCATCTTGGCATTGTCTTTGCCTAAACATAATAAGGGTCTACAAATATTATTTAGTAATATAAATTTCATTACGAGGTTTATTCCTAATTTTGATAACCTGGCCAAGCCCTTGACCTCCCTACTAGGGAAGGATGAGATATTAACTTAGACAGAAAGGAGGAAATAAAGTTTTGAAGAAATCAAGCAAGCCATTACCCAAGCTCCTACTCTCGTAATCCCAAACTTCTCCAAGGACTTAAATTTTTAAACTTTTGAGAATGAAAAGGTATTTTCTCCATGCTTACCGAAGAAAATGATGATAATTTGGAACAACCTATTTCCTTTTTCAGCCAAGGTTTAGAAGGCTATGAAATAAGATACATATATGTTAAAAAATAAGTGATTTCAATCATAAGGATTTTACATAAATTTAATCACATGTTGTCTAATAACAAGATTCACATTTTTGTGCCTCATCATAGTGTGAAAGACCTTTTTTGAGTAGATATTTGAATGAGAAAAGGGCAGGTTGTATCACCAAAGTGATGAAGTATGATGTGGAGATCAAAATAACCAAGCTAGTGAAGGGAAAAGGACTATGTGAGCATCTTGATTCAGACTTAAAAGAGGAAAGGGAGGTTGTTTTGGCACTCTATGATGACCCTAAAATAGTTTTACCTTCATCTATGAGAATTTATACATAGGACATGATCTAATTCCTTCAAACTGGTGAGTGTCCATTAGGTCTTGATAGGGCCAAGAAAAGATACTTTAGGCTGCAATCCATTCTTTATGTACTTGTTGATGGAGTGCTATTTAGAAATGAAATTTTAGGTGTAATTTTGAGGTGCATTGATTTTAATTAGATTGAAAAAGTGTTTCATGAGTTTCATGATGGACCAGCTAGTGGTCACTTTACTCTAAGAACCACAACTAGTAAGATTATGAGGGCTAGTTAATTTTGGCCTAAATTTTTTAAGGACACTCACACAAGGGTAATAAAATTCCAAAAATGTGATCTTTTTTATGGAAAACAAAAGCTAGCTACCTTTCCTCTTCATCCAATCTAGATTGAGCAACCCTTCATGTAATGGGGTTTGGATTTCATAGGTGTGATCAATCCTCCTTCCAGTGCTGGTCACAAGTGGGTGTTGATAGCCACTGATTATTTTAAAATATGGGTGGAGGATATATCTCTTAAGGAGGTAAATGAAAACTCAACCCTATACTTCTATGAAGGTATCATAACTAGGCTTGGAGTTCCTTCAACAATCATTTCTGATAATGCATTAGCCTTCTTAGGAATAAGGACAAGTGAATGTGCTTTAAAGCATGACATCTATCTTAACACCGCCTACAACTACTATCCCCATGGAAATGGACTAGCTGAGTCTGCAAAAAATAATTTGATTAGGATCATAAGGAAAACTATGGAGGAGAATCAAAGGACTTAGCACATAAATTTGAAGATAGCTCTTTGCACTAATAGGATCACCCTAAAGAGAGCAATTGGAAACTCACCATATACACTTGTCTATGGAAGGGAATCCAAACTTCCTATCTCACTTGAGTTACAAGCTTTAGACCTCACATATTAGCTAAAATTGAAGGAGAATGAGAGCATGGAATTCATATTATGTGAGTTGATGGAGCTTAAGGAGACAAGAGATCAAGATATACACACCATGACTACTCACTAACAACAAACAAAGAAGTATTTTGACAAGAATTCCATGCCAAGGATTTTTAGAGGAGACATTTCCCTAAAATGGGATGAAGATAGGGTCAAACTTGAAAGTCACAAAGTTTTTATGCTTTGTGGAGTGGCCCATATGTGATCACATAGTGCAAACAACATAATGCTTTCCAAATCTTAAAGTTGGATGGAGAGGAGCTGCATATTCTAGTCAATGGGATATATCTGAAGCATTATTACTAAAGTAATTTTTTAATTTTATACATAGTTTCCTATTTTTCCTATGTTCCCTAAGTGATTATGCACATGTATGAGTTTGTCCTTGTCTTGCTTTGTTTTTTCTTGGTCTTTTTTTTGTGTTTCTTTGTGTTTTATTTTGGCATAATACTTAGTAGTCATATTCAAGAATCCATTAACTCCATTAGCCCTAAGTTGGATAATTATACTAGTCTAGTTAGTACAGTAGGCATACTACCCCTATGATTCACCATTTTTTTAATCAAATTTTGGCCCTTTAGGCCAAAATTGGGTACCCCTATCTGAAAAAAATTTATCAAAGTCTATATCTTTCATTAGGTCTATTACTTAGCCTTTCTTCAAAAGAAGTGTTCTTTGTCAAGCCCCCAAAAATGTATAAGTCTATTCCTTTCAAAAATTTCATTTTTGGTATTTGCTAAGCCTTTGTCTAATTATTTTGAGATTTATTTCTAAGCATTTGCCAAATTATTTCATAATTTTTATCTGAAGATTTTCCTTAAGTGTATTTCTTTCAAACTTTTCATTCGATGGAATTCTTTCAGAAAAATATCAGAGGCAACTTTTTTGAAGGGTATGTTCCATTTTTTTAAGGGTATATTTTATTAGGAAAAGTTTCAATTCAAGTTTTTGAAATAATAATTTGTAACTTTCTTAAAGGGTATTTTCTTTGGAAAATGGACAGTTGTATTTTTTCTAAAGGGGATGTTTCAACTTTTCTGAAAGAATTGTTTCAAACATTTTGTCTGAGATAACTTTTTTGAAAGGTACTTCAACTTTTCCAAAGGGTATGTGACAACTTTTCTAAAGGGTATGTTTTAAAATTTTCAAAGAGAATTTTCAAGCTAAAGGACACTTTAAACTTTTTTGAAGGGTCATTTACAAGAAAGGCGAAAGGTACTTTTTATAAATTCTAAAGGGCATTTCAACTTTCCCAAAGGGATGTTTTCAAAAAGTCTGAAAGACTATTTCCATGGAAGGGTGGACCATTTAAAAAATATGAAGGATATTTTTTCCTTTCATAATATCATTTCCAAAAGTTGAAGGACACTTTCAACTCTTTTGAAGGGTCACTTTCAAGAATCCAAAGGGTATGTTAATTTCAGAAAAGGCCTTTTTCACTTTATCGAAGGGTCATTTTAAAGAAACAAAAAGGCCAAATGAATGTATGAAAGAATTTTTTTAGAAAGATTGTTCAAGGAATTATTTCAAAAAACTTGTCTGATAGAAAGGAAACAAAAATTCCCAAACAAAAAGTCCAAAGAACATGACCGAGGAGTGATGGCCTGCAAAACATCAATTTCAGACTATGGAAACTAGCTGTTGGAGTTTAAAAGAAAGGCTTGGTAGGAAATCTAAAGGCAATTATAAAAGGTAATAAATGGTAATTGTAACTAAGGAATTTGGTTTAGTTGTAAATTATTCAATTTTAGCCGATTCAAACATAACTGAGGCATTTGGTTCAATCATAACAAAATGTAACTAATACTTTTATTTCAATTATAACCTGTTGTAATTGATTTATTTAGTCACATGACATAGCTTGCCCACCCCTCTCTCACATGAAAATGTAACTATTCCTCTCAATATTACCCATGTCCAAGTGACCCTTTAACTTTGATTTATCTACCTATTAAATCTATATATATGCATTCTCTTGGCTCATTTTGTAGCCTCCACTAGTTATGGTGAAACTCTGGCTAGATTTGTACTCAAGGAACTATTGAAGAAATATACAAGTGTTATTTCCACTCATATGTTATAAATTTTAATAATTAATTGAATCTTGTTGGTCTAGTATAGTGAAAGATTGTCTTTTCTATCTTTTACTCTTGATGGTTTACCAATTTACAGAAAAGAGATTGTTGTAGGTCTTTTCTAGTATTCTTTTTTAAGTGTAGAGATATCTTAGAAGTTATTCATGACTATATATTTATTTTGATATTTAATTTCATTCTTAATAATAATATACCTTCTCAAATTTAGAATATTAAAAATTGATTTAGAAATGGTTCTTAATTTGTGAGTCCTATGCAATAAAACACCTTGTTTTTTCTTTAAAGTAGTGGTTTCAATTGATTGGGAGGATATCAAATATTGGTGCATCACCACTTTTTTTTCTTAGTTTTGTTCCTTTACCCTTTTAATACATATTTTTTAGTTTATAAATATCTATAAAGGTGTATCAAGGGAAATTAGCCCCTAATCTAGGGATTCATCTCAATGAAATTGTCACCCACAGCAAGAGAGATGATTCCATTTTACTGCTTAGATGTGGAGAACTGAGAATCTCCTCAAGGGTGAAAATCCAAGAGTTAATAGTTAGTAAAAGATAAATTTAACATTGAAGCATAAAATACTAAGCATGTTCATTCTCAAATGGGCTCCATTAAACTTGTAACCTAAAATAGAGATATTCAATGTCAGCATCTTAGATAAGATTAAAGCAGAACCATCAATAAATAACTCACCTAGACCATGGTGTGGATGATATTCAAAAAAAAATAAATTTAAATCATGATAATAATAATGATAATTTTATCAATTAGATTTTATACTTCAAGGTATAAATTTGTACATTTTGACACATGGGTCCCCATTTTTTATGAAAATAGGGGTCTGTTGACCTCAACAAATGGTGACTTCTAGGGTAAATATAACAATATGTTAGAATTAAAAGATTTTAGTTTAGAATAATAATTAAGCTACTTATTTTATTTAATCAAGAATTATTATTAAGATTATTTCATGATTATAACAAATCTTGCATATGTATAATTAAGATCAAACATCAAAACTCAACCATGTTGTGTGTGTGCTTTGATTATACTTACTGATTGCCAAAGGATTTAGAGAACATACTTTAATCATTAACATTAACATTTAACATGTTTGAATATTCATTAAGAACCATGATTTATCTCAAATAAGGCTTGGGAATTGCTCTACTACTAGCTAGGCATCCATAACCTTGATAGATATGCCTTTGGCTCCACTCAAGGCCTTGCTCTATTGATAGCCATGCATCCATAGCCCCGATGGAGATTACTATAATTACCTCTACTTAGAAAACTCTTTGAATTTTACAATAAGGTTATTTTTTTTGTATTTTTAGATTTTTTTTATCTTTCCAGTAAAGGTTGGGAACTAGTTTAACCAGGTTTAGGGATTTTGTCAAGTGTTTGATTTTTAGTTAATCGTCATTGGTTGTAAATTTTATCAAAAGTAATTAATGTTTTTAAGTGAGAACATGAGTGTGTCCCAATAATTTATGATTTCATCCCACATGTGAAATATTTATTAAAACCAAGATTAGATTAGAACAAGGTTTAAAATCTAAAGGAATAATTAACTTGTCCATCAATCTTCACTACCTTCTCTAAACTATAATGTTAAGCTCATATTTCAACAATCCATGATTAACTAATATTAAGAATTCATACCTACATTTCTGAACATGTGTAGCTCTTGAATAGTTAGATGAAAATTGAGCTAAGGGTTATCCAAAATGACTTATTTAAAAGTAAGGAACCATGAACAAAAGTAAACAAATATATATAGACACTATCTATAAATTAGGGACAAGAAGGGAAAAAGCCCTAACTAATCTAAGCCCTACACTAACTACATAAAGTATCTACCTCCAAGATCAAATAAAAATTTATTTATTCTAATACAAAATCTTGAAACATGAATGTTTTCACTTAATGGAATCTTCTTGTCGATGGGAGTACTTGTATGCTTAGGTCTTCTAAGTGATGTAGCCTAATCTCTTATCAACATTATTAGATTCATGGATAGAAGATATAAATATAAAACCCAATCATATTCTTCCCAAATCCTTATTTCTTGCATTAAGAGTGCTAATTTTCCTTTAGTCATAGATAGATAGTGGCATATGTCATATTCATTTAACTAGGGTAGCTCAGCTAGCATAATTTGGTGGGTGTCTTCATCAAATTTAGATTGTGGTGGGGATAGACTACCAATCCTTGTACCAAAACTTTTCAAGTCATCTTGAAAGGCTACTTCATCCTGATAAGCTAAAATAACATGAATTTTATCTACAACCTTACCATTATAATCAATTGGATCACATACTTCTACCCCCTTGAAGGTGTCATATGAAAATTCCTAATTAGTTTCATTTGATTCATCTTTATCCTTTGTGTAGAATATAATCTTAGATATCCAATTGAGTCCCAACTCATCCTACTTTGGGATCTCTAGAATGATATTATTGTCTTGAAGTAACTCAACTTATTACAAAAAAATATTGGCATAAATGTTGCCACTGGTCTTCTTCTTTAGCAGTAGACTCTATTTTAGTAATGACCTCATGTGAATTGCCTTCACAACATCTTCTGAAGAGAAGTCAACTTGTATCTAATCTTGTTCATGGGTTTTCTCATCTTGAACATCCATTTCATCTTCTAGATCATCTTCTAGTTCACTTTATTCATTAACTAGAAAATCAAAAGCCTGCATGAAGGATTTAGAAGTTCCTTCAAATCTAGATTTCCCTACAATAAAGTCTTGATTAAGCATAGGTTCAGATGTATCCCTTTCACTTTGACATGATTCTAAGACATTATAATGATTAGCTAGACCTATATCAAAAATATTCATTTCATGTATGTCCTTAGATGACTCATTTTGGTTTTTATCATGAAACTTATTAAACCTTTGAGAAACATTAGCCTTTGTTGGATCCTTCCCCAGAATTTCTCACTTGTTTTTGAAACTAAAGAAAATTAGTGCTCAGCTTTTGAACCATCTTAAGTATGGATTCATCCTCATTATTTGGTGATTTTGAGTTATGAACTTGACTATCATTACAAATGGGCACCAATTATCTTTGTCCTTGTGAATGAAATCCATTTGTATTATTGTGAATATCTAAGGATAAAGCCTATTTAGGTCTAAAAGGGCTAAAGTTCTATTAAACACCTTCTAGAACCTAGCATTAAAGGATATGATGGGATTATTTGAGTCTCTTTTGATAGTGGTGAATTGCTGATATAGAATGCATGGACTAATGATTTTACCAACTTGATCAATAAATATCTTTTAAAAATCATCCTAGCTAGTAATATAATCCTTTGGAAGGTTAAGGAATAATTCATATGTCGAATCTTTGAAAGTAAATGGGAACAACCTACATGCTACATTTTCATGAACAATATTCAAGAGTCTTAAAGAATGTTTGAAAGATATAACATGTTCTTCAGCTATAACCACACCACTAGGATTGAAATAAGGTAAATACCTTCTCAAATTTCTTGGTAAGTTGTGTACATAACTAGGCACATTAATAGAAGATCCAACTAACCATGCCATACTTTGATGAAGATCTTACTTTTGGTAGTTCTAACTTCAAATCCTATTTGAAATATGACGTGTAAACCTCATATTTACAAAGAATAAAAATCAAACATTCAAATTAAGTAATTTTTTCACAAATATGTATAAATAACAATAAAAGACATCGATATTTAATTAAATTAGCTAAAACATATGACCAAATACATCAATGTGAATGGTATTTATATGTTTAAGCTAAAAAAAACTCAAATTTGCAAAGAATGAATCAAATTTTGAACAAAAATTCTATTAGTAACCTCAAATTCCTTGTATTTAAGCTATATTTATCCCAAATACTCCTTGATTTTCAAATAATGTCAATCTTTATCTAACAAAAACACAAAGATTGGTCTAAGACCATAAAGATAAATTATCTTTACACAAATATACTAAAATAAACATAAATATACAAATATTACATCAATATTTGATCAAAATATACAAAAATTTGTAAATATTCTACAAATTCACAAAGATCTACTTAAATACCCTCCTTCTAGTGCCAACAAAGCTCCTCTTGTTGATGCCTAAATGTGTACCAAAGGTGCCCAGAGTGTTTATTAAACACTTCTCATTTATTAATTCCTAAGAAATAAATACATGAGTTCCAAGTTGTGATAATCCTATTATCTATTGGTGGAATAAAGGTAGAACAAGTAACTATTTCATAGTATTTATATTATTTGATGGTTTGGAGCCACTGTGGCCAAATAACATATCTATGTAAAATATGTAGTATGATATGCTAATAATAGTGAATTATGATCAAGAACTAATCTAATATGAATATTTATAATGACCATTAAACTAAGGTGATATGGTTAAAAAAATAAGCAAAAGAAAGGGTAGGAAACAAATAAAGATGTCACTTATCTTGTTTCAGATATTATGATAAAGTTCAAATCTCATATGAACATGAATTTAACCAATGTATGAAGTGAAAAAGATTAAGACAAAATCATAACATACAATAGGTAAACTTTTAAAGAAGGTATGAAATAATTCAAATTATAACCAAGCTCACTTTAAAGATTCACTTATACAAGCAAACAACATTAGCCCAAATGCAAAAGAAGTGCAGAAAATAAAATAAGCCTAAGAAATTTGAACTAATCTAGCATTGACACAAATTAGAAACTTTAAATTCAAGATACACATCCATAATCCATAGAAACCATTGAAATCTAAAAGTGAAACTAGACAACTGAGAGAGAAATCATATAACACTTCACATAAGCAAATACTGAATAAGCTTTGAAAAATTCCTTTCTTATATTAATTGCTCAAAGTTTAAAAATTGATTTGGTTCTAATAAATCCCTCATCCCTTTTGATAATTGATAACGATACTTTTATAAGATACAATGTACCATGTCAGTCAATCTCATCCAATTACATTTGTACAAGTGTATAGGACAAGTGTCCTTTCTATTACTTTCTAGAACAAATGACCTTTTCCTTTTAATAGATTGGTTTCTAGACAATGTGATCTTAAAAATTACACATGTCTAAAAGAATATCCTATTTATAAGTATTATATAAAGTTGATTATAAAAGTAATATTAGTATTTTATTTAACTTTGGGGCCCTTATAATGTTAAAGTTTTGAGTAAATGTTTTAGGGTCCTCATTGTTCATTGATGTTGTTTAATACATCCCATCTTCAATCTATAAATCCTTTTAAAACTAATCACTAATGGAGACTAGCTTGACTAATTTATATAGATAGTAATATAAGCTCTCCTTTGCATTATTAGGTATACAAGGTCTCTGATTTGGCTTATTGAACTCACATGGCTTTGATGTGGCATTTTTATGGCATCTTTGTATCATTTTGTTCATCACTATCTAAAATATGACCATTGGATTTTAAAATTTTGATCCAAGTAATTATGTTAAAATAAAAATTCATGTAGCCATCATTTGAATTTTGTGGGAATGTCTTTGATGGTCGTGTGATCATCAATTTTAAACACATTAGGGGGACTATTTACTATGTTAAAATTGACATCCATGTGACCATCAATTAACATCCATGGAAACATCTTTGACAGTCATGTGACTGTTAGTTTTAAACACATTATGGTGACTATCTATCAATCCTACCACCTATAATTTTTTGGTTCATTCTACACTTTGTATATACCACATGTCAAATGCTTAGTGCTTTTGCTCTTTAAACTAGGGGTTGGAGGTTATGCCACTTGGTAGTCCTGCTAGATCTCAAAGCTTCATTTGAAAATTTTGCATTGATCTCACTCTATTTGATCATGATATGTATGTTATAATGTGTACCCTTGATCCTTAAAAGGTGATTGATGTTTAAATTAGGACCATGGTTTTTCATCATCGATGTCACTTCATTTTATCTTGGTCCTCTTCTTAGATGCAAGTTATTGATCCTACATAAAATAATGAAAGTTAAGCTTGAGACTTAGGATAAAAATATTAAGCTAAGTTCTAAACATAATATATGGGACCCTGTAAATTAAAAGGGCCCAAGGCATCAAGATTATGGAGTAAGACTATAAACATAGAAAAAAATGACCCCATGAATAATTAAAGGGACCAAGTCTAAGGATTTTAACCTAAGCTTTTTAATCTAGGCTAAACAAATTAAAGTGACCTCACAAATTATAAAGGTTCTGGAAAAAAATTCTTTGCCCAAGCTAGGAACATAAAAAGGTACCCTGTAGAATCTGACTTAGCATAAGGTCTTAACCTAAGGTTTTATTGTATAAATAAATATGATGAAACTTTGGGATAAGGCCTTAGGTTAAGTAATAAAATTGACCCTACATTTTATTAAGACCATTGTAAGATAAAATGGATCATGGATTACAAGATATAAAAAAAGGACCAATCATGAATTTTTAGCCTAAGGTTTTGTTGTGTTGAAAAACATGACAAAGCCTTAGGACACAAATCAATCTAATTCCATGACATCTATATTATTCCTGCTTAAATTTAAATAAAATTTCCCCCAATTTTAAATTTGAATTAAAAGACCCAGGTAAGAGATTAGGCTAAGGTTTCAAAAATATAGATTTAATTAATCATTTATAAACTAAGGATAATAAAAGATAAATTTAACATTGAAGCACATAAACCTAAGCATGTTCATTCCCAAATGGGATCCATTAAACTTAAAACCTGAATTGCAAATATTCAATGTTAGCATCTTAGATAAGATTAAATTAGAACCATGAACAAATAAGTCACCCAGACCATATTGTGGGTGATATTCAAGTAAAAATAATGTGTAATCATCCTAATGACACTCTGATCAAGTATATTTTTTATTTCAAGGTATAAATTTGTACAATTTCACACATCATCCCTCATTTTTGAAGAAAATGGAGGTATGTTGACCTCAAAACCTTCAAGAGGATAAGAACATTGATTTTGAAACATTAAAACTTGTTTTAAGATATTTGTGGTGGAAAAAATCAATTTGATGTCTTTTTATATGCCTCAAAGGTCTAGTATAAGGTCACATTCTATGCACAGTCTATATGCCACCTTCACTACCTTATATGTTGTTGTGTATGCTTCTACGAGATACCAAAGGGACTTAAGCATGGTTATGAAGGATTTTAACATATTTTGAGGTTAATATGAAGGTTTTGGAGTTTATATATACATTTTTAGTTATTATAAAATCAATGGACTAATTGGTAGCCTTGGGAAACCATTTCAGATGAAGGATTGAGCTTTAGGGACAAAATCCCTAAAAGAATCAAAATAATTTCCTATGACCTTTTGTTGATGCTATTTATCAATATATAATGGGATTTTGATAAGTAAAAATACATTTATATTGTATTCTTATCCTATGGGAAGAGTCATACAAAAAATAAGGGGTGTGTGATTAGAGTCTCATAATGTTTGAAGACTCCCAAATCATGAAATTGTTCACTATAGGTTTTTAGTGACTTCTATATGATTTTATCCTAAAAAAAATACACAACCCAAATTTTAAATGCAATAACATGAAAGTGTATCTAAATTTGTTCTATAAGGATAATGAATACATTTGTGTCTCAAATATGCATCAGGAAGGGTGCAAGAGCTGGGTATGATCCTCTGTGCACACCTATAGGTGGCTTACACAAGGGTCTACAAGTGTGATTTGGATGTGTATGACATGTTTTTATATCCCCATGAGGTTTATATAGGTTTAACATACCTTGGTGGTCATAAAAAAATCATTTTATTAGTCCTCATGCTCAAGAGTCATGATCAAATTTGAGAATTTGAGTTCAGGGACAAAATCCCTAAAACACAAAAATAGAGCACCAAGCACTTTTGTTGATGGCATGGAATAATTTTTTAAAGAGTTTTAGTGAACCCAAGTGTACTCATATTGTATCCCTCACATGTGGGTATACAATTTACAAAATTAAGAGGGTGTGTAACTAAGCGAAAGAAGTGTTTCACAACCTCCAATATTGACTTTTGTTCACTAAAGTTTGTCAATGTTGTCTACAAGTTTTGAACCTCAAAATAACTTCACATCCAAAGATATGAATTTAAGGAATATGTACACATTTTAAATTTTCCTAATATCATGGTATCTTTCCTAAGGTGAATAAAACATGTCCCATAACTTTTCATACATGTAAAGGACAAAAATCCATTTTTTTGTTTTCTAGGCCTAAAGAGCTAAGAGAGGCCTATAGTGCCAGAAGAGAAGGGGGTGATAATAGTACTTTAATTGATATTTAAGACCTTCAATTTGTAATATATTTAGGGTAATTATTTTATATATATATAAACCTTTCTTAGTTTCCCTAGTTCACCCATAGAACTCAAGAACCATCATCAAAGCAAAAATAGGGCAACAAGCTAACACTTTTTTGTTATTTTTTGTTGGAGAGCTTGGTCATGTTTTTATAATTTTTTTAAAATATACCAAGTATTAAAAAATTACACCTATCTAATTTATCCAATAAAGAGAGCTAGGTGATGCCTATAACCCATTTTACTCCCCCCCAATCTAAATTAAGGTCTCAGAAGAGCATGAGAAAAGCCTAAACTAGGGATTTACCATTTCCAAGAGTTTTAACACTTAAAAAAATATTAAATTTTTTATTCCTACCTATTTTTATATGAGTAATATTATTAAATAGGTTTTGGTTTTATTGGATTCCATATGGTATGTTTTCTATACCTAGGGTGTGTTTAAGGGCTAGTTAGGCCTAATTGAGGGGAGCATAAAAAAAGAAGTGTGGTTTTGGAGTGGAATATGACCATGAAACTTGAAACAAACCTAAAATTTGGTATAGGAGGTATTAAAAATTGATTACATATCTAAAAAAGTACCTATTTTGAAAAAACCAAGGAGAAATGACAAAGAAAAGGCTACAAGTCTCATGAAGTCATTAAAAGCTTAAAAGGTATAAATGAATGTTGAAGTGTGTTTGATAAATTTAAATGTTTCATAATAGTTTTATATGATAATGTGATACATCCATGAATTTATATTGGATTCTTCAAACCTAAATCAATATTTGGCCTTTGAGACTTAATTTAATTGCCTAGTGGAAAACTAGTGAAAGAGTTGTATGGTAAATAGAGTGAGACAAATGCTTCTTGGAATTCAAAGGGTGAGATATTCATGGAAAAAGAATAATATGATTGGTTTTACACCTAATTTATATCTATATAAAGATTCAACAAATACCTACATTTAAGAATACATGATCAAAATTGAGAAACTCAGACTGGGGACATTTTCCCTAAAAAACCAAAATAGAGGTCCTAGCCCTTTTTGATAATGTCAAATATTAATTTTTTAGGGGGTTTGTATCAATATTAATTTACCCCTAATTAATCCATTATATAGTTTTATAACCTTTTAGGATAAGGATGATATGCGACTTGTGTAGGGTGGTGTTTGAGGGCCTCAAAATCACATATTTGTTCACTGTAGAAAGGTATTGTTTACAATAGTCTTCAAGTTGTAATTAACCTTATGGTTTAAAGAAACATGTAGGATCATATAAATATGACTAATTATTACATTGAGATAATGGAAACACTAATGGTTGTAGTTAGAGATAATTTTCAATGCTAGGCCTTGACCTTCACAACTACCAACAAGCGTGCTTCACCCTGAAAAAGTCTTACCTATAGCTAACTCTAGGTGCTTACTTTCAAGATCATAGAGGATTATCAAGGTGTTAAAGAGTAAAAATTCACTTCCAAGTTCATGAACCTTATAACCCAAATCAAGGGCTTAAATAGTACACAAGTCTAGTTGAAAAAACATTAAGAGTACCTAATGAAGATAGCCTATAGCCAAAAAAGAGGTCACATGCTTAATGAAAGGCTCCAAGATATTTGATTTTCAAAAGATAGATGATTGAGTTTTGAGATCATAAAAAAATTTCAAGAATTAATCTTGTTTCTATCACCATTCATACTTCTTATTTTCTCTCAATGTTATCCTAGCATCATAAACTATAACCCTATTTTATACAAGGACAAATCATCATAAAATACATTTAAATACATGAGTATAGAGGTCTACCTCGAAGAAGGTGATGGTAAAAATATGAGAGAGGTAATCTTATGAAGATATTAATAATTATTATACTCTAATGGATACTCTAAACGTATTTTGGTCATTTCACCTCACAATGAGACCTATAGTCAGTCTCAAGGAACCCTACAACCTTGAGGGTTCATTATTAGCTTGTTAAGAAGATTTCATTCAAAGGGACTATAAAAAAAGTTTATGATCAATGGAGGATTAATTAAGGGTTGATAATTTAAGAATAAATATATAGGGATATAAACAAAGGAATCATTTCAAGGGATAATGAGGAAAATGATAGCCTACAATCATCTTAAGCCTAAAAGGCTTTCAACTTGATAAGAAAATGATAAGATCTTGGCCTATAAAGTAGGTTCCATGACCAAGGTTATATAAAGGAATAAATTCAAGAATAAATTTGGTATTAACCCCATAAATTTGATTGATATTATCCTCAAGGACATGGTCCTATAGTCATACATAAGCATACACATCAAACAATCAAGCATAGTCAATGCATTGCTAGAGATGAAAACATGCCATCAAGAACATGTGAGAGTGATTCTTAGGTTTCAAGTAATGTATCCTGGGCACAAAAAATGATCATATGACCATGAAATTCCCCCTTTTATTGTAACTTCCACCTATAGAATTATATAAATAGCCATATGAGGTCATTTTTAGAGGTACAAGATCTAGAGGAGGTGACATGGAAGGTTCAAGGCAAGCCAATGAAGAGTGAGATCATGAATGGAGAAGATCCATGATAATTTAAAAGAAAATTAACATTCTTATATCTCAAAAAAAATCAAAGGGAAGAAAAACTCATTTGTGAAATTTGACCATGTAGGCACACATCACTAGCTTTTGTCAAAATGGGCCTACAAGCCAAAATATATATGATCCAATCATGAAATTTTGTGGAGAGGCTCATTATTACCTAATATAACCATTATAAATCATGTTTATGGTATTTAAAAATTGTAAATATTCACTATTTTAGTACATTCAACCCTATGTCAAATCAGGATCAACATTGGTAAGAATTGTATTAATGACCTGAAAATAATAACATGACATCATAAAGGTCCTATAAAGAGTAAAATTATCCACTATTCCTACACAATCCACATGTAGTCAAAAGGGTAGCCATTGGAGACAAAACAAAGTTTTATTAGTTCTAGATGCCAAGAAGTAGTTTAGGCCCTATAAGGGTATTATAAAGTTATAATATGATGTATTAATTATATATTATCTTATATAAATTATCAAATTTAGTGATGTCATCCAAAATTTTGGAGAAAGATAAGTTTTGGCATGAGGGAAGTATGTAGGTAACTCAAGGTAAATTGTGGTAAAAAGGGTATACATGAAAAAGTACACATCCAAAATAATTTACACTTGTTAATATTGGTAATAGTGACCTAAAATTACATTATTAATATTTGGAGGGTCATAATATTATTGTAAGTGTCCACTATTTATACACAGTCCCCTTATGTCTCATAATGGTAATTATTCATGCAATCATACTTTTTGGAGTTTTAAGGTGTGGTTGAAGGTTTCAATATTTTTTGAGTGTTTTAAAATAATGGTAAAATATTTTTAATCCAATTAAAAACATTAAAATAGTGTTCACACTCTAAAATTCATGCAAACCCCATAGGCAGGCTCAAATCCCCATAGGCAGTCTCAAAGGCATAAAGACAAAGTTAGTTTTTTTGTCATTTTAAAGATTTTATGATATTTTTGATTTGAAATAAATACATTTTAAATAAAAATATCAGTGGTAAGGTCAAATTTATCCTTTGGAGAAATTCAATTTTTTTTGGCCTAAGACACCTAGTTTTAACCCATCTTCAAATGTTCATTTCTTTCATACCATGAAGAGTTGGGCCAAGTGATTATAGTATTTTTTTAGTACCCACATTTAATTTAAATTAATTATGTATTTATTTTGGTTAAATTCATTAGTTTTATGAACAATAATTAAGAGTGTAAACATGTATAGAATGCTTCCAAACCTTGTAAGCATTCATCTTTATGTGTGCATATTTATGTACCTTATACATGGGAGCCCAATTTTTTTTATGGATGTTTAAGGGTTATATTTATTAATTATCCATGGTAATAAATTTTGTAATGGGTGTATTCATTTTATGAATAATCATCTTGAAGGTGATCTTGTTTGAGTTTGTAAAAGGAGCTTTTTGACCAGTTTTGTGTTTTTGGACTCATAGGTCCAAAAATGGCCTAAAATTAATTTTAAACCACATAAAATGTGTATAATACTCCCTTAATATATTTACCAACCTATTTTGTAGAAAAATATGGCATGTTTGGGTGCCTAGGAGACCCAAAATGGCTAAAAAATGATTACTTTTGTAGGTCTTCAAAGAAAGAAATGGTCTAATGTGATGAAAAAATTATAATGGGACATAAAAATAAATTATATGTCACTTAGGGATATTTTAAAAGAGATTATGTGGTGTCTTTGGTGAGCTAAAGCATTAGAAACCTAATATTTTGACAATTTTATGGATTGTTTAAGGTTTAATAGTGATTTCCACCATTGTTGTAGGTATTAAAGGTTTTAAAAATATTCATTTTATTCCTCTTATACATGCTAGAGAAGTATACATGTCTTATACAAGTCCAAAAGTGGCCTTTAGGGTGCCAAATGGCCTTGGGAACAATTTTTAGGGTATGTGGTTCAGGGAAGCTCAAGCTTGTGACCTCCATCAATGGGGTCTATGAGAGTTATAGGTATCATGGAGTTTATTTTAGGTTTGAAGAGGAAATTCAAGTTAAAAATATAAAATATCCTCAAAAATCAAACATGAAAGATAACCTCCATGGTAAGTTCAACACAAAATACCAATTTAGGTAAACTTTTCCTAAGCACCTTCTAGAAGAGTAAATGGTGGGGGGCATCAAAGTCCAAGGAGGAGAGGTTCGAGGTTGTGAAATGAAAGTTGAGAATTAATTGAATTTTCAAATCCTTTTAATATTTTTCCTTTTTAGTTGATCATGACATCATCATCCTCAACAAGTTTCTATCTACTAGTGTGTTTCTAAGTTAATGAGAGGGCTTGAAGACTATTTAGGATAATGAAAGTTAATTTTTTGAGGAAGGATTATTTATAATTAACCCAAATGTGGTTTATAATCCATATAAGGTGGTTGTGTATCATTTACTGAATTATGTTTGCTTGGCTCTTCTCTCTCATCGCCTTTTATCATATGTCTCCCATTTCTCCCCCTTTTTTATAAAATATTCTCATTTTATAAGGAGAAACCCTATAAATTTTTTTAATAAATACCTTTTGAAGAAATAAATATCATTTATAATATATCTCTTGCCTTTAAATTGTGTTTATCAAGCTTGTACATGATGGCCTTGTGAAGAAGTGTTTTTCCATGTCTATTGTCCTTTTTTCTTACCTATTTTTAGGTGTTTTTAAATTTGTTTCATGTCTAAACTTGATATTTTCCCACCATTAATAAACACTTTGTGTGAAATTTAATAATTCCTCTTTGCTTCATGTATTGTTTAGGGAGCCTAGTTTATGAAATACTTATGCAAATTAGCTAGTTTGTAAGGTTGTGTGAGCAGAATTATCTTATGTTGAGTTAGTGTTTGTTTCAAGTTAAAATAAGTATCATTAATTTGTTGTATCACCATTTTAGTGTTTTTATTCATTATATACCCTCTCTTTATCCATTTTCCAAGTAGAAGTATTAGATTAAGTGATCTACCAAGAGGAAGCTAGCCTTCTCCAAAGGTTCAACCTCACTATAGGATACCCACAGCCTAAGGTTTCTCCAATATTGTATCTGGGAGTGAGAGAGCCTAAAAAAATATCCCACAAGGGTTAAATTATATGATACAATAGCTCCATGATAGGATTTAACTCATAAATCAACTAATCATGTTTAAAAAACTCAGAGAAGAAACTCTTTGATGGCATACCTTTGAACTTTCACAAAGAATCCTCACTACCTTGTGTTTGAAAAGTAAATTGATCCTTAAACGCACAGAGATGAAAAGATCCCCCTGAGACCTTACACACACCTTCTCAAGATCTTTCATTCTTCATCTCTCAAAAGATCAAACTTATCTTTTTAAGGCCTATAAGGCCAAGACACCTTAAATAGGCTCAAAAGCTCAAAATATCATCAAAGTATTCATACCTATAATAATCACATTAAAATATCTCCTCTAACCTTTAATAATCTCATCCATAATTTTCTTGCACTTGGAAAACTCCTTTTGCCTTCAAAACACTCAAATTCCTTCAACAGGCTTAGTAGATCCTTGTAGCCCTATTTTTCAAAAAATCCTCATGTTAGCAATAAAATACAAAGTTTATATAAAAATAATTACCTTTTTGAGCACCCATTTGTACCTTATCTCTCCATGGGAAAACTTGGTATAATTTTGTTTGTACCATCTCCTTCTTCTAGGCACTTCTAGACCTGTAACTAGGCCTAATTAGGCCTCCAAGACTCCTCCTTTTGCCCCATAACTATACTATATGGTTTAATTTTATGTAAAATGGCTTTAAAAAATTAAATAAACATTCATAGGATATGTATACAAATATTTATCTTGTTTCAATCGATACAACTCATCTTATGGCCTTTTGTCTTCGAGCACTAGAACAAGGCTATACATAGTCCAGAATGACTAGTGAACACAAATGTTACTTTTTATCTCATATAAAGAATATTGGACCATCATGACCACCTAGGAATTTGTGTCCCATCATCTCTTAGTTACCTACACACTTATAACTCATGATAACTTCTTTCTTCTACTTAGTAGGTCTCTATCTTATCAAGGGAACTCACTCTTCAAGGACTATCACATAATAGATTAGACAAGAATACCTCTTACATATATTAAAATCTTGAACCTATATCATTGTTTATAGCACATTATAGCTTCATACTTCTCAACTTATGACAACATCAAAGTCTCTAGACTCTTTTATTAGACTTACACACTGCCTTACTCTCTCTCAAGATCATCCACTAGGCCAATCTCTTAGCACCAGTCTAATACATACCAAGTGTTTGCACTTAGGAAAACAAAATCAACCTTATGAAAAGCATCATCATGATTGAGATTGAGATGACAAAATAGCATACCTTTCAATGAACACCTATGTTACCTCACATGCTTCCTTCAACTAAGAAGTGTCTCCATGAAGCATAATAAAGACACCTTTTCTCTCATGACTCTAGAATGTCATGAACGCAAGAGATTACCATATCTCCATTGTCTTACTAGAAAAGATTTCATCGTTTGGCTTCTAATTATGATTGAATAAAGTATTTGGCTCATTCAACCTATCATCCTTCCTCTTCTCTTTGACTGTCTTATCTTATTTCAAAGCACTATCAATGGATACTACCTATTCTTAGCATTTATTTGCATTAGATGCTTATTCCCCCATAACCAAAAACTCTTGCCTAATAAGATTGTTAACCAGATCATCCTTGGTATTAATATTATCTCTCCTAACAATCTTAGGTCTCCATAGCCATGTATGGCCTCTTCCTTACACACTAGAAGCTCTATACACCTTATTTTTCCTTGAGAACTCATTCAACCTAATCTTGCAATATCTAGCACTGTTACAAACTCTATGACATATAAAACAAGAAAAATCATTCATTCATTTTGATAATGATGATTTTGATCTTTATTTGACAATTTATCTCTCTTCTTGTAATCTCTTCCAATATGGCCAAACTAATTCATTCATCATTCATTCAAAATCATTTATTAATTCATTCATTTTGTTAATGATGATTTTGATCTTTATTTGACAATTTATCTCTCTTTTGAACTCATATTTATCTTTATAACCCTTAACTGATCCTTAAGGTCTTGAATTTTCATCTTATCTTCTTTGACTATTTCAATCAATAACTCAAACTTGGTTTGAATATTACTCACCTTTCATGAAATCCAAATAAATTACATTAACTGAATTATCTAAATCAAGAAAATAAATACTAGAGGTGCTTATTTACATAATAAGAAATGAGATTATATCTCCTAATCTATATGAGATTACAACTAACCACACCTAAGAAATACCCCAAATAACTAACTTATGTCAATCAAAGGTTAATAACACCTTAAGACATTTATTATAATATAACTAGGATTAATTAATTATTGTAACATTCCCCCCCCCCCTTAATTGATCATAGCCTAAAGAGAAGAGGAGAAAAAAATTCATGGATGCCTCAAACTTATCATGTGGAAGTGACTTCATGAATACATCTACACACTGATCCTAATTGGGAAATACTGGAGCTATATGTTGTGTTGTTGAACATGTTCACATATGAAATGAATTTGAACCTTTATGTGTTTAGTTCTCTTATGAAACACTAGATTGAAAAAAAGATGTAGAACACCCTAATTGTCATAATTTAGAACTATAGGCTAAGTCTATGGAACTCCAAGTCCTAAAAGAATGTGACATATCCATATCACTTCGTAGATAGCTCTTACTACGGCATGATATTCTACCTCTATGAAATATCTATAAACACACTTTTTCTTCTTACTTCCCCATGAAATTAGATAAGATCCTAAAAAGAACACAAATCTAGAAGTGGATTTCCTGTCATCAATAGAATTTACATGATCTACATCCGTATATCTTTTCAAGAAGAACTTATCATTATTCTTGTACTCTAGGCCATACTTAACTATACCTCTGATGTATCTCAATACCTTCTTTGTCTCTTTTCAATGTGCCACTTTTGGTTCTTGTATGAACTGATAAAGATAATTAATAACATAGCTAATAGCTAGCCTAGTATATGTCAAGTAAATGAGACTCCCAATCAACTACTAATAGAGAGTTGCCTTTACTTTTGGTGATGGATCTATATGAGACAACTGAAGGCTTGTCTCCATAGGTGTTGCAATAGGATTACATTCCATCATCTTGAATTTCTTGAGCAAAGTCTTGATATACTTCATCTATGAAACAAAAATTTAATATTCCTTCTACCATACCTCCAAATGAAGACAATAGTGTAGTATCCTAAGATCTATCATGTCAAATAATCACTTGAGATCATTCTTAATTACATCGATCATCTTCACTGTGATAAGAGTGATGACTACATCATTGATATAAATAATCACTATAACAACCTCTCCCCATGCTCTTTGAGGTAGAGGTTAGGATAATATGGACTCTTTTTCATTCCATGTTTTTTGAGATGCTCATCAATCTTGATGTACTAGGCTTAGGGATCCTATTTTAGCCCATAGAGAGACTTGATAAGCCTACACACTTTCTATTCTTGATTATGTGCCCCTAATCCTTTAGGTTGAGTCATTCAAACTTCCTATTTCAAATATCCATTAAGAAAGGCACCTTTTACATCTATTTTATGGACTTTCCATCCAAACTATGTAGCCATAGAAAAAACCATTCTGATAATCTTTATCTTAGTTGTCGGAGAAAAAGTCTCCTCATAGTCAATGCCTTCTTTTTTAGCATACCATTTTGAAACAAGAATTGCCTTGTACTTATCAATACTACCATCTAATTTATACTTGGTCTTAAAGACCCATTGTATCTAATAGGGTTTTTTTTCTTGGTGGAATATCAGCAAGCTACCAAGTGTTATTCTTTATCAGTGACTAATATTTTTCATCCATGACATCTTTCCAAGGTCTAGACTATAGTGATTTTGTTATTGTATAGGATCATATGTTCTTTAAAAATACTCATAATGGCCATATTGACCACTTCTCAAGCCATGATTTAAGTCCTCAATCTTAAAATGGATGTGTTTGGTAATCCATTCAAGTTAGCATCTTCTATAGTACTCATATACCAATTGGGCATACGCTAAACTGTAAGAGGTGGGTGTTGGAGGTCCTATTTGACTATTTTACTATTTAATTTCACCATCACTATCAAAAAATATTACATGAATTTTACCTATATCATTTTCTTGTGTAGAAGGTGGATTTATTCCATTGTTTTCATCAAACACTACATCTCTACTAATTAATACTTTCTTTATTTCTAGATCAAGGAGTCTGTATGCCTTTGATTGTGCACTATAGCCCACAATAATACATTCCTTTGTTTTCTTATCCAACTTCTTTCTTTACTTCTTAGGAATGTACATATATGCCTTGTGACCAAAAACTTGAAGGTGTGTCACCTTTGGTTTATTCCCTATCCAAACTTCATGTGGTGTGATTCTATTAAGAGCTTTGGTGGGTGACCTATTCAATAAGTAGACTGTAGTGTGACAAGCTTCTACCCAATATGTATTAGAAAATTTTACATCCTCAACTATTCTATGAAACATTTCCATAATGACTCTGTTATTTTGTTCTACAACTCCATTCTATTTAGGTGAATATAGAGCTATCAATTAATGATTAATTCCACTTGCATTGAGATACGCTAAGAATTATTTATTGGTGTATTCCACCTCATGATTTGAGTAGAGGGTCTTGATTTTCCTACCAGTTTCATTTTTAACTATGGCCTTGAATTTTTTGAAGACTTTAAAATCTTGATCCTTAGTCTTTAATAAAAATACTCACATTTTTTGTGAGTAATCATCAAGAAAAAGCTGAAAGTATTTGTACCTTTTGAGACTAGGAGTAAAATGTCTACAAAGATCAGTGTGTACCAAGCCCAACTTATTAAAATACTGATACTTAGTCTTTTCAAAAAGATTTCTTATTTGCTTTACTATTAAGAAACTAGTACTTATATCATAACATTACTTGAGTTTTGGAAGACCACGAACCATATATTATTTTCTCAATTGAATAAAATATCCATAACTCAAGTGACCATATCTTCTATGCCATAAATTACCTAGTTCTATATTTTTGACTATAAGTTCTTGATGATCATTTTGAACAAAATCAAGTTGAAACATTTTACCAATGTTGGAAGCTTTGGAAATCACTTTGAAATGCCTAGACTTGTCTTTGATATAGAAAATTTTTTGACCTTTTTAATGATCAAATTCAACCATGAGGTTGTGGTGAAGTAGCTAATTAACAAATAACATATTTTTTGTAAGACCTGAAACATATCAAACATTTGAAATGTTGTAATTTTTTTTTCCAAGTTGATGTTTGATGTCACCACTACCCTGTACTATATATGAGGTATCATCTCTAAGTGATACATTTCCTTTTGACTCTAGTTTTGTTAAAGTAGAAACCAATATTTTCTACTTATCATGTGTCTGGTTGCTCTTAAATTGACATACCAAATTTCACTTGGATGATTGGTAGACTCATGTGTTTGAGTAGCTAAACCATATTCCTCATTTAAAGAATCATTATCTTCAGCAACATTACCATGTTGTTTATGCTTGAAATTTTTCTGTTTCCAACTATCTTGTTTTTGTGGTGACTTGTTGAAAGATGACTTATTTCTTGATGAGCCTTATAGAAATGTGTTTTACCAATAATGTTTCAAGTCATGTCCTTATTTTTCAAAAATTTAACATGCTTTAAGAGAATGTGAATTGCTCCCTTATTGGTTATATTGATTATTCTGCTTTAGAGATTATTTTTGACCCTTCATGGGTTTCTTCCCCTTCTAATTTGATGTGAGTGCATGATCATCATCTGATTTCTCTAAATTATGAATAAATTCCTCTTGTTACAATAAATTTACCAATGCTTCAAAGGTTTGCTTTTATCTTATGACATTCAATATGGTCACAAAGATCCTATATATAGGGGGTAGTGTTTTAAGGACTATAGGGACCAAAGAGTCATCTATCACTGGTTCACCCAAAGATTGAATTGAATCTCACAAAGTTGTAACTCTTCTAAGGAATGCTTCTACTTTTTCATCTGATTTGAGCTTAAGAGTGTGCAATTGGATTTGAAGATGTAAGATTTAGTTTTGATTCTTAGATTCATAAATAGTTGTAAGCTTATCCCATGCATCTTTTGTAGTTGTAGCACTATGGATATGAGTTTGTACCTCCTTTTAAACACAAAACATTATTATCAAATTAGCCTTCTCATTAGCCTTGTCATATTTATTTTGTTGATCAATATCTATTTTATCTCAACCCCATGTGCCTTCAACTACTGACCAAATATCTTCAAACTCTAAATGTTTTTGTACTTTTGTTTTCCATGCTACATAATTATCACCAAGAAGTAATTATGTGTCAAAGAGCATAAAACATGGTCTCAAACCATACATTTTGCAAGTTGTGTATGACAAAGAAATATAAGTGTGTTTAAGTGAAAAAATGAAATTTGCATTTTAAAAATGTATGAAAAGTGAAAAAATGCATTCAAAAAAGATAATAAAATGTCCACTATCACACAATGGATGTCAGAATCTATCAAAAATGCATCCAAACAAGCAATGGAAAATTGGATGTTGGTTTCAGCAAAAAATGCATCTGAGGAGCAAATAAGGCTACATTTTTTTTTTACAATTTAATGAATCAAATAGATATATAATCTAAAAATATGCAATTTTTAAAAATATGGCATGCAAATTGGAGTTACCAGTCAAAAGTTATGGCCTCTTAAAGGTCCAAAATACATGAAATGATCAACTAAATTGGCAAGAAACTAAAAATGATAGAAATATGGGTGATTAGAATGTAAAAAATAGCCTTAACGCTGTATATATATATATATATATATATATATATATATATATATATATATATATATATATATATATATATATATATATATATATATATATATATATATATATATATATATATATATATATATATATATATATATATATATATATAATATCCAAGGTGAAACAAAATCACCTTCCCAAGATTCATAGATCAAAAGTAATGAACCTTGAAAGAAAAGATCTTCAAATATGGCTCATAGTGGTGAAGGACAAGCCCTCAAGGGCTAAAAAAATGCCAAATAGGTGGTCATATTATGTGAACAGAGGCTAAAATATGATGGTGTTGTGATGGTGGTGTTGATTCTAGAAGTGACGGATCTGGGTGGTGCTCCACCAAAAAATTTGACCTTGTACAAAATGAAAAATTATAAATTGCACTCTACCTTCAAAATTTCACCATGAGTGCCTCAGTGCTTCGTTTAAAAAAAAAGTTCTTTTTAGAAACCTCTCAATGAGAGGAATCTATTGACATAATATTTTATCTATGATCATGCAAAATAATTAATAAAAAAACTACCATTTTTCTATTGTTCCTCACTTGTTCTACAAAATATAAACTTACAAAAAATCATAGAAAATCACCAGAAACTCCAATTTTTTTTTAATAGTATTTTTATGAGTAGAATTTATAAACATTACAAGATCATTTCTAGAGATTCTATATTTTTTTAGATTTATTAACTAATACAAATTTTCATCACAATGACATATACAGTCATCTAAAAAACTTAGATCTATTCCTCCATTAATTTAGAATTAGATCTTGACCATCAATAATTAAATAAAATTGAAATCTCTCAAATATGATCTTACATCTAAAATTTAATATAAATATGGTTAAAATTTATCAAAACAAAAAAAAATTGCCTATTTTGATAACTTTTCTCCTTCCACAAAATTGGCCAAAATTCTAACAGTATTTCAGCTTAGGATGGATAAAATTGGTGTAGTGTGATGCATCCAAGGATCACACAAATCTTTCTCTCAATCTCCATCAAATTTCCAATGCTTTGAAAAGACTCCTCACAAATTTCCTACTCTAGTACCAAATGAAATATAAAATAAATTACATTAAGTAAATTATCTAAATTAAGAAAAGCACTACTAGAGATGCTTATTTATACAATAAGAAATGAGATTAGATCTCCTAATCTATAGGATATTACAAATAATCACACCTAGGAAATAATCTAAATAACTAACCTATTTCAATCAAAGGTTAATAACACCTTGATACATTTATTAATTAATTCATTTGTTTTACTTGAAGATGATTGTGATCTTTATTTGACAATTTATCTCTCTTCTTTTAATCTCTTCCAATGTGGCCAAAATAATTACATACTTAATAATGACCCTAAAATGAATACATAATTACATTGGTCTCTTTTTTTGGTCTTCTCACCTTGCTCATCTCATTCTTTAAGGAATCCATCTCAACCTTCAACTAATTTCACTCATCTTTACTTGCTTTCAAACTTGCATTGTAGCCTTCAGTTGATCCTTAAGATCTTGAATAGTTATCTTAACTATCTTGGATTATAAACTTAGCTTAGTATTCAACTTAGAGAATTCTTCCTCTTTTGAGCTCAGATTTGTCTTTGTAACCCTTAATTGATCCTTAAGGTCCCGAATTGTCATCTTATCTTGATTTATTATTTTAATCATTAAATCAAACTTGGTTTGAAGACTACTCACCTTTCATTCATGTTACATAGATGATTTTACATACTCTCTAAGACTTTTGACAATCAATATCAATTCATGGTTCTCTTTCATTAACTGCTTCACCATTTTGTGCTTCTAAGATCACATTCAAGTTTATCAAGATTCCTTCAAAGTACCTACTCTGATACCAATTATTTTAAGTACAACCACTAAGAGGGAGGGTGAATTATTGGACTTAAAACTTTACCCTTAATATGATTAACTCAATTAGTTATCCATCACAAGCATATGAACATATATTGTTTAATCAACATCATAATGAGAGCATACATATAAATCATAAACAAGAGAACACATCAAAACATAAGATCTATATGGTAAAATCTCATGGAGGATAAAATCCACTAAAACACAGCTTGAACTACTTGTCCTATAACCATCAATCAAACTTTAGTTGATCACCAACTCAACAAGGAGCACTAACCCCTAAAATTTACCAAGAACCCACTTGGCTTTAGGAAGCTCCAACTTACTAGGAGGATACAACTCCTTTTATTGATCAAGTACCCACTCAATCAACATTATAAAACTCCACATTGCTCTATTTCCCTCACCCAACTAATTATGGTCTTCTACAACTCAAATACTCTCAACTTTACTACTCACATAGGGATACAAATATCCTCTTCTTCTTTAATCAAATAGTCTTTATATGGATTAAATAAATCATGAAAGCATTCATGAAACAAAATAGATGATTATGATTCATTCATACCAATTCTCTATTTTTATAAACCAGTTGTGTAATCTCACACAACCCTTTTCTTCTTTGCTTCACATCAACATCTCTCAACTAGACAAATAGGCCTAAGTAGCCTTATAATAATCAATCCACTAGCTCATCACCTAAAAACACACTATTATACCTTTAACACACATTAAACATTAATTTTTTTATATACTTCATGGCCTATCACACCTATGAAAACTCCTATTCCATTCTCTTCACACTCAAATTGTCTAACAACACTAAATAGGCCTAATTAGCTATCTCTTACACATGTTACTTGATTATACAATTTACTTGTAAAAAAAACACTTTACACATTCTTGGATCATCAAAAAAAATATCTAGGACATGCTTCATATATTACATACCCACTCTCTAGGTTGACCATACTTCAAATGGCACAAACCAAGACTATAGGTTTAGGTTAGGCCTAATTCATTAACCCTTCTCAATCACATGTTACATTAAGAGTCTTTAAAATAATAATATCCCTCAACTAGTGAGAGAAATGTTTTATAAACATATCCACTAGGTCCTTTAGACATTCTACAAGCTTTAGAAATCATAACTTATTTGTTTACTGTTGACGCAAGAAATTGCACCCGGGGCAAGGAGGTCAAACTCCTGCCATTTCTCCACAACATGGAAACTCCTCTCTCACCTATGGGATGGTGAAGTAGGAGAGGAGAGTCTCTAGTTAAGGGCTAGCTCCCTTTGATGTATCATTGTTTGTTTCAGGTAGTGTAAAATACAGATAGGTATATATATATATATATATATATATATATATAAACTAGGGGATGAAAAGGGAAGAAAGATACAGGAAAAAAAACTAATCTAAGGAGGTGATACACCAAAACAATATGACCCTTCCACACCCACTCTCAAAATCAGACAAAACACACTTACACGCTTCACTCTTGACAGAAGAAGCAATCTGCAAACTTGACAGGGAGGTAAAATGAAAGATACAAAAGGGAGGTTCATCAAAAGGTGTAATAAGAAACACTCTATAGATAATCCCCTCTGTCCTGCACTCCAAAATAGAACTCTTCCCCTATCAGCTGCAGAAGGTGCCTTACAGATAACTGGTGCATCGATATTGAACCTGTGAGAGTATCAAAGATAATGACTAAACACAAATCAACACTTAGGACATACATAGAATATCTATTCAAAAAGAGGTAAAAACTGTGTTTATAGACTCAGGTAAAAATTTTTGCAGGGCTGTGCCTTGCAATATTCATGAAAAGATCCTTTATAAATGAACAAGTCCACAATATATATGAGAAGTAAAGAGGCCCATGTGGCACTCCTTCTTTTAAAAGTGGCATACGTGTCCTTTCATGAAGAGAACAAGTCGCTCAAGGAATTAAATGGACTATTCATTTTTCCTACTTGAGACTTACATTTCTTGATTGGATGACTTACATAGCTTGCCTTTCAATTTAATGCAAAATAGAGAAAGTGGTTGTGCTACTGGCTGCTATCATTCCAAATGATCAATTCGTTGGCACTATTTCACCTGCCAAAGTCACTTCTCCAATTTGTGCCAGTTGGACTTAACTGCTCACTAATTCCTTGCTTGTCACTCTACTTGTTTGTCTTCCATGCCATCAGGCAATAAATTACCCTATTTATGCCACTTGGACTGCTTGGCTACTCTCTGCCTTGTCACTATGCTTGCCACTTTGGAATTTGTCTCTTTTTGGCCACTTGGCTCCTTGGGCGAACATACTGACGAGTCACTACATTCTGGCTCTTTCTTGGCTAGCGCTTCTCATTTGAGAATAAATGATTATTCTATTTCATTAAAATTGATGCTTCTATGGCTGTCATGATTTTAAACATCAATGGACATTTCATTATATTAAATTTGATGGCCAGTGAGACATCATCGGGCCCACATGGCATCATATTAGATCCCTTGTCAGCCTTTGCTTTTATTTTCCTCCTACGGGCACCCCTTTGCTTTGATACTAAACCTTTGCATTTGTCTTAGAGGGATGGTGACCCTCTGCCCCTTGAAAATGCCTCTTTGCATTTGGCCAGAAGTACCCCCGTAAGGGCACTTGCCCTTCGGGGTCCTTTGTCAGGTCTCTTTGTAAATTGGCAGTCCTCCTGAGTCCTCGCAGACAATTTCCATGGGTCTTTGATGTTTGGATTTTCACAGATTTGTTTCCCATAGACTTTTGTCCATGGACATTTTCCCACGGACAAAAAATCCATGGAAATTCTTTTGCTCAATTTCCCTGGGTTTGCCGTCAGTTACAGGCTTTTGTCCATGGATAATTTCTCATGGACAAAAAGTCTATGGAAATTCTGCCCAGCTCTTTGCCTTTGCATTTGTAGTGGCCCAAATCCTTTGAAATATTTGAAGTGTCTGCCCACCCTCCAAAGGGCACTTTGAATTTGACTATGCCTTCAGCCAAGGGCAGCCCCTTGAACTAAACCCATTGAACTTAGCATTGGACTTTTCATTAAACCCAGACCATCCTTGAACCAAGTGATGAACTAAGATGAACCAGGCTGAACCAATGAACTAGGCTTGAATTGAGCATGAACTTGAAGATGAAATCACAACCCAAAATTGACTGGCTTCGAAAAGCTAGAGAAAAAGTTGACCACAATTTTGCCAGGGGGCAAAAATTGGTCAACAGATTGGTGACTCACAAGGGAAGCATGCCTATTATGCTTAGAATTTAGCTGCCTTGAAAGTCCATTGGGCATGGAGTAAGTAGTAAACCTTGAGAACCAACAATAGCTCTGCTATAATCTAGAACCAAAATGCATAGACTCACCTCTAAGGAGAAGAAAAACACATGCAAGGCAAGAAAATTATAACTTGTGCAACGGCACTTAGGGAAAATAGAAAAAGAAAACAAAAGAGAATATGTACAGGCAGACCCAAAAAAAATCAATGGCAGCATTTTAGATGTATCCCATTAACTGGGATATGCATTTCTTCACCATCCAACCTGGAAATTTGGAATACATTATGCTACTTGCACTAAGTGATCATGTAAGGACCACTCCACATGGTGTCAAATTTTCAATGTTTTCTGGGCTTTGCTCAATCTTTGTCCCACTTTAAGACAATGTCTCCTTCAACAAAATATTTTAGCAAAGATTTCTTTTCAAAGTAACTCTTCACATGCTTTTGGCAACTGGTCATAGAAGCCATAGCCCGATTCCTTACCTCTTGGAGTTCCATCAGCTCACACAACCTAACCTCCAAGCCATTTCCTTCTTCAAATTGCAGTTGGTGAGAGAGATCCAGTGCTGGTAATTCAAGCAAGATGGGAAGCCTAGCTTCCCTTCCATACAGGAGCATATATGGAGAATTTCCAATTGCTCTTTTTGGAGTAATTAGATCGGCCCATTGAGATTTCTTTAGCTTGGCATGCTAAGTTCTCTAATTTTCTTCCATAGTTCTTTTTATGATTTTGATCAAATTTTTGTTGGTGGACTCAGCCAGTCCATTCCCATGTGGATAATAATTTGATGAAGTGTTGAGGTATATGCCATACCTTAGTGCCCATTCACTTGTTCTGGTCCCCAAAAAAGCCAGAGTGTTATCTAAGATTATGGTGGCTGGGACCCCAAATCTTGTTACCAGGTCCTCATATAATTCTAGGAATGCACTTTCATTCACCTCTTTCAGAGCGATGGCCTCCACCCACCTGGTGAAATAATTTTTAGTAGTCAGGACCCATTTGTGCCTAGCACTAGAGGGAGGGTTGATCATCCCTATGAAGTCCAGGCCCCACTACATGAATGGTTTCTCAACTTGAATGGGATATAGAGGCATGGTAGCCAATCACTATTTTCCATCAAAAAATGCACACTTCTAGCACTTTCTTACCTAGGCATGGACATCCTTGAAAAGAGTAGGCTAGAAATAGCCAGCTCTCATTATCTTTGCTGTTTTAGCTCTAGGGGTGAAGTGACCGCCTTTTGGCCCATCATGGAACTTAGCCAATACCTTATCATCCTAGTTTGGGTCAATGCATCTTAGGAGGACCCTAGAGAAATCCCTCCTAAACAATACTTCATCAACCAAAACATAAGGAAGGGACTGGAGTTTAAAATACCTTCTCTCTGTCTTATCAAGACCCTATGGACATTCACCCATGAGAAGGAAATGCTTCATGTCCAACATCTAATCCTTTATCACAGTTGGTTCTTCTACTGTGGTTACATCATGAATTATCAAGTTGTCTCTCCTTTCTTTCTTTAAGTTTGCAGCCAGCTATTCGCATAGGCATCCTCCCCTTAGCAGCTTGGTGATCTTGATATCTATGTCATACTCCATCACTTTGGTAATCCACCCTGCCCTTTTTTCATTTAAATCTCGATTGGTCAAGAATTCCTTGACACCCAGATGTGGGACCATAAGGTGGATCCTGCTATTAGACAACATATGCCTAAATTTCTTCAGGTTCTGCACCACTACTAGGACTTGCTTTTCTACATACATGTACCTGACTTTGAAGTCCTCTAACCCTTGGCTAAAGAAAGCAAGTGGTTACTCGAGGTCATTAATATTAGCTTGGGTAAGCATGGTGGATATCACTTCCTCATTATTGAAGGTATAGAGGTTGAAGTCTTTGCTGAAGTCTGGGCTGATCAAAGTGGGATCCTAGGTTATGGCCTGCTTGATGACCTCAAAGCTATGTTTCCTCTTAGCTGTCCATTTGAAATCCTCACCTTTCTTCAGCATAGGGGTGAGTGGCTTGACTATCTCTACAAAATTTGGAATGAATCTCTGAATGAAATTAATCCTACCAAATAAACTATGCAAACTTTTATTGTGTTTTAGTAGGGACATCTCCAGTATAGAACAAACTCTCTCAGGGTCAATAGACAAACCCTCCTTGGACACAATGTGGCCTAAGAGTTTCCCCTCATGAACAACAAACACACACTTCTTTGGATTAATAGAGATGCCAAATTCTTTACACCTTTCAAAATCTGCCTGAGGTGTCCCATGTGCTGGTTCACTTTCTTGGAGAATATCGTTACATCGTCAAGATATACTAGCACGTTATTATTTATCAAGCCACTAAAATCCATGTCCATGGCTCACTAAAAGTTATCACCAGCATTGGATAGCCTAAAAGACATCTTTTTGTAGGCAAACATTTCCCATTTTGTGATGAAAGCTATTTTGTGCTGGTCACAGCCTTGCACTAGAATCTAATTGTACCCTAAATAACCATCCAGGAGGGAGAAACGCTCACTACTAGTTTCCTTCTAGAGGATTCAATCCATGCTTGGAAGGGGGTAATGATCCTTTAAAGAGACTTTATTAAGGTCTCTGAAGTTGACACATAGCCTGATCTCCCCATTTTTCTTTTTAATAGGAACAAGGTTGGCCAGCCATGAGGAATGTTTGATTGGAAATATAATTCCAGACTCAATCAATTTGGCCAATTCCCTTTGCATGAGGGGCTTAACTATAGGATTGACAAGACTTTGTTTTTGTGTTACTGGCCTGGCACCTTCTTCCAATTCAATGGTTTATTGGGCTAGCCTTGGGTTGAAGCCCTTCAAGTCATTGTAATCCCATGCAAACACATCAATGAATTCTTGACATAGCAGAATGAAATCTCACCTCTCCTAGAATGTGCAGACCTTACCAAGCACCAGCACCTTGCCATTAAAGATTTCAACCCTTTCATAATTTTATTTTTTGGTAGTGATGCACACCTTGTCATTTCTTAACTGGTCATTACTATTGAAAATGTTTTCAAGCGTCACCAAACCTTTAGGGAGTTTATTTTTCATTAACTGAACAATCTGATTGCCATATTGTTGCTTTAGTTTTACTTGGTTGTGTGTTGCAAACTCAGTTTCTTCTTGTAGGAAAAAGGCTATCTATTGGTCTCTTTCGAAGACCTGCCAGTTTGCAACATTGTCTAGGATTGAGGGTCGAACTACCACCTTCAAGTGGTGCGAACCACAATCTCAACTTATTTCTTTTGAAACGTCAAATTGAGCACCAATTTCTACTAGCATGTCTACATGTCTATTCTATTCTCTAGGAATGGAGATGATATTAAAAGAAAGAAAATATTCCACCAAGTCCCAAACTCTATGCTTGTAAGACTTCAGCAAGGAGTTCTTTGTCAGATTCAGGCCTCTCACCTAATTTACAATTAGGTTCTTGTCTCCCAAGACTTGCAACTCCTTAATCCCTCTTTTTCTTGCCCATTCAAGACCATGGATCAAAGACTCATATTCTACAATATTACTTGTGTAAGAGAATTGGAAACAAATAGCTGAAAATTACCTTTCCTTTGAAGGAGAGACCAACATTGCCCCACCACCAGCTCCCAGCTTACTTCTAGAACTGTCAAAATATAGCTACCACAGACCAAGGTCTTCTTTGCTTTCCTTCATTAAATTTGGCATGAAGGTGCCTTCTTCGTGCATGTAATAGACTCCAAGGTCCACTTCCTCTATGAACTTGTAAGGATCATGTTCGAAATTATCATTTCCCCACTCATCCAAGAGTAAGTCTATGACTCCTTCAAGAGCAAAGGATCGAGATTGGTCTATCTGAGACTCTTCTGGGTCGATGATGGTGTAACTGACATTTGCTACCTTGGGTGAATATGGTTCTAGATGGTCCTTGTAGAGTGGCTCAGACTCAATTTTCACTTTGGTCCCATACTTGGTTCTGAAAACTAGATATGACCAATTCGCTGCTAGATAGCCACCTATCTTTGATGTGAAGTCTCTGGACAAGCAAATTATGGAATACAGAGGAAGATCCACTACCAATATATCATGGGGAATTGAGAAGGTTGGGCAAGCATGCAATGTCAAGCCTAAACCCTTCACAATCCCAACTATTTTTGTAGGTGTCCCATCTAGCTGTAGGACTCCTTTGTTCATTTCTTCATACTTTAATCCCATCTTATGAGTAATGCACTTGGGCATCACTGAGGTGTTGGCCCCACTGTCAATTATGTAGTTATGCACCAAGAAGTCCCCAATGACCAAGGATACGTAGAAAGGAGGAATTTTCTCTTCCTTCTTTACCTGTCTTGAAATGGAAAGTTGTCCATTTGTCATTAACACATTATCAGTGTTGGTTGGGATGGCTTGACAATATAGCTCAGTCAATTCTCTTTTTAACACATCCTTTTGGCCTGGAAGAGACAACACATCCCATAAAGATATGTTCATATTTAGCTTCTTCATCTAATCCACTATATTGATTTGGGAACTGCCACACTTTAAGCTTTATTTGGGGTTGATTCCAAGCTGAACTACAGGCTAAGGGGCTGGAGGTATAGACAGCTGCCTAAAATTTGGGGCCTTTGCATTAGAGTGTGATGGAGGAGGTGTTGTTGATGCCTGAGTGGTAGCCTGGGCTTCTCCCATTGCCCTTCTCTTAAACCTCATGTTGGCTGCAACACAATCAACCTGATTATCTATATCACCCACATAATTTATTGAATAAAAATCTTCTTCCAAATGATTCATTAGGGCAAAATCAGGCTGAGCCTGATTGTTATTCATGTTGGGCTGCATTGAAGGCTCAAAGGCCTAAGATTGAACAATTGTTTGGTTGTCTACATTCTAAAAATAGTTCATCACCTCATTTGTATAGATGGCTTGTTCTTCACCATATCCCATGGTTGAACAGTTAGGCTTCTCTTGTATTAAATTGTTCTGAACAGGCACCATGGCCTTAGATGATGAGGAGGGACCGGTGTTGTAATTTTGAAATGGCTTGGTTATAGTGAGCTGCCCCTGACGTTGATTATAATTCTGAAAGGGGGGTCTAGGGGTTTGACCATAATTTTGGTATCCCTGATTTGGTATGTTACCTTAAGCTTGCTACCTTTTAATGGCAACAAGTTTGTTGGACATGTTCTGCAATAGACTCTTAACCTCATGAAGCTCATTTGGTGGAACAACAACTAGTTTTTCAATGGTAGGAAGAGGGGAAATTGTTAGAATAGGGGCCTAAATTGGAGGTGGCATTTTTGGGAAAATTGACATATGAGGCCTAGGGGTGATTTTCCCGGCTTGAACCAAACAATTTTTGGCTGCTATGGCAATGTCATAAGCAGAAGGCAATATATGCCCTCCCATAAATTGTATCATCACTGAAATTTTATTATTTAATGCTTTTAAATAGTACAAGAAAGTGTAGCTGGGAGTCAGCCTTACTAGGATGGGAATTATATCCCAAGTCTTTTGAAACCACGGGTTGAAGTCTTGTATATACTCATGTGGAGCTCTCTTTATGGTCGTTAACTACTCAGCAAGTGAGAGGTCATCACTTTTTTCCCCAAAATGATCTATCAACTAAACACCCAATTCATTCCAAGAATGTATTGAGTTCACAGGCAAGGTCCCATACCAATCAAGAGCCTTGCCTTTAAGAGATAGTGCCAACAGTCTGATGGCAATATTTTCTTCTGTTATATTGTGAATATTGCAAAGGTTAGAAATATTCTTAATATGCTCAATGGCTATAATAGGTCCCACTCCATTGAAAGAAAGCACATTCTTTAGAGCTATTCTTGGAATTGGATCATATTGTGAGAGATTCAAGGGGCTCTCACCATGAAAAGCTGTAAATGGCAAAGCCATGGCTGGGACTGGCTGTAATTGAGGTTTTGCTATGGTTGTGTCTCTTATAATAGGCCTAGGAGGATTGCTTGTTAGATAAGGATGAGTCCTCTTAAATCATAGTCTTTTAATAGAATTGAAAGGTAATTGAATGAATTCAAAAGGAACCCCTCTTGAAGCAGACCTTGTGGTGACTTTAGGCATAGAAAGTTAAGACACTAGTCTTAATATGAAAATTGAAGCTCTTACCAGTGGAGTCACCAGATGCTAGAATACTTGAAATTTGTTGTAACAAGACCAGCATCAATCTTGATATCTTACTGCATTGAAAACTTGGGTCCCATCGAGCGTGCCAAAATTTTTGATGCAATAAATTGTACCTATGGCAAGGAGGTCAAACTCTTGCCTTTTCTTCGTAACATGAAAACTCCTCTCTCACCTATGGGACAGCGAAGCAGGAGAGGAGAGTCTCTAGTTAAGGGCTAGCTCCCTTTGATGTATCATTATTTGTTTCAGGTAGTGCGAAATATATATAGGTATATATATATATATATATATATATATATATATATATATATATATAAACTGGTCATATTGTTTTGGTGTATCACCTCCTTAGAGTAGTTTGTTTTTTTTCCTATATCTTTCTTCCATTTTCATCCCCCAGTTTATATATATATATATATATATATATATATATATATATATATATATATACATATATATAATATATATATATATATAAACTGGGGGATGAAAAGGGAAGAAAGATATAGGAAAAAAAACAAACTACTCTAAGGAGGTGATACACCAAAACAATATGACCCTTCCACACCCACTCTCAAAATCAAACAAGACACACTTACACACTTCACTCTTGATAGAAGAAGCAATCTGCAAACTTAGCGAGGTAAAATGAAAGATACAAAAGGGAGGTTCATCAAAAGGTGTAATAAGAAACACTTTGTAGATAATCCCCTCTGTCTTGCACTCCAAAATAGAACTCTTCCCCTATCAACTGTAGAAGGTGCCTTGCAGATAATTGGTGCATCAGTATTGAACCTGTGAGAGCATCAAAGACAATGACTAAACACAAATCAACACTTAGGACATACACAGAATATCTATTCAAGAAGAGGTAAAAATTGTGTTTATAGACTCAGGTAGAAATTTTAGCAAGGTTATGCCTTGCAAAATTCATGAAAAGATCATTTACAATTGAACAAGTCCAAAATATATATGAGAAGCAAAGAGGCCCATGTGGCACTCCTTTCACAAGTGGCATACGTGTCCTTTCATGAAGAGAATAAGTCACTCAAGGAATTAAATGGATTGTTCATTTTACCTGCTCGATACTTACATTTCTTGCTTGGATGAATTACATGGCTTGCCTTTCAATTTAATGTGAAATAGAGAAATTGGTTGTGCTGATGGATGCTATCATTCCAAATGATCAATTCACTTGCACTATTTCACCTGCCAAAGTTGCTTCTCCAATTTTTGCTAGTTGGACTTAACTACTCACTCATTCCTTGCTTGTCACTCTGCTTGTTTGTCTTCCATGCCATCAGGCAATTAATTACCCTGTTTATGCCACTTGGATTTCTTGGCTACTCTCTACCTTGTCACTCTACTTGCCACTTTGGAATTTGTCTCTTTTCAACCACTTGGCTCCTTGGGTGAACATACTGGCAGGTCGCTACATTTTGGCTCTTTCTTGACTACCACTTTTCATTTGAAAACAAACGGTTATTCTATTTCACTAAAATTGATGATTTTGTGGCCATCATGCTTTTAAACATCAATGGAAATTTCATTATATTAATTTTGATGGCCACTAGGACATTATCGAGCCCACGTGGCATCATATCAGATCCCTTATTGGCCTTTGCTTTTGTTTTCTTCTCGTGGGCACCCCTTTGCTTTGAAACTTACCCTTCACATTTCTCCTAGAGGGATGGTGACCCTTTGCCCCTTGAAAATTCCTCTTTTCATTTGGCCGGAAGTCCCCCCGTAAGGGCGCTTGCCCTTCGGGGTCCTTTGGCAGGTCTCTTTGTAAACTGACAGTCCTCCCAGGTCCTCACGAACAGTTTCCCCAGGTCTTTGTTGTTTGAGTTTCCACAGCTTTTTTTCCCATGGACTTTTGTTCATGTACACTTTCCCATGGACAAAAAATCCACAAAAATTCTTTTGTTCAATTTCCCCGGGTTTGCCATCAGTCACGGGCTTTTGTCCACAGATAATTTCTCGCAGACAAAAAGTCTGTAGAAATTCTGCCCAGCTCTTTGCCTTTGCATTTGTAGCAGCCTAAATCATTTGAAATATTTGAAGTGTTCGCCCACCCTCCAAAGGGCCCTTTGACTTTGACTGTGCCTTCAGCCAAGGGCAGCCCCTTGAACCAAACCTATTGAACTTAGCATTGGACTTTCTGTTGAACCCAGACCGTCCTTGAACCAAGTGATGAACTGAGATGAACCAGGCTGAACCAATGAGCCAGCCTGAACTGAGCATGAACTTAAAGATGAACTCGTAACCCAAAAGTGACTAGCTTCGAAAAGCCAGAGAAGAAGTTGACCACAATTTTTCCAGGGGGCAAGAATTGGTCAACATTTACCTCTTGGCACCTCTTTTATCCCTTACAATATCAATAGGTCCTATGGAGACCTAAATAAAAAAAAACTATCCTTTATCACAAAATAGAGATCTCTTGATCCATCTTGAACATTTGAAATAATCATAAAAACACTTCATATAATATTCTTATAAAACAAACATCTACTCTTCAAGCTCCACAAGACATCATGACTTAGACTACTTCACAACACTTCATGGAAACACACAACCATTTCAGTTTAAGAATACAACTCTTATTGTGACAATCCTTTGAAATTTATGGTATGAATAATGAGACAAAAAAAATGTATACTCAATAATTACATAATCCTTATATCATCTTTATTCACATAGAACACCCGTCTACATGGCAAAGAACAAAGAACAACTTTGTATTCACTCTACTTCAAACTTTGCAAACTCATAATCACTACATTATTAAGAACAACACAAAACTCTTATCATTATCAGATCTTTGAATAACTTATTCAAGACATATACAACCAAATTATTAATCCTCTATGACCTTAAGGTCATCTTGATGCATAATAGAACCCTGTAACCTTTAAGAGATTCTTCAATTTAACATAATGAATCAACTCTGCATACTCAATCAAGAATTTATGATGAACACTCAAAACATGTCACTTTTAGATCACTATGAACTCATTGATGACAAGATAAATATGACAATAAATCCCTTCAAGACCTTAATACATCATTTTGACACCAAGGATCCTTTACACTTCATGACACCACTTTAGATATCAATATAAAAACCTTCTTTACTCAAGTTCACATATAACATGTCATGCTATAGAAAACACTCAACTGTAGAACATTGATTATCATTTTCAAGTGATATATAACTTGTCATTCCATTATCAGATCATCATACTACTTTGGGTCTTCACAAAACAACACTCTACCTTTAAAGGTATTGATCTTAAAAAACCAACCTTTAACTCACACATATTACTAATCTAATCATCTACAAATCATATGAATGATCTACATGCAACTATGAATAACCTCCAATAGCTAACCCATCCTTTCACTTAGTCTATATCTCTCAAATAACCTCTACAATAAAAATAACTCCTTATCTCTCAATAATAACCTACCACTTCGACTTAGACTCACCATAGATTCACTTGTATAGACACTTATATCAAACCACCCCTAGATCACCTTCATCTTGGAGTCTTTTACAACTTTTATTTGTACTTCATCTTCATTAGATAAATAGATCTCCTTCTACCACCATTTATTTTCAAATTTTTCACTATCCAATTTGAATTCCAACATTCACTATTCAAATTCCAATGGTTATTTCCTAAATGTTAAACTTGACATCTTTTAGACCATCACCAACTAATAGACCAACTTAAAATCCTTATAACTTGAGCTAGATAGCTAATAAGGACACCAAACTTTTAGTTCTCCTTCATGACACTAGTAACAACATATCCATGTACTTTTTTGAGTTGAGTTAAATTTTGGAGACCTAGAATAAATACTCCATCTTTCTGACCTATCTTTACCTCTAACATCATCCTTTGACTAGGACATCATACTTAACATCAACTAGTCTTAACACTTATTCAATTATCATCAATGAATTCACCACTTTATCATTACCTTTGACATCAATGACAACACTTCTGCTAACACTCCCTCCCCATTTAACTTCTTTTCATCTTAGAAGTATTTTTGGTAGCTTATAGGTTTGATTGGTAAAAGAAAAGTCTTATATTTTGACAAAATTTGTATGCCTAGGTGAACTACGATATCAATCTAAAAGTTGTGACATTGTGGTGGTCTTTCCCAAATTTTTTTGATATTTCACTAATAGAGTTTTAACCACTAATGGTCTCTTTTTTTTAGGTTCTTACTCCTCTATAATACTGTAGCTTTATGAATCATGGTATTGCACTGGTAATCATGATATCAGTTTCCTATCTATTTTTTTAGGGGTCCTATGTTAATATTTAAATCATTTAATTTGTCTTTTGTTTGTAATTTTTGGACCCCTATGTGATTATATTATATATCCTTATGTTGAAAATCTAGGTTTACCTCATCTAGCTGTAGAAAATATAACTAGATTAGAATTTTGGTGTTTAACTCCTAAGATGCAATATCACCACTTGTAAGTCACATTATTTACTTGCAAGTCATGGTATTGTAATCATAATCATGATATTGTGATTTTTGGAAAAATTAATTAAAATTATCCCTTGATCTCTAAATTGAAGGGTCAATCTTTTCATTTTTTTGTTTTGTAGGAAGATCAGTGATCATACAGGGCCCTTTTGAAAACTTAACTTATCATGGGTCTTGGAATATTTTTGTTAAACACATTGGTTATTAAGAGATTATATTTTTTATCACATTTTTGTATGAGGTTTTTATCTCTATAACCTATTGTGTGATTGTTGACATGAGAAACATAAAAGGTAGGATCATCTAAAGGAAAAACATTGTTATCTTAATCTTTTTACTATCCTCTACAAAATCACTAATCACGTAGTCATGGTATTAACCTAAAAATAGTGATATTACACTTATAATCATGATATTATGATTTATTCATTTTAGGGCCTATTCTATTTGTTGTTTTATCTCTTAAAATTGATAAGGTATATCTTAAGATAATTTTGATTAGGAAAATACCTTTTTATTTTGAAGATTATTTGTTGGTTTGCCCATCTTTCTTATAAAATCCTCTCTTGGTATCTTTTGTAAAAAATATTGATACATCATTATAAGACCAATCTACTATCCATGGTCATTTCTTAGGAATTTATATATCTTAGGCACTTGGGATGATTTGATCATTTAAATAGCTACATCTTTAGTCACAATCAGAAATTTTGAAGTTTTTAAATTTCTTACAATACCGCTAATCTCACAGTCTTGATATCACATTATGAGTCATGATATTTCATAAATTATTTTGTTTTTTCATAAACTATTTGGTTGACCATCATGGTTATCCATTTGGGACAATACCACAACTCATGATTAGTAGTTTTGTCTGATAGTCATGATATTTCCTTTTTTGGTTATGGTATTTTATTAGCCTAACTATGCATCTATAGAATTTATTTTTGAAGCTACAATTTTGCACTCATTTTTTATTCAAAATTATCCTTTTTGAGTGAATTTTTCAGAGTCATTTTTGATGAATGTTGAGTCATTCCAAGCCTCCCACAAGGGTCAAATTTCCTTTGGTGTTAGGGGCTCTGTACCATGACAAGGAGCATGCTTGGGGTGTTTCCCTTGGACCCCACAAGGGGCTCTACCCCTTGACCCCACAAAGGGAATTTTACTTTTACCCCATAGTGGGATACCAACACTAGAACCCCACATCATGGCCCATTCACCCAAAGAAGTTATAGAGTGAAATCATGATTTTCTTAGTGGTTTTTCTTAAGGCCTATTAGACTAACATTTTGTTTTTTATAGGAGTGAATCTAGAGGTTATTTTGTCTTGAAAACATTATATTTTTAGGTCACATTTTGGTCTAACATCTTGTATCATAGGTTTCCCCTCAATATTACCAATCAATACTACTCATCGTTTGTCTTTCATGTTACCTCTTTAAAAGTACCACTCAAAACTACTAATCATTTATCTTACATACCACCTGTCAAAGACATTTTAGCATCTTAAGAATTATTTCATTTGTCTAAGATTTTGATCATTTTAATCACTTGGTCTAAATTATGTTGTAAATTATTGTATATTTTTACATTTTTTGTATGTCTTACATCTAATTAATTAGTTAATTAATCTATTTCTGGTTTGCCTATTTTCAAGGGTTATGGTGGTGCATGTTCTCCTCCTTGTATTCTTGCAATAATTCCTAGAGGATCAAAAAATACCCATAAACCCTCCCATATTTATTTTCTAGGGGACATGTGATGTGGAATTGACAGCCACACACTTTCCATAATATTAGGATGATAGTGACCATGGATTTTGCCACCACACACTTATCTAAACCCTATTTTATAGTGGAGTATAAATATTAGAGATAGTTGTTTTTAGGCTAAGTATTTGACCCCATATAATTTATCTATGAAGGGTAAAAGTTCATTCTCTAAACTAGGTATTAGACAACACTCTATAGAAATGTGTGCCCAATTTTACCTAGCATATATTGGTGACACTCCTAGAGAGCCCATTCAACCTAGAATAAGACCTTATGGTCATAACAAGAAACCTACTACTAGATTTTTTATTAGCCCTTAAGAATTTGATAAGTGCAGATGGGTTTAGAAGGTTTGGTCTATTCCATAACATGTCACCGACCTATAGCCTCACCAACAAAGCCATTATATGATGTAGTCATTAGGTTATACAACCTTGAGTTTATTAATCATATGTTTGTGGTTTGCTTGATTTGGTGAGTGGAATGCTAGACCTAGGTTATTTTTGAGCCAATTCATCCTTTCACCCAAACTTACACATTCCTATCTAGGTTTTTTTCACATAATCATCATTTTGACTCAACATTATATCATTTTGTTTATCCTTATCATCATCCTATTATACATGTAATATGTGTACATCCTTTTACTTTTCCTATCCTACCTCCAATAACCCTCTTATCTTCATCCCATCTTGGTCTAGTCATATACAACAATTATTGGTCATACCCCCATCACCTACATATCCTAGTCACATCTTGTCCTAAATCCACTTTATCTATAACCAATCATTTATTTTGATCTTGTATTTCCTATTCACCTTATCAACCTAGTCCAAATCATACTCTAGCCTAACTCATCCTCTTATCTATTCTAGTTATCCCTCAAATTTGTAGTCATACTTTAGTTCTTATCCACGTTAGCAAAAAACTATTGTCATATCAAGATCCTTATCATTATCCTACTTGCATCTAATCTAGTTTGAATCATAATAATAATCATAATCCCATAAATCTAACCTCTCATCCTATTTGATTTGATCATATTAGTCTTAAGATAGTCTTAATCTAATCAATCCCCCATCAAAATTAGTCTATCAGACTAGTCTAGATCTTCATCCAATACTAGATCTTGTCATAGCTTGCCTAGTTAAATCCCATCCAATAAACCTCATCAAGGTCTAGATCACATCCTAGTTTGGTCTAATTTATCAAATATCACATCAAACATCTCATCAAACTTAAAATCAGATCAAAGTAAGCCTTTTTCCAAACTTGTTCCACACATCCCATCTTTACCTATTAGTATTTTGATTCAATACTCTACACTTCTTGATTTGGGTTAGAAAATACACATCATCCATAATTTATACCATCTTCATCTAATGGATTTTAAAACAAATTTGGTTAATACCTTGATTGAGAAATGCCTAATTACCAATAGGGATATTCTCCTTTCTCATCTCCTTAAGATGAGAACTCCACATCTTATATACTTTGACCCCATCCACCCAACATTACCTTTAGTCCAAACCCATCCATGTAAGTCTTATTACAATCCTCCATCTACTTATCATATCTAGACATCTACCCCTTCTTACACTTGTAAAGGAAATCCTATCATGGCCACCTCATCCATTACTATTCTACCCACCTAGTCATGTCAATAACCATTTGATCTAAAGTACAATACATATACCTCTAATTCACAAAGTAAAGAGAGCCCATATAATACTCTTCCAATATCATTAGAATCCCTCTTCCATCATCTTATTTCTAATAACATGATGGTTTATCCACGCATATAACATCTTGATCCTACTAAGCCTAAGCCATCTTGTATAAAGCTAATCAATATTGTGCATATCATTAAACTTGGGGGCATACCGTTAATCAATGTCATAATTTTCAAAACTATGTCCAAGACCTCATCGATTGTGATGACATAGAACTTAAGAATGAATTAGATTATTTTGGATCCATGGGTGAACAAGATGAGGAATGCCAAGATTCCATTCTTAATCATGATCAATATCTTCCCTCTCTAATCCAATGTAAAGACACCACATCCATATTCTATGGCCCCCCTATTTTTGATGAATTCTCCATATAAAATGATTATTTTCCCCATGAACCTAATCCCATCATCTCTAGAGTCTTTCCTTCATGGGCCTATCTCTGATTAATCCATTATTCCTCCCTTTATCTCCCCCCTCATCAACTATATCAAGAATCCCATGTTGAGAGGTCACTTATGAAAAATCAATCTTCTACTATAAGCATCACTTAATGTATATCAGAGTTAGCATCAAAGTTAATACAAGTGTTATCTACCTCTAGATCATGTTCAACACTAGTATTAGAATAAAATTCCTCATCAAAAACATCATCCCTCATTAATATTAAAGTAGATGATGACTATTCCTACCATTTTAAAAATACCTCTAATTGAGATGATAATCAATCACTATCCATATATTTTGATCCTAATTAGGATGATGAAGTTATAAAAAAATTATTGCAATCTCTATCTATTAAAGATTATCAGATTGAATTTGATTGTACCTTGGACATGTGTCTTTTAGCTAGTCCTAGTGATCGTTTTGTTGATCTTGAGGATATTTTCTCTGATAAAAAAACTAAGTCTCCTAGGAATTCTTATAAATACTATGTTTCCTTATCACTACTCATTAACCTAATCATACCATCTCCCCCACCTTCATCCATCATAGACCGCTTTCTTTTTATCACTGATCATTTAATCACCTCCCTCTATAAGATACACATGAACATACATTATTGGAATCTTCCTTGAGTAACATAAAGTGTACCATAAATGTAAATTCCAAGACCATATTCCAAAATTCATAAATCATGAGAAAATCACCTTTGATCCCATAAATCAAAATCAAGAATATTCAAATCATCAACTTAATCAAAAACTATCTTCCCCTAGTGAAGCCCAAAATAAAGTACTAGGGAACTACCAATGTCAAAATAATCCTCATTTATCAAGTTAAAAATTAATCTCCTCTGGTGAAGCCAAAAATTAGGCACCAGGGGTAGTCAAAGTCAAATCCCATCAACAATTAAAAATATTATCAAAAGCATTATTAGTGTGGCTGGTCATCTACTAAATAATTGGATCAAAGATAAAATGTAAAGTTAAAGTGTCTTGGATCTCTTAAATTCTTTTGTCATATGGCACCAATTAAATATAGAACATCCAACATCTCCAATGATGTGTGTGACTACTAGTCCTAATCCCCAATATCCCATCACACCATCCTATCATGATCTTACCCTCCATTCTAATCTAATACACCCCCATCAACATCATGATCCAATCCAATCCATACCTCATATCACCCACTCGGGTACCATTATTTATTTTAAGGGTGATGAAGACACCTGGTTTAGATATTTAGAGAGGTCTCAATCAATAATCACTAAAGGTCACATGGACCTCAATACATCCAATGGTGGCAACATGATCATCACATCACCACTATATGAATTATTTAACGATCTAATAAGTGTCACCATCATTACATATCATAATTATATCCAATAAATCAAGATGCTCTAAATTATATATATATATATATATATATATCAAGAAAATAAAATAAAGTAAAAAATAAAATGAAAAATCATTCATCCAATGGTGAAAACCAGTCTTCTATTGCCTTGGGCAAGTACCATGATGAAAAGAAATTTTCAACATCATGGTAGAATAATATATTGTTTGCATTACACCTCAACACTTGGGGGAAACATATACTTCATCTCTACAGTCATATCCCATATTCCTTGCCAACCCCATCCATGTCCTTGTGTCTAACATGTATATATATCCCTTACACTTATCTAGTCTATCACTTACCATCATATCCTACATCCTATTATGTCCCTCCTTTATTCCAATCTTGACCTTTGTTAGGGAATGGAGGTTTTCTTGAGAAATAATCTAGAATCATCTTGGAATATCCTCTAATGGACACTTAGGCAAATAGACATCTGGTTCCTTGAGGATATGATCATTGGCATTCCTTAGTTAGTTATTCCTTGGTCCTCATCCCATTTTTAGCAACTCTAATCCTTTTATAATTCCATCCATTATTCTAACCATCCTCATCTTGTTGATTCACTTGGTATTCTCTATTTCTAGTAACCCCATTTTTATTGTGTATATACATATTCTAAAAAGACTAAAAATTTGAAATATGCCAAAAATATTTTAAAAATATAAAATCCAAAAAATCCAAAAATAACATAAGTTTCTTTATCATATGTCATCTTGTCCAATTGTCTTCAGTAGCCTTATCCTAATCCTAGTCCCTCATCAAATCCTTATCCTCATCCAAATCCCTTGCCTAGTTCAAAATATATATCCACATCCATATCCTTACCTAAATCCTTATCTTAGTCATTATTGTTAGTCTATTACAAATCAAATATATCCTAAGTGTATACTCACATCATGATCATCCTATTACATACCCTCACCCAATCACTCATCCCATCATTAGACAAGACATTATGTAGATAATTGTGTGTTTTACTTGTTTATTATGTTTAGCTTGCTTCCATGTCTTTTATCATGTAAATATTTGATCCTATTTATCTTTTGAGTTTGTGTTTCATCATGTATATTTTTATCTATTATAAAATGAGTGGGGATGCTATGAGGTCACCAAAGTTATAATAATTATTAAAAGTGCCCTTGATGATGTAGAGTTCATTTTTTCTCCCTCTTTATGCACTTCAATATCATATCCTCTTGATCATACTTATATCATGAGGCGTCCTACCAAGTACTACATTGGATTTCTTAGACTATTATGAACCTTATGCCAACTGTGATGGATTGATCGTATAAACCCTCATAATTTATCTAATCATTCTTATTTACCATCGTTAATCTAATATTTACAATATCATATGCTAACATCTAATATTCTATTATGTAATCATTAATCATCATCATCAACATCATCTAGTTAGCACTATATCAGCTTAAGGTCTTTTCAAAATATGTAGGTAGCACTTTACCACTTTTTCATGCACAAGGATAGCTCAGTCTTTATCATTTATTTCCTCATCATTAATCATGACATCTATCTTGTCTTTCATCATCTCTAAGTTTTTCATTAAATATTTAAGATATAATATCAATTGATGTATGGATAAAAAACCATATCCACAATCATTTCATCAATCATCTACACCTATGAATTGGGACTAGAAAATCAAAACATTCATCTTTTCTTTCATCAATCATCCATTAGTGTTGTTTTAAATTTATGGTTCCTCCTTTGATTGGGGAAAAACTAGGATCATAAATATATTATCATCTCTTTCTCCCTTGCATGTGTCCTTTCTAGGGGAATCATCACTACTAATCTTATTTTAAATAATTGATTTGATGAAATCCAATTCTTCTCCTTCATATTTTGGTATCTCTCTCATATCATTTCTTGAATCTATCTTTGATCTACATACATCACTAATATTATTAAATCATTATCTTGTCCTAGCCTAAATCTTTTTTCCACATGTGTTCTTACTTGGGATATGGAAAAATATTGTGGCCCTTTTTCTTATCATCATCATGTTATAGTTGATTCCCTCTTGGGATGTGTCAAAAATCATGACATAGTCTTCTCTACTCCCTATACATGTGTCTTTTTCAGGGGCATCATCACCTTATATCTCACTTCTCAAGTCAAATTTGTCTTCTTCATCATCTATCTCATATCTTTCATCTCATCTCTTTATCTATTCATCTCACCCCACCTGTTATTTCCTCTTTTGAGTGTCTATTTATCTCATTCATCCTTGCATGTCCCCTCAAGGGAAAATCATATCCCCTAACATCATTTACTAACATTCATTTATGAAATGGTTTTTCTTTGAAATACTATTAATTATTCCAATTCACTCCACTTGTAATTCCCTTTTAAAAAGGGTAAAAATGTATGCACCTAAATCTACTTGCCTTAATTATTCTAATCAATCTCACTAATTTATCCCCTTTATTATAATCATAGTCATTTATCTAATATCCCCCTCAACATTTAAATATTTACTAACCTTATTCTTCCCCACCAATCTACTAATCCCTCTAATCATTTATTAATCTTATCCTAACCCTCACTTATCCATTATTTAGGAATTTTAAATTCTTATCACCCACCTACCCACATACCAAGCCTATTCCTAGGCTCTCCTACACCCCTATTACTTAATCAACCACCTATTCCATATATAGTCCCCTACCTAATCCTAATTACTATTTAAGAATATTATAGAATACTCCAATTCTATAATCCTCTCTAACTTAGCCTTGCCCATCAAAAATCCTCTATTATAGGCATTTCCAAGGAATTAAAAATTCCTTGGAAAATACCCAACCATTGATCCCAATGGCCCAAGATTGAACTCTATCCATTGATTATTCCATCCATATTCTATATAAATAAGTCATTTCTCTATGGCTAAGATAACTAGCATCCATCTATGAAGCTCATGAAGTCTCCATGTTAAACTAGAAATCAAGAAGAAATATACTAAGTATAAGCTAATATAATCCTTGAATCCATCATCAACATCCTTGATCATGCCAACATAATATAAAAAATCTAAGTCTAAGGTAATCTCAATCTAATTTTCTTTTCTTTCATTAATTTTATCTTGGTTTAGATAAATTAAGTTTAGGATTAGAGTATTGGTTTGAATAATTCATTCATCTATTTGTGTTTGATTCTAATGGATCTAGATCTTACCTAGGTAGTTTGATATTTCATACTATAGTTTCAAACCAAAGGTCAAAGGCATAGTCTATAAGACCCAAGATGATTTCCTATAGTTAATAATTTTTTCTAGAAGTAGGGTCCTTAACATAAAAAAAGCTTTATGTGGAGCTTGGGGATCAATTAAAATCATATAGAAAATTGATTGATAGACTCCCCTGACTCTTAAAAAGACCTCTATTGGACATCAAAGTAATTGAGACTAATTTTTAGGCAAGCCATATGCTCTACATGCAAATTTAGGCAAGCAAATGGGAATCCTTGACTACATTACCTCCACTAAATACTTTAGTTACAATTGCTTCTTAAATGACAAGGCTAACCATAATTGTAACTCTAATTATGATAGCAATGAAAACTAAAGCACAAGTGTCAACAACTAAAACTACCTTCTCATAGGTTATTCCCTTTATAACTACATTGGTTGATTAGAATAAAATTTTCTTGTAATAATTTATGTCCCTTATGAATGGTTGGTTACATCATGGCCATGTATGTCATGTATGAATATTCATGAGATATCCTAATGGTGGTGAAACTTTGAGCATGGATTAATGGATGAGGCATCCCCATCTCCAGCCTATATATACATGTATCCCATACAATCCAAAGGAAGGAGAAATTTTGATAGTCAATATAAAAAATAAATCCTTCTAGTTGTTTTATAAGTCTATGTTATATGATTATCTCCTTCATTTTTGTGTTATGTTGTTTACGTGCTTTGATCTAACTGATAGCTTACTTATTTGATATGTGTTATATAAATTTCAATTATATTGTGGCCAATTATTAGGATTATATCAATTAAGAAAGTGTAGTATCAATTTTACGTTGATAAATATTGATCTTATGCAACAGGTTTGCTAGGTTAATCTTTATATTTGTGTAGAAGCACCATTTTGATTCAAATTCATAGACTAAGCTATATCTAGTTGAAGGTTATTTCTATTTATTAACTAAAATATTTGATTATGAGATGAAAAAATAATCTTATTAATAGTAATATTTAGTTAATAAATTTTAGTTATTTACATTTTATCCCTTAGACTTCTATACTATGTTTTTTAGTTCTGTGTTCTGAAGAAATAATATAAAAGCATTAGTTTATGGTTCTTGTCCTTATGCTAAATATAGTTAGAAATAGTCCATGTTATCTATCTAAAAATTATCTTTTCTACCTTACCCTTTCATTTTTTTCAATTTTTTGAGTCATGACCACTTTAGAATAAATCCATCATCATCCATTAAACCTCAAGTAGATATATGACTCACATCCATATATAAATGATATAGGTTAATAATTTATTTGCTAATCACGATTCCACCAAATTTTAATGTAAAACCCAATACCTTGAAACTCATTCCCTAGATTGGAGTTCACCTCCATTGAGATCTTAAAACTTTAGAGGCTACCTTGTAAATTTTTTTGGGTTTGCATAAAAACATCAACACAATGCATAATCAATTTGTTCTAAAATTCATGGTAAAATTTTTGACACATAAGGTGACACATAAAAAAGGTCTTTATCTCCTAAGGAATCATAATTGATTTAGTATGATTCACCAATCATCATAAATAAATATTTAATTGGTTTTAATGCATAATATTTATGGTAGTACACTTGCTTAATATTTAATATCTCTCATGATATGTCTATTGGAAACATAATTATTGAGAGTGTGGGGTGAATCAGTGTACTAAAAACTTTCCAATAATTCATGAGCTATGAAAATAACATTGAGATCTAGCAATGCGTAAAGACTATTCACATGAGCATAACACATGAAAACACATGTATGAGTGGGAAACCCTAAAGGGGAAGAAAACCCACTATGATCCCTAAAAATGGACTACAGTAATATTAAAAATATATAAAAATAATTTTTACCACAAATTCAACTTGGATCACCAACCCTAATGAAATCAAGCACCGACTTGACTAGGCTTTAGAAAGCACCTACTTGTAAGGAAGCACCAACTCACTAAGTGACTCAGCACCAACTCAACCACCTCATGATTTTTATCACCACACCTCTACTCTATTATTATGGTCTCTTTTCAAGACCTCATTTTTATCTACCAATAAATATTTTATTTGCTTCAATTTCATATGTTGAAATAGGCCTAACTTGCCTTGTATATATATAAGTCACATGGTTACATACCACTTGGTCAACCACACACCTTCAAACTCTTAGTTAGGAAATATAATATGTATTATAACATATTATTAATTTTATTCAAATTAAAATTGAACTCCTTTTGGTATGCAATAACTTAATAAGGCCTCATTTCACTTTTAGGTATCATGGAGACCTAATTGCATTATGTCTATCCTCTTAGCATCAAATCTTGATCCTCTTGGACCCAAATGGCATTCTCCAAAAATTAAAAAACCTTACATCACTAATCCAATGAACTATAATAACCTTATCTATGATCTGTTATATCTATATCTTTCATTCATACCATGAAGTTCTTTAAGGACAAACTACCTTATTAGGCTTGTGTACCTCAAAAGTCTATTTTGTAAAAATGAAGCTTAAACATCCTTAAGATACTAAAATATGACAAATGAAACATTTATATATATTATCCATGACCTTAGGATCATAAATAAATGTTTGAAATAATTTTTTAGGATATAAAGGCTCAAGAACATCTTTATAACTCACTCACTCAAAACTCCCAATTTACCTAAAAAACCAATCATGGTGAATTAGACCTCTAACACCTATGAGAACACTTGTCATGGATCCTAATGCATATAAGTGGTTTTATGATTCTCCAGACTATTCTCTTCACCAATTTTGACCCTCAAGTTATTTTGGTCAACCCTACATTAAAAAATTGATCTTGTCATGAGTTTCTAAGTAATTTTATGCCTTAATTTGTCCTTCATGAGTCCATTTTATCTTTTATATCATCATTTAAGGTTAAGTTTAAAATAATAAGTTAAAAGACTTTTATAATCTAGTGTTCTTTTAGGCATTAATGACCATAGTCAAGTGAGTGCAAGTGGTCTAGGTGGTAAAAAGGGGTCATTTTGGTCATGTCATGTGGTGTTAATGTTATTTTCCCCTTCATATAGTCTATACCAATCTTTAAAAAGGTGAAAAGGTCAAATCATAATGAAACCCAACTTGTTGGGATATGAAACAACTGGAAGCACACAATTGATTACCAAACCAAGCAACTTAATATGCGGAAATTAACCAGAATCACAAGTAACTAGAATTCAGAATAACACATGATATGAGAGATAATACACAACTTATATTAAAACTCTTGAAGAAAAGAATACAATAAAGAAGATGCCACTTCTTCTCCACCACCTCTTCAGAGGCTTCCCACACCTCAAGTGAACAGTACTTCTTTCCTCAAAGCTCTCTCTTAGGTCCCAACACCCAACTCAAACACAGAGTTGGTGTTCACCTCCAGTGCTCCATGCACACCACAAGTGCTCCACGCATTCCACAAGTACTCAAGGTACTTCAAGTAGATTTCCCAACTCAATGATTGTTTTATAAATTAGTTCAATCAACCAAATTTAAACCTGTAATAACCTGCACCTCAACAGACCATACTTATGGAAGGAACTCCCTTGCCTTCCTCTTTTCTCTATCTGAGTACACACCTGTACTCCAAGTAGATCCTGCCTGATTCTGCTCTCTGTTGTGTTGTTGTCCTATCTGATCTTGCACACCTACAAATCAACCTAGTTTTGCACACCTGTGAACCTTGACCTTGTACACACATACACCTATAGATCAATGATCTTACTTACCATGTAGATCTCCTATATAGGCCATGCACACCTACTGACCAAGATCCTACACCCCTGAAGAATCTTGCTGACTCTCCAAAACTAGCACCCACCTTGGTACTGCTGTGGAACTAGGAGGAACACCCTTGCTCACCTCACACACAGAAGGAGCTAACTTTGCTCAACTCAAACTAGAACAAGTTTCCAATACAACCATGAGTCTATTATATAGATCTCATCCAAACAATAATTAGACATCTAATTACAATAATTAGATCCGCAGCTCTCAGTCTAAAATTAGCTCTCATCATGCAAACACTTGGTTCATCAACTGACTGCCCGTAATAAACTCACAATCGAACCACACAGGTGACCGACGTTGGTTGCCTTCTTGTCTAATCCTGTCAACGTCAGTTGCCTAGACCAATGCCAGTGTCTATGACACTCCGCAACTCATCTACAACCTCCTCCATGTCTGCATCAGTGAAGCTTTTAGCTCCACAACCTAACAATCTCCCACATGGAGATAAATAGCTGCACTATACCTATACCTGTACTCCATCTAATCTATTTCCTAGTTTGTATCCCTCTTTAAGATCAACCCTAAAGACAACCCACCACACATCCCGTGGTGTACCTCCTATCATCCAAGTACCCTGCCACATCTGAACCTACAAACACATGTAGTGAAGTCCTGACCCTGAATAGCATGAATCCTTGCTACTGGTCCTTCTCAAATACCTGAGAACCCACTTCCCTAAATTGGCTCCTAACTCTCTGACAGCTCCCACTGCATGGGAATACTCTAGCCTATACCAGACCTCATGTGATTTTAGACACTGTACCTGTCCATCCCTTAGTGTGCTTTGGCTCTGCATCCTGAACCTTGCCAACACCTGATTCACATCAGCTCCCACTAGAAACAAAATTAACCTGTGATCTCCATGTCTCCCATGTCAAAGAATTTTGCTGCTCCAAACTCCTCATGACATGCCGCTGAACTAACCTTACCCTTAGCTCAGCAAAACCCTGTATGTATATCCTACTAGCAAAACATACCATCCACATACAACAATAGAATGATGTTGCAATCATCATCCACTTGGTAAGACAAACCACAGTAGTTACCCTGACATTGACTGAAGCCGTGCTTCATCCTCCACCTGTCAAAACCTGTACCATTGTCTTACAGCTCCTTAAGACCATATACCTGGTCTTCCGTCTCACGTGTCCATTCACTCTATTCTTCAACTAAGGAATCCATTCGTCTTTGTGCTTTCTTCTTGCTGGTAACCCTACCATAACTCTCATTTGGTTTTGCATCATATCCCTACCATGCTCCCACCTGTTTCCTAGATCCTTCCTACTCTACAATCAGCAACATGTATAAAGAAGAGGAACAACAAATTTGAGGGCCTACTTATGTCTTCAGTCCTCCATATGGGTGTTTGAGACTCCTTGATAGCATGTTGTCTACCCAAAATTTGTTACAGTGACCGACCTCAATCACCCCACAGTCTACATCTGACCGATGTCAGTTCCCATGCATCTGTCCCTGACTACTGACCCTACTGACGTCGGTGTCCCTGCTATCGACGTCGGTCCTTGTGACCGATGTCGGTCTACTGGTCTTACCTACTGCCGATGTCGGTTTTCCTACCGACACCGATACTTGTGTTTCCTATGAGTGATGACTTTTTACCCGCAAGCTCCTTTGAATCAATCCCCATGTCCAAACTTCCCTACTCATAAGTATCCAGCCCCATCCACTGGTCTCTATCCACCATCTCCTCCAAGTACACCAAGGCTTTCCAATTCTTAAGCCTATCAAATATATATGTCTTCTACTTAAGAACATGCATCTCCTTCTTGCTCATGTGACCAAGCCTAGGAAGCCATGTCTCTGCAACAAAAGAAGAATCAATAATATAAACAAGTAGATAAAGAGTACCTATTTTCTTACCACCAGCTAATTCAAGTGCATCCGCTATGAGAGTTCTTGTGCATCTCTCATCACCCAATCTTTCTAAAGAAATTAGCCATATCTCCAAACCTGGGACCTGCATGACCTCCTTCAACACCCATGTGTTGGCTACCTACAATTTTAGCTTCACTTCCCCTTTGCCAATTCTTTGGCAAGGCTCACCAGCTCCTCTACCTGGGGCTGCATGGAAAGAGGCAACCGAATCTTTTATCTAAGATTCAACTTTATCCAAGAAACCTCCCAGAGCATCTTGTGCCACATAACCTGCAACATCTACTTCTTCAGTTCCTTCATGCTGATCTACTACCAACCAACAATATTCTTTTACCTGCTCTTTCTTTCCATGGGACCGTAAGTGACCATCAGTGCTTTTCAACTCCTCCATTCTTAGATTACTTTCATCTGCCATTGCTCTACTCCCACTCGATCAGAAACCCCTGAGAGTGACCTGTAACCAAACACAAAACCTGCTTCCTGCAACCTTAGCTCTGATACCACATGTTGGGATATGAAACAATCAGAAGCACACAATTGATTACCAAACGAAGCAACTTAATATGTAGAAATTAACTAGAATCACAAGTAACTAGAATTCAGAATAACACATGATATGAGAGACAATACACAACTTGTATTAAAACTCTTGAAGAAAAGAATACAATAAATAAGATGCCACTTCTTCTCCACCACCTCTTCAGAGGCTTCCCACACCTCAAGTGAACAGTACTTCTTTCCTCAAAGCTCTCTCTTAGGTCCCAACACCCAACTTAAACACAGAGTTGGTGTTCACCTCCAGTGCTCCACGCACACCACAAGTGCTCCACGCACTCCACAAGTACTCAAGGTACTTCAAGTAGATCTCCCATGAACCTACAATAACCTGCACCTTAACATACCATACTTATGGAAGGAACTCCCTTGCCTTCCTCTTTGCTCTATCTAAGTACACACCTATACTCCAAGTAGATCCTGCCTGATTCTGCTCCCTATTGTATTGTTGTCTTATCTGATCTTGCACACCTGCAAATCAACCTGGTTCTGCACACCTGTGAACCTTGACCTTGCACACACATACACCTACAGATCAATGATCTTACTTACCATGTAGATCTCCTATATAGGCCATGCACACCTGCTGACCAAGATCCTACACCCCTGAAGAATCTTGTTGACTCTCCAAAACTAGCACCCACCTTGGTATTACTGTGGAACTAGGAGGAACACCCTTGCTCACCTCACACACAAAAGGAGATAACTTTTCTCAACTCAAACTAGAACAAGTTTCCAATACAACCATGAGTCTATTATATAGATCTCATCCAAACAATAATTAGACATCTAATTACAATAATTAGATCTGCAGCTCTCAGTCTAAAATTAGCTCTCATCATGCAAACACTTGGTTTGTCAACTGACTGCCTGTAATAAACTTGCAGTCAAACCACATAGGCAACCGACGTCGGTCCCTGTCTGCTTGAGGGTCATCGATGCCAACCGATCCATGATCGACATCGGTTGCCTTCTTGTCTAATCCTACCGATGTCGGTTGGCCAGACTAACGCCAGTGTCTGTGACACTCCGCAACTCATCTGAAACCTCCTCCATGTCTGCATCAATGAAGCTTTTATCTCCATAACCTAACACCACTTACATGTGTTTTATTTCCTTTTATGACTTCAGAAGGTGGTTTTTGAATGATATAACATGTTGGAGATGTAGACATAAACAAACTTCACACTTAAAGTTTTTGATGACTAAATGCCTCGAGACCCACTAAAGACCTCCTTAACCTTATTAACCCTCAACCAAACCCTCTTAACCTAGACAAATATTCTCCTATTCACATAATATAGTTCAAAAATACTATTTGAAAGTACTATTCATTATCACTATTCACTATGGGACCCAATATTACTATTCATGATGACATGGAAATTGACATGGCATGTGACATGGTAAGTGATATGGAATTTGACATGGTAAGTGACATGGAAGGTTATTTGGGAGGTGATATGACAAGTGACATGGCTTAGAAGTGAGGTGGCTTTATGTGGGACATCATACCCCACCTAAGACCCTTTCCCAAGGTGATTAATGACTTAATTTAAGCATCAAAAGGTTCCCCCCTTGAAATATGGTGAATTTACCCTTAAAAATCCATCATTTAACATGTATTTTTCCTTCACACATGAAAGTGGCCTTCAAAATGAGATGCCTACCTCTTTAGTGCTTTGGAAAAGATAAAAGGCACCCACTTTTAAATTTTTAACCCAAATGGGAGACCCATGATCAAGGTGGGAATCCTACTACCCTCATATTTTTAATAATTCATTCACCCACATGGAAAATGGCACCACATTTAATGTGCCATCTCTTTAATTGCTTGTATGAAGATAAGAAAGGGTGACGAAATTTCTTTGGCCTCATTTAGACCATGTGCATGATTCTCATTCATAATTGGATTCATGTGCAAGGTTGGAGACACACAAATCTAAATTGGAGACCCATTATCAAGGTGTTAATCCCACCAACCTCATATTTTGACTCATTCATGTACCACATGGAAAATGGTGCCATACTTCTACTATTCCCTCTTTTGACATGATTCTTGATAACAAATGCTATAAATACACCCCCCCACCCTTTAGAAGTTAGTATTTGTTTATTAACATCTTGTTGTATGTATTTAAATGAGTTCATAATTTTATATGTCATCCACATATTAGTTAAAAATAATTCAAAGCAACAAAACTCTATTAAAATTGCCTCAAGACATCTTTAACAACAACAACATTTTTCGTCAAGCTTGGAATGTAACATTTGATTTTGTTTCTTTAATTTCATTTTATTATACCCTTGGATTTTTAATATCTTCATCCCCACTTATCCATTTTCTCTCTTTTTCATTTCATTATCTCAATCCATTTGCTCCCTTGCCATCTTTTATCCATTCACACCTTTGCCACTTTCACCTTCCTTATCCTCTTCCCTTTTTTCCATCTTAACTACTTACCTTCTTACCTCATCAACCATTCACAAATTTATCCCATTTTAACAATTAAATTTTCATTACCTGAACAATTTATCAACCGAAAAAACCACCTTTCTTTAAGTTCATTTTTAAATTTTCAATCTAAAACCATAGCCTTGTCCTGACTGATTTTCAACATTAGTTGCTCTATTTAGTCATTATTTTAAAAGCACTTAACTTTCTTGACTTAATTTTTTTATTTTTTATTATTTAGTTTTAGTTATTTTCTATTTTAAATTCAAGTATATTTTATTTTTATTGACAAACTTAAGTGTTAAAAACAAGTGAATTGACAGCCTCCTAGAAAGCTTTCGCTTCTAGGATCTAGCTCACGCTAGGCAATCCACCTAACTAATTGTTTAACAAAAAAAAATCATAGTGATTTATTAATTAAAAACCATTATTCCATAGTTAAAGAGGAGTTCTCAAAAAAAAATCATTCAACATTTACACATTCAACAAGTATTCTTCTACACAAACTTCTTAACTAGTTTCTTCTTTTTACAATTAAGAAAAAGAAAAAATTAGATAGAACCATTTTGGCATACTCGGTGGGACCCTTGAGTTTTATTGAATTATTATAAATTTGGGACATTTTTTATTTAATTATTTAAATTCATTTTGTTAAATTTCTAGAAAATTAAGCTTTTTTCTTTACAAAAAACGTAAAAAAAAAGAGTTTTAGTTGCATTTTTAGAAAAAAATAAATTTTATTGCATTTATAGAAAGAAATAAAATATCATTCATCCTAGGAATAGGATTGCATTTTCATGTTTCATTTAGGTGAATTTTAATTTTTCTTATCTTTATTCAAATAAATAAAAAAAATCTTTTTTTTAAAATTGAGTACATCCATTGATTGCTTGCTTGATTTTAGCTCGCCTAGTTTAATTAAAAGCATTATGAATTATTTCTAGTTTGAAAATGTTACACAAACCAAACCAATTTCATGATAAAACTTAAAAACACAATTGAGACAAGGATCAACTAGTATTTTATCACCTAGTGGATCACCTTACCCTTTCCCAATTATCTTACTTGAATTTAATCACTGAGAGGATAACGAACTTAGTTCTTTGGCTGAGTATAAACTTTGGAAATCAATACATATTGGTTAAGCACCTGCACTGGCTGCAGGATTGTGATGTGAGGGGATCAAGCCCCAAGTAATAGGCCACATACTTAGAACAAAACAAAAATCTATTAAGTGCCTAAACATAACTTGAAACCAAACATAGACTACATTGTTTAGTACCTGGTCAAACTAATTTCTTCTTCACACTTTTATAAGGCATAAGCTAAAAGAGAGATTAAAAAGAATCCTAGGATTTAATGCACTCTTAATGAATGCATTGTTTGACTTGAGTTTTTTTTATTTTTATTTGATTGACGTGTAAGAAGCAATCATCCTTTTCTTATCTTCTCGTATGGTTCTCACTTGCCAACAACAAAAAGACCTCGAAGAACAAAACCCACTACCGAATAAACCATCACCAACTTCCACCTCTTCATCCATGGAACATATTTATAAACCTATAGACTCCCCTCACTCTATGGGAAGTCCTACTCAAGTAGTTCTAAAAGATGTGGATTTTTCTACTTTCCTAAAAAATAATCGTGCAACCTTACAACACTACCTAAGAACCACATCTTACCAAATCCTAAATTTGACCCCACCTATATATCTACCTCATGGTATGACTCTCCACCTCATGGGTAATACCTCCACTACCATGGGAACTACTCAAATTTTAGTTTCTCAAACATTATCATCAACCAACTACTCCCTCAAAACTAACCCACCAACCCAAACTACCACTTCCCTTATACCCCTTACTAATCACTCCCCTATAATAGGATGGCATACCTCTATCACTACCCATATTCCTATAGTTATCTCCAATTCATCAAACTCTACTCCACTTCTTCGTGTCCATACCCTCTATGCTACCACTAATCAGCACAAGAGTCATCACCCTTCCATCAGCCACTAATCCCACCACCACTCTGACCCAATACACAACCTTTAGCTATCTTCATAACCCATAAGGGAATATGCTTGGTATATAACCACCAACCTCTACCCAACCATTAACATCAGCATACCAATATATATCTTCCATCAACATCCAAAGACCACATACCAATACGTGGATTCATCTCAACCATCTACTAGCTATTCACATATTTACCAACCTTAACAAAATATACCATATAACTATGCATCCCAACAACCTCAAGAAGAATTCATGAAGTTGATCATGGAGATGATGACTACCCTTGATTCATCCATCTCTATAGCCCATAATCTCTTATCTTATGATCAAATTTGTAATGAGCTTATTCACCCTTTAGTCCCCATTAAACCTGATTCAACCTAGTGGGAACTTCCAAAATTTACCAAGTTTAATAGTAAAGAATACCCTCAACAACATTGAAGAGAATTTATGCAATCATGATACTTGATTAGCCATAATGATGCTCTTATCCTCTGTACCTTTCTTATGTCATTATCTAGAATAGCATTAGATTGGTATAACACCATACCTAAACATTCCATCCTCTCTTTCACCCAATTATCCAAAAACTTCTTAGATCACTTTTAAATCAATATATCTAAGAAAGTTATTATTACCAACCTTTACTCCATTTGATCATTTGAAGATGAATCTATTGCCAATTTTGTGGCTCATTGGAGGAGCCTAATCAACTAACTTTCAGTTTCATTTCTTCAACTTGAGATTATAGATATCTTCACGTGGGCATGTACAAAATATATTTCAATCACATTACATGTCCAAAGATTTTGGACCTTTGATGAAACTTTTGCCATGGCTCACAAACTAGAGATTAGAGCCATTGATGAAGGAAGGTTAAAGTTAAAGAGCAAGAACTCAACTTACAAACCCAATGAGCCCTTTTATTATAAATGAAACAACCAAACCAATACTAACATAAAAAACAAAGCAACTACCAATACCATTATCCTCAAAGTTTCACCACCACCATCTACCAACCAAAAAAACCCAAGGAACCAAACCTTTGACTCCTCTAATTATTCAAATTGAAACCAAAGGAATAAAAATTAGAATAATCATAAACAATTAAATCCATTTGGGGATCCCTACCCTTCTATTTTGGAAAAGTTACTAAAATTCAATATCATCCAACTTCCACTAATTACACTACCCCAATAGTTTGATACTTCTCACACCATACTGAGTTGGTACAATAAGAATGACCATTACACCTGTCACCAAGTCATGGGACATGACATCAATAGGTGTAACACCTTCAAATACCTTATACAATCCCTCATTAACAAGGGGGAACTTATGTTGGATAATCTTAACGCACCATCAAACTAGGCCCTTGACATATTTCACAAAATTTTTCCTAATCATAATCCTACCCCTTACCATAACAATAAAATAGACCTATATCATGAAGCAGATACTATTAATTTGGTTATTGACGAATCCATTGTTGAATAAAACATTACCTTAATCACCTCTTTCCCCATTCCCCTAATGAAAGAAAATAAATTGACTTAAATTTCTTTAAAAACCTAAACAAATGAAGCAACCATACCCACAACTACATTGGATGATATCACACCTACCTCCCTAATTGTATAACTATCCACCCCTTCTTTAGAATCTATATCACAAGAGAAGATGACTTCATCCACCCAACCTATGATTTTAGAGCCTTCTGTTAGAGTTCAATACAAAGGTAAGGGAACCAAACTATAACTTCTAACCCGTTATTTGGAAAACCAACCTAGCCCTTATAAGATAACTAAAAGCTCCACCCAACCAACCAAAACCTCCTCCAAATTAATCAACCCTCAAACACCTAAACCCACTAAGACAACTAAAGTGACCAAATCCCCTTCAAAACTAACAACTAAAATAACCAAATAAGTAAAACCATCAAAAGGCCCAAAACCCCAAATTTTACCTCCCTAAACCTTGCCCTCCATTTTGGGTCCTCATCTCTCTACCCTAAATACAAATTCCATAATTTTTACCAAAACCCCACCACCTTTATTGGTCACACCTTCATACTTACTTTCTGACACACCTTTCCTCACTACACTGATAATTCCTAAGTTACGTACCTTTCCCTCCTTTGCCTCCATATAATCAACCATATTTCCTAAGCCAAAACCATCAACCAAGTGTACCAATTTACCGAAGACACCTACCACCAAATCTACATCCACACAACTTTCTATTTCAACACCTAAAACAAAAATTGCTAAACCTTTACCACCTTTATCCAAATCTTATGTAACCATTCTCTAGTGGTTATTAAAAACTTATTCCTTGAGCTTACCACCCATCAAACCCTTTGACCCTTCACATACCAAACCCTCTTAGTTCAATAACTTGATATGTGCATAGCATAAGGCACTAGCACATGACATAAACAACTGTAAAGCTCTCCAAGCACTTGTTCATAGTCTGTATGAAGATGATGATCTATTATCAAATAAACCTCCTTCATCTCCATTATCAATCCAACCACCAACTCAACCCATCTAATCTTAAGTCTCACCCAAAAGTAAAGAGGAGGAACTAAAGCAACCACCCAATCCAAAAAAAACCCTTATCCACACTATTCACATGGTTACCCAATCTTAGGCCCAACCAAAGGATAAAGGGAAGGCTAAGGCATCCATTCCTCAGACTTATCCCTCCCCAAACTCCCAAGCCAATAATACCCAACCATCTCTATTGTCAAACAAACCCAAGGTGTTTATCTTAGGTGCCTCCCCATATAACCTTCCATACCCTAACCCATATACAATATCCATCCAAAAAGCTATCCTTAAGCAGCTTCACCAAAATCCAAAAAAAATGATCTCGTATAAGTTAGTCTCTACCTCTCCTCATCACTGTCAAGCACTCATAAGAGTGTTGAAATACATCAAGGTCCAACCCAATGACCTTCAAACTCTAGCCACCTTTATTTGTTCCCTTCGAACTTCCAATCTTTTCACCTTCAAAGATTTAGAAATACCTTTTATTCATCTAAAGGATCCTTAACCCCCCCTTCATTATGGCATACATTAATCAAACTTTCATCAAAAGGGTGATAATTGATGGAGGAGCCAACATCAATATTATCTCCTCCCATCCCTATAAACAACTACACTTACCCACAAATATCATGTCTAAAAGCATAGTGGTTATTCAATCTTTTAATGATATTATGGCTACTACCTTAGGCACAGTCATCCTCCATATCTGTGTAGAGCCCCTTAATGTTCCCAATTTTTTTATGTTATAAAAGGAGAATTATAGCAAAATGTTTTACTTAGGTGCCCTTGTATTTTTGCCATCAGTTTTGTCCCTTCCACCTTACATCGATGTGTCAAATTTGAGCATAAAGGGCAAGTTGTGACTATCCAAGCTGACCCTAGTCCTTTCACATCTTGAAATATGACATATCAACCTAATGATGTCCTTCTTCCTCCATCCACCTCACAAAAATCTACTAACAACACAACACCACCAATAAAAACTTGTGACACTTCTACACCAAATGTTGATGAATCTTCTAATAACTCATCTATCCCTTCTTCCTAGATTCCTATAGATAACCCCATGGCAACCATATTCCAATGTCTTTCCCTCAGGGAATATAGACTCTTAACCATGGATTCCTTTTCTACTCCCCAAGAATATGGGAATCTCATACATGACCCTTCTTATGACCCTAACATTAGAACCGTCATCTAGTTTTGGTTCCCTAACCATCAAATAAATTTATTAATGGGGGACTTGATCAACCACTTTTATCCCCTACCACTAATTCATCTATCCAACCATTTACCTCTAACTTTTCCTATCTTAGGAAATCAGAGTTTGCTAAGTTTTATCTTCATAGATGTGATTGGCAAGAATTTAGCCTTGGTTGCTATGAATAAGGGCCTCATGAGTTAGCCCATATCAAAACTTTGCAACCTCATGAATCATTTATACTTGGGTATGAACCACCTAAAGAACCCACCAATTCACCTAAACCTATTGCAACCATAGAGGAAGATATCCCATCCTCACCAACCTAACCACTTTCCCTACCTAAATATCAAGATATCATCCCCCTAACATTTATTAGTCAATATCATTATTTTGGGCCCTCTAATCTACCAAAAGGGTGGCCAAACCAAATTCTTTCCACTCATACACCCTAAAATGGTAGAGAATGATTTTCCTACCATCAACACCATCCAAAATCAAGATGATGATTCTATTGTTACCTACCTCAGTGTAGGAGATTATTCTATCCATACATCTCTTCCTCTTAAGGCCTTAACCATGTCAAATGAATCCACCATGGATATCAAATTGGGTACTCTAGATAACCCCCACATTATCAAATTAGCCTAATCATTGAATGCTAAGGAACTTCAAAATTTATCCTCTTTCTTTCAAGACCACATCATAGCATTCACTTGGTCTTACAATGATATTCCTAATATTAACCCCACTATTTCTACCCATAACATAGTCACTCATCATGATGTCAATCCTAGTAAATATAAACTTTAATGTATGAATCCTTGCATAGCCTTTCTCATAAAAAAAGAGCTTCAGTGTCTCCTATCTATAAAATTCATTCAACCCATTGCCTAACCCCAATGGTCTCAAATATCATACTTGTCACCAAAGTCACTAAGGGTCTATGTATTTGTTTAGACTTTCATGACCTTAACCTTATGTTCCCTAAGGATGACTTTCCTCTACCTAGAATTAACCATCTTGTTAATCTTATATTTGGCCATGAGATGTTATCTCTCATGGATGGGTTTTTGGATTATAATCAGATCTTAATTGCTCCTAAATATTAGCATAAAACCACCTTTACCCCCCCTTGGGTAACTTTTATAGAGTCATGCCTTTTAGGTTGAAGAACATTAAAGTAACCCACCAATGTGCCATGACTTATATATTCCATGATATCATCCACAAGATTGTAGAAGACTATGTGGATGACCTTCTTGGGAAATCCAAACTTTGAAAAGATCACTTGACTATTCTTATGATCATGTTTGAATGCCTCATCAGTTATCATGTTCACCTTAATCTTAAAAAAATGCATTATGGGGTCTGTTTAGGAAAGCTTATTGGCTTTATCATCTCTATTCATAGAATTGAAGTATACCTTTTTAAAGTCAAATAAATTTTGGATGTTCCTCCTCTAACTAACCTTAATAAGCTCTAGACCTATAGGGAAAACTTCAATCTATTCACCATTTCATTCCCCAACTTTTAGACCAGTGCAAACCTTTCCATCACCTTCTGAAGAAGGGTGTCTCTTTTAAATAGATTAGAGATTGTCAAAAGGACTCTAATTCACTCAAATAGTACCTTTTTCACCACCTATCCTCACCCCTCCTAAGTATGACCACCACATTTACCTATATATCTCTGCCACCAACTATTCCCTAGGGGAGATGTTGGCTCATCAAGATGAACAACACAAATATTAAGTCATATAATACATTAGCTACATGATTTTAGAATATGAAACTTGATATAAACATATCAATAAACTTTGCTTAGCATTAACCTTCATGGCCACCAAACTCTACCACTACCTTCTTAACCATAAAACCTATGTCATCACCAATACTAACCTGCTCAAGTACATGTACTCTAAACCACACTAAAATCAGCATATGGCTAATTGGATCATGCTCCTAGATGAATTCCTCCAATATAAAGTTGATTCCAAGGTAGGTCATTAATGACCAATTAGTTGAAACTCCTTTACCAAATAACCAACCATCTCCTCTTGCCTTTCTAGATGAGTCTATCATGACTCCTTTTCAAAAAGATGGCATAACCTAAAAACTTACGATATTCTTCAATGGCTCAAAGTTACAACAAGGAGAGGTTGATAGAGTTATTATCATTCCCTTCCTTGGTGAACCCCTTCTTCTCTCCTTCAAACTTGACTTTGAATGCACCAATAATATGGTTGAGTATGAATCCCTAGTGATAGGTCTCCAAAGTGCTCTAGCTTTAAGAATTAAGACAATCCATGTCTTTGGTGATTCCTCACTCATGTTCAACTAGGTAAATGGATATTATTAATCTAATAATAATGTATTATAAAAATATGAAATTTTATTTGATAAACTCTTAGCATCATTCAAGCATTATCTGGTCTAATATGTTCATTAATCTATGAATAAATTCATAGATACGATGGCTTGCCTTGCTTCTTATATCCCTTCTCAACCTTCTAATTCCAAAATATTTCTCACCATTCATCATTTTACCACTCCCTCCTATATCTAATCTAACCTCCATACCATTTTCAATGTGGAGGAATCCCCATCCAATATTTGGTATAACCAAACTTTTAACTACCTCAACCTAGGCATCATTACTCCCAACCTCTCTAGGAATGCCTAAATAGCCTTTGTTTAGAGTACCTATCATTACACCATACTATGGGTAATCCTTTAAAAATGTGGATTTAATGGTTTCATTATTCATTTCTTACACAACCATGAAGCTTCCCATGCCATCAAGGAAACACATGATGGGATCTATGGGGGACACTTTAGTATCTTAGAAATTGCTAAATATATCTTTTACCTTGGTTACTATTAGGTCACCCTCAACCAAGGCTATTGTGATTATGGAAAAAAGTGTGTTAAATTTCAACAACATGTTATTTACATCATGCACCAATCAATAGCCTCCAGGTATCTAAGGACTTTTAGCCTTTCTCTCAATGGGGGCTTGATCTCATTGGGGAAATTAACCCCCATTCTTTGCAAAGACATAGCTCCATCATCACAACCACCTAATATTTCACCAAATGGGTGGAAGATATTCCTCTTATATTTACTAAAGCAAAAGATATTTTCAACTTTATCAACCATCATATCATTTGTCACTTCAGTGTTCCTCATAAGATCATCACTGATAATGAAAAATAATTCAAAAATAAACAAATCTAAGGCTTATGTGATGCATTTGGAATCAATTTAAGATTTTCCTTGCCTTACCATATATAAATAAATGGATAGGAAGAAGCCTCTAAAGAAACCCTCAAAAAAATACTAACCAAACATGTCAATTCTTCAAGATGTGATTAATATTTGCACATCCCATTCACTTTATGGGCCTATCACACTAGTGTTCAAACCTATATGTGTGCTACCCATTTCTCTCTAATATTTGGAGTAGAGGTAGTCTTGCCTCTTGAAGTCCAAATCTCCTCTCTTCATATATCTTTATAATAGCTTATTTTTGAGGAAGATTGTTTTCATCACCATTTAGCTCAACTTTAGCTACTTGACAAGAGTCATTTAGCATCCCTCACCCACCTATATGTCTATCAAGATCATATCAAATTCTCTTATAAAAATCATCTAAAATAATAGAGATTCAATATCAGAGACCTCATCCTAAAGGAAAAACAACACATGACCAACATGGAGAAGAGTAAATGAGGTAAGTTTGCTTTCAATTAGTTTGGACCCTACATAATTACCTATAAGTATAGATTATAATCTTATTGTTTGTCCTCTTTCAAAGGCAAACTAGAACTTAAGCCCCTCAACACTTCACATTTATGTCTAATTTTATATTAAATAAAGATCAAGCTCACTCCTTTTGTCTAACTTAAGTTCATCCTTTGATTATGATATCTTAACCTTCAACCATCTTTATCCTCTCCTTTTGAAGACAATTGATTATGACATAAAACCATATGACTAACTGTCACAGTCATAGCCTAATCTTAAATGTGGGTACAATAGCTCTACCCATATCATAGTTCTCATGGATACTTTTCATCTCTAACAAGATGGAGTCCAATGGTCATTATCTCTCAAAAACCACACCTTTTCATATCATTGACCTTTTTGTGTTAAAATTTTGCCTTCATAAAGGTAAACCTCTAAACCTAATTAGACTTTTCCATGTCTAAAAACATTGCATCCAAAAATAATTTAGATACCAAAATACTACTTAGGTCAATATCTTAAGCATTGTAGACTATTCCCTTAAAATACAACTACCCGAAAATATAATAAAAATTTCTAATATAAGGTAGACTGCTCCCTTAAAGGACAACTATCAAGAGCATTAAACAATCCAATAAGATTAGACCACTCCCTTGAAGGATGGATAATGTGGCTTTAGAGAAATTTCTTGAAAGCTTCCCACATCGATCAACTTCCCATATACAACAATAAATCAAAATACCCACTATCACAACAAAATCTAAAGCCACAGTCATCTCTCAAGTATTATAATAAGTTGGAAGCCACAATTAGTTTTCACATGTAGAATTCCCACATTAATCAGTCTACATCTAGCATGTGGCATAGACTTGTCTATTAACATTATTAAGCTACCTATAGAAGGGGTAAACTAATTCACTTGAGTTTATCATACATATCACCCATTACCCTTCACACCACCTATCACCCATCTTCCCTTTAGAATATCTATAAATCAAGTGATTTAGATCTTACTTGACACCTTATGATTAATAAAACTTTTTTTACCAACTCATGACTACTCATGCACATCATTTAAAGGGATTTTATTCATTAATTTGATCCTACTTTGGGTCTATTTTTAGTCCTTGTCAAAAACAAAACATCGTGCCCTATTCTTATCTTAATGTGCTTGGTTGATGTTTTCATCATGACTTTTACCATCTAGTGTTGTAAAAAAAAATTATTATTTTTACATCAAATGAGATTACAAAAACCATAAACATGCCAATAATAACCATAACATTCATAAGTATTAACATAACCTTAATCATGATAACATTTGACTAGCAACATCCAATATATTTGGTACATGTTTACAATAAACTATGTAATATTTTACTTAGGGTGCAAGAAGTCACACAACACATAAAAAGTTATCAAACTATCCACACTTCACCTAAGGCCCCTACATACATTATTTTCCTACCTAAGTAATAGGCTGATTGTTTGGTGACTCTGGATTTGTGTTCATCCATCCTTCTACTTGATTGTTCTCTAAACTAACATCCATAACATTCCCTATCTTAGTAGTTACTAAAGGGTGTACTCTATTCTCCTCTTCTAAATTTATCCCCACAAGATGAGAATCATAATCTACTATGGGTATTTCAACCTACTCACCTATTATATCCATTGCATCCATCTACTCTAGTTTTTTTGCTCTCATAGGTTTCACTAGTTGTTTCCTCAGCACACATCCCCTTGAATAGTGAGGGTTCCCTCTATAGACAGGTTGATGGTCATTTTCTCTATCCCTACATCTTGTGTAGTAAAATTATCACCGTATTCATTCCTATAAAGGAAAGAGTTTAGGCTCAAGCTCAAGTTATGGGTGTCTTTCCTCTTATTGTTGATCTAATATTAATTTCATTATCATCATTACATGTTACAATATCTAGTAGATCCAGACATTCACGACATTAATTATTTTGAGTCATGGGGGTCTCCAATTATCTACACCATTATCCCCATTATTTTCCATCTTCAACCTTGAGTAGTTATCTACACTCTCTACAACCTACAAAACCAAATTACTCAATGATAGACATTCATCTTTATCATGATTTTTTAAATAGAATACATGACCATTCTTCCTCACTAACATGATTCTTCATTACACTGATTAATAAATTCATCTGATGTCATTAATTCCCTTGAATAGTCTTTGCACTTGAAATGGTCATGTCTACTTGTATTTTTATGTACACAGATACCCCTTGATCCACCTAACCATTTTGATAATGTTATCATGCACTGTCATGATTTCCCTTAGTCACCCTTGTCATCCAATCTACATCTAATGTATTTGATTGTTTTGTGTCTTGAAATCTTTGTGATCCTAATCATTGTCACCTTTACCTCAGTTGATGGAAATTGTCTTCTAGCCATGTGCCACTATAATAGTCATAGCTCTAAAACTACCACTATTGCTAGTAATGGTAGCTTCTAAACCCTTGTGACTATAGAAACTCTTCCATTAGGGGTAGGCTACCATGAATTCTTAAAAATACATTTACCTTCATGTCCCATCAACCCTCTAATTACTACTAGCCCATTGCCACAAGATTTAAACATTAGACCCCAACCATTAGCAGTGTCTGATTGAACATGATAGTCATTTATTTTATGCCAGCTAAAGTTCATCCATAGTAAGGGAATGATTACCTTATCCAAATATATAAAAATTATCCTAGGAAATGTAGCTTCTTGTTGGTTAGGCCCAACCTAGTGAAACTAATAAGTCATTAGTTTTGAGGTACTGGGATAGAGGATGCAGACATGGATGCCTTTTGTCTATCTTACCCATGCAGCTCTTGGGTCATGCATGGTCCATCTTTTATCACTCACCACACTACCAATTTTTTACCTTGTATAATCTACTTAATAATTAAAAAAAATCTTTTTAGGTAGTCACTTTGCTACTACCCTCAAAACTCGGCTCATAACAGTGATAAACCTTGGCCAAAGTGATTATGTAGATCCTGATAAAAGCCCATTTTCTAAAACTTAGGTCATATAAATAGAAGCTATCTCTCAGATTCTACCATTACATAATTTTATATGGTAAAACCTCATCAAAAAGGCACTTCTTATTTGGATTAGATCTATTGAAGGTCATTTATGGTTCTTAGCATTATGTTCCCTTCTTATTTATCCTACCTTATCCATCTATATCTCTCATCCTACTAAATATGGGATCATTATAGTAATTATTCATCAATCTACACCATCCACTTTCACCATCACCTTCACCAAAAACTAAAACCATTATTTTGAAAAACCTTCTCCATCATCCCAAACCAACTGATGTGGTCCATCAAATTGGGGTAGCCAATTTGAACATCACTCACCCAACCCTTGTTGAAGTATATTAGCCTAATGTCCATAGACTATGTAGGTGTTGCTTGACTTTTAAAGGTAGTTCAACCACTAAAAAATAATTACCCTCCCACCCATTTTTCTTCTCATCAATTTTTAGTGATAATAACACCCTCATGCTTAGGGTGTCTTTTATCAAGAAAGCTTTGGATTTTTCGTAGCATCCTTATATTTTAACATCACCTAATACTTCCTCTTTATTTTTCTCCAATTGCTGGGAGAACTAAATTAGGACTAAAGTTCATTTTGGATATTATGTCCATGGAATTATGTAGGTAGCATCCACTTTCCTTATCCATATGGAGTCTGCTTGACCACCCCATTCCAACCAACCAACCCACTTACCCACTTCTACCTTGATGTTGGCCATTTTTGACCCAACATTTTCACATATTTTGTGATGACCTTATCTTGGTCCTTTTAACTACATATACTATGCCTATTGTGTTGTAATTTTTATTCCCCACCTCATGTGTAGCTAGAACATTTATATTATTCTATAGGAGAACTTCCTACCCTAGATATTTATGAACAATACTAACCTTATCTAGATGACTCGATAGGTTTAATCTGATCAACTACGAATAATGTTGTGGACCAATTACCCTATTATATGTCCATCTAGAACTTGACCCTTTTTTATAAAATTAGTATTTTTAGTCTTTTTATAATATTGAATATCATTCTTAGTCACATTTTATGCACCCATTAGCATTTTACATGCCCAACTACCTTATGGTACCACCTAGTGCCTCCCCACTAACTGATTATCAAACCTACACTCGATTCAACCTTTCCTCATCAATTATAAATCTAAGGGAGAACACCTCCTCCCATAATCAAGCCACCCTAACCTTTGGCCAAGTGATTCTTTAAGTTTAAAACTATTTAATTCAAAGCCACATGTAAAATGTAGACACTAAAAAATTGCACACTTACAATTTTTGATGACTAAATGCCTCAGGACCCCCTAAAGACCCCCTAAACCTTCTTGAACCTTAACCAACCCCTCTTAACCTAACCATATCACTATTATCCTATTCACATAATACTATTTAAAATTACTATTCAAAAGTACTATTCACTATCACTATTCCATGTGGGACCCACTATCACTATTCATGATGACATGGCAAGTGACATGGAAAGTTACATGGAAGGTGATCTGAGAGGTGATATGGCAAGCGACATGACTTAGAAGTGAGGTGGCTTGATGTGGGACATCATACCCCACTTGTGACCCTTTCTCAAGGTGCTTAATGACCTTATTTAAGCATCACAAGGATTTCCCCTTGAAGTATGGAAAATTTCCCCTTAATGGTCCATCATTAAACATGTATTTTTACTTCACACATGAAAGTGGCCTTCAAAATGAGATACCTACCTCTTTAGTGCTTTGGAAAATATAAAGGGCACCCATTTTTGACTTTTTAACCCAAATGGGAGACCCATGATCAAGGTGGGAATCCCATAACCCTCATATTTTGACTCATTCATGCACCCACATGGAAAATAGAACCACATTATTTGTTTCATCTCTTTAAGTGCTTGGATGAAGACAAGAAATGGTGGTGAAAAGTCTTTGGCCTCATTTAGACCCATGTGCATGATTCACATTCAAAATTGGATTCATGTGCAAGGTGGGAGACCCACCAACCCAAATGGGAGACCCATGATCAAGGTGGGAATCCCACCAACCTAATATTTTTACTCATTCATGTACCACATGGAAAATGGTGCCATACTTCTACTATTCCCTCTTTTGGCCTGATTCTTCATAACAAATTCTATAAATACCCCCCACCCTTTGGATGTTAGTCTTTGGTTATTAACATCTTGTTTCATGTATTTGAAGGAGGTCATAATTTTGGATGTCATTTACATCTTGGATAAAAATAATTCAAAGCAATGAAACTCTACTGAAATTGCCTCAAGACATCTTCAACAACATCATCAACAACAACATTCTTTTTCAAGCTTGGAAGGTAACATTTGATTTTGTTTCTTTAGTTTCATTTTATTATCCCTTTGGATTTTTAATCTCTCCATTCCCACTTATCCATTTTCTCTCTTTGTCATTTCATTATCTCAATCCATTTTCTCCCTTGCCATCTTTTATGCATTCACACCTTTACCACTTTTACCCTCCTTATCCTCTTCCCCTTTTACCATCTTAACCACTTACCTTGTTACCTCATTAACCATTCACCCATTTATACCATTTTAACCTTCAAATTTTCATTACCTTAAGAATTTATCAACCAACCAAACCACCTTTCTTTAAATCCATTGTTAAATTTCCAAACCAAAACCATGGCTTTGTCTTGACTAATTTTTAGCATTAGTTGATCTATTTAGTCATTGTTTTAAAATCAACCAAATCTCTTGTCTTAATTTAGTTATTTGTTGTTATTTATTTTTCTTTAATTTTAGTTATTTTTTATTTTAAATACAAGTATCTTTCCTTTCTATTCACAAACTTAAGTGTTCAAATCAAGTGGATTGATAGCCTCCTAGAAATATTTCACTTCTAGGATCTAGCTCATGATAGGAAATCCACCCAAATACTTGTCTTACAAAAAAAATTTGTGGTAATGATTTATTATTATAGGTCATTCTTCCCTAGCTAAAGTGGTTTTTTCACAAAGTCTAGATTCAATAGGTATTCTTCTACACGCCCTTCTTAACTAGTTTCTTCTTTTTACACTTAATAAAATTGAAAAAAATGATAGTAACAAGAGGGAAAAGGAAATATTTTAAAATCCATGATATGTCCATACATGCCTACACAAGTCGTGTGAACACTTGGCATACATTATCCATCAATCTATAGAGCAAGTATGGTAGTTTCAATACAAAATCAGGTGAATGTTCCTTAGTCTATATATGTGTACTTGCATGGGTTTCCTTCTAGATGATCCCATCACTATATATGTACCCCCCAAGTACATATATAGGCTTTAGAGGAGTTAAAAATCCTTAATATTGTATAAAACTATCCCATTTTTCCATCATTCTCTTTGGTAGCTTGTGCAACATCTTAGGTTTTCAATTAATATGGATAAGAGAAGGAAATTAATGACATAATATTTTGGGGAATGAAAGGGTGTCCCTTGATTGTCTCATCCATAGTATTTTTTAAATCAATCTCTTTTTATTTATGAATAAAGGCTCACAATCTAGCCACTCCCATGAGTTTATCTATTTGTACAAGGGTTAAAGATTGCAATAGTTTTGGTCCACTATTAAAGTTTTTATAATAAAAAAGTTCCTTTTTGTGTGAATAAGGATCCCATAAACCCTCTCCATAACATACACCCCTACTCCACACATTTGGGAGTGTTAATATCTAATAAGCTCCAATATTTCTTTTATTTATAGGGTATGGGCTGAGCCTCTTGTAGTTATTGGGTTTGAGTACACTAAGGTGAAAATATTGATGATGTTTGAAATTATTTGTTGTTTAATTAGTATCTCTCATGTTTATTTTACCTCTTAAATAAATCAAGAAAAAAATCTCCACAATCCTTCCATAAGGTCAAATCTATAGTTTCATTTCAACATTAATCATGAATAGTGGCTTTTACTATGTTGAAGGGCCCGAGTGCCTCCAAAAGAGAGTTTTCTACCACTTCATGTGGAAGATCTCTAAAATACACATCATATATTCAAGTGAATGAGGAATAAATAAATAGGGTCAAGAAGACTCTTCATCAACATCAAGGACTTAGTCAAGACTCTCAAGAGCTCAGACTAGAGGCATAGCTTCAATGGTGAAGGGTAATTTGAGACAAATTAAGAATACATAAAAAACATAATGGAGATTGGAGGCTATGAGAGACACTTAAATTACACATAAACCAAATTTATTTCTCCATGGAACTCTAAATATATGTAAGATGGTAATCAGTGCATATTTGAGGAGTTTTCACCTACATCCAACCCTTTAAGCTACTATAACAGGGATCTAAGAGGGAGATGCCATCCTATCACACCCCAAGTTAGGGTTAAAAACACTTATCCTAGGTGATACATATCAAAGTATTCAAGTTATATAATCTAACCTAGATCCAGGTGCTTAATAAGGTAGTTGATAGCATAGTATTGAAATAAGGTTAAAACTTAGTCCAAAAACTACCACCTACAATAATTATTACTATTACATCAAGAAGAAAGGTTATTGAGATGGTTTAAGAAGTATAAATGGGTGGGAAATTATGGGCACCAATTGAGTTCACTCAAAAAACTAGTATGCCAAGAAACCTAAGCAAGTGTAGTCATGAAAATCAAGTTCTAAGGCCTAGTGGTAGTCTTAGTTTACCTTATTAGCAAAAATTAAGGTAAGTTTGGATATTTTAAGGTAAACTAGTTACTTATTTACAATCAGTATCAAATGGTAGATGGTGCATATTAAAGTTGAGTATGGAGTTATAAATATAGACAAGAAAACTTAGATACCATCCTTTCATCTTGAAAATAACCCCATACCTCTCTTCTATCCATATAGAGGTATTCTAAACAGTTAATAGTCAACATGAGAGAACTTCAAAAGATGTCATGTTGGTTGAATTTGAGCATATATTGGAAGTTGAATGGATGGTCAATGAAAATTTTCAAAAGTAAAAGTGATGCCATGGGCATTCTCAATACTCCTACCTCATATTCCCCCACATGTGGACTATCTCAATCCATACAGTGAGATAACTAAAAGACTCTTGATAGTTGGATGGTTGGAAAGGAATAAAAACATATTTTAAGGAAGATATGGAGAACAAAAGGTTTCAAGTGCATTATAATACTATTTTAATAGGTCATATTCCAATTTTATCCCACCTTTACCAAGTTACAATCTCATACATAATCAAGTTAGGCTAAGTGCTCACCTACATCCACCTCAGTTAGCCTAAATGTTCTTTGTGAGGAAAGTTGAGCTAAGAGGATGGACAAGATTTTAAGTTTGTTCATATAAAATTTATCATGATAGGGACACCTAAGAGGTATATAATAATATTTAGGGATCATTATTGATCTAGGTCAAATCATTTATAGCCATGACTTATTTGGCTCATTAGAAAATGTGTAATGAGAGTCATTACCCAAGACAGTTGAGGAGAAAAGTAAAAGTTGAAATGGTTTTCTTAAAATAATAAGGATGAATTCTTGGATATAAATTACATGGATTATTGTTGTAAAAATTTCAATTATGTCATGAATTTACCCTGGTGAGTGGATGAAGAGCCTTGATAGTCTAAGTGATAATGAAAAAGTGTGCAATGTGATTGTCCTAGTATGCTTAAAGTATGATTGGTTGATCTTATATTTTGGAATGGTTAGAGTTATTTATGGATGATTATGGATTTTTTATCATGTTAAATAGGTTCCTAAGATGTTTTCTATGTTTGGATTGATTGTGTGCATAAGTGGAATTCATCTGGTTATCCATAGTTTTCATCTAGACACTTTGGGTCCAGTGGTAGAAAATCTAAGTAGGTAGCTTGATGATATCACCATTTCAACATGTGGATGTGTGAGAAGGAAATGGTTTCATGTTTTTGGTTAATATTTCACCTTGTTCTTACAAACTAAATCTTAAGTCATGTACCTAAGCTCATCAAAAAATATGCAAGTGCAAAGTTGGGATCCCAAGTATTTTGACAGTGTTTTCCCATACTTAGCCAAATTTGCATGAGGTAATAAATATTCAAGTAGGAATTTTTATGGTTAAATATATCACACATGTGGATGTTTTAAAACAAGATTATCATATTTATTTTTTTAATTTTGTGCATAGTTTATTTATACTAAAATTTAGATCATGCATTGAAGCATGACAAAGGTTATATAGGAGCAAAATTGGCTTTTCAAAAAAGTTATAAGAATATTTTGAGAAGTAATTTTAATTTTGATATATATCACACACGTGAGGGTTTTAGAAGCAAATTGTTATATGGCTAGATTCTCCTATGTAAGGAGATCATATGGTCCAAATTATAGATCATGTATCTAAATGCAACAAAAGATATGACTATGAAAACTTGGCCTTATAGGTAGATAAGTAAGGTTACCATGGTAAAATTTTCACAAGTTAAAGTTTGAGAAACATCAACAGTATGCATTGCTTCAAGATGTCAGGAAGTAGTGAGATGGAGCCAAAGCATTCTTTCTTTAATGCTAAGTAGAGATAAATATCAATCTCTTTCCAAAACTTAATGATGAGAAGTTGATCATAAAAATAGAGATAAATGGTGTGTATTTAATCCAATAGGTCAAAGTGATAGCTATTTAGCATTGTTAAAGACCACGCTATGTACACGAGATCGATGGTGCATGATGAGTCAACATTGTAAAATTGTACAAGATGAGGTCAATGTGACTAAGATTTAATGTTTGAGTATTGGCACCTATGATTTAAAGTTAAAATAAGATCAATGGTGTGAGATTGATCTAAATATGAGAGGACACAAGATGTGACCATAGTGTTCAAAGTTTAACTCTAATCATTTTCATTTGAATTTTTGAATTTTGTAAAGGGAAAAACTAGAGTTTTGTATTTTATCCATAGCTTTCTATAGAAGATGAATTTGCTTATGGTGTAAAAATAAAAGTGGTATAGGAATCCAAGGTACATATAAAAATATTGATTTTAAGATCTATAAGTGTGTATAGTAAAATATATTAAGGTTATAAGTTGATTGTGTTCATTCATGGACTCACAGTGACCCTTGAAGGATATTCGAGTTTTTTTAATATCATTTTGATATATCATATTGAATTATCTATCAGAGAGTATTATAGACTCCATAAAGATGATTTATGTTAATTTTGGATGTGTGATAAATCTATCTTAAGTATGAACAATTCTTAAATAGTTGACTTTGTGTTTGATCATAATGTTCCTATGCACTAGGTTAGTGCTTGAATTATTTGAGGATATAAAATGGGAAATAAGGAGTAGACACATGTATTTTAAAATGGCTCTATGTTCTTTTTTTGATCAATGAATTTCTAAATGGGTAAATAGGTCTCCATGAGACTTATAAGAGGTACAAAGGCCTTATTAAAAGGTGTAGTTGATTAAGGGTGACCCATAGATGTTATGGCTAATCTATGAGGGTTGTTTTGAGTTATTTCATGATGAGATATATGCATTAAGTGATAATTCATGCCTAATGTCTAACGAAGATGGTGTTGATCATAAATACTCTATAAATAGAGAAATCAAAATTTGTGATTTCTAGACTTATAATATTTGGATGAGCGAGTGAGAATGTGGAACCAAATGAAGGTAATAACATTTGAAAGAAAAGGTATAAGTTAGTGAGTAATATTAGAGATCAAAGAGGATCAGATATGTTTGTTTGATTAAATTTGTATATAAGGACATACAAGTCAGTGGACCTAATGACCCTAGAGGAGGCAGAATGAGCAAGTTGCTCAAGAGGCTTGTTGGAGAGGAGTAAGAATTGACATAAATAAGAGAAGAGGCCAAGTGTGCATAATGGTTGGTTTGATGAGTAGATAAGATTTATGACTATGTTTATGACCCATAGGTCATGTTTCTGAGATCAAAATAGTGCTCCTACAAGTTGAGGATGAGCAAAGAGGTCTAGGTTGATCCTAAAGGATGGTTTGGATGCCTTGTGTGTGAGTGAAGGATTGATGATGTTTAGAATGATATTAATTCACAAAATAAGTAGAATAATATAAACATATCACAATTATATATAAATATATAAAAAATAATGACTAGGAGATAATCCACTTCGAGGTGTCAACCTCCCAAATGCTTACAATAAGAAAGAATACTCAAATATGATAATTAATAACTAACCCTACCTCTTATATATAGTATTAAAAGGCCATGTTCCACCCATAAGATGACCTAATACACATAAAAATGCATAAATAAATGTAAAATAATATACAAAATGGTTATGTAAGCCACAAGTTGGCTACACATATCCTTAGACATGCCAATGGTTAAGGGCGTATCATGCCCCTCCCCTTACAAAAAATGTTATCCTCAATGTTGAATAAATATTGGATGTTTTTTCATTAATGATTCATCCTCTTAGTTAGAATATTTAGAAGGTATATTCTTCTATTTGATCAAATACTCTATAATCAATTTAGATTGTAGCTTCTTAGTGTGTATTTGAAGGACTAATTCAGGATCAAGAATAACCCTCCCTTACTCATCTAATTATGGTAAATTGGTTTGAGTGGTAATTATATGTCCAATTAAATTCTTAAGGCAAGATACGTGATATACTAGATGAATGCAAGTGGATGGAGGAAATTCTAGCTTGTAGACTACACTACCAATTTTTTGTAAGATCTGATGAAGGCCATAATACTTGGAAGACAAATTTTTATCCTTTTTTCTACTTTAATGGAATTTTATTATATGGATGCAAGAAAACAAATACCTAATCAAAAATTTCAAAATTCATCTCACTCTTGTGTTGATCTATCTATTGTTTCTTGCAATTTTAGGCCAAAGCTAGATTTTCATGAAAAATAACAAGAACTTCTTATTACTTTTGAAGGTGTTCCTCTACTACACACACCTTTGAGTGGGCCTGCAAGGGTGAAGTGAGGGATGGATATGGTATCCATAAAATTTCATAAAAATGAGACATTTTTTATGAACTATGCACTAAAGTATTATACCACCATTTAGCTAAGGGTAACCACATAACCCATTTATCTTATTTATCTAACACAAATTAATGAAGGTACCCTTCCAAAAACTTATTGATTACCTTAATTTTTCCATTCTATTAAATATGATAGGATGAGATATGAACCAATTGGGTTCCCAAAGATGAAAACAATTCTATCCAAAAATTACTAGTGAATATGGGATCTTGATCACTAAAAATAATCTTAGGAGTACCATGTAATATATGAATTATATTGAGAAAGGTCAAAGATATTATACTAGCCACCAATGGTTGAGATAAAGAACAAAAATGAGAATACTTTTTGATTCTATCTATAAAAACCATGATAAAATTTCTACCTTCAGATCATGGTAACCTAGTAAAAAAATCCATAGATACCTCTTCCCATCATTGACTAGGGATGGATAAGGGATGTAAAAGACCTAGGTTTTTAATAGTTTCACCTTTATTTTTTTGACAAACCATACATTCAGCCACATATTTATGTACATCCCCCTTGAATCCTTTCCAAAAAAATCCCTTCTTGAATCTATGATAGGTTTTCAAAAAATGTGAGTGACCCCCAAGTGGAGATGCATGAAATTCTTGAAGTTTTTTTTGTTTTAGAAGAGAATTATGACATAGATATAATATATATTTTTACCATAATGCATTCCCCTTCCATGTAAAATTTTAAATCCAATCTAAACCATTTTGTAGATTTTGAATCAATACATAGGTAGTACTATCATTCTCCCATTCTAGCCTTGCTTCCTTGAGCCAGTTTGCCTACCAAATGGTCATGGAACATAAAAATGCCTCAACTAGTTCATCACACCTAGATAGTGCATCGACCACCACATTTTATTTTAATTTCTTGTAAATTATTTCAAAATCAAAACCCAAATTTTTTTCACCCTTTTTTATTTTTATTTAAAGGACAAACATTATTCTAAAAAATATTTAAGGTTATCATGATCAGTCTCTACCTAAAAATGATGACCCAATAGATAAGGTCTCCATTTTTTGACTGAATGTAGAATATCCATCATCTCTTTCTCATATATGGGTTTGATTTGGTTTTTAACCTTCAATTGTCAAATTTTAAATGCAAAGGGCCTACCCTCTTGCATTAGTACTACACTCATACCATATCTAGATGTTTCACATTCAACCACAAAAGTCTTAGAAAAATCTAGAGTAGACAATATCAGGGTGGTGTATAGATCCATTTTTAGTTATTCGAATGCCTTAGTTTTTGTATCAGTCCACTAGAAGGAGTCTTTCTATAACAAGGAAGTGAGAAGTTTTGCAATACTATCATAGTGTTTTAAAAACCTGTGATAGTAACCAGTTAGCCCTAGAAATCTTCTTAGTTTCTTAAGTGTCTTGGGAATTCACCACTCTATAATGTCTTGGTTTTTTTAGGATAAAATTTTACTCCCTCATATGATACAATATGACCAAAATATTCCACTTCCTAGACTCCAAAAACACATTTGGATGGTTTAGCATATAATTGATGTTGTTTGAGAACTGAGAGTACCTAGTTCACATGCTACAAGTGGTCTTCCTAGTTTTTTATATAAATAAGGATGTCATAAAAAAAAGTACAAAATTTCTCATAAATGGCCTAAAAACCATATTAATCAAACTATAAAAGGTGTATGGTGTATTGGTGAGACCAAAAGGCATGGCCAAATTTTCATAATGGCCTTCATGAGTATGAAAAGTTGTTTTAGGAATGTCCTCCTCACAGATACAGATTTGATGATACCTAGATTGAAGATCTAATTTGGAAAAATAAATAGTACCATGTAATACATTAAAAAAATCATAAATTATAGGAATAAGAAAACTTATCTTTGATAGTGAACGTGTTGAGTTCTCTATAATCTAGGGAAATCTTCCAAGTTTCATCCTTATTTCACACCATGACTACTGGAGAAGAATATTCCCTTTGGATATAATGAATGGTTCCTTCCTCCAAAAACTCTTCTACCATTTTTTTAATTCCATTCTTTTGAGCATAAGGATATATTTATGGTCTAATTTTGGGTGGCATACTTCTAAGAATGAGTATAATGGCATGATTATGGGTAAGGCTAGGAGGCAAACCTTTTGGCATGGGGTCAAAAATAATGGAATTTTCATCTAATATTTGTTGTAACTCTGGATGGTTAGACTCCTTAGTTTGTTGAAAATAAATATTAAATAATCATGCCAAAAATCCTTTAGCACCTTTTTTCAACATCTTGGTCATCTGATGTGAACTAACCACTTGTGGATATTTATATCTTAATCCCCGTAGCTCTATTGAATTACCTTTAGAATGAAAGTGAATGAATAGTTATTGGAAATTCATCTCAATGATACCTAATGTGATTATCCACTAAAATCTCAAAATAATTTCATTCCCACCCATAGGATTAGCAAACATCAGAGAATATAGAAAACAGTCTCCCATTACTAACTTAATATTTAGACATTTTTTAGAATAATTAACTATACCATCATATACAATCATGACTTGAAATTTTAGGGTTAGGTAGATGAAATAATTCAAATGAGAAACCAACTTAATATTGATGAAATTATGTGTACTACATGATTCAATCAACATTATGACCTTCTATTTATTAATTAAACCTACCACCTTAAGATTTTTAGGAGTAAAAATACCTAAAAAGGCATGGAAAGAGATAATAGATTGAGAATATACAACTTCATCCTTAAGTCCTTCAAAACCCTCACTAGATGCCACCTCATCTTATTCATCCTTGTTGGCCAGTTAAATATAAAATTACTTTTTTTCAACACATTGATGACCTTTTCTCCATTTTCTATCATAACCGTAACACAACCCTTTGACATGCTTCTCCTCAATTTGTTGTGGTATTAGTCTGGTAGGTTAAGATAGTGATGTAGTTGGGAAGGTATGTTCCTAGATAGTAATGAAATGATGACGTTTGATCATCTCTTTTTCTTATACTAAGCATGCCCTTAGTATAGCTTTGGATACATTTTTGGGTTTAAACATACAAACTTCTAATTGAATACTATTTTTTAGTCCACCCAAAAATGGTTAGTCAGATTTACCTTAGTGATGTCCTCCACACATAAAGATAGATTTTGAAATTGATGAATATAATCCTTTATTGTTCCTATTTTTGGTAGTTTGGCTAACTAGTTAAAGTAGTTTTCAGAAACATTATCCTAATAATGAGACATCTTTTCATCATAGAATACTGACCATGTAATAGGAGCACCCATTTTATTATTTTCAATACATAACCAATGATACCAAATGAATGAATTAAGTTCTCTATATAGAGATGTCAAAACCACCTTTCGAGAGATAAGAGTTTGGTGCAAATCAAATAGATTTTCAGTTTAAGTGATCCATGTGAGTGGATCCTTACCATCAAACATGTGTATGCCCACTTTTGGAAACATTAATATCACCCCTATATTTGTGGAGTTAGTGTTGAGAGGAGGAGGTCCAAAAGGAAAATTTGGAGGGTTGTTGATTGGAAAATGAGGCAAAATAGTAACCAGTTGTGTCATGACCTAATGCAACTAATTATTTACACCATTAACTTCCCCTTGCATTGTTGATATTTAAGTTTAGACTTGCACATCCTTCTACATTAGGCCATGTAGATTTGATTGAATTTGAGAAATCATATCAGATGTTTTAGAATCCATATCATCCTCTAAAGGATTTTTAGGGTTTTTTTCCTTTCCCCCATCCATGAGTGTTAGGACCACCCATAAGAAGGCTTGATGATGAACCTTATTTTGCTTTGTTAACCCAACTTTGACTATGAATATTTTTAAATATGTTAGCATCAAATCAAAAATATCAAATAATAATCCCAAACTAAGTTTTTCCAATATTTCCATAAATGTAAAGAAATTTGAAATTTTTTACAATTTGTCAGTTATGGAGCAAATTTATGAAAAACCTAAAATAGTGATAAATTTTGAAAATAGATCCAAATGAGCTAAAATTTTAACTGAATATAACTTGAATTATTTCACCACTCTAATAAAAACTTTGTAGTGAAATTCACGACCTCTTTTGAGATATAGACAAATTTCAAGATCTAGTGGTTTTTACCTAGGTATGGCCCAGATCAATGCTCTGATACCACTTGAAATGATATAAATTCACAAAATAGGTAGAATAATAGAAATATATCACAATTATATATAAATATATCATAAAATATGAATATTAGATAATCAAATTTGAGGGGGCAACCTCCTAAATGCTTTCAATAAGAATGAATACTCAAATATAATGATTACTAACTAACCCTACCTCTTATATATAATATAACAAGGCCATGTGCCACCCATAGGCTAACCTAATAAGCATAATAGTGTATATATAAATTTAAAACAATATGTAAAAGGGTTATGCAAGCCATAAGTTAGCTACACATATCCCCAGATATGTAAATGATTAAGGGCATAGAAATGTATGTGTGAACTTGGTGGTTGATTTGAGAGGTAGATCAGTGTGTGGACTATGTGTATGACTATTTGTTCATATTGTTAAAGTTATGATAGTTTTTTTTTCTTTGAAGGATGTATTGAGTGTGTAGAGTTGAAGAGTGGGGTTAGCTAGGATATGCAATGTATCTTTATTATTCTTTGTGTATTGATTCAAGCATGTAATGTGCTTTAGCCAATAGGGAGTGTTGAGTGAAGGTGAAGTGTGATAATAAAAGTTACATCATCAGGTGTTAAAGACATCAATTTAAAGGTGGATTTGTTCATAGGTGTTGTTATGGGTGCTCAACATCTAACGAGGTTATTTCCTTCTTGCAAGTTAAAACTTGATAAAAGTCTAGTTGTTGTGGGTGTTCAGCTAGATATGTGTAGTATCTTTTTGTGGGATTGTAGTCTCACTAAAATTAGGAATTTTGGTTCTTTGATGAATTTTTTGTTGGTCTAAATTGGTTCTTATTATTATAAGATAGTAGTCTAATTATAGGTTATATTGGGTTTTATTCTCGAAGAAGATTTCCCACATATGTCATGTGTTATGTGCTTAAGATTTCATTGTCTCACTTATTCATTTATATGAATGATGTTTATGCCTCATGAATGTATGTATTGACTAAACAAGATTTTGGAAGAATTGGAACTAAAGTTGTAATAGCTAGGTTCATTGGTTCACCCCCATCTTAGTGATTATACCTCTAATAATTGGTATTAGAGTGGGTCCTTTTCATGAAGCTTAATAGCTTGAAGGAGATTATAAGTAGGTACAAAGATGGATAAATAGTTAAAGAAAGAGAATAAACAGTGGAAGGCTATGATCAAGGCACTTGAAGAGAAGATATGTACTCTAAAAAATGATGCTAAAGAGAATGAGAATGTTATCATTGACCTCAAGGATCAGCTAGAAGATTCTAAGACAAATTTGAGTTCAAAATAAGAAAGTTGTTAAAAATAAAAGGCCATCATGTGTGGTGAATAAATTTTCCATGATAGTGAACAAGAAGTTGATCTAGAAGCTGAGTTCATGGGTACACTTGGTGAACTAAAGGAGAAAAAGATGAAGAATAATAAGATGAGAAATATGATCAAAGTTCTTGAAGCACAAGTTATTTATCTTGAGGTAAGTTTGAAAGACCAATCATGTATAATAAAGGATGATATGGATAAATAAGATAAGAGTTATAAGGAAATTATCAAAGTTCTCTAAGGTTAGTTAATGGCTGAAATTTCAAGTATAAGAAATAAAGAGGATGAGAGCATTTAATTGGAAACCAAGCTAGGTTATTTGATGGATGAGCATGAGTAATTTGTTGTCAATATAAAAAATATTTAAGAAGATCAAAATAAGTCAAATCAGGTCCAAAAAAATGAAATAAGGTCTATTAGATAGCCAAATGCTTCAAGGTATGCTAGTTTATTTCATGGTCATTGTTATACATGTAATAATTAACGTCATAAAGCTAAGGATTTTAGAATTAAGTTAGTCAAGTATGGAAATTCATAGATTTATGATATAAGTAGTTTTTGGCCAAAGATTGATCATAATTCAAATCTGTCAAAAGGTATGAAAGATATTATTTGTTTCGATTGTCATAAGAGTGGACATATTGGTATATTCTATCCAAATAGTGTTAAGATGTCTTCAAGGTGTGTCAAAGGATATAGATCTCCTATAAGGTTTGAGAAAGGAAAAACATAGGTATGGAAACAAAAGGTAATCATTTCTAATTCCTTTAATCATAAGGTTAATAAGAAAGATGCTCTAGAAGGCTTTGCTAAAAATTAAGATAAGCTCAAGGATTAAGTAGGTAAGATGGCTGCAGAAGACAAGAAGAGTCAAACAAGTGTATGGAGACTTGAGGTAGTAAAGACTAAGAAGACAAACATTATTAATTCCAATAGTATTGATGGATTGTTTCCTAAGGTGGAAAAATAATCAAATATGAAGGAGTGTCAAGAGTTTTTATTGACAAATTTGAAGAAAATAATGAGTTCAATGATTTAGTTAAAGTCAAATAGGATTACAAGTTAGAGAAAGATATGGAGATATGGGAGTTTCTTGAGTTTTGGGAATTTTAGTCTCTCTATGTCAAAGGGGTGTCTCTATCTAGGCTTTAAGGAGACATTTGTCAATCAGAAGAAGATTGGTGGCTATCAAATATTTTTTTATGAGATAGTATGTAAATAAGGTTTGTTTATGCATTCTTTTATTTATCTTTTGTTGGAGAAAATAATCTTGTGTAGAATCTCATTAGTCCTATCTTGAGAAGGATTTATCTTGTTGATCATGGTTTGGATGCTCTAGTATAAAGGTGAGTTTCAAATATATATTTGCATATCATTTTGTGGTAGATGTTAAGTGAGCCTATAAATTGAAGGCCTTTTTTCTAGGCTTATGTTATATATCTTGATAAGCATTTTAAAGACTTATTGAATAGCTATGTATGCCATGGAATTTCACAATATTATAAAGATGAGGTATCTATATATGATTATTAACTATGATTGGATAGTATTTGAAGACTTGTTGAAGATGTCATGTTCCTGATAAAGCATGAAGTTAGGGGAGATTTGTAATTCATTTGGTCCTAGGATTAGAGGACTGAGAAGTTATATTTGAGAAAGAAGGTGTGGAAAATCAAGTTTATGTGATCAAGATGATAATACCAATTAGAGAAGGTATTTGGTTAAGGGGGAGCAATAAGTTCATGAGTTTACTCTAGAGGTTTGTGAAGGAGTTGTAGTACAAGATAAAAATGAGTGTTTCCACATGGCCTAATGAGATTTATGGAATGTGAAGAATATTTTGGTGCTTAGAAATGTTTGTGTACTTCTTTATGATGTGCTCCAAGTTCTTTTGTGGTCTGAAGGTATGTTGAAATCAAATTGAAATTTTTTGTTAGCTCATGAGTTTCCCAATTTGTGCTTAAGAGCATGTAGGGCCTAAAATGGGTTATAAGAAGTCTAAAAATGTATGGAGGCTCAATTTTAGGTATATAAGTATGTGATTGGTGTATCCAGGTGTGTAAGAAGTTTTATAGGTGTGCTTTAACTAAAAGGAGGTTTGTTAACCTTGTTTATTTTGAGATTCTAGGGTTATGGGCTATGATAGAAAAGTTTTATACCTTATGAGTTGAGATATAAGGCTTATTAATTTGTTAAATGGGACAAATGGGTTTTCTAAACAAGATTAAATGGATCTGAAGGTTTTTGGTTTTCAATATATTCATGTTTTTGTCAAGATAGAGGCCTAATTATCTAGTAGATATGTGAAGGAAGTATGTTACAAAGGATGATCTTGATGATTAAAATTGGTGTTATTGAGGGGGAATATGAGAGTGCTCTAAATATTAAATTTTAGGTCCTAAATATGTGTCTACTAAGAATTGTGGGCCCTAAAAATTCCAAGTAGGGCTATAAGAAGGTTAGAGAGGCCTAATGTGAAGAAGAGTGTTTTTTTATCAAAATTATTCAAAAGATCTATTTTCACTTAGATTTAAACCCTTTGAGGAGATGTCTCAGCTCTCCTCATCCAAGTGGCATAATTAAAACATCTCTAGGTTGTGGGTAACCTAAGAATGAGGTGAATCTCTAGAGAGGGCTAGCTCCCTTGATGTACCACCTGTAGACCACTAATACACCTATGATTGTGAAGGAAAAGGTAGATAAAATTGAAATTAAACCATCCTAAAGGAGGTGATACACCAAATTATTTGATGACTACCAACCAACTACATGTTACACATGAGAATAAGAGACTAACTAGACATACACTTCTCTGATATGAATCTTCTCACATCAATATTTCATTATGAGGTTGTGATGAATGTTTAGCTAGGAGGAATAAACAAGAGGCCTATTATGTCACTAGTTAAGTATACTAACCCACTCAACCTTGACACACCAATATAACACTTCACATAACCTTCAAGAAGAAGCTTTCCAACTATAAATAAATGATATAATGAAACAACAATGCTAAGGAAACAACATGTTATCACTAAGAAAACTCAATCATCTAAGTGAAAACAATATTAGTAGTCATGGAAGAGGTAAAATAATTTGTATTTATTTATCCATGGTATGCAAATGAGTATGGATTTACCATACTCAAGTGGATCATAGTTTACAAAGGCTAAAATGGCTAGTTTTTTATAAAACATGAGAGAGAAAGGAGAAGAAATAAGTCCAAAGGTCAAAAGAACACTTGTCATGATGATAAAATGAGTTACATGTGCATGAGAAGAGAGTTTGAATTGATCATGTAATTTTACGAAGCACAAGTGTCACCCCAAGTCCTGAAACTCTTGAAATGTGGCATGTAATTTCCCTTTATTGGCTTAGAAAATTGCCTTCATTATTCACTCTTGTTTGAACGTCCCAAAAATTACTAGGGAAAGGTCTCATGATTGTAATGAGAGAGAATATTTTCATATATGATTCTCCATACATTGGTTGTAGTCCTAATCATCTAGAAACTTTTGAAAGTGAGCCATCACTACCTACACTAAAAATAACTTTTCTTTCAGTCACCCCTCAAAATTGGCTTCCAGAAAGGCACCATTTTTCCATGAAAATTAATACAAGGGAGTGAATGTAAATTTTAAATACATTTCATGGCCTTAGAATCATCAATCACACCTTAAAAATCTATCCACTTAAAGTTCTCACCCTTCTCACTATTATGTTCATTATACCTATTTTGAGTAGCTGAGATGAGAGATTTTGTTAACACACTTAGGAGTTTTTCTAAGGAATTAAATGGACATAGGGAGTTATATTAATCTTACTTAAAAAATTTATTTCATCTCGTAAGACCTCTTACAACCTTCACAATGCACAAAATAGTCAAGGAACCCTTATTTTTTACTCCATCTAAACAATTTTGTATATGTCAAAAGTATAGGGAGTATCCTAAAACATCCAATCATCATTCTAGGCCAACTATTCCATTTGGGTTCACTAATTGATCCATTTTCTCAAAATGGTCACTAGCAATTCTTTTGGTGAGTCTAGGCTTGCTTTACCCTCATAAGAGTTGTTCATAAAGATGGGACATTTAATGCTATGCCCCTAACCTATCACATGTATGAGGATAATATTATCCGACTTGTGGCTTACTTATCCCTCTTTGACATTATATTGTGGCCGACTTGTGGCCGACTTTTGGCTTTCTTTAGATTAGTAGGTCGGCCTATGGAGTAACCATGGCCTAGTTAGACTATATATAGGAGGTAGTGGGTAATCATTTATCATCATATTGTGAATTTTGCTCTTATTAAAGCTTGTGGAGGTTTTCCCCTCAAATTGGCTTATATATTATCATATATTTCGATATATTTTAGTCATATTTGGATATAATTCTGTTGTTATACTTAATTCTTGAAGTAATTTCATTACAAGTGGTATCGGAGCTGTGATTTGGGCAATCTTGTGGGTGAAACACTAATTTTGTGATATATAAAAAAAATTGTGAATTTCTCTAAAATGTTTTTACTGGAGGTGTGAAATCATTACATTAAGCTTCCATTAAAATTTTATATCAATTGTATCTTTTTTTCAAAAGTTATTGCTATTTTATGGTTTTTAATAAAATTGCTCTATCGTGAGCAATTCAAAGAATTTTTATGAGTTGTTTACATTTTTGGAAATATTAGAAAAATTTGGCTATGGTTTGTTCTTTGTATAGTTTGAATTGATGCCGAAATAATTCCAAAATCACTTGGTCAAAGTTGGGTCAAAAGTGTCAATAAGGGTCGACATCATAAAACCCTTTTATGGCAGGTCCACAAACTTGAGGCCAAGGAAAGGGTGCTGAAACTCCAGGAAAAACTCCTAAAAAGGATGAGATGGAGTTAGAAGGGGGTGTAATAGACTCTTTGTACCAGGGTTTTTTGACATAGATCACAAAGTGAGCCAGCATGACTATAGTGTGAAAGCCATTCAGAGTGAGGTGCAAGACATACAATCTAATATGCAATCCATACAAGATAGTTTGGGATATATCATGATGGATTTGAATATTAATCAATCAAATCATCAAGCTAACTCTATTTCACAAACCCACCAGGGTGGTTCTCCTCACTAGTCTACTTCAAATCCAACTCCATGGCCACAGAAGAACCTATTACCAAAAGTGGATATGCACAAATTCAATGGAAAAGATCCACTCAATTGGCTCAACCAAATAGAGAGTTTTTTTGACCTACATCAGATTCCAAGTGGATAGAAGGTTACCATGGCATCCTTGTATCTTGAACCTAATCAATTCATTTGGTATCGATGGTTGTGTGCTCAAAATAAAAAGATGAGTCTCAATGTCACCTGGTCAATTTTTACAGAGTAGCTACAATTACACTATGGAAATAGTGTGATAGATAATTACATCAGCCAACTGGCAAAATTGCAACAAACTAGCTCTATCAAGGATTATATTCATCATTTTCAAGACCTATCCTTATGTGTGGAGACAATTTCTGATGCAAACTTGAATGACCTATTTTTGGGTGGACTCAAGGACCACATTCAACATGAGGTACACATGTTTAATCCACTTAATATTTTTGAATCTATTATCCTAACATGTAAATCTGAGAAAAAATTCATAGCCAACAAGAAGTAGCCATTCACTCACTTCAAAGATCATAACATATCATCATCAACATTTCTTCCACCTACTAGATTGACCCCTCAGCAAATTGAAGAAAAGTGTGCAAAAGGATTATGTTTTGGTTGTGATAGCAAGTGGAGTAAAGGACATAGATGTGCTGAGAAGAAGTTATTCTACATTGAGGGACAAAATGAAAATGAAGAAGAAAATGATGCCTCCAATGATGATGAGGAAGATATAGAGGAGGTACCTAAAGATTCCCAACCTACAATCTCTTGTCATGCACTTGCAGGTATTACCACTCCACAAACTCTTAAGGTGGTGGGTTTCCTCAAGAAACAGAAGGTGATAGTGTTGATTGATTCAAGGAGCACACATAACTTTATAAACAATAAGTTGGCCACTCGATTGAACTATTTCATCTACCTAGCACTAGAATTTCAGGTCATGATTGTAGATGGTGGCACAATTAATTATTCAGGAAAATGCCATAGTATTAAGATTACTATGGGTGGGTAAAATCTTGACTCTCCTATGTTTGCTATTCCCATGGGTAACACAAACATTGTTTTGGGAGTCCAATGGCTCACAACCTTAGGTACTATTGAGATGAACTTCCAAGAACTATTCATGCACTTTCATTCTGAAGGTAAGAAAATTGAACTACATGGATTACATGCAAAATATCCACAATTGGTTAGTTCACATCAGATGACCAAGATGCTAAAAAAGGGGGCAGAGGGAATTATTACACAATTATGCTCTATAGAAGTTCAACCCCCAAAGGTATCTACACATCCTGATCTACAAATAATTCTTGAAGACCACTCATCTATTTTTGGGGCCATGCCAAAAAGATTACCACCAAAAAGAGAACATGATCATGCCATTCAACTAATTTTAGGTAGTCAACCACCAAATATCAGACCATATAGATATCCATATGCACAAAAGAGTGAAATTGAAAAGATGGTCCATGAGATGCTGGAGGCAGGGATCATCAAGCATAGCCAAAGTGCATATTCATCACCAGTGGTCATGGTACGAAAGAAGGATGACACATGGAGGATGTGCCCCGATTTATAGGCAACTTAACAAGTACACCATCAAAGATAAGTTTCCTATTCTAGTAATTGATGATTTACTTGATGAGTTGCATGGTGCTAATTATTTCACAAAATTGGATCTTCACTCAGGGTACCATCAAATTAGAATAAAGGATGAAGATGTTCATAAAACTACTTTTAGAACACAAGAGGGCCATTATGAGTTTTTGGTGATGCCCTTTGGTCTTACAAATGCACCATCTAATTTTCAAAGCTTGATGAACACTATTTTTAGGCCTTTTTTAAGGAAGTTTGTGCTAGTTTTCTTTGACGACATATTGATTTATAGTCAGACATGGGAAACACATCTGTGAAACAGGTATTGATAGTTTTGGAGAAGCACCAACTTTATGCAAAGCCATCTAAATGTGATTTTGGAGTACAGGAGGTAGAGTACCTTGGTCACATTGTTTCCCATGAAGGGGTCAAAGTTGATCCTCAGAAGATCAAAGCGATAATGGAATGGCCCATGCCAAAAACTCTCAAAAACCTTTGAGGTTTTCTTAGACTAACAAGTTACTATAGAAGATTTGTGAAAGGTTATGGTAGCATAACAGCTCCACTCATTGCATTTCTAAAGAAGGATGCTTTCCATTGGAATGATGATGCCACCAAAGCATTTGAGAAACTAAAATTAGCTATGTGCACCACTCCAGTTTTGGCTACTCCAGACTTATCACAAACATTCATTGTTGAATGTGATGCTTCTGGGTTTGGATTAGGGGTAGTACTAATGCAGGAAGGAAGACCCATTGCATTTTAAAGTCATCAATTCAAAGGTAATAATCTAAAAAGACCTATCTATGAGAAAGAAATGATGGCTATTCTTCATGCAGTTAAACAATGGAGGCCTTATCTTATGGGTAGACACTTTAAGGTGAAAACGGATCATGATAGTCTCAAATACTTTTTGGAGAAAAGATTATCATCTGAGGAACAACAAAAATGGGTAACCAAAATGTTGGGTTATGATTTTGAAATCATCTACAAGAAGGGTAAGGATAATGTAGTAGCAGATGCACTATCTAGATGGGATGCATCCACAGAAGCATTACTTGGTGCAATGTCCATATTGCAAGCAGATTGGGTGGATGAAGCTAGGTTAGAATGGGAGCAAGATAAGGATGCATAGGTTATGATTCAGAATCTCCAGCAACGTAATTTATCCTCTGACAAATTTTAATGGAAAGGTAATGTCTTATGGTATAAGGGTAGGTTATACTTGTGCAAAACTTCAAAGCTTAAGCATAATATTCTTGCAGAGTTGCATGCATCTCCACTTGGGGGACACTCAGGGTTCTTGAAAACTTATCATAGAATTAAGAAAGAATTATTTTGGGAAGAACTCAAGGGAGATGTACAAAAGTTTGTGGAAGAATGCATGACATGCCAACAGAATAAAGGTGAAACAGTTAAGACCCCAGGTTTGTTACAACCATTAGCAATTCCTAGTCAAAGGTGGGAAGAGGTTTCCATGGATTTCATCACTGGGTTGCCTTTTTCTAAAGGTAATAATGTTATTTTGGTCATTGTGGATAGGCTTACAAAAAATGCCCATTTTTGTGCTCTCTCACACCCATTTTCAGCAAGTAAAGTTGCGGCTATTTTTATGGAAGCGGTTCTCAAATTACATGGAACCCCAAAAATAATTATAAGTGATCGTGATCCTATTTTCACTAGTAATTTCTAGACTGAACTATTTTCTTGTTTGGGTACTCAGCTAGCTCATAGCTCATCTTACCACCCCCAATCTAATAGATAAACTAAAGTGGTTAACAAATGTTTAGAGGGGTATCTCCATTATTTTGTATCAGATAAATAAGAACATTGGGTTAAATGGCTACCACTTACAGAATGGTGGTATAACACATCTTTCCATACCTCTTCTAAAATGTCTCCATTTCTAGCACTATATGGCTACCATCCACCTTCCATCACTTCTTCATTAAAGGTGCACACCAAGGTTCAAGATGTGGAAGAGCACATTCAACATCAACAAGAGGTTTTGACTAGTTTGAGAGAGAATTTGGCCTTGGCACAAAATAGGATGAAGCAACAAGCAAATCAACACTGGAGTGAGCAAAATTTTGAGGTGGGTGACTAGGTATTTATTCATTTACAACATTACAAGCAGATGTCCTTGAAGCAACAGAAAAAATACAACAAACTTGCTCCAAATTATTATGGCACTTATCAGGTTCTACAAAAAACTAGAAGTGTGGCTTACAAGCTCAAGTTACCTCATTCATCTCACATACACCTAGTATTTCATGTTTCTTGTTTGAAGAAGGTCATTGGATAGAAATTTTCTGCCTAGATAGATCTCCCAGAACTAGATGAAGAAGGATGAGTCATTTTGGAACCAGAGAAGATCCTCCAAACACGTACTAAGAGGTTGAGAACCAGAGAGATTAAGGAATATTTGATCAAGTGGAAAAACCAAAGCAGTGAAGATACAACTTGGGAAGGTGAAGAATTTCTGCAACATCCACAATTGTTCAATGTTGAGGACAACATTGGTTTGAAGGGGAAGGGCATGCTACACCCCTAACCTATCATATGTATGAGGATAGTATTAGCCAACTTGTGGATTACTTATCCCTCTTTGACATTATATTGTGGCCGACTTGTGGCCAACTTGTGGCTTTCTTTAGATTAGTAGGTCAGCCTGTGGAGTAACCATGGCCTAGTTAGACTATATATAGGAGGTAGTGGGTAATCATTTATCATCATATTATGAATTATGCTCTTATTGAAGCTTGTGGAGGTTGCCCCCTCGAAGTGGCTTATTTATTATCATATATTTGGATATATTTCAGTCATATTTAGATATAATTATATTGTTATACTTAATTCTTGAAGTAATTTCATTACATTTAATTTGAAAAAAATTTCAACAAGATCAATGTATAGGACCCATATCAGCTTCTTGAAACTCCCTGAATCTCCATGCAAGGTGTAAAGGTAGATATGAGAAATCAAATCTCTCTTATTGAGCTTATTTTTCCACTTTGCATAGGTCTGATGTAGCTCTGAGCTAAAGTGGCTTTATTTATGGTTTATCATGAAATAAAAAATCTCAAACACATTTTTTATGACATTTTGAACATGTCCACATGAATTATAATTCCCCTCTCATGGTGGAAGTGAAAATGATTCTCCATTTGGATTTAGGCCTAAACCCTACCTATATAAGCCTGACTACATACTTGATTATTTAAACCATTTTTTGAGATTATCCCTTATCAAAAAGGTTAATGATGTTTTTCCAAGTGTATTACATCTCATTAAACCTTTTTTAAGGTTAAACCATCTCTTGGTCCACTCTTTCATCTTCTCTTGTCAAGACTGTAGGGTTTGTGTGCATAGGGAGTGCCCTCTATTTGAGACAAAATAGATGGAACTCCCATATTTTCTAAAAAAATGGTGAATTTTAGAGAGGATTATTCAAGCCATATAGATGCCCTATACCAGTTTTTATCCCTTTATTAAGTCATTTGACCCCAAAACCTCTTCAAATTCCAAGGCAAACCTTTAGAAGATAGATTGTGCATGCATGATTCTCATATGGACTATGTATTGTATTTTAAAATGTCTTATCTCTATTATATATCACATGGTAAGATTTTATTGAAATTATTTCCATAATTTTGGAGTTAATTCAACATATTTATCATCTCACACCCTTCCAACACCTGTCATTACATACCTTTGAGCTTGACTATCTCAAACTATAAACTACATTCCTATTTGGAAAAAACCCTTGTAGGTGGTATTGAAATAGTTGGAAATTGACACGATGTTCCAAAACCTTATTGAGACCTCCCAGTACTATTTTTCAATTACTTGGATCAATTTACCTCATGTTCATGCCATTTTCACACCAAGAGCACTACTTTGTTCACTATCTATAAAAGTTAACTATAGTTAACTTTTTAAGGTAAAAGGCCTATAGATTAACATTAGCCCTTGAAATTTATGCCACATGTTCCTTGGGAATCTTTAGAGATCTTTGGGATTCATTTTCAATCAACCAATGTAGATTTTTCCATGCTTAATCCCTTGCAATGCGTGATGTGGATTTTAACCCTTGGATGTAGGTACATATTTTCAAGGAAAGGGACACCAGTAGGTGTGTATGGGAAACAAGAGAGTATATCATCATCTTAATTTGATCCTTTAGATCATAAATATCACTTTCTATATTTTTCATCATTCCATCATAGTGGCCTAGTCTAGTTTTACAACTTTTGGATGAAGAGGTCTCTTTAGGACTCAAAACTGTAGGTGATCACTACTTTTGTTTAATGCATAAATGACCAACTTCAAGACCTATAAATTCTATGTTCTAATAATTTTTTTCTCTCCATATTTTGCAAGTTCTTCTATTATGTAGAGACTTCAAGATAAACACACTTAGATGCACCAAGAGTCTTCACAACCTTGTCATATGATATTTACCAAATGGCCTGGACATCTATTTTGTACTTTTAGGGAAAAACTCCCTAGACTCACTCATCTTATTCTTAGAGGTAGTTTACACCTCCACTTGCCCATTTGATGCTTAAAATAGGTCTTCCCTAAGTTTTCCCACATGTTAAGATTTGAATAATAATCTTACCATACCCCAATCTTCTATATGAGTACCTTCAAATATCTATGGTACCACTTGTAGGTGGGTATTTTCATATACACAGGTAGTGAATAAAAATTTGGATAGTGAGCAAGAGATACATATTGGTGATTAATATTAAGCCCACACCAAAATTTCTAATGTACTCTCAACACTCTAAGAGATTGAAAAACCTATCAATATTTCCCTTTCAACATGACATACTCTAGGTGAACTTAGGCTATATGAAAGTAGTGAACTTGAAATGATTCATGTACCAAAAGGACTAGCTTCATAATCAGTTGATCTTTTCACCAAAGTATCTATATGAAACATCATGATATCTCAAGTCTTGGGACACATTCATACATCTCACTTTTGATGTTTTCACTTCCTGTATGCACATGTAGGTGACTATTTCTATCATATGGCTATGTGAATGATTAAGGTAATATAATAGTCCTCTATTATGCCAAATGAAGGTTCCTATTTAATGTACTTACTATTAGGAATTTAATAAAAACCTTTAAACCAGATTTTAAAATGACCATAAATCATATCTGAATTATGAAATAGCATGCATCACAGAAACATTCCTTAAATCATAGATATTATGAAATCATAAATGAAGATAATAACAATCAATCACACATAACACAAATCTACCATGGTTCACCTAGTTTGGGCTAATTCCTCAAATAAAAATATAATTAGAAAATAAGATTATAGTGAACTCTCACAGAGATTTAATATCTCCTATAGAAAATGTTGCACAAATGAAATGCTACACTTTCACATTAACATCCATAATACTATATCTCACAAGCTACTATACCACACCCTATAATAAACACCTACACTTTGAAAAAAAATGTCTAAACTTTGACTCTAATCCTTAAGGCCACACCTTGAAAATAAACTATCAACCTCTCAAGGCCACACCACACCTATATATATATATATATATATATATATAGAATATAAAGGAAAATACATAAAACAAGAATAAAATCATCATGCTTATCCAAGATAAGCATCATTCACTAAAAGACAGCTCAATTACACCTCATCAAACTCATCCAAAATCCTATCCAAAGAATAACATGCCAAGTTTGTCTCTCCACCTTTAAAGGCACATTTTCTAACCACATGTGATCATAACCAACTACTTGAAATAAGGAAGGCATCACCTTTTCTAATAAATGAATAGCTCCCTAAGATCAAGGAATTCAACCTAGAAAATAGGAATCTAAAAACAAACTCCATAAAATATGTAAATATATAAATTAGATAAAATAAGGAATATTCCACTCACATGTGGAGCAAGGTTCAAAAAAAGGTGGAGTAGGGAAAACTATGATCCCAACATTTGTGGAGATCTCTAGGCCCCAAAAATATACTCATAAGGTCATTTCATAACCCTAAAGGGCTCCACACTATAAAATCTCCCACTTGGAGATTGTTTCTCTTCAATAGAATCTATCACTGGTCCATGACCACTAAGGCTAACCAAATCTGAACATAGTCTCAACTCGTCTAATGTGACCACCTTTGTCATCATATCTATAGGATTCTTGCTCATATGAATCTTCTCTATCTTCTCTAAGTTATCCAAAGCTATCCTAATGAAGTGATAATGTAATTGAATGTGTTTCATCCTCCAGTGGAAAGTGGAGTTCTTTTCCAAATGAATAGCACTATAACTATCACTATGTAGTCTCCCAACTTCTTGCTCATGCTCCAACTCTACAAACAACTCCTATAGCCAGATCATCTCCTTACTAGCCTCTATGGTAGAAACATAATCTACCTCTATGGTTGATAAATCCATAACCTTCTATATCCTATAAATCCAACTAATCAATATATCTCTAATGGTAAATATATAACCTATCATACTACTCCTACTATCAATATCCCTTGCCATATCTAAGTCTACATAACCATGTAAAGTGGTATCTGATCCACCATAACATGATGCAAAATCCATGGTTCCTCTCAAATACCAAATAATACATTTCACTTCCTACCAATGCTCATAACTTGGATCACTCATATACCTTCTCACAACTCCCACTACTTGGGCAATATCTGGCCTAGTACAGACCATGGCATACATCAAGCCACCAACTATTGATGAATAAGGTACCTTAGACATATTGAGATTTTCAAATCTCATCTTAGGACACTACTCCATTGATAATCTAAAGTGTCATGCCAAAGGAGTACCAATAGATTCAGCATCCAACATACTAAACCTTTCTAACACTTTCTTCACATACTCTGATTGGGATAAAACCAACTTCCTCTCCTTCATATCATGAATAATCCTCAAACCAAGGATTTGATTTACAGTACCCAAATCCTTTATATAAAAAGAGTCACTAAGTTATTTATCAAGTATATGAATATTTTGTATGTTCTTTCTTATAACTAACATGTCGTCCACATACAAGTATAAAATAATATAGGAACCATCATCAAAATGTTCGATGTACATGTAATAGTTATAATTACACCTTTGATATTCTTATTCCAACATAAGACAATAAAATTTCTTGTACCATTGCCATGGACCTTCTTTCAAGCCATACAAAATATTATTTAGCCTACACACATAGTTCTCCTTCCCTTTGACCTCATATCCTTGTGGCTACTTCATATACAACTCTTTATCCAAATCACCATGCAGAAAAGTAGTTTTCACATCTAACTATTCTAAGTGCAAATCTTCAACTGCAACTAGACCAAGAATAGTCCTAATTGAATTCAATTTTACAATAGGAGAGAAAATATCATCAAAATAAATACCTAATTTTTGTGCAAACCCCTTGACTACCATCCTGGCCCTATACCTTTTTCTCCCTTCATCCTCTTCTTTTATTATAAAGATCTACTTGTTTAGCAATGCACCCTTGACCTTGGGTAGCCTTACCAAATCCCATGTTTGGTTCTCCATAAGAGATATATGCTCATAATTAATGGCTTGTTCCCATATCATCCTATCATCTACTTGCATTTCTTCCTCATAACACTCTGGTTCTCCATTATCAGTGAATAACGATAATTCAAAGAAGCATAAAAACCTTTAGGTGCTCTTCTTACCCAAGAAGACCTTACCATAGCAGTTTGGGGTCTTTGTGTAGAAGGTTATTGAACTTATTCATTAGATAATTTTCCATCCCCAATGTCATCCAATACTATGTACTCTTTTTTTTAATGTTCCTTTTCCTATAACAGATTCTTATACATGACTTTTTAATTAAAGGTTACATCTCTAGACCAAAATATTTTCTTATCTTTTATTCTTCATAAATGGAAGCCAAATTCATCCTCACCATAACCAACAAATGTGCATTTCTATGATTTAACCTATAACTTGGTCCTATCATCTTTCTTAAGGAGAGAAAAAACATCACATCCAAAGACTCTAATAAAAAAATAATCAAAATTCTTACCAGACCAAGCTTGTTTAGGAATGCATCCATCCAAAAGCATATAAGGTCTTCTATTAATTAGATATACTACCATGCTAACTACTTCTACCCAAAACTATAAAGGCAACCCTACATGTAATGTCATTCTCCTAACATGTTCTATTATTATTCTATTAATCCTTTTAGATACCCCATTCCATTATGGAATTCTTGGAACTATCCTTTTCCTATGGATTCCATTGTTATAAAAATAATCAAAGAAAGCATTAATACAATATTCACCTCCATTATCTGATCTGAGACATTTCAACTTGAGACCTGTTTCATTCTCAACCAAGACTTTCCACTTCTTAATAGTGTTAAATGCATCAAATTTATTTTTAATGCAATAAACAAAAACTTTTATAGTTGTATCATTAATAAAAATTACATAATAATTGGATCCACCAATAGAAGACACTTGAGCTAGTCCCCATACATCTAAATGTACCAACTCTAACTTATGCTCTTTCTTTGTGGAACCAACCTTCAAGAACTTAACCCACTTATATTTCCAATACACACAATTCTCATAGAAGTCTAGATCTATGTATTTTAATCTAGGTAACTTGTCTTTTAAGATATCCATGCCCTTATGGCTCATATGATCAAGCTTGTAGTGCCACATAGTTGCATTTTTATTTGTAACAACTAAATCAAGAGAATAAACACTACTTGTCAAATATCAAGTACCAACTTTATTACCTCTTGAAATCAAAAGATCACCTTTGATAACTCTCTAAGAATCAATAATAAACATTAATGAACATCCCTCACTACCTAATTGTCCCACTAAAACCAATTTCCATCTCAATATAGGCACATGTATGACATCCTTAAGTAGGCATGTGTTCCCATTCTACATATTCATTTGAATAGAACCTTTCCCTACTATCTCACATGGTTCATCATCACTAAGATAGAAATGTCCTAAATTCTCTTGAACATAATCAATAAAATAGTGCCCCTAAATCTAAAACCTGAGACTCAAAAAAATATATTCATAGAAATAATTAAGGCATCTTGACATGATTTAACTGATGTCACATTTACCTCATTCATTTCCTCCTTGTTGTAATTTTTATTCCAAAGTGACCAATAATCCTTCTTTGAGTGTCCACTCTTACCATAATTCCAGCATATCATCTTGGATCTAGATCTAGATTTAGATCTACCCTTTGACTTTCCATAGTTGCCTTTGCTCTTATCCTTTTTCCTCCCTATAGTATCAATAGACAAAGCATTACTTGAAGATGATTCAGTAGTGATTTTCTTTCACATTTTCTCATTGAGAATCACACCTAAAACATCCTCAAAATTCAATTTTCCCTTGGAAAGGATTGCATTTCTCATAGCCATAACCAAACTATCCCAACTATCAGGCAAATAACACAAAATCATTAAAGTTCTAGCCTCATCTTCAAACTTAATTCCAACATAAGTGAGCAAACTTACAATCACATTAAAATCATTTAGATATTAGAAATTGCACCATTCTTAAACATTTTCATGTTAATTAATATTTTCATAAGAAAATTTTTATTAGAAGTAGAGTTTTTCTCATACAACTTCCCAAGTTTATCCATGAGATCTTTTGTGGTTTTCTCATTAGAAATATTAAATGCAATAGAAGATGCAAGGCATAACCATATGAATCTTAATGCCTTCCTATCAAGCAATGACAAATTTGCATCACTCATACTTAAAATTTATTCTACTTTCCCCTCTAAAGGGAGATGTATCTCTTTCTGATATAGGTAATCTTCCATCTACATTTTCCATAAACCAAAATTCCTACCATCAAACTTATCAACATTGAATTTGATCTCTTATCCCATAGATTCCACTCAAGCCAATAGCCTTCATGTGATTTAACACTTTATTAAAACACAACCAATTACTTTAATACCATTTATTATGAATTAAAAAACATTAAACCAAATTTAATATGACCACAAATCTTATCTAAATTATGTAGTAACATGCATCATGAAAACATTAGTCAAATAAAAAAATATTATGAAACAATAAATGGAGAGAACAAGAATCAATCACACATACCACAGATCTATTATGGTTCACCCAATGTGGTCTACATCCACCAATAAAGTCAATAAATAAAATTGTGATCAAAATACAAGATTATAATGAACTCTCATAGAGATAGAATATCTCTTGTAAAAAAATGTTGAACAAATGAAATGTTACACTTTCACCTACACCTACATAGCATTGTATCTCACAAGCTGTTATACCACAACCTACAATAAATACTTGCACTTTGTCAATAACATCTAAAATTTGAATTTGATCCTCAAAGCCACACCTTAAAAATAAACCATCAACCTCTAAAGTCCACACCACACCTGTATATATAGAATATGAACTAAAATCCACAAAAGGAAGAGAAACTTGCCATGCTAATTTAAGATAAGCATAATCCACTAAAATAAACCTTAGTTCTACCTCATCAAGCTCATCCAAAAGCCCATTTATAAAGGAACACACCAATTTTATCTCTCCACCTTTAAAGACACATTTTCTAACAACATGTGATCATAACCAACTACTTTAAACAAGGAAGGTATCCCCTTTTCCAATAAACAACTAGCTCCCTAAGATCAAGTAAGTCAACATGGAAAATATGGATCTAACAACCAAATCTATAAAACATGGAAACATATAAATTAGATAAAATAAGGAATATTCCACTCACATGTGTAGTAAGGTTCCACAAAAGGTGGAGTAGGGAAAACTATGCTCCCCACATTTGTGGACCTCTCTAGGCCTTAAAAATATACTCCTACGGTCATGCGATAGCCCCAAAGGGCTCCACACTTAACATCTACTATGAAATTATGTTCAACATCATGATATTTTCATAACACCTCCATAAATCATGATAATAAGGCTCCATGCACGTGACTCCCTATGACTACAAGTGAGAGTGAGCAAGGAGTTGACTGTGAGAAATGGTAAGATTGAAATTTGATCAAAGTATGGTTTGATGAAACCAAACATGAAAATTAGTGATCATATGTCCTTGAGATATATATAAAACCATATTCCATCTACATGAGACCTTTTTAGGGAACCTACATTTTGCAAACCAGGAAAACTTTTGATTGAGACCTCACATGTTGACACCTTCTTGTAACATGAGATGACTTACTCATCAAAACACCACAAAACATGAAAATAATAATAAATAGCATAAGATAAGAGATCTAACATCCTATAGAGTCAACATCACCAATTAGATTGGATGGACCTATCTAAAATAGAGCAAACCTATAGGGTGTGTGATCTAAGAATTTAACTAAAGAGAGGATGGTTAGTATGGTGTTAGTTCCAAAATGAAAACAAGATGAAATAAACACACTAATAACATAACATCTCTAGGCCTAGACACTAGGGAGAGCTTAGTTAACAATCATGAATGAAACACAACTAAAATGCAAAAGAAAACTTTCTTTTACCTCCCTTGGATGCTCCAAAATTCTTGTTGTAGTGACTTGCTTGGCTTGTGCTTATGAATTCTTCATCAAAGGAGGCTTGGCTAACTCCTCTTCTCCTTGGCACCTATGGAGTGTGGCTTGGATTGAATTGGAATCAATTTGGAATTATAACACTAGTTTATTAAAGCTTTTGGAACCAATATTACATTATAACTTTACACAAATTAAGCTTAGAAATGATGTTGTGAGGCCTCCTATTTATAGATTTTTAGATTTGATCAAAATCAACCTGAACCGTCCATCTCAAGATTGAGATGTGTGGTTGAGAATTAATTCAATTTTTGGAATTAATTTTATAATTATCCTAATTATGTAATTGGAATAAGGGGAAATTAAGAGGCATGGAAGGCATCATGGAAGGCATTGATGAGGCATGATAGGCATGAATCTTGATATTTATGGTATTTATGGCCTAGGGATGTCTTCTCAATAAATGAGGTCATTTAATGATGTAGATATTCCATATTCATTTCCAAAACAATTTATTCCACAAGTTTCCATAGAATTATTAATTAGGCCTTGATTTGGGTTAATTAGCTCTTAAGCATGATTAAGCACTTTATGCACAAATTACCCAAATTGATCAGAATGCCTTGTTATTGGTCCAAAATTTGACTAGATTAAATTTATAAGGTGATGTTAGATATGTTGGAACTATATTTCCATTTAGGATGTTGTCAATAACAAATAACAAAGTCATATGTCTTGTGCAAAATATTTGATAGGGAAGAGCAATCCATAGCACCTAGGTGTAAATTTGGCATTTTGACTCAAAATGAACTGATCAAAGTTAGCTATCCTATAAATTAAATTGCCCCATTTAGGGATACCTTATCCAAAATTGGCACTTTAATATGTTATTTTCACATCATTTATCATGTTTTAGTGTTTTTAGGCCAAATTGTGCATTTTGGGTAGAAATTGACCAAAAGCTTGATTGGAGGTCATTGGTGGCTAGTTTTAGGTTTCTATAGTTTGCCCTTATTTGGGAAGGCATTGAAATCTATAATAATAATAACATCTTATTAAAGAATGAAAATGTATTGCATGCCTAGAAGTGCAATGATGATAAACTAACTATATGATGCCCCTTCAAGGGAATATTTGGCACAAGCAGGTCGACAAATGGTCCCTCAAAAAGAAAAAAGAAAAATAAGGGGACCAAAGAAAGGAAATATGATGGGGTGAAAACATAATAATATTTAAAAAGTAGTAAAAATAATTGAGAATTCAAGTGGGATGGTGTAAAATGGTTTTCCCAAAGGTGGTTATAAGCATTATACCCTAATAATGGAAACGGGGTATGATAACACAATGATTTTCCCAAAGGTAGTTATAATCATTCATAAGATGGAGCTACCTCAATTAGGATAGATAAACAAGATAAAAACATGCCCATGTATAGGTAGAAAAAGTAAAGTGGTGACAACATAAATTTTTTCCCAAAGGCAATTATAATCATTGAGAAATGTAGGTGGGATAGTGTGAAATGATTTGCCCATAGGTGGTTATAATCATTAGACCCTGATTATGGAAAACATGATAAAATTGGTCAAGGATGATGATAAATTAACATAGAGTTTAATGATGAATTAGAACAACCTACTAGTAGGGAGATGCTTGTCTAAAATAATAAAGGTTGAAATTTTTTGTGGTTAATTACCCTCTTTTAGACTTCTTGATGTTGGTGTTGAAGAGATGTTACCATTGCAGAATAGACTTCTTGAAGCTAAGGTTTGTTGTATCATGTGATGGTAGGATTTATTATAGAACACCATAAAGACTTGGCCAAAATATGCATGAGGACTGACTCCCATAATCCAATACTTAGTATAAAATAATGCACCAATGATAGAAACCATGATGACAAGGTAAATATATGAATATAGATGGATTTAAGTGTATGTGTGGATAAGGAATTACCCAAAAACACACATAAACTGAATCAAGTTAACGATGTTGAAAACAAATAAATAAAACAAGTAGAAATAAACAAACAAATAACATAATAGAAACCATATGAATATTGCCCTTAGAAAATAGGTGAAAACTTAACAAATGAAAAAAATGGGGGAATAAAATAATAGAAAGGGGGTGTCTGAGCTAGATCCATATGCACTAGGCAAGTAGATGTTACCTACATAGTTTTATGGATGTAATATCCAATAAAAAACTTCAGGCCAAATGTAGTTCTCATAGGGAATGGGAAGAATGTGATAAATAAGGAAATACAAAGAGAATTGATTTGATAGAAGAATAGGAATGGTCTTGAAAAATGGTAAGTTTGTGAGAGAAAAAGGCCAAAAAGTATGGGGAAACTAAATGATAAGTGATTTTCTTGTAATTTATTAAGGGTCCCAAAATCCTTAAGGCAAAGAAGTGGTCAATGTTTTTGTGCTTTTAAAACAATTTTTAAATGTTTTTGTAAGTGTTTGGGAGTGTCTCAACTCAATCAAAAATGATGAGAAACTAAAGTGTTTAAGCTCACAAAATAGAAAGAAAATTTAAACTAAGGTTTCTCACAAAATGATGAGAGCATGGCTTAAGTTGCTTGTAAAATAGTGAAAGCATGGCTTAGGTTGAAATTGGCCAAAATATTGATTGGGGGTTATTGGTAGCCATATTTAGGTGTCTACAATTTGCCCTTGTTTGAGAAGGCATTGCAAGTAATAAGCACAATAACATCTTCTCAAAGAATGAGAAATGGCCTATATGCCAAAAAAAAGATGATGGTTAAAGAACAAAGTTCCAAATGGTTTTGGGAAATCTTAGGATAATTCCCCCTCGAGGGAGTGGCCATCATATTTATTGATGGATGGTCCCTAAAAAAGAAACAAGAATAAAGGTGGAATTAACCCATGGTTGAGATTAATCCAAATAATAAATACTTGTATGCATTGATTTAAAAAGGATGTTGATCTACCCAAAGGTAGTTATAACTAGGAACAAAAGTCAAAATAATAATTTGCCCATAGGTGGTTATAATCATTAAGAGGACCTAGATTGGCTAAATCTAATTGTGCCCCAGTTAGGGTTGCTTATCAAGCATAACTGAAGGATATAACCTAGAATATAGATTAAAGTTGAGTGGGTGAAAAGTAATGAAAGAGATGAATAGAATAATAAGATTCATTAGTGTAAATGATTATGTTGTACCTACTAATGAGGAGATACACATCCTGACTAGCAGTGATACAACTAGAATGGTCATTGGGTTGATTATATTAAGGGTGGGATGGAAGGATTTTCCAAGGTTCCATGGAGAAAGTTCTATGGCTTCATTGATTGTAGACCTTTATGAAGCTAGTTTTTACTATAACAAGTGATGTTAGGCTTCATGATAGAACCCCATGAAGACTTGGCCAAAATATGCATAAGGATGGACTCTTGATATCCAATAAACACTCAAAAATAATACACCAATGATAAAAACCATGATGATAATATTGACATATGAATATGGATAGACTCAAGAATAATGTGCTCAAAGAATCACCCAATGAATGCATATAGACCAAGTCAAGGAAATAGTGTTGAAAGCAAACAAAAAATAAAGTGAACAAACAAACTAATAGAAAAGCAAACAACCTAAAATAACAAACAAATAGAATGCTTGAAAATAAAATAAAATGAAAGTATCTTAACAATGATAGTGCCCCAGTAAGGTAGATCAAAAATTACATACTAGGCTTAGATAGGACAAATATTTTTTGATTTTTGAAATATTTGAATGTTTTTAGAATTTTGAGGTATCTTAATTCATCAGAGAATGACAAGATACCTACTCATAAAATGGCAAGAGCATTTGTCGTAGGTTACTCACAAAATGGTGAGAGCGTATGGAAAGGGGGACTCAGGTGACCTCAACATGAATTGAGAATGACATACATAGTCCTAAAATGACCTTAGATCATATTAATTCTATCCACACAAAAGGTGGGGAAAAACAAACTAGGTCCCAACAAGTTATCAAATCTGGTAAATGGTTAGTCAAATGAAAACAATGATGGCAAGGTGATGTAGCAAGGCATGATAAATAAGTGTTACCCCTATTTTTCCCATAAGTGGTTATAACTAGGATACAATGGCATAGGTCAATGATACTAATTTACCCATAGGTAGTTATAATTAGTAGTAAGACTAGTGAGACACTGATTTATCCATAGGTGGTTATAATCAATCTCCTAGAAACAAACATGGATATAGGATGAAAGATATCTTTCTAGATCAATTGTCACACTACTTTCATTGACTGTAAGTTGAAACATGGACTGGATTGATTGTTGAAAATTGATCAAAATCCCCCCACAAAAGGTGTAGGAAGAACCAAATGAATCAAGATCAAAAATAGGATCAAGTAGGATGATTAAAAATAGGCTTTTATCTAAATAGGAATGGAATGATAAAATGGTCTGGTTTTACTAAGGATAATGATGGTTTTTTGATATATTGGATAAAATGGTAAGAGGGGTACCCCCAAGTGATGGGGTGAATGGCAAGAATCTATAATAGTGGGAAATGGATATGTAATATTAACATGGCATGGTACATATTTTTGGCCTAGATGTGGTTTTTGATTCTATTGTTCCTGTTGATGGGGAGATGCATATCTTAATAAAAAATGATACAAATAGAATCTTTGATCATGTTAACTACTATCCTATACCTCATTTGAAAATTTTCTCCATCAAAAACTTGATGTAAATTTGGTTGTCAAGAATGTTTTTGTGATCTATGTTGGTCATTGAATCTAATTCCTTAAAGTGTCAAGACAAGGTATCCTTATAGCCTCTATAAAGTAAAGTGTGGCCATGGATGGTAAACAAGGAAAAATAATGGATGGTAGGTTTGATTATGAAATGGAATGGCAAATGATAATGGAATTTGGAATAGTGGGGAAACAAATGAGGATCAAGAGTTTCAATCACACGTAATGTTGATAATGTTGGATTCAACATAACTTTGGCTATGGTGGGGTTGAAGACTTTTTCTCTCAATAGGACCACTAGATTTTTTATTTTTTGATCTTGAGAGTAGCTAACATTTGATTAGGCTATAGATGGGAAGTTATTTTTAATCGATCTTTGATTTTGTCTTCATCAAGTAGTGAATAAATTTTGTGCTCAGCTATTGGTGCCTTAAAAAGATTTTCACCAATGAATTGAACATTAGATTTTGACTTTGATTGTCTTCTAGCACTTTCAAAAAAGTTTCACTAGGAGAGTGTTCTTCTACTACATTAATGTTGTCTTGGCCTCCTTGCTCATTTTTAACTACTATATCATCATGGATGCAGTTCCACAAAGTGTGATTCTATCAATCCCAATCCACATTTATGGGAGATGAAATGTCAATGATATGGCTATCTTGGTTGATGGTAATGGCCTATGGAATGGTAATGGAATGGGGAGAGGATGAATAATATTTGTAGAAGATACTAGGATAAATTATGTTGAAGCTGAAGTACTCATCCTCAAAAACCATAAAAGGATCACAAATGTATTCAAACTAATCTATGAGGCATGCATAACCAATATTGTAATAGCCACAAACATATTCTTCTTCTAAATCTGATTCTAGCTTAAAAGCCTCTAAATCTAATGTTGATTTTGATTTTGATGTTAAATCTAATGTCAATTTAAGAATAGAAATTGACTCTAACTCTGATTCTTCATCTAATGAGTTCTCTATTACAATAATGTCTTGTTAAATATTTGGTTTTGGACAAGTAACTACCTTTGCTGGCATAGTGGGATCCAAAAAAAGTGGTTTGTCAAAGTGATACTCCTCTATGATGGGAAATAAGTTAATTGACAACTCCTTAGAGACTGGCTTGTCAATAGGAGGATCTTGAAAAATATGCATATGATCGAGGTAATGATTTTCCTAATGGAATTTATAATCATTAAGAAGTGACTCAGTAAATATTAGCTCATCAAAGTGAGACTCCTTGACAATTGGTATAGGATTAATAGGAAATTTATCATAGGTTGACATACCACAAGTGGTTGGTTTAATAGAAACATCTTGGATTGGTTGGTTATTTTGGCCTTAGTTTTCAATGAGTTGGATGATACTAGTTTTAAACATAACTTGGTCTTCAAATGATTGGATTAGTTGAGGTTTAGATGGGATTGGTACTAGATGAGGAATGACTTATGGCTAAATAATGGGAGGTCCTTGAGGAGTATGCATGATTCCATGAGCTAAAGGACAAAGTCCTGAGATGGTAACGATAGGGTGGTGTGGAGATTGTTTACTCAAACAAGCCAAAAGACTATGTTTTGGAATGATGAATGGGTGTATTGGAGCTTGATTTCTCACAAAAACTAAAGGATGAAATCCTGGTATAGAAATGGTTGGGCATTGTGGAGCTTGGTTGTTCTCACAAGATAAAGGACTAGGTATAGGAATGGTAATGGTATTCTTTAGATATTTTGGATCTTGATATCTCATATAATCCAAAGGAGGGTTAGGGGTAGTCAATAATCTAATAGCAAAAGAAAATTGTGAAACTTGATTTCTCACATAAGCAAAAGCATCCAAGTCTTCCTCATAAACCATATCATCCTAGTCCTAAGTTAGATCATAAGTTGGTTCTTGGTTGTGTTCCATGTACTAATTATTATAAAGAGGGTATGGATTTGTATCTCAAATAACATTATCTATAGTTGGGTATTCAAAGTCCTCCTCACAATCCTCTTCATACCAATCAAGGTCTTGAGTTGGATCGTAAGTTACTTCATGACTTTTTTCCCATGAATGATTAATATGAGGTGGATAGAAATTTGTCTCAAAAACCATATTAGCATCATTTATGTCTTGATAAAATCCATAAAATTCATTTTGTGTGGCCATTCTATCATAAGTTAGATTGTAAGTCACTCCACCATAAGTGTAGTCAGACATATCATGTAAATAATGAAAGATCCAAAAATAAAAAGACTTAGAGTTCTACAAACTTTTAAAAACTATGTCCAAAAGACAAATGGTTCAAACTTGGTCTAACTTAGTTGAAGGGGTGGAGTTGCATCTCCAATATGGTCTAAAAATGGAATTGTATCTCCAAAATTATTTGTGCTAAGACTTGGCATAAAACAACCTAACGTTAAATGTCTAATGTAAAATTTCATATGCACAAAAGGTCAAGTGTCTAAATAAAAACTAGCATGTCAAAGGTCTATTTCAAAGTGTTCCAAACAAGCTCTAAACTAGGAAAGAAAAAGGTTGAGTGACTAGGTCTTTTATCCAAACATAGAGTCAAAAGATAAGCTCAAACAAACAAGCATGTGCTAGAACTTTTGGCCAAATGGTGTCAAAATATAGACTTGAAACAAAGGATAATGTTATTTTATTTAATCTAACAAGTTTGGAAACAACTTTGACATAAACTCAACACATGAAATCAAATATAAACATGATCAATTGGCATAAGGCATAAGATAAAAGGCTCTTTGAGAAAGGTTGTGTTTTCCCAAATAAAGGCACAAAAAATGATGAGGATAGGTTCTAAACAAACAAAACATCAATAGTTTTTAATTTTGGGTAATCGATTAACCAAAGTTATGCAACCCAAAAGATAAAGATCTATGTATTATTCCCATAAATTGAGGCCTAAATAGAAATCAATCAATGTTTGGATATAAACTTAACAAGGCTAATTGAAAACTCAATGTTGAAAATTAGGATTTGACCAAACATGCTAGACAAGATTGGACAAGATGACAACACAAGACAAAGGTCCAAATGGTATACATAAAGTGGTTTGAAACAAATGGTTTTGATACAATGGTAAACAAGTCTTGAGAAAAATTGAGTAGCCTAATGGTGTAGGCATACTCAAATAATATGGTCAATGTTATGTTTCAAAGACTTAAAAAAAGGCTCAAAAATGTTTTGACATGATTTGGGTAGCATAACACTACCCTTCACAACTCAAATGCATTATTTTGACATGGCTTATGAATAAATAAATAAGTTTTAGTTTCAAAACATACCAAGAAAAAATTATCAAAATACTCTAAGTATAATCATCCAAATCCTATCAAGGGTATGGCATGATGGGGTTTACTAAATTATAAAGGTTTTGATCATTCTAGGGGAATCAATTGCATAATGACTTTCACATCAAATGATGCAAAATATAAGCATAAAAATTATCTGACCATGGCATTGGCTACTGGTAAAAAGGTCTAGTCTTTTTTTACAACCACTACATCCTATTGTTCACTCATTGTAGTGTGATGTCCAAATGTAGATATGTCCCATGTGAAACTTCAAAGGAGCCAAATGAAGTAAATGCTGAGAGATGAAACCCTAGGTCAAAGCTTCCATAAAGAACTTGTGGGAGGTGATGAAGTCCCCCTCACAAGCCAAGATGTATAAAAATAAACAAAGCATGCAAATATAAAGACTTTAGGGTCATCTTCAAGGTCTCCCAAACTTTGACGAGTTTTTGGGGAGTGTTTTAGATGACATTCTTTCTAAGCCTTGAACTAGGCTACTTGCAATAAGAATGGCACTTTTGATTCCAAGGGTTCCTTATAGGGGACAAATGGAAGAGATTACAGCAACATTCCTCTTTTTGCCAAACAAGATTTTATTAAACAACTATTGAAAGCCAAAATTGACAAGTGTGTTTAATTTTGAACCCAAATAAAAATTTTGGTGGTGTTCATTTGACCCCTTGGTCTTAGTTACAAAATTTGAAAAAAATTCACCAAAACATCTAAATATTTTGTTAAATACCCAAAACAAGGTGCCTAATTGATTTTTAAGCATGAAAAGGTGATTTAAACATGTTTTAAACAAATATCAAGCTTTTTCCTATAGCAAAATTATTATCATATCCTTTAGCTTTGAATCTATTTTGAGTTTGAAATAATAAATTTTGAAAAAGTAGCTCTCGAGTCTATGTTTTTGGAAAAACACAGTGACTGGCATCAGTTATTACCACTAATGTTAGTTACAACTAATCGAGATATAACTAATGTCAATTTTACTACCCAACATTGGTTAAGTCACGTAACTGATGTTGGTATTACTTGCTAACATCAGTTATTGTGTAAAACCATGGCAACCAAAAATGGTAAAATAAAGTTAGAAAATCAATTTCCAAGAGTTTTAAGGCTTCAATAAATATTTTAGAGTTTTAAAAGGTTCTCCTTTAGGTATGAGATGTGTCTAGTCCCACCGGGCATACCATTATGTGATCTAGGAATTTGACTAAAGAGAGGATGGTTCATATGGTGTTAGTTCCAAAATGAAAACAAGATGAAATAAACACACTAATAGAATAACATATCTAGGCCTATAAACTAGGGAGAGCTTAGTTAATAATAATGAATGAAACACACAACTAAAATTTAAAAAGAAACTTTCTTTTACCTCCCTTGGATGCTCCAAAATGCTTGTTGTAGTGGTTTGCTCAGCTTGTGCTCATGAAGTCTCCATCAAAGGAGGATTGGCTATCTTATCTTCTCCTTGGTACCTTTGGTTTGTGGCTTAGATTGGTTTGGAATCAATTTGACATTATAGCACTTGTTGCTTGAAGCTTTTGGAACCAATCTTGCATTATAACTTTGTGTAAATTAAGCTTAGAAATGATGTTGTGAGGCCTCCTATTTATGGATTTTTGGATTTTATTACAATCAACCTAAACTATCCATCTCAAGATTGAGATGTGTGGTTGAGGATTAATTTAATTTTTGGAATTAAATTTGTAATTATCCTCATTATAGCATTATAAAAAGGGGCAATTAAGAGGCATGGAGGGCATCATGGAAGCCATTGATGAGGCATGGGAGGTATGAATCTTAATATTTGTGGAATTTATGGCCTATGGATGTCTTCCCAATAAATGAGGTCACTTGATGATGATGTAGGCATGATAAATCACTTTATGCACAAATTACCCAAATTGATCAGAATGTCTTGTTATTAGTCCAAAATTTGACTGGATTGGATTTAGAAGATAATTTTAGATGTGTTGGAACCATATTCCCATTTAGGATGTTGGAAAAAACAAATAAAAAGGAAAATGTCTTGTACAAAAGATTTGATAGGGAAGAATAATCAAGAGCACCCAAATGCAAACTTGGCATTTTGATTCGAAATGAACTGATCAAAGTTAGCTAGCCCATAAATTGCATTACCCCATTTAGGGATACCTTAGCCAATATTGGCACTTGAATACGTCTATTTCACATCATTTATCATTTTTTAGGTTTTCTATGCCAAATTTTGTGTTTTATGTAGAAATTGGCCAAAATCGTAATTGGAGGTCATTGGTGGTCAATTTTAGGTATCTACAAGGTGTAGGAAATAGTGAGTAGAAAAACATAGTCAACTTGTTAGAGATGGTTCATAAATCATGGTTGAATAATATTAGAAATATTAATATGAAAATGGATCTCTCTAAGTTTACTTTCACCTCCCAAATGTATTTGAGCTGAAACTTCTTCTACTGACCATACTAAGCACAAACCTACTAACCACTTCATTGTGTCTAGTAAGGAAAAGAAGGAGTAGAATAGTCTTAGCTAAAATTTGGCACCTAAAGAGTATTTAAATAATGTAAATGAGTCTAAATAACCTAAATATTTATCTCAAAACCTTCTCCCATGTGTCACACTCCCTCATGGGTCGTACAAGTGCCAAACTCTTCCATTTTTACTTAATTTCCTAATTTTCAATTAGATAACCTACAAGTTTCAGATGAACCAACATTCCTAATAGGTAATCTAACTTATTGAATGTTTGAATTAAAAATAGGACAATTAGACACATTGAAAACCATTCCACTTGCATTTATGACCCCTAAATGGCTTCTAAATGACTCAAAATGATATATTGACTAATTAGACCAAAACCAAGGCTAGTATGGAATTAAATGACATCAAAAGACTTATAATATACCCCATAACAAAATATTATACCCTTAACAAATATAAAAAGTAAATTTTTACTCTATAAGGGCCCCAATTTGACTTACAGGGTTAAATTTGGTCAATAAGAGCAAGGCATGGGTTTTTTAAGGTGAGTTCTCAAGTTGGTTTAGTGCATATTTCCTATTTGGTGAGTGGCATGAAGTTCTGTTGGTGGTCCTTATGGTAGCTTGGTAGAGAATGATAGTAATCATATGTGGTTATTATTCATGGTGTGTGGATATTTAATTATGCTTAGAAGGTAAAATTGCTCAGATTTCTTAGGGGGAGTCCTTCTCAGATGTTTCTTGATGTGTTCCATTAGATTTATGTATTTTTGTGTGTTTTTTATTCATTAGTTTCAATGCTTGGTTGTAGAGAGTGTTGGCATGGAGAAAGAGGAAGTTTCCAAGGAAATAAGAGGTAGGATTAAGGTAAGGGGAAATTTGTGTCATATTTCTAAGATGTTCCTTTCTTATTTATGGTCTTTTTAGGTCCTTAGGATAAGTTGGTGCCCACTTTGTCATTATGTTAAAGGGTGAGAAAGTTACTATTATGGGGGTGATTAAAGAGAGAGAAAGTGAGTTGTATATTTTTATATATTATGGTTGTTGACATCAATGAAAAATGGGGAGATTGTTGGATATTTTTTAATGGTGTCATGATGATGTCATGAAGGTGCCCTAGTGAGTGGATGAAGATCCTTGATAGTGTAAGTGATAATGACAATGTGTGAAATGTGTTTTTCCTGGTATGATTGAAGTATGATTGGATTATCTTATGTTTTGGAATGGTTAAATATACTCAAGGATGAGTATGGAGTTTTAAAAATGTGTAATAGGTTCCTAATATGTTTTCTATGTTTTGATTGCTTATGTGCATAAGTGGAATTCATCTAGTTGCACATAGTTTTCATCTAGACACTCTAGGCTCAGTGTTATAAAATCTAAGTAGGTAGTTTAATGACATCACCATTACCAAGTATGGATGAGTCAGGAGGAAATGGTCAAATGGGTTTATTCATTATTATGCCTAGTTCTTATGTGCTAAATCTTAGGTCATGCACCTAAGCACATCAAAATATATGCAAATGTAAAGTTGGGATCCCAGATATTTTGATAGTGTCTTTCCATAGAAAAAATTGTGGGAGGCAAGAAAGAGCTGAGTAGGAATTTTGGTGTTGGAATATCTCTCACATGTGGATGTTTAAGAACAAGATGATCATATGGGTTTGTTTAGTTTTGTGCATAATTGATTTATGCTAGTTTTTAGATCATGCACCAAAGCATAACAAAAGTTATGTAGGAGCAAAGTTGGCCTCCTAGATAAGTTCTAAGCATAGTTGGCTTTGTGACAAAATATTTTGAGAAGGCATTTTAATTTTTACATATATCACATGTGTGAGGGTTTCATAATTATATTATTATATGGTTTGATTCTCCTATGTAAGGAGATCATACGGTTTAAATTAAAAATCATGTGTCTACGTATAATAAAAGACATCAATATGCAAATTTGGCCCTGCTAGGAAGATAAGTAAGGTCCCCATAGTCAAATTTTCACAAGTTAAAGTTTGAAAAATGTTGACAATGTGTGTTTCTCCAAGATGTCAAGAAGTAACAAGATGGAGCCAAAGTGTTATATGTTTTATGCCAAGCAGAGATAAAGATCCAGATTCTTCTAAGGATAAATTTTGAGTGGGTGATCATATAGATAGATATAAATGGTGCATATTAAATTCAAGAGGTTAAAGTGATATTTATTTAGCATTATTAAAGACCAAGCTATGTACAAAAGATCAATGGTGCATGATGAATCAAAATTAAAAGATTATAGGAGATGCGGTCAAAGTGACTAAGGTTTAACATTTAAGCACTAACACCTATGCATTAAATTTCAGATAAGATTGATGATACAAAATTGATCTAAAGCTAAGAGGAAATGAGATGTGATCATAGTATTTGAAGTTTAACTATGACTGGTTGTATTTAAATATTTAAATTTTACAAAGAGAAAACTAGAGATCTGTATTTTATCCATATATTTTGATAGAAAATGAATTTTCTTGTGATGTTAAAAGCAAAGTGGTAGAGGAATAGAAGATGAATCTTAAATTATTAATCTAATGATCTAGAAGTGTGTATAGTCAAATATTTTGAGGTTTAAATCTGACTATGCACTCATGAATGGATTATAAGTGAATCAAGAATGATATTCAAGTTTGTTTTGATATCTCATATTTAATTAGCTATTGGAGAGTGTTTTAGACTCCATAAGGATGATATATATTGAATTTGGAGGTGTGATCTATCTATCTTAATTAAGAACAATGATTAATTAGTTGACTATGTGTTTGATCATAATGTTTCTATGCACTAGGACAGTGTTTGAATTGTTTGAACATACGTAGAGGTGAGCAAAGATGACTATGATAATTTGAAGATGTCAAAGGGGACATAAGGAGTAGACCCATGTATTTTAAAGTGGTATTGTGTTCTTTTTTTATTGATAAATTTCTAAATGGGTGAATAGGTTTCCATGAGACCTATAAGAGCTACAAGGGCCTTATTAAAAGGTGTAGCTACTTAAGGGTGACACATAGATCCTATGGCCAACATATGAAGATTATTTTATGGTGTGTCATGATGAGATAGATGTCTTAAGGGTTAATTCATGCCTATTGGTTGACCAATATGGTGTTGATCATAAATGCTCTATAAATAGTGAAATCAAAGATTGTTATTTCTAAACTTGTAAGACTTGGACAAGGGAGTGAGAATGTGGAACCAAATGAAGGTAATAAACTTCAAAAGAGAAAGTACAATTTAGTGAGGAATATTAGAGAGTGAAGAGGATCAGATATGATTTTTTGATTAAGTTGGTGCAAAATGACATATAGGTCAAGGGACCTAATGAGCCTAGAGGAGGCAGAATGAGAAAGTTGCTCAAGAGGCTTGTTAGAGAGAAATAAGTGTTGAAGCAAAGAAGAAAAGAGGTCAAGTGTGCCCAATAATTGGGTTGATGATTAGATCAGATTGAGGAATATGTGTATGACTTGTAGGTCATTTTTTTGACATCATAATAGTGCTCTTATAGGTTGAGGATGAGCAAAGAGGTTTAGTTGATCCAAAAGTATGGTTTAGATGGCTTGGGTGTAAGCAAAGGATTGTTGATGTCTATGTGATATTGGTGGTTTATATGAGTGGTAGATTAGTGTGTGGACTATGTGTATGACCATTTGTTTATGTTTTTGAAGCTATGAAAAAAAAATTGATGTGAATGATGCATTGAGTATATACAATTGAAGAGTGGGGTTATTTGGGATATGTAATGTGTCCTAATTGTTCTTTGTGTATTAGTTTATGTAATGTGCTTTAGCCAATATAAAGTGTTGAGTTAAGATAAAGTGTGATAATTAGAGTTCCATCATTAGGTGTTGAGGACATCAATTCAAAGGTAGAGTTGTTCATAAGTGTTGTTATGAGTGCTCAATATCTAAGGGCATTATTTATTCCTTGCAAGGTGAAACTTCCTCAAAGTCTACTTGTTGTGGGTGGTCATCTAGATAGGTGTAGTAGTTCCTTTTTGGACTACAATCTCACTAAAATTAGGAATGGTAATTCCTTAATCAGTAGCTTGCTAGTCTAAATTGGTTCTTGTTATTATAGGATAGTAGTCCAATTAAAAATTCTAGTGGGTTTTATTCCTCAAGAGGTTTTCCCATGTATGTCATGTGTTATGTGCTTGATCTTGAATTTTCTCACTTATTCATTTATATGAATGATGTGTATGCCTCACGAATGTATGTATTGACTTATTAAGAGTTTGAAATGATTAGAATTGAAGTTTTAATATCTATGCTCACTAATTCACCCCTCCCCCCATCTTAGTGATTATACCTCTAACAATTATATCTCTCTCATAATTCAGAAGATCACCTAGAACAACACCAAAGCACACCTATAACCCCTAAGTTAGTCTATCCATAGCATGAGAAGGAGCTTGGGTAAAACTTGTGTTTCATAAGAATGTCAATATTCTTATAGGAAATTATAAATATGAGTGATGATCAAGAATGCTCATGTCACTCATGTGAGGACCTCATTCCTCCTAAGAAGGCCTAACATAGAAAAATACACCTATAGTCACCCTTTTGGGATACTATAGTGGGATCTAAAAAAATTTATATAAGACTATTCAAAGGTGAAAGGATTAGTATGAATATCACAAAATGTGTATCCTAAGGTGGTGAATGATAACATGGGATTATCATGCCATAAATATCAAACACTATGTAGATCTTTTTAACCCTATATAGGCCTAACAAAAACCATACAAACATCTATCATGGTAATTGGCCACTTGTGACAACATTAGCCCACATTAGTGACTCCATATTATCTAGGATAAAATACAAGTTTCATACAATAGGGAAGAAAGTTTTAAATTTATAAAAATTCAAAAATTATGGCCACTACCACTAAAAAGAGAAATAGACTCCTAAATAGAATCAGAATCACACATGGGAAAACATAAGAACTAAATTTGGGTTAAATTGAAAATATATGAAAAGAAAGTAAGTTTGATGAACTATCACTTGGGCATCATGATGAAAATCATCACTTGGTAGACACATCATGGTCATAAATACATCAAGATGCAATCTTAAAAGTCATACTCAACTTTAATATCTAAGCATACAATTTATAGGCAATTTAGAGCCAATTTTGGCCAAAATGGTGGTTTGAGGCCCTTCCAATCATGTCCAAGCCCATAAAATTGGTAAAATGGTTTTCATGACCTATTAAAGAGGCTCATATATTCACTTATTTTAGACAAATAATGGGTATACCTAATGTTTTATCTTAGACCAAACCTTGTTGCTCTAGTCACTCATTGAGATAAAGGGGTGCACCTATGTCAAACAAGGTATAAATAATTTTGGGAAGAAATGGGTTTTGTTTCAATGAGGGATGATGCTAAATGGTTCCCAAACACCCTATAAATTCTTATTAATCTTATATGATCAATAACATTGGAGAAAAGGCCAACACAATCAAGTATATAAGCTTACACACAGATTGTAGTGTCATCTTAGGACCCCTTCAAGATATTGTGACCAATAAAATTATCAATAAAATATGTATGAGGGTTTTAAATACCAAACAAGTGGGTTATAAATACCAACAGATGGTGAAAATGGTTAGAGATCCTTCAAACCCTACTTGAGCTAGTTCATCTATGCATAGGTAGTTTCAGTACCATATTCAAGTCCTCACCTACTCCACCACATAAGTGCTCAAGGCTTGAGCTCCTATGGAAGTCAGTTATCCATATGGTATAAATATTTATGAATATTTGATTGGAATTATGGGGTAGATCTTTATGAATAAATGTTAAGAAGTTAGGCACTTAGAAGTGGCATGTAGACTACCCTAGGGTCACTTTACAGCACTCATATATTCATCCACCCCTTACATGGTACCCCAAACCATTCATGAAAGTTGAGGGGGTCATTACCCTTGAGATTCATGTCATTTATTTCTATCTTGGATGTCTATAATTCATGAACTATCATTAAGACTCCTAGGTAGTCATAGACCTCCCTAAAACTCTAGACAAACCTAGTTTTAGAAAACTTGGAATTTTAGCAACATATCACCCTATAATGACTTTTTAAGATTATGTAAGTTAAATATAACTCATAGAAGACTCCACCCATGGTACCTAATTATACATACCTGGTATTGAATACTAAAAAATATGCACTTTTTAAAGGTTTTGAGTAGAAAGAAAGGTGTTTGTTCGTATAAAGTGATTCTCATCCTTGAAGTAATTTTTTTGGGACTTAATCCAACCTATAAATACATAACATACCCAATATTTCACCTAGAATATTCTCTTCAAATACATTAAAAACTTCCATTCTACCAATGTATGAGGAAGTTGAACTAGTCAATTTGGAAAAGTGGTGTTTCAAGTTCTTAATGCCTTTCTATGTCTATATCATGGTTAGAGGTGTTTTTTCAAGCATAAATCACAATAATACACTAGTTTTAAAGCTATTTTTAGGTTTCTTAGAATCTAATACATCAACACTTGGGAAATTAGGCCTAATTGGCCTATGTGGTCAACAAGGAGAGCTTAATTGGCATTAAAGGACTAATAGAATAAGTCTATACAAGAATTTTACATTGATGATTATAATTTTAAGGGAATTCAATGCACATTTAAAAGTTATAATAGATGGAGAAGATATTTTCCTTAACCTTGTTGATTTGGTTTAGAGGAGAGTGATTGCTCAAACACCTCATGAAGGCCAATTGCATTTAAATTCACCTTGTAACTTCCATATAGTGTAATAGTGGCCTATATTAGGCATGGTAAATCCTTGGAAAAATATTAATTGAAGATAACCCAGCATCCACTACCCTCATTTCAATGAAAAAAGAGCCATTAAGGATGAGTTACACATGGATAAGGTTGAAGAGGGGCCATGTAAGTAATGTAACTACCATTGAGGGTAGACCTTAGTCATTTATGACCTCTTTATTTCACCTTCATGCCACAACCTCATCTTCTTCTCTAATTTTATTCTATACATTGAAGGCTTTATGCATTTTCATGGTATGCCTTAGGATGATATGAGGAAACTCTACCATTATTTGTACTTGTACACCTCTTAGATGAATGAATATAATACTTACAAATATTTCTTCATGATCTATAATTAGTGTCTCATACTTATTTGATATGCAAAATTGGTTCCATCCTCCCCTTGTAGGTCCAAGTTTCACCTAAATGTTAAAAAACCTTCCTTGCAGGTCATCCAATGTGTCTTGACATTGATGTCTCAAGATTGAAGTGGATTTATGACTATAAGTGCCTTTAAATAGGCCTTATTCTCATTAACCTCCTACTTAAGTCAATCAAATTGACTTTTAGGTGAAACAATATTTCTTGGAATCCAATGAAGGTAGTGTGATAATAATGTTCATATTCCATTATCATGATTAAGAGTTCAAGTTATGTGAGTGGGTGGAATTATCATTAGGTGCATCACCACACTTTAGATTATAATTTCAAGTATTCAAATCCTTCACCCCTTTTCATCCTAATATATTAGGTCTTAGAAGAATATATTCAAATTTATAAATATAATGATCTATACAAATTAACAATTTAGATATTTGACCTACATAGGTAACCCATAGCCTAAGGTCACTCCCATGTTAGACTAGGTTTGAGGCTGGGACATGAACACTCTTCTTAGATAGGGTGTAACCTAGAACTCTAATAGTTCTAGCACCCAAGGTGGGATGATATTCAAATGCCTTAAAAAATATTTTGACAACATATAAGGACCACTTACATCCATATTTGAGATATTAAAAAACTACATCAATAGAGTTGAAATCAGAAAGTTACAAAAAAGTCATATCAAGTCTTCATTTCAGGGGTAAGAAAGATTATCATTATTGGTTTCATTCATTCTCATGATCTTGATAGTGAAGTATGGATGGATATGGGGAAGAATCATGTTTTTCACTCTCTTATTAATTGGCTTATAAAACTTTCCAACTCCTTCATGATCCTTGTCAACCTTATCCTAACCCCTATCAGCCATACATTCCCCCTTAGAAGTCCTATGATGAGTTTCTCTCTTTCCAAAACTATCAACCCTACTATGAGTCTCATCTACCTTGTATCCTAATTACCAACTCGATCAGTCATGTAATCATCATGAAATTATTTACCAACCTATTCACATGATAATTCATTCCATATATGGACTTAAACAAGCTCTATTAGATCATGAGAAGCATATGATAAACATTGACACATTAAAACGATATGGGAAAGAAATTCCCAAATATGTCATTAAGGGTGTTAGAAATTCATTATAGTAGGAAAAATAAGATTGGATGTCATTTATTAAGAGAGGTCATTCAAGGGGAAACAGTGATCTGCTTAACATAGAGTGATTAATCTTCAAGATTGAGGAGAAGTTGATAGTGCATGAAGGCAAATAAATAGACCGAATTTATACCCCCTCCTTCATTCCATGCCAATATCATGATGAAATTCCCATCACCCCTCAAAATATCCAATAAATTGAGTTTAAAATTCATCAAGGCTCCTCCCAATGCCTATCAACCTTCCCCTCATGTACATCTATCCAAAGAAGGGTCCAAGAAGAAGGAAAGGTTTGTGTTCAAAAGACTAGTCATCATGATCAATCAAGACTTGAGTTTAAAGTATGCCATACTAAGTAAATTGAGGTTGTATACTATAATTTTAATCAATGAATAGAAGATAAAAAATCAACACCATATCATTTACACATGTCTCCATTTATACACCAAACAAAAATACACTCAACACAAGGAACTCTTAATCCTAAATTTCTATCTTGGAACCAAGTAATATAATCAAGAGAGAGTGGAGAGTATTCAAACAAATATAACGTCACTCAATCCACACACCTCCATCCTCAAGTGTCTAAGTACTTTCCATCATGGATATCCATCTAAATCAATATGCAGAAGGAGGAAGTGGTGATTATTGAAGACAAGTAGTTGAATGAAAGGCATTTGGCATACATCTCATGTCTCTTGGAGTCACTCCAAGAATATCCTATACCACTCATTGAGAGAGATCCTATCATTGAATAGATGGAAAAAGTAAATCAATTTGAATTTTTAGATGATGATGATGATTTGGGTTAGTTTGAGGAGGAAATTGTCTGTAGAACACCCATTCGTAAAAAAGACACCGTTTAGTTTTTAGAGGTGTAAAAGAGAATGAATAATAGAAGTGTGATGAACCACAAAGGGAAAACACATCAGTTAAACAAGAGGAAGAGTTCTTTCATGACATGGAAGACATAGATTATAATCACATTACTAAAGAGTTGGATAATGAAACATGTCTTCAATCTATAAGAGTTGTAAAGCAAGGTGACAACATCTAAGGGTCTCTAAACACTCAAGAGAAGGTATGCACTTACATGTCTTCCAATTTCATTGAATACCAAAGACTACTTCCTTGCTACCAAGATAAGCCTGATGATATGCATGAGACCCTAATGGTTGATGAGAGATTAAAATGTGACCATGGTTACATGGAGTTTTAAGTTGATAATGAAGACCTTTGGTAATAATTCATAAACATTTGAAATAAATATTAGACTTCTCAGGGACTCACACATCATGTAGAGCACATTAGAGATATAACAGTTGTTGACCCTTTCAAAGATCACCCATAAGAGGATCAAACACAAGATGATACAAGGAATGGTGGAGTGTTTAATGTAATAGTACACTACAATGAAGTCATAGGCCAAGACATGGCAAATTAGATACAACCCATATCTAAGGTAGAATTAGCCCTTCTCATACAAAGGAGATAATTTTGAAATGAGTATGACTGGGTGCTCAACTCACCTAATCAGTTCATACACCAAATGATAGATCAAGTAAGTATGTATCATTTTATGAGAATCAATGAGCATGCACCTAATCCTAGTTATAGGTGGGAACCTTCCAATGAATAGTACTTGATCAGATTTAAGTTAACACATGAAAAATTCACATCATGGTGCCATAATGATCAAAAGACATTCCCATTTAATCATGGGGGAAGGATTTAAATTTCATCTAAGTTTTTTATTAATTATTTTTCTTATCCAAATAAGTGTGTCATATAAGTTTTAGTTAGTTATCTTTCTTCCTTATTTCCTTTCCTTATTTGTCCCATAGTTGTTAGGTGATTCATAGGTGTTAGGTTTATTTCCCTAGGTTGTCTTTGTGTGTGTTTTTATTGTTTCAATCCAATAAATTTGCTTAAGTAATAGATTAGTTGGATAGTCTATGTTTTTAGTTCTTTAAGTCTTGTCATACTTGAGCACTGAGTTCTTTTGACCAGTAGGTTGGTCACCCCTAGGAGTCACCAAAAATTTTGACCAATTTTGACCCTTAGGTCAAAATGGTCAACCTTACATTTAAAACTTGACCCTATCATGTAATTATAATCCATTTTATGCCTTAATTTTTCCTTCATGATTCCATTTTATCCTTTTTATCATCATTTAAGGTTCATCTAAAAATATTAAGGTAAAAGAATCTTGGAACCTAGTGTTGTTTTCGGCATTCATGACCATAGTCAAGTGAGTTCAAGTGGTCTAAGTGGTAAAAGGGTCATTTTGGTCATATCATGTGGTTTCAATGTTATTTTACCCTTAATATTATTTTAACCACTCTTCATAAAGGTGAAAATGTCAAATCATAACGTCACCCCCCACTTTCATGTGTTTTATTGCCCTTTTATGGCTTCAAAAGGTGGCTTTTGAATGATATAAGACATTGGAAGGAAAAGGAAATGTTTAAAAATCCATGATAGGTCATTACATGCCTAAAAAAATTGTTTTAACACTTTGAATACATTTTCCATCAGTCTACAAAGCAAATGTGACATTTTCAAGATAAAAGTAGGTGTTTTCTCCTTAGTTCATATAGTGTAGTTATAGGGGGTTCCTTTCAGATGCTCCCATGGATGTATATGTACCCCCAAAGTCTAAATATAGGATTTATAGGAGTTTAATAATCCCATATTCCATCAATCTCTTTGGAAACTTGTGCAACATCTTAGGTTTTCACATAGTATGGAGATGAGAGAGAAATTTATGACATAATATTTTGGTGAATGAAAGGGTGTCACTTGAATATATCATCCATGGATTAAATTTAAAAATACATATCCTATGATTTATGAACAAATGATAACAATCTGGCCACTCCCATGAGCTTATATCTTTATACAAGGGTTAATGATTATAACGATTTTGGTCTAATATTGAAGTTTTTCTAAACAAAAGTGCTTGTTTTGTGTAAAAAAGGATCCCATGGACCATATATATCACATAAAACCCTACTTCACAAGTATTGGAGTCTCAAAATATAAAAAAATATAAGTTTTTTCTATGTGCAAGATATGCGCTAAGCCTCTTGAAGTTCTTAGGTTTTAGTACACTAAGGTGAAAATATTGATGATGTTTGAAGTGTTTTATTAGTTCATCAGTCTCTTTCATGTCTCCTTTATCTCTAAAATAAATAAATCTATTCATCATCAAGCAAAAAATCTCCACAATAACTTTATAAGGCTAAATCTATAATTTCATTACACCATTCATCATGAACATGGGCTTTTACTATGTTGAAGAGCGTCAGTGCCTCAAAAAGAGAGTTTGATACCACTTAATATGGAAGATCTCTAAATTATACATCATTTATTCAAGTTAAGTAGGCCTAAAGGAGATAAGGTCAAGAAGACTCCTCATCAACATCAAGGAGTCAGTCAAGACTCTCAACAACTCAAACCATAGGCATAGTTTCAATGGTGAAGGGTAGTTTGAGACAAATTAATAAGACATCCAAAGCATAAAGGATATTATTAGCTATGAGAGACATTTAAATAAAACTTGAAATAAATGTATAGCTACATAGATCTCAAAATATATGTAGCATGGTAATTGGTGCATATTTGAGGAGGTTTTCACCTACATCCTTCCCTTTAGGCTACTATAATAGGGATTTAAGAAGGAGATATCATCCTATGACACCCTATGTCAAGGTTAAAAACACTTATCCTAGGTGAAACATATATAATTATTTAATTTATATGCTCTAATCCAGATCCATGTGCTTAAGGAGGTAGTTTATAGTGAATTAATAACTAAAGGTTGAAACTTAGTCCAAAAACTACCATCTACAGTAGTTATGACTGCTACATCAAGAAGCAAGATGATTAAGATGGTTTAATAAGTATTCATGGTTTAAACATGATGGGAACCAATTTATTTCATTCAAAAAACAAGTATGCCAAGAAACCTAAGAAAGTGTAGTCATGAAAAGCAAGTTTTAAAGTCTACTATTAGTCTCAATTTACCTTATTAGCAAAAATTAAGGTAATTTTGAAAATTTTAAGGTAAAATAGTTAGAGGGTGAATCTTAAAGTTTATTTAATAGTTAAAAATATATCCAATAAAAATTGGAGGACATCTTTTCATCTTGAAATCAACCCCATACCTCTCCTTTATCTGCATAAAGGTCTTACACACAGTTGTTAGTCAACATGAGATAACTTCAAAAGATGTTGGGTGAAGGTAAGATGATAATGGAAGTTGAATGGAGGTTCAATGAAAAATTTAAAAATTAAAAGTGATACCATGGTAATTCTCAATCCCCCCACCTCATATTTCCCCACATGTGGACTGTCTCAGTCCATACATTAAGAGAATTAAAAGATTCTTGACAGTTGAATGGTTCAAAAGGAATAAAAACGTCTCTTAAGGAGGAGATGGAGAAAAAAGGTTTCAATTACATGATAATAATATTTTAATAGGTGATATTCAAACTTTATCCCACCTCTACCAAGTTACAATATCATATAGAGTCAAGTTAGGCTAAGTACTCAACTATAGCCACCTTAGTTAGCCTAAATGTTCTGTGTGAGGAAAGTTGACCTAAGAGGATGGGAAATATTTTAAGATTTTTAATATAATATTAATAATGAGAGGTAAACCTAAGGTGTCCAAAATACTATTGAGGTATCATTGTTGATATAGGTCAAATCACTTATAGCCATGACTTACATGGCTCATTAGAGAATGTGTAGTGAGAATCATTACCCAAGTTAACTTAGAAGCAAAGTAAAATTTTAAATGGTTTTATTGAATTAAGAAAGATTAATTATTGTATATCACTTACATGGATTATATATCTCTCACAATTCATAAGATCACCTACAGTTCCACCAAAACACACCTAAAGCCCTTGAGTTAGTCTATCCATAGCATGAGAAGGAAGTTGGGTAAGAATTGTGTTTCATAGGACTATCAATATTCTTATGGGAAATTAAATATATGAGTGATGATAAATAATGATAAATAAATTAATTTGAGGACCTAAATCTTACTAAGAAGGCCTAACATAGAAAAAGACACATATAGTCACCCCTTTGGGATATTGTAGCAGTGTCTCAAAAACATTATATAAAATTGTTCAAAGGTGCAAGGATTTGTGTGAATATCAAAAAAAGTGTATCCTAAGGTGGTCAATAATAACATGGTATTCTCATTCCATAAATATCAAATACTATGCAGATAGTTTTTACCCTATATAGGCCTGGTAAGAACCCTATAGATAACCATCATGGTAACTAGCCACATGTGGCATCCATCTTATCTAGGATAAAATAAAAGTTTAATAAAAATTTAAATCAAGTTTTACATTTAAATTAATACAAAAATGATGTCCACTACCACTAAAAAGATAAAGAGACTCCTAAATAGACTAAGAATCACACAAGTATGAGAAGATACAAGACCTAGGTTTGGGTGAAAGGGGTAAGATATGCAAATAAAGTAAGGTTGATAAAATATCAACTAGGAATGATGATGATCTTGAGTACATGTTAGACACTCCATGGTCATAAATACCTTTATATTCAATCTAAAAATTGATACTCAGAGCTTCCATATATAAGCATATAATCTATAGGCAATTTAAATCTAGTTTTTTGCCAAAATGGTGGTTTAAAGACTCTCTAAGCATGTAACAACATATTATAGAGGCCCATAATTTAAATTAGTCTATAAAAAAGTGGGTATACCACTATTTTGTCTTAGACCAAGGCTTGTTGCTGCAATCACTCATTGAGATGAAAGGGTGCACCTATGTCAAAAGAGGTCTAAAAAATAGTTGCAAACCTTTAGATGGTTTTGTTTAAATTAGAAATGATTTTAAAGAGTTACAAAACCACATATAAAGGATTATTCAAATTATATGATCATAAACCTTGGAGAAATTTCCAACACAGTTAAGTATCTAGGTTTACACATAGACCCTAGTGCTATCTTAGGACCCCTTCAATCTATTGTGACAAATACAATTATAAATGAAAGATGTATGAGGCTATTAAAGACCTAAAAATTGTGTTAAAATTTCCAATAGTTGGTAAAAATGGTTAGATATCCTTCAAACCCTACTTGACCTAGTCCATATATGCATAGGTAGTTTGAAGGCCATTTCTAAATGCTCATCTACTCCAACATATAAGTGATCAAGGCTAAATATCCTAGGGAAGTTTAAGTCTCCATATGGGCTAAAGATTTATGAATATTTTAGTAGAATTAGAGGATGCATATTTATGAATGAATGTTAGGAAGTTAGGAACTTAGAAATGGTCTACAAATTACCCTAGGGTCATGTTGACCATTTTTACCTCAAGGAAAAAATGGTTCAACCCCCTATACTCAAAATTTCAGATAGGGGATTTTTATAATGTCATAGGGTATTTTCTAGTTCATTTTATGTAATTACATATGCCATTATCTCTTCAGTAATAGTCTAGCTTAGTCATTGTGTCATTTGGTGTCTTAAGGGTCGTTTTAGAGTTATATATACAAGTGGTAGGTTTTTGTGGTGTCCAAATAGTCAAGATCATGGAAAAGGTCTACATAGGCCTAAAGGTGTTCATTCAAAGATACAAAATTTTAGGAACAAGCTTTGTGAAGCCAGGTCATCATCAAGATGTCATGAAGAACTAGACTGGATATCTTGCTTATGTAATTTATAAATATTCTTAGAAAGCTTCACATGATCACTAGAACATGCATAATCAATGTCCTTAGTGCCAAGATTATTCTTTGCAAGTTACATATCTTGATGACTCTTCTATCTCAAGATCTAAACCTTCAAACTTTAGCTTGTTGAGTCTAAGGGGCTAGGCCATCCTGCACATCACATGGAAATGAGCATACTGGCTTATTTGAGAATTTTTTATCTTCACTCTGAAAACCCTGATGAGCTAAAGGATTTCAGTATCATGGATATCTTCGTGCCTAGATCATATCATAAAATTTTCATGCCTATGCAAGATTTTAGCTCAAGGTATAAGGATGTAAATTTAGAATTATAGGATGGGACATTCATGTAAACATCAAAATAAAGATCAACATTTATCTATTGGGGTCTTAAATTTGATGGTCATACAAACATCAAAGACATTCACATGGATATAAAATGATGGGCATTTAGACATTAATTTTAAGCTCATAAAGTACCCATTAGATTTCAAATAGTGGGTCCCAGTAGATCTAATGGTTAAAATCTAATCATACCAAGAAAATAAATGAAATATAAGAAAGTCAAAAGGTCAAGGAACTTAGAGGCCAATACATGGCATAAGCACAAAAGTAGGTAGACTAATAATGGATCATGAGTGCAAATGTGGGACTGTTTAGTAGATCCAAATTGGATAGGGTTGATAGGTCAAGGATAGATCCAAGGGCTCATGTTAACTCATATAATGGAGATTGGATGGTGCGAGCAAAGGTTGATGAATCAATAGTTCGAGTCAATTTTGATAATAAATGAAACTAAAGGTCAAGAAGCTAAGGGACTTCATGAAGATCAAGCACATGACCAAGGTCAAACTAGGGCCAGATTTTAAAAATGGTATATTCTACCATTAGAGTTTGATTAAATGTCATTAAGTAGACATAGTCATGTAATAAGGTATAAATAAGATAAAGGGATGCCACTAAAGGTTAATATTGACCTTTGGTTTAACATTTTATATCTTGTAAGGTTCATTATATGAATGTGTTCACCATTCCTACATGGATCCATGCATATATGAATTCTTGATTATTGAAATTATATAATGGGTATTTTTGGACCTTTTCAGATCAAGAAAGGGGGCTATATAGTCTATATGTCTACATCAACGTAGTGACTATAGGAAAACCAATAGTCTAAGATTGGTTTTCCATTTATAATGGACCTATGAACATGGGGATGAGTTTGGGCATGATATAATTTGAACAAGAACTATAATTTAAAAGGATGCCATGAAGGCATACATGTAGACCCCAATGGTTTCATCTTCAGGACCAACTGCATGAAAAAGACCCTTCTCCCCACTTTTACATACCATGAAGAACTAGTGAAGAATAGTTAGCATGAGGACAAAGCTATAAAAAATTGATCTAATTATTTCAACTACATTTATGCCATAAATTAGCTCAAAATAACTTGATCCCACCATTGTAACCATCAGGGAGAATCAATGAGGGAATAATGTAACTATGTAACCACTTGAAGTAACCCATATTAATTAGGAAGCTTGAATGAGCATAAATGTAGACAAATTTATATATATAATTTAAATTGAGTTTAACTCATTGATTCCTATTTTAACACAAAGATATCTCTCTATCTAAAGGCCCTTTATTCTATAAATTTATCCTTGAGCTATTGTTAAACATCCCTCAGGCTGGTATGACTAGACTTTGCCAAAAATTATATTCCACACCTCTTGGAGTAATGAATAGAGTATTTTTTAATTGTTTACTAATCTATGCTTAGTGTTTTGTATTTATTTGATATGAAAAATTGGTTTTCATATTCCATTTGTAGGTTTAAGTTCAACCTAAGTTATAATAAACTTTTTTTTAGGTCATTTAGCGTGTCTTAAGGTTGATGTCTTAGGTATAGAGTGGATAGTTGACTGTAAGTGCTTCCAATCAAGCCTTACCTTCTTTTTATTCTAGACTAAGTCTATCAAATTTACCTCTAGGTGAAGCATTATTACTTTGAAACCATTATAGACACTGTATTATTTATATTCATAGTCTATTAGTGTGTTAATGAGTTTAATCTTGAGAGTGTATCTTTGAACATTTGATACATCACCTCTTTTAAAGTAGATTCAATTTATGAAATCTCTAACTCTTTTCCCCATAATTAATTAGTTATCATAGATAATAAAATTTCAATATGAATTCAGGGAGCTATCCCTTAAATCTAGAGGCTTATTTCTAATATAGGTGTTAGTAATTTGACCTATCAAGGCCAAATTACTACCCCTATAATATATAACTTTCTTAAATCTAGTCATTAGCCCTTTATATCTAGTCAAACCGATGTGTTGTGGACTAAAAATTCAATTTTTGTCAAAAATTTTCATAATTGCTTTCAAAAAGGTCATGAAAATATCCGTTTTGTTTTTAATCATATTTATATATGATTTTGGTCTAAGTCTAAAGTTTTAAATCTTGAAAAAGTCATATGCTTTTATGCCTAAAATCCCCCTAAGTCACCCCATACATGTCAATTTACCCATTAAAACATGAAAAGTGTTCAAAAAATGCATTTTTTTCATGTATTGTTTCTCAAATCTTTTATTTCAAGTGGTGGGGAGCTTTGGTTTCCTTTTAAAAGGCAAAAAAGATTATTTTTCTCACATTAATAAGAAATAGTATAGATTTCATACATATAAGGTAGAGGAGGTAAATATTAGGTCATAAACAAGATTAAACAAGAGTTTTATGGTGATTTGAAGAGTTATAGGCCAAAAATCATTCCATTACATGCACTTGCTCAGTTTGCACAAAGGGAGCTACTTGCAAGTTTGAGAATGGTATATATTATTGGAGGAGATTACAGGTCTAAAATTTGGGTTGAAAAAACTAGACTAATATGGATTTATAATGGTAAATTTGGTTATTAAATTGGTTTCTCCAATCTCATGAACCATCTAGTTTAAGATAGGATAATTTCTATAGTCCTGCAACTAGAAAGGCAACCAATTTTCTTTATTTTCTCTTCACCTAGGTAGAGTTTCAATAAAATTATAAGTTGTTAAATAATATTTGGGACTTAATATATATTTTAATTTCATCCTTCATCTATTATTCATTAGTTTTAGGGTCTAATAAGTCTCATAATCATAGCTAGTCCATTTTTGTAGTTTATGACCTTGCAAGGAGGAATTGTACAGTCAAGAGGAGAGATGGTAGCTTCAAGTTTACAAGAAATTTTTTATTAAAGGGTATATATCATTTTTATAATGATTTACAATCATAATTATTCAATATTTATAGCAATAAATCCCATCTCCATGACCTTAAAGTGCCTAAAGAGACCTAGTTTAGCATATGTTAAGTTTTCTTTACAAATTTTAAGGTTTTTGAATAAAACTATTATTCATATTTAGTGTCTTTCAATCCTCCAATGGCATCCAAAGTCAAGTGAAATGATGATCATATGTCCTTTTTTTCATTTGATTCCTTACCATGGTCTTGGAAATTTCCCAAGGGCTTGTTTCCCACTTCCATCCCATCCACCCCAAACCACTATAAAATCACTATGTTTTGTGTCTCCACATCCTCCTTTCATGAATTCCCCTCATCTTTATATCATACTTAATCCCTACCACCATCACACTTTATTTATTCCATAGTTTTATGGTTAGAAAGAGCTAAGAGAGATGAAATTACCATGAAAATCATAAAAAGTGAGCTTATAGGAAAATCTAGAATCATAACACAGTTAGAATGAAGCATCTACAATAGGCCTACGAATAGTTAAGTGTGATCATAAAGTAATATGTAGATTCATGAGTTAATGAAAGGATTATTTCAAGGTAAATAAGTTCATGTAATTAATATATGGAGAGTAAACCTTCATGGAGGTGGAAAAAAGGCAACTTAAAACCTTGAATCTTAGTATTATTCTCATAAAGTACTCACAGTAGGTTCAACACAATCTTATATCCACCAAAAGCATCAAGATAAAGTCACAAGAATATTTTAAAATGGTGGATATAAAAGGATTAATAAAACATGTTAATAAAGTTATCTAAGAGAAAATCAGGTGTATTCCCTTGGTTGAAGTTATATACAACCCTAATTCATACATATGGTACTACAAGGAGCACCTACAACTAGTTATAAGATGGAGGCCCATACTTTGAATGATTTCAGGGGTTTTGACCATTTATATAGGTCATTAAGTTTTAAAAAATTCCATCATAGAATTAAAATTATAAAGTGTCTATCTTCATGCTTTGTACTTCACATACATAAACTACAGGGCACCAAAACTATACCTATAGGCCTGTACTTGAGTAAAAAATGGCTACAGTTGGTGAGGGCTAGTCTCATGAAGAGACATATCAAAGAGGTTAAAAACCTAGTATTGTATAATAAATAATTTAAGTGAAGAAGAATTACCCTCAATAAGTGACAAAGAGTAGGTAGGAAAGACAACCTTCAAGGCAAAATGCATACCTACATCCACTATGAGGTAACCATGGTGACCTACAAACCACTGCACGGACCACACTTGCAGTGATGAGGTTTTGTTTATCTAAATGAGAATTCAAGGTTTATGAGAGATAAAGAGAATAAAGGGAAGATAATTTTAAAGTTAAAATAGGACCTCAATGCATAAATGTAACCTATATCTCTAGTCTGTACAAGTTCTAATAATCTTGGAAAAACATATTCAAGCCTAATTTAAGGTCTGTGATAATAGCAGAAGAAAGGAGATATGGTCGACTAAAGCAAACCCATGCTAGGTGAAAGACTAGTGTGAAGTTTTAAATAAATACTTATATTTAATATTAGGACCTAGATAATTATCATCTATAGCCAGCCTAAGAAGACACCAATAGTTCTTAAAGGATAACCTTAGCCAAATAGGTGTATGTGTTTGATCAGGATCCTTTTCAAGGTCCAAGAAACTAGTTTTGATCTATAAAGACATGGTTACATTTGATATAGGCCTCTACATGAATAAATAATATGTGAAAATCATGTCATAATTTTAAAAAGACTCATTTTGGAATAGTACCCTACATCTAGGTAAGGGTTTGATTATCTAAAGGATTGTATAAGGCTCAAAGAGATATTAGATTTTCAAGTGATAGTCATGGCATTAAGTTTGGAAATATAATATGAAGTGATTATAGGATTAGTCATATTATAATGGCTTATAAAGAATTATTATAATGGATATCATGAGGAATTTTCAAACATATGCTACAACATCCCTCTTAAGGCTTGCATCTATAGCTATAAAAGCATAGTCTTGAGTTCAAATTGATAATCTTGATGGATTTCATGATGTACATTTAGTTTCCATGTTAAAAAAAGTATATGAATAAATAATAGGGTTTTGGTCCCATCATCAAAGTAACAAGTCAAGGTTTCAATGTAATAAAATAGTCATACACCTAAAGAAGTTAAAACCCTACAACCATAAGTACTATAGGCATGTTCTAGGCTTAAAGGAGAAATGAAGGACATAATAGCCTAAGGGAAGGTGTTATGATTCAATTTATGGATCAAGTGGAAAATTAAATAAATATCATAAAAAATCCATGAATTCAATTCCTCATAAACATAACCATGTCATTGTCAAGGAAGACCTACATGTCTGTTGTACAAAACATAAATGTATAAGGGCTCAAAAGCATGGTTTAAGGGTTAATATATCATCTTCAGCATGTGAAAGTGGTCCTCAGGTGAGATAAAGGCTTAATTGACACCAAGAAGGATTATTTACCCATAAAATACCTTATTTTCCTAAAAAATACACCTGAAATAATGGTAAACACAGTGATGTTGGGTGTTCCTTGAAGAAGATGGGGTCTTGGAGGAGATAACAAATTAGGATTGGACTAACGATTGAAAACATTATTAACATATTCAAACCTATCTATAATGTGGAATAATGATTGAAAAAATTATTAAAATATTCAAACATATATATCATTTTTTAAGCCTAAAATAATGATAAAACATTGAAACATAGCCTTCTAGCATGAAAGTACAAACAATCATACACACAACCTATGCAAAAGAGTATTTTTAAAGGAATTTTGAGTTTTGGGCAATCCAAAGGTGGAATTTTGACTTGAAATTTATTAAATATCATAATTAGGACTTGAGGAATCATAAAAAAAAAGTTTCAAATCCATTTAATGAGTGGAAGTACTTGATGTTTTGTCATAATCATTAGCATGTCTATTTGAGGTCACCATTGGAGTAGGCATCATTTTGAAGTGAAAAAGAGGTTTTTAAGCCTAGGTGAGAGTTTTAAAATCATGTTATGATGTTTTTAAATAATAATAATTACTTTAAACTATGTCAAATATATAAATCATTGCAAACCTTGCTCATACATACTTTTTCAAGTAAAGAAGCTTATAGGCCAAAAAGGCAATTTTGACTTTTCAAGCAAGACGATACTTTAAGAGTATTTTAATATCATGGTGTATAAACCATAATGATTTTTTATGAATTTAATTTTAGTGGAAGAGTCATTTTTATTTTGGTGAATATTTCCATTTTTTGCAGTTCTAGACATCCTTCCAAGCCTCCTGATCAGATGCTCATATTTTTCACCACATGAGGAGTTAGACCGAATGATATTAGTATGTTTTGAGGAACCATATTAAATTATATTTTATGGATAATTTAGATAATTTAATGGGTTGTGTTTTATGAACAATTTTTAAGAGTGTAAGTAACTAATAATACACATAAAAACCTAAAGGCAGATTTCCTCTATGTGATAACTTTGCATATCTTTTATATGGGAGCCCAATATTTTCAAGTATTTTAGGGGGGTTAGTGTGATACATATCAATGGAAATATTTTGGGATTTGGAGGCCTGAAATTCATGAATCATCATTTTGAAGATTCAACTTTAAAATCCTCCCAAACCCTCAAAAAACTAGTTTTGAAAAAAAATTGATTTTAATGCCATAAACTCACCATGGATAAATATAAAACCTTTTAAAGTGTCAAGTAAACATAGAGAGGATTAAAAAAATTCAAATTTGATATATGGATTTGTACAAATTAGGTAAAAAATCATGTTTATTATGGAAAAAAACATGGAAAATGAAGTATATGGTAGCCTAATGGGATATAATGAATGGGGTTTGAATCTTGAGACTTTTTCTTCATACTAAAATATCTAGTTAGTCTAAAATATTCTTGAAATTACCCATATGAGCTTAATCAAAATGGAAAATCTACAAGAAAATGAGGCAAAGAGGGCCTAGTCAACCCCATTAACTGAACGGCGAGAGTTTTTCTCCTCAAAATCACATGTCATGTGATGATAATTTTTTTTCAAAGTCTGTATCATAATTTTTGTAGGTTTCATGGTTTCTTGTGTAGGTTTTATGGATTTTAAAATACACAAATAGACTATTAGGCCTTGTTGGATTAATAGGCATATTTCTCCAATCAAACAAAGTGAGTTGGCATTGAAGATGGTCATCAAGTAGTTCATTTTTAGTTTCAATGACAAATTGCATGATCACTTCAGTATTTATTTCCTTTTTATGCCAGGAGGGAGCTTATTTGGACTTGATTGGTCTTGAGATTCAATTAACTTTTGACTAGATCATGCATTTATCATGCTTTTCATGCAAAGAAGGACATTCTCATGTTTTAACTCAGCTCCAAATTAGTTCAATCTTGAATTAAGTCATCCAAGTTGGCATATCATTCATGGATGGGGATTGACAAAGTCCAAAATGGGCCCACCATCCTTATTCCAATGCCAAAATAAGCTTCATGCAAGGTTTTAGAAGATGAAGACAAGTCTAAAAGATTTTGAATAAATATTATAATTGAGTTGGACTTGAAATGAAGTGGAGTTGATCTCGTCTTATTTTTCCAATGCCAATCCCTTGGATATTTTTATGCTTTTCTATATATGTATGATTTTTAGCCATTTTTAAAGATCCATCCCTCTCTTAGCATGATCAAACTCTGCCAAGATTGAGTTTTGTAACCTTTTCAGATAAATATATTTTTTTTTTCAGATTTCATCATGTTAGTATAGTGTATTTATGTTAATTGATTTGTATATGTGGAAGATCTTTCTCCTTTGTCAAGTCTTGATTCTTACCTAATTACTAGTTTGTTAGATTATGTAGGTGATGTTAATTGTTTGATGTCTTTTGGCTAAGATTATAGTGGATAAAAGTGGTTGGTTAGTGCCTTAAATCAAGCCTATTCCATCATTTCCCTTGGACTTTGATCACCAAATAAAACATCTTCATGTAATATTGATGCATAGGAGATACTTTGAATTGTAGATTTAGTTTTTAATTGTCTAATCAATGATTTAGGAGCTAAAATAGAGTGGATGAACCAGAAATACAAGTGTATCACCAATAATTAAATAGGATTTATATTTTAGTTTCTTTCTCCCCCTTTTCATTCCAATAATTAATATTTTAGTAAGCAATGTACAGTGATACATTAGAGGAGCTAGCCTCATCAAAATCTATAGGTTTGGTCTAAGTTCAAGTGTCCCATGCCTTAGATCATTCCAATGTTAGTCCAGGTGTGAATTTTTTAGATCCAAATATATCAATCCTTCATGTAGGGTGATATTTAGATAACTAATAGTTTTTACATGCCTAGTGGGACATGATTTCAACTATTAGAGTATATTTTGTATCACATTCATTTTCAAAGTTAGTTTTTAGTACTCCTATAGTCCTTATCTTAAGGCAAAAGGTATATAATTGTTTTCATTTTTAGTTATCTTTATGATTTTATATGCTATGGTAGCCTACAGAGCAGATTAAGGTCTTTCTTCCTAATATCAATAGACCTATATACCATCACAATATTATCCTTATGATCCATATGCATCTCATCCTCATCAAAATGAGTCATACCCATTCAAAGATCAGCTAACCTTTCAAAACTCTCTAAATTTTCATGAGGATATGGAGGAAATGAAGTGGGTAAGCCAAATGATTATTGAAGAGATATTAGCCTACAAACAATATTTTTTAGATAAGCAATCTCTATCTCAAAGATCAATACCTCTTGCTACCCCATATCAATATACATGGATTCTAATTCCATCTCATCAATAAAATATCCCAATCATGCCTCAAGCTATAATACATTCAATTCTAGAGGCTCCTAGACCCAATTTTATAGCCTGGAATCAAATATAAACAAGCATAAGCCCAAATGATAAAATTAACCCCAAAGTCACTATTGGACATTCATCCCTCACCCCTCCCTCCTCAAGATCCCAAATCCTTTCCTTCATGTAAATCCATTTAAGAAAATATGTAGAGAGAAGAAGTAGCATTTGTTTAGGTTCAACAATCTCAAGAGTAAAATTAGTCATCTATGTCACAACCATTAGATCTATCTCATGTCTTGGAGTACTTTCAGTGATCTACCATGCCACTTTTGGAGAAATAACCTATTATTTGTGAGGTAAGTGAATAATATGTAGTCAAATAGATATAAAATGAAGGTTACTTTAGTGATTAATAAGAAGAAATCATAGTTGGGACATCATTGAGCAAGGATAAACATAATTCAATATTTCATGATGCCAAAGAAGAGGAGTTGTAAAAGGTTACTCAAGAGATTTCAGAATATGATATAGATGAAGTACAAACAAATATTTATTTAGAATTCAACCATGAATAAAATTCACATAGATCCATTGCTGAGATGATCCTGAAGAAGATGATCATTGGTAGCAACTATACCATGATTCCTTGAATGAAATTGAAGAACTTAAGACAAAATATTTTGATGATGAGATAGAACAATAGGTTGATGATTCATCTGAGGATTCCACAATGTTTTGTAGGTTCAATAAAACAACACTATTTTAGAGATCCCAAAGCAAGATGAGTTAGATCTTGAGTGGATAGATGAGATGACTTTTTTATAGAAGATGATGATGAAGCAAGTGTAGTAGATCAAGAACCTCCATATGACTCCATTCAAAAGGTAGAGATATGTGATCCAAATGTTTCAAATGGTAATAATACTAATGATTTTTATGTCCTTTTAGTTGACCATGATGAAAAAGCTTTTTGGGATGACTTGGAGATGTTTTGTGTAAACTTTGATAGTCCATCTTCACCTCATAAGGAGATTGATTAATGTCTTGTAAAAATTACTATTGAAGTTATTCATCAAGAATAAATTAATGAAATATTTCAGCCATATTTAAATCGATATGAAGAGGTTTAATATCTCAGTGACCCACTAATTCAAATGGATCATAATGAAGATACCAATCCAAACATACCAGTTGATTTGCCCATTCAATCATTGGCTGAGAATGTGTCAAATCATAATTATCCTATGAATAAGGTAGAGTTAGCATTATTGATGAAATAAATAAGAATATGGGAGGAAGATGATTAGAGATTTAATCCATATCTTCAATCCATGCACCTAAGAATGGAATTTATAATCCTAGCCACATCATCAAGAGGACATGAATATTTAAGTTCTCTTATCTACAAAAAGATGCCACTAAGAGATGTTAAATACCTTCAAGGTTCCATGGTGCATCAAATAGCTTTCCATTTGATCTTGGAGGAAAGATTGTCAATTTAGATTAGTTTTTCTAGGTTTGCTTTATGTTAATAAGTGAGTATCAAAATCAACAATTTGCTTCCCTTTTGTTATGTTTTCCTATTTTTTTCCTTAGTTTAAGTTTCTTTACTTTCTAGTTAGTTGTGTTTCCCTTTAGTCTTGTTGTGTCATAGTCATAAATGGTATTACAAAGCTCAAAAGAGTCTATTTCTTAGTCAAGAAGGTCATCCAATTAGAGTTTTTATATCTTAATTTACCATTGTCATAGGAAAACTAATGATTTCTTTGAGTAGCAGGTTGGTCAACCCCTGAGAGTCACCAAAATTGTTAGTAATTTGACCTATCAAGGCCAAATTACTACCCCTATAATATGAAATTTTCATAAATATAGTCATTAGCCATTTGTAGCTAGTCAAACCAACGTGTTATGGTCTAAAAATTCAAATTTTGGTCATAGCTACTTTCAAAAAGGTCATTAAAATATCCATTTTGTCTTTAATCATATTCATATATGATTTTGGTCTAAGTCTAAAGTTTTAAATCTTGAAAAAGTCATCTTATATGCTTTTATACCTAAAAAGCCCCAAAAATCACCCCACACATGTCAATTTACTCTTTAAAACAATAAAAAGGTTTAAAAAATCTTTTTTTTTTCATGTATTGGCACGTATTGTTTCTCAAATCTTCTATTTCAAGTGGTGGGGAGCTTTGGTTTCCTTTTAAAAGGTGAAAAATAATCTTTTTCTCTCATTTGAAAGCAATAGTATGGATTATATACATCTAAGGTAGAGGAGGTCAATATAAGGTCATAAAAAATCTTCAATAGGAGTTTCATGGTGATTTGAAGAGCTACAAGCCCAAAACCATTCCATTCCATACACTTGCTTAGTTTACACAAAGGACCTACTTGTAGGTTTGAGGATGGTATATACTACTAGAGGAGACTAAAAGTATTAAATTTGGGGTGAAAAAACTAGAATCATTAGGATTTTTTATGGTATAAGTGGTTATTCAATTGGATTCTCTAGGCTCATAAATCATCCATTTAAAGATAGGCCAATTTCTACAACCCTATAACTAGAAAGGCAAATAGTTTTCTTCATTTTTTCTTCACTTGGGTAGAGTTTTAGTAAAATTAAAGTTGTTAAAAACTATTGAGAGATTAATATATCTCTACATTTAATCATTTATCTATTATTCATGCACTTGAGGGTTTAATAAGTATCATAAACACAACCTATCCATTTTTGTAGTTTATGAGCTTACAAAGAGGAATTGTATGGGCAAGAGGAGGGATGACAGATTCAAGTTTTCAACAAAGCTTTTATTTTAAGGTATATATAATGTTTATCATGATTTAAAATCATAATTATTCAATATTCATAGCAATAAATACCATCTCAATGCTCTCAAAGTGTCTAAAGATCCCTAGTATAACATATGTTAAGTTTTCTTTGTAAATTTTAAGGTCATTAAAGAAAACTATGATTCATTTTCAGTCTCTTTCCATCCTCCAATGGCCTTCAAAGTTAGGTGAAATGATGATCATATGTAGTTTTTTGCATTTAATTCCATACCATGGTCTTGGCATTCTTATAAGGGATTATTTCTCACTTCCATCCCATCCACCCCAAACCACTATCATATCATTATGTTTTTCACTATGTTTTGTGTTTCCACACCCTCCAAAAAGGGAACTTATAGGCAAATATAGCATCATAACACAGTCAAAATGAAGCATCTACACCAAGCCTAAAAATATTTAAGTTTGGTCATAAAGTACTATGAGAATTCATAAGTTAAGGATAGGATTCCTTCAAGGTAAATAATATCAAGTAATTCATATATGGGGAGTAAACCTTTATGGAGGTGAGAAAAAAACAACTTAGAACCTTGAATTTTGGTATTAATCTCATAAAGGTACTCATAAAAAGTTAAACATAATCTTATATCCACTAAAAGAATCAAGATACAGCCACTGAGAATATTAAAAAATGGTAAATACAAAGGGTTTCATTAAGCATGTTAAGAAAGTTTTCTAAGGCCAAATTAGGGGTATGCCCTTGGTTAAAGTTATATACATCCCTAATCAATAAATATGATACTACAAGGAGCACCTACAAATAATTTTAATATGAAATCCCATACTTTGAATGATTTCAAGGTTTTTTCCCATTTTTATAGGTCATTAAGTTTTATACAAGTTTCATCATAACATTAAACCTAAAAAGTGCCTATTTTCATGCTTTGTACTTCATAGACATAAACTAAAGTGCACCAAAACTATACCTATAGGCCTATACTTGAGTAAAAAATGGCTATAGTGAAGAAGGATTACCCTCAATAAGTGACAAAAGAGTAGGTAGGAAAGACAACCTTCAAGGCAAAATGCATAGCTACAGCCACTATGAGGTAACCATGATGACCTAGAGACCACTATATAGACCACACCTATAGTGATGAGGTTTTATTTATTTAAATGAGAATTAAATGTTTGTGAGAGAAAATACCATCAAGGGAAGAGTATTTTCAAGTTCAAATAGGCCTTCAAATTATAATTGTAACCTACAACCCTATTCCATACAAGGGATAATAAGCATGAAAAAATAGAGTCAATCCTAATTCAATGTCTGTGACAGTCAGACAAGAAAGGAGTTATGGTCTACTAAAGAAAAACCATGCTAGGTGACAAACTAGTGTAAAGTTTTAAATAAATCCTTGTTATTTAATATGAATACCTAGATAATGCTCATCTATAGCCTTCCTGTGAACACATCAATAGTGCTTAAAGGATAACCTCAACCAAATAGGTGTATGTGTTTGATCAAAAGCCTTTTAAAGGTACAAGAAACTAGTTTTGATCTATAAAGACATGGTTACATTTTATATAGGCCTCCACATGAATAAATAAGGTGTAAAGGGCATGTCATAACTTCAAGAAGAATCATTTAGGAATAGTACCCTACATCCAAGTAAGGGTTTAAGTCTCAAAGAGCTATTTCAATTTTCAAGTGATAGTCATGGAATTGATTTTAGTAATATAATATGAAGTGATTCAAGGAGTATTAATTTTCTAATGGATTCTAAACCATGATGATAATGGAGATCATGAGAAATTTTCAAACATATGCTACAATATACCCTCTTAAGGCTTGCATCTACAACTATCAAAACATAGTCTTGAGTTCAAATTGATAATCTTGATGGATATCATAATGTACATTTAGTTTCCATGTTCAAAAAAGTATATGAAGAAATAATAGGGATTTTATCCCATCATCAAAGGGACAACTAAGGGTTTTAAGAGACCAAAATAGTCATACACCTAAAGAAGTTGAAACCCTATAGCCATAAGTACTGTAGGCATGTTTTAGGCATAAAAGAGAAATGAAGGACACAATAGCCTAAGGGAAGGTTTTATGATTTAGTTTATGGATTAAGTGGATAATTAAATAAACATAATTAATAGATCATGAAGTTAATTCCTCATAAACATAGCCAAGTCATTGTCAAGCAAGACCTACAGGTCTGTTGTATGGTACATAACTGTATAAGTTCTCAAAAGCATGGTTTAAGGGTTAATATGTCATCTTGAGCATGTGAAAGTGGTCTTAAAATGGTATGAAGGCTTTCTTGACACCAAGAAGGATGTTTTATCTATAAAATACCTTATTTTCCTTCAAAATCCAGTAGAAACAATGGTAAACACAATCATGTTGAGTGTTCCTTGAAGAAGATGAGGTCTTGGAGGAGAAAAAAAATGAGGATTGGACTGATGATTGAAAAAAATATTAACAGATTCAAAAAAACATATAATTTTTCAATCCCATGATAATGATCAAACATTAAAAAGTAACCTTCTAGCATGAAAGTATAGACAAGCATACACACAACCCATGTAAAGGAGTATTTTTTGAAGGATGCTTGAGTATTGGGGCATCTACATGTGGAATTTTGACTTGAAATTTGGTACATATCATAAATAGAACCTGAGGAAACATATAGACAAGTTTTAAATCCATTTAATGAGTGTAATACTCATTTTTTTATCACAGTCATCAACATGTCTATTTGAGGTCACCATTGGAGTAGGCAGTGTTTTGGAGTGCCACAGAGGTTGATAAGACTAAGTGAGAGTTTCAAAAGAATGAGATGATGTTTATACACAATAATACCTTTAAAGAGTGTCAAAACTCCAAATAATATGCAAACCATGCTCATACATGTTTTTTTAAGCAATAAGCTTATATGCCAAAAAGGCATTTTTGACTTTTCAAGAAATAAGATAATTTCAAATTATTTGTATAGCATGGTTAAGACCCCATAATGATGTTTTAAGGAATTTAGAAATAGAGGAATAATAATATTTATCCTGGTGAAGATTTTCATTTTTTGCAGTTTTAGACATCCTTCCAAGCCTCTTATTTAGATGCTTGCATTTTTCACCACATGAGGAGTTAGGCTGAATGATATTAGTATTTTTTGAGTAACCATATTCAATTAAAATTCATTAATAATTGAGGTTAGTTGAAGGGATGTGTTTTACAAATAATTGTTAAGAGTGTAGGTAGCCTAAATGTAAGCAAAACCCCACAAGTAGATTTCCTCCACATGATAACTTTGAATATATTTTATATGGGAACCTAATATTTTTAGGTATGTTAGGGGGGTATCTACACATAAATGTAAACATATTGGGATTTTATGTTTTGTACTTCATCAATCATCATTTTGAAGCTTCAGCTTTAAAACCCTCAAAAAACAAGTTTTACGAAAAAAATAATTTTCTTGCCATCAAATCACCATGGATAAATCTAAAACATTTTCAAAAATAAATTAAGATCAAAGAGGATTTCATAAATGCCAATTTTAAATATGGATCTATATAGATCAGGGTAGAAATCATTTTTTTGTGGAGAAAAGAATGGAAAATGAAGTACAAGGTAGTTCAATGGGATATAATCAATAGAGTTTAAAGCTTAAGACTTTTTCTTCATCCTTAAATCTCTAGTTATTAAAAAATATTCCTAAAATTTTACATACTAGCTCAATCAAAATGGATAGTCTATAGGGAAATGGGGTAAAGTGGGCATAGTCAACCCCGTTGATTGATTTGTAAGAGTTTTTCTCATGAAAATAACATGTGATGTGATGATAAAATTTTTTCCAGCTTTGGTATAATTTCTTTTTTAGGTTTCATGGTTTATTGTGTAGGTTTTATGGATTTTCAAATACATAGATAGACTATAAGGCCATGTTGGCTTAATAGGCCTATTTCTCCAATCAAGCAAAGTGAGTTGGCATTGAAGATGGTCATAAATAAGTTCATTTTTAGTTTAAACACCACATAACATGATCACTTCAGTATTTATTTCCTTTTCATGTAAGGAGGGATCTTAGTTAGAGTTGATTGGTCTTGAGCTTTAATTGAATTTTGAATAGATCATGTATCTATCACGCTTTCCATGAAAATAAGGACATTCACATGTTCCAACTAAGCTTCAAATCAGTTCAAGCTTGAATTAAGGAATCCACGTTGGTGTATCATTCATGCATAAAGATTGGTAATGTCCAAGATGGGCCCACCATCCCTATTCCAATGCCAAAAGAAGCTTCATGCAAGGTTTTAGAAGATGAAGACAAGTATAAAATATTTTAAATGAATATTATAATTGAGTTGGACTTGAAATGAAGTGGATTTTATCTCCTCTTATTTTTCCAATGCCAATCCCTTGGCTATTTTTATGTTTTTACTATATATGTAGGATTTTAAGCCAATTTTTAAGATCCATCCCTCTCTTAGCATGACTAGACTCTATCAAGATTTAGATTTGTAACCTTTTTAGATTTAAAAAATTATTATTTCAGATTTCATCATGTTGGTATAGTGTATTTATGTCAGTTGAATTGTATATATGGAAGATTTTTCTCCTTTGTCAAGTCGTGATTCTTACTTAGTTAATAATTTTTTAGATTATGTAAGTCATATTCAGTGTTTGATGTATTTTGGTTGAGCTTATGGTGGATAAAAGTGGATATTTGGTGCCTTGAATTAGGCCTATTCCATCATTTCCCTCAAGTTTTGATCACTAGACAAAACCTTTTTCATGAAATATTTATGCATAGGAGATATTTGGAATTGTAGATTCACTCTTTACTTGTCTAATCAATGTTTTACGAGCTTAAATAGAGTGGATGAACCATAAATATAGGTGAATCACCAATAGTAAATTAGTATTTTCCTTTCAATTTCTTTCTCCCCCTTTTCATCCCAATAATTAGTAGTTTAGTAACTAGTACAAAGTGATACAATAAAGGAGTTAGCCTCATCAAAATCTAGAGGTCTAGTCTTATTTTAGGTATCCCATACCTCAAATCATTCCAATTTTAGTCCAAGTTTGAAGGTTTTAGAACCAAATCTATCAAACCTTCAAGCAGGGTGCTATCTAGATAGCTAACAGTTCTAAGGCCAAATAGGCTTGATAGCCAAATTTGAATTTGTCATTATATAGCTATAAAAGGAGCTTACATGGAGTTTCCATGATACATGTATGATCTTAACATAGAGTTGTATGCATATGTTAATCCTTAAAATTCCCATTTCATCAAACTAAGGAGCTTAGTGGAGTAAACTTGTCTTGCACTATGGTTGACTAGTTGACAAGATCATGCATCTTCCTTTATTTTCATGTAAATGAAGGCTTTTAAATACTTTCAACTCAGTTCAAGCTTGAGCTAAGGCATATATGTTATCATAGTTTTCATGCAAAGGAATATTGACTTGTAAATATGGGCTCACCACCTTTTTCTCTATGCCAACTTGGAAGATCATACATGTTTTATGGATTTTAAGAATTTTTGAGGATTTATTTTAATTTTGTAAAGGGAGTTAGTCTTAAGTTAAGAAAATAAGATAGATCCTTGTCTCTTTTATACGTGACTTGGGATAGAATATTTATTTTTAACATGTATATTGGATTTTTGAGGCCATTTTTTCATTATTCCTAAAGCTAAGATAAAAGCTATAATTCGTCATCATACATCAATAAAGGAGATCTTTTGCACATGAGTTTATAACATAATATAGTTTATTTTTTATTGTGTACCATCACATATATGGGATTTTTATCCACTTATTATAGGCCCTTTCCTCACCTATTATTTTAAATATCATCCTCTATAGGTCATTTGAAGTGCTAGAAATAAAAATTGCATTGCAACTTTAATTCAACCTTCTTTTGAAACATTGATTTTTAGGGTTAATTATAGAGTTTCTTTTAGATTAATATGTGTTTCTTAGTCTCAAAATATTTTATATAATAAAAAAATTACTCATGTTCATCACCACAGTAGGTAGGATTTCCATTTTTGGTTTCCTTCTTCCTTTTTCACCCCAAAATCAAAAAATTAAATTAGTTTTAGTGATAGATCTTGAGGGAACCAGCCCTCTTTGGAGGTTATTCTCACTTCATAATCAAATACACACTGAGAAGATCCAATTGTATCAACTAGCGAGAAGGTGTGTTTTGCACATCTTTAGAAAGGGTGCACTCTAAATTGATAACAATAGGTACACCCACATACCTATAAATGTTCCCATGTTACCCAAATATGGAAGAAAATTAAACAAATTCTTCTAGGATGTAAGATTTGGTGACAACAAGTTAATTTATAGCATTCATATCTTCAATAACCCTTTACATGGGAGCCCAAACCATTCATGGGTGTTGATGGGGTTAGTACCCTTGAGATTCATGTCATTATTTCTATGTTTAATGTTTATACTTCATGAACTATCATTAAGACACTTAGGTAGTCATAAACCTCCATAAAACCTTAGACAAACCCAATTTAAAAAACTTGGCATTTTAGTAACCTATCACCCTATAATGACTTGGTAGGCTTATGTATGGTACTTGATTATATGAACATGGTATGGAATGCTCAAAAATATGGACATTTTTAGGGTTTTAAGCATAAATAAAGGTGTTTGACTAGAATAAGTGATTCCAATCCTTGAAGTAGTTATTTTTAGACTTATTACAACCTATCAAGGCATAACATATCTAGTATTTCATGTAGAAGAGTCTTTGCAAGTACATTCAAAACTACTGGTCTACCAATGTATGAGGAAGGTGAACTAATCAATTTCAAAAAGTGGAGTTTCAAGTTCTTAATGCCTTTATAAGCCTATATCATGGTTGGAGGTGTTTTTTTAGGCATGAATCACACTCATACATAGGTTTTCAAGATCTTTTTCAAGTTTCATGGTGGCTGATACATCAATACTTAGGAAATTAGGCCTAATAGGTCTAATTGGCCTATGTGGTCAATAAAGTGATCTCAATTAGTATTAAATTACTAATATAATAAGTAAATACAAGGATTTTACATTAATAACTATCCATTTAAGGTAATTTAATGAACATTTCATAGCTATAATGGAGGGAAAATATAGTTTCCTTGACCTTGTCAATCTTCTTTAGAGGAGAGTTGGTTGCTCAAATGCCTCATGGAGGATAATTAAAATTAAATTCACCTTGTAACTTTTATATGGAATAATATTAGAGTATTTTAATCATGGTCAAGCATTTGGAAAAGAGTAATTGAAGTTGACTCAGCATCCACTACACTAATTTTAACACTAAAGAAGCCATTAAGGAGGAGCTATGCATGGAGAAGGTTGAAGAGGGACTATATAACTAATGTAACTCCCATTGATGGTGTAAATTGGTCATTTATGACCTATTTATCTCACATAAATGCCACATCCCCCTCTTCTTCTCTTCTTTTCTTCTATACATTAAAGGTTGTATGCCTTTTCATGGTATCCCCCAAGTTGGTATGAGGAAACTCTGCCAGTACTTGTACAGCTCTTAGATGAATGAATAGAATAATTAAAACTATTTATTCATGATCTATACTTAGTTATCATAATTTTTGGATATGCAAGTTTTATCTTCCCTTTATAGGTCCAATTTCCACCTAAGTGCTAATAAACCTTCTTTACAAGTCATGTAGTGTGTCTTGACATTGATGTCTCAAGCTTGAAGTGGATTTCTAAGTGTAAGTGACTTTAAATAGGCCTTATCCTCATAATCCTTTTTCTTAATTCAACAAAAATACCCTCTAGGTAAAACATTATTGCTTGGAAGCCAATTAATGTAGTGTGATAATTCTATTCCTAGTCCATTAGTGTGATTAAGAGTTTAAGTTATGTGAGGGGGTGGAATTATCATTAGGTGCATCACCAAACATTATAATAATATTTAAATTATTCAATTCCTTCATCCATTTTCATCCTAATTTATTATGTCTTATAAAAAGAGACTTAAATTGAGAAATCTAGGGAGCTATCCCCATTAACAATCTAGAGGTTTGACCTACAATTAGGTAACCCACAGCCCAAGGTCACTACCATGTTGGACTATGTTTGAGATTGGGAAATGAACACTCATATCCATATCTAGGGTGAAACATAAAACTCCAACATATCCTCATATAAAAAAATCATATGTTCTAATTCTAAACATTCGTCTTGTAAACCAATTTCTTGACCTTATTTCACACAATCTTATCTGAACTAGATAGGTCATTTTGAGATCAAAATTTCAGCCATATTAATTGACCTCCAAAATTTATTATAATAGTGAACATGACTTAAAATTCATAAATAAACTCTTCATGCACTTTTTTTCATCAATCTAACATGATCAGACCCTCTAATCCATCTTTTCATCTTTGCCTAGGTTTTACACCATTAGTTTTGTCTGTGATAGGATAACTTGGATGAATAAATTATAAAATTTTAGGGATATAAGCTGTACAAAAATCATCATGGACATTAAAAATTAATCTCTATTTTCTTCTGCCATCCATTTGCTTTTTTTACCAATACAACGTTTGAGAGATATAACTTCTTGATAATAAGCTTATATATATGAATTTTCTCTCTTATCTAACTAACCACCACCACTTTGAGGTACCTATAATATTTTAAAACATTATCCAATATATTATCTAGGAATTTTAATCCATGCTAAACTAACTTGAATAAAATATTTCACAGTGGTTCCTTATTAGTGTTTTAGTGAGGTTTAACATAGGTTTTGGTGTTAACAATTGTTCATAAAGAACTTCCATTTGAATCCAAAAATAATTCTTGGAGATATTAGATATGACCCTCCTCCATTTATCCTTAATATCTCATATTCCCATGTAAAGGTTACACATTCCAAAGAAGGTCTAAAAATGCTTCTTGAGTCTTGAGACCTCATTCTATGAACTCAATAAGGCCTAAAACATTGATTCATGAAATTTACTTCAAACCATGATCTCAATTTGTGAACATTACTAAAAAAACTTATATCACCTCCATCCATGCTCATTCGTACATACTTTCCTTGAAATCTGATCTTCATACCTCATCAGACCAGGTAGGCTTTAAGAGAGGTCCAGGTGTAGACCTATATTGAAGGTCTTATCCCTATAAGATCACCCTTAAACTCCCATTAATACTTCAATGCCTTTAATATATTCTCAAAAAGTTCCATAAAACCTTCACATGCATATGTTCATCTACTTTCATGCACATACCTCTTCATGTCGTGACTACGCTTCTTATTCACTTTGACATTAATGACCTATATCTTCATGCAAACATAAGATATTAGTTTCCTTCAAATTATCTATTAGTTGCCTTAAAATTATATCTTTCACTTTATCTCATGATAATTATCTTTCATGAAAACACTATCTCAGTGCACCTTGTCACATCATTCATTGTTAACCAGGCTTAGTCACCTTCGACATCAACCTTCATAAGATGCACCTTTTACATCAATGATAATAATAAAAAAATTCCATCTTTTTCATTGATGGAAACCACTTATATAAAATTATCTTAATATTCTATTTCTCCTTCATTCTAAACTTTCTCCCCATTTGACATTAATTATAAATAGATACATGCAACTTCTTAGATCACACCTCTTACAATCAAACCACTCAACACATAAGAGTATGAGTTTATGAGGCACCATACAAACATGTTCCCCCTATCTCTATGCATACCTTCTCAGCATTAAGCACCTATTATTTTATCTAATAAACCACCTAATTATCTTCCCCTAAGCACTTGACTTCCTTAATGACTACTAGGGGAAGGAACTACACCCAATTCCTATATTAGATTTTCAAAAGTTGCCTTTTGAAGTGGCTTGGTCAAAATGTCTACAATTTGATCCTTTGTAGAAACATATTCAAGATTAACTCTTTTTTCACTTACCTTCTCTCTTAAGAAATGATACATGATGGGAATGTAGTTATTTATTGATTGTATTACAAGTTTTTTTGAAACACTTGTGGCACTTGTATTGTCAAAATAGATAGGGCTAGGATTCATATACCGAACCTTATAGTATTTTATGTTGTGTTTCATCCATAAGACCTAAGTGAAATATTAATCTAATGTAATTTATTTAAAATCAAAAGTAAATAGTTCCATTTATGGCTACTTCTTGATTATTCATCATAATATGCACTCTCCTAAGTAGAAGGCTCCTTCACTAGTGCTCTTCTTATCATCTAGACTCCTTGTTCAATCTACATATATATAGGTTGTCAAGTTAAAATCCTTTATCCTTGGGTATCACAACCCAAAATCCATAGTCCCCATGAGATACCTAGGTGTTCTTTTGACTGCTTGTAGATGATTTTCCTTTATGTCTACTTGAAAAATTCCCATAAGACCTACTGCTTGTATGATGTCAGGTTTAAAGGTAGTATTAATGTAGAAAACTTCCAATCATTCCTATATTATGTATGATTGACCTTTGGATACTCATCTTCCTTTTTTAACTTACACCCTATGATCATAGGTGTGATAACAACCTTGCAATCTTCCATCTCAAATTTCTTTAATATCTCTCTTATGTACTTTATGTACTTAGCTTGTGAGATGAATAAACCATTTTATAATTTATTGATTTGTATCCCAAAAAATAATGATAGTTTATACTAGCATGGGCATCTCAAACTACCTCTTCATCACATTTGTAAAGGCCTTAGTCATACTCTCACTAGTTCCACTAAATATGATGTCATCCACATAGACAAATACTATCAATTGATGGTCATATTATATCTTTATGTATAGATTGCTATATACAACTCTTCTTTTTAATCTTTGGTCCAATAGATCCCTATTCAATCTAGTGTACCAAGTTATAGGATCTTGATTTAGGCCATAAATAAACTTTTTCAATCTAAAAACATAGCCTTTATCAATTGATAATGATAATCCCTTAGGTTGCTCTATGTACACGTCCTCTTCCAAGTTCCCATTAAAAAAAAGTAGATTTGGCATCCATCTAATATACCTTGAACCCTTTTAATCCTACATATGCTATAAATAATCTAATGGCCTCCAATCTTGCTAATGGAGTAAAGGTGTCCTTAATGTATACCTTTTAAAATTTTGCATACCCCTTGCATACCAATATATCTTTATTCCTAGTGACTTCTCCATCTTCATTCAACTTGTTCCTAAACACTCATTTTGTATGAATGACATTCTTATCTTTAGGCCTAGGAACTAGTTCCCAAGTCTCATTCTTTACTATTTGGTCTAAATCCTCATTCATATCACCTATTTAAAATTTATCTTTGTTTTCTTTTACAAGGTTCTTAGGTTCAATTTTAGACAATAGAGAAACATTCTATTGATTTAGGTTACTTACTAGTCTTATCCTTGTTTCTATATCTTCATCCTTGTTGCTAATGATTTATGACTCGGGATGGTATCTCTAAATCTATCTTAATGGGACTTTTGTGTCTTGTCTTTCCTCAATTTATTATTATTATTATTCCTCATTAATCTCTAGTGTTTCTTCTTCATTCTTTAATTCTATATTCTATGATGTATCCTTTGACTATGAGTGTGAATTCTTATAACTTGTATCATCAATATTCACATTGGTGATTTATACTATCTTATATAACCTATTATTATAACATCTATAGGCTGAGATCACTAATGAGTATACCAATAATATACCTTCATTAGCCATAGAATTAAACTTACCTAAGTCTTCCTCATCTCTTTTTTTGAGGCATTTACTTCTAAACACTCTAAAGTGTTCCATATTAGTAGGTCTACCTTTCCAAAGTTTATAAAGATTCTTATTTCCATTAGTCCTTATCTATCCTATATTCAAAATGTAGACTATAGTACTCACTACCTCTCTCCAATATTCATCAACTAACCTTGACTCATTTAGCATATTTCTTGCCATCTCTTGAATTGTCATATTCTTTCTTTCCAATACCCCATTTTGTTGAGGTGTCCTAGCTACTGAGAGTTGTATCCTTATCTCATGGACCTCACATATGTCATCAAACTCATTGGATCAAAACTCTCCTCTAATATTAGATATTAATTATTTGATCTTTCTATTTTTCTCATTCTCAATAAGAGCCTTAACTACCTTAAACTTGTCAATAGCTTATTACTTTTCTTTCAAGAATGCTACCTAAGTCATTCTTATGTAGTCATATATGAGTAACATGATGTATTTATCTCCTTGAATGCTTTGAATTCTTTCAAGTTCATAAATATCAGTGTGTATTTACTCTAAATGTCTTATAGTAGAGTACTCCTTAGAAATGAACCTTCTTTTAGACTTCTTACCATGTTGACATGCATTGCAAAGTGTGTTTATAGGTTTGATCATTTTGGGCATGTTATTTATAGACTTATTGGATCTTATCTTGACCATATTATCATAGTTAAGGTGGCCCAAACTTATGTTTCATAACTAAAATTCATCCATCTTGATCATAAAGCGTCTCTCATTATTGATCTCATTCAAGACATATAGATTGTTATTAGTCCTCTTAGCATTGGTAATTAGCCTTCGTGATTTGGCTCTCTTTATATCACACCATCTATCATGAAAGGTTAGTGGATGTCCTTGGTTTCAAATTTGACTTACACTAAGGAATTTATGTTTTAAACCTTCCACATACAACACATTCTTTATCTTGGTCTTTTCAATATCCAAGCTCAAAATAGTTTTGCCAACTATATTGGAAATTGTGTTATCTCTCAATATCATTATTCCTACATCATTATTATTTAATGAGATGAACTTGATCTTGTCCCATATCATGTGACTTGAAAAACCACTATATATATATATATATATATATATATATATATATATATATATATATATATATACCATGTCATGCCTTCATCTTGGATGTGGAAGGCAGTCTGATTTAGCATAGATTCCTCTCCTTTAGTCTTCTACTACTCTTTTACCTTGTATACAGGATCTATCTTCTTGATCCAATTCTTAGTGGTATGAACATATATCCTTTTATCTTGACTAATATTCCTTATATGTCTTATCATGCAATCCCTTGAAATATGTCCTCTCTGATCACAATTATAGCATAAAGTTTTGCTTCTACTATTGAAATGGACATTCAACCTATTCATCCATGATGAATTGATTTTATCATGATTTTTACAATCTAAAACCCTATGTCCATATTGATTTCATGATAAATAGTAACCATTGAATGAATTCACATACCTTATCTACTTTATGTTTAATGATGCACCTCTACCTTAATTATCTTTTAAAAGAGTCACAATCTTCTTGACTTATTTATGATCAATTTGAGTCTAAAATTTGAGATTTTATACATAGGTCTTTGATATCTAACTCTCCTTTTTTCCATTTTGGTCTTATCTGAACCCAAGACCTATCTTGTCTAAGGAGACATTTGACTACCCAAAATATCACCAAGGAATTCAGTTCTCTTTTCAAAATTTTGATGTGTTTTAAACTTTATTGTTAATTGATCCAATTATACCTTCAAGTACTCCATTTATATTCCAACCTTGATGCATTATTCCTTCTTGGTCTTAATACATGTAGTGAAAATCTCAATCTAAGTTTATAACTATTTGATTATCTCCTCATGTTCATTGGTGTTGTTTCTTAGTTTCTCTTCAAAGATATTGATTTGTTCCTCATAACTCTTAACCAATGATCTCAATATTTGATTATTCCATCTTTGAACTTAAAATCCTCTAGATCACTCACCAATTCTACCTCAAGATTCACTTCATCATCTGATTCTTGATCTCCCATAAGAATTTTCCCTTTTGAACAACCCTCATTATATATTTCTATAGCTATGAATAAATTCTCATTATTATCATGATCATTACTATCATCATCATTCTCAGATGTACTTGTGTCACTTACATTAGATGATCTACTATATTCTTTGGTATAAAAGCTTCTCTTGTTCTTGAATGACCCTTTCTTGCCTTCATACTTCTTAAAACCCTTTTTACTCTTGTAAGGTTTATAGACCTTCTTATCATCACCATGATGTTCATCATGTTGTCCATCATACTCATTCTTATCCTTATTATGACATTTAGATGCAAAATGATCAATCTTACCATAGTTAAATCACTTGAATGGTAACTTTTCCTTATACTTAACTGATCCTTTCCTTAGTTTTTTTATAAACATGGATTCTATCTTATCATCATCAATGTTTGTGTCAACATCATCCTTGGCCTTTTTACCTTGTGAATTTTGATTAGATTTGATTGTAACTTCCTTATTTGAAGGCTTTCCATCAATTGTTCTCATTTTATAAGTAGTCAAGATGCCATGAAGTTCATCCATTTGTATTATGTTAAGATCTTTGATCTCTTCTACAATAGACACCTTTGAATCAAATTTAGATGTTAAGGATCTCAATACCTTGTTTACTAATGTTGATTATTCTAAATTTTCTCTTAGACCTCTGATGAAATTTACCACTTCATCTACTCTTGGTAGATAAGATGCAATACTTTAATCCTCTTTCATTCTCATATTTTTCAAATTGCCTTTAGTGGGTTTACAACTTTGCCAACTTGACTTTGGTTTATCCTTCATAGATTGTATGAAAATTTTCTCAAATCCCTTTGTTTGTATCACAATGAATGACCTTTAATAAAATTTTCTTTGAAATACCACATAATATGTCATTTATTTCCTTAGATTTGTTCTCACTTGCCTTCTTTTCTTCTACTTTAGTTGGTGGTGTAGAAGGTAGAGTGCATCCATTAACAATAGATTTCTTGGAGGTGTATTGTCATTGATTGTAAAGGATGAGTTAATATGTACATTGATATCAAATATAATGACAAAGTGGTTATGACATGTTGATGATGAGTTGAGATCATTATAATAATGATCCTAGTTCTTTTTATATCCAAGTTTGACTTGAAATCCTAGACCTACTATGCATAATGACCTAGTAAGGTCCAAATGGAAGGTCAAGGTGATATTAAAAGATGTCAAATATCTTTTAGGCATGAAGTGTTAACCAAGTTTTAGGTCCTAAGCATGAAGATAAATCAAGATATACACTTGTCCATATAGATTGAAGGTTTCCTATCTCAAGAAGAAAGTTATAATACTCATTGGCACATGTAGAATTTTCTTGGTGACCTAAGCCTTTTGGATTAGTTGATTAAGGGTCCTAATAATTTAGTAGTTTAGGAAGGGTCCTATGAATATTATAGAATCATTTTACATAGAAAAAAATTCCTCATATTTATGAATGATTGTTAAGAAGATAAGTAGTTTTTGTGCTTGTAAACATTTAGAAAGACCCGATGGAGAAGATATTGATGGTTTGGGATTATAATGGATTTGGTGAACTAATGTTATGATTGTATTTTTTTATATAAATCACTCAGGTACCTGGAAGTGGTAAAGGCTTTTCTTGATAGTAAGAAGAAGTTATAGTAAAGTGCTTGTTTCCAAAAAAAAAGGTATAACAGTCAGATGGTGCATTAAACCCAGTTGATAAACCTATGGAAGAGAAATATAGAAACTTTTGATATAATTAAATTATTTTATTTGAGAAATATTTTACTTATATGTCAATCATTTTGATCATTCACATTGTTTTATCGCTAAATCTATAAACTATGATAATAGTAATAAAAAAACCAATCAAGTGAATATATATTTAGGGAAATGCTCTAGGTTAGTAGAGTTGAATAAAATGACTTAGGGTATTTGTTTAATAAATATTGTATAGGTTCCATTGATTATAAATTTTTAATTTTTCTCAACATAGGTGAAGTAGTGCTTTCAGAGTGGCTTATATGAGTAGTGAATACTATGAGATAGTAACTTGAGGAATTGGTCTATTAGACCAATGAAAGATGTTTGAAAAAAAGAAATATCTACTTTAGAGTGATAAAAATATAAAATATAATATTTTAATTTGTATTATAGTTTTTGAAAGTGTTGTTTCAAAGTGGTAGAAAAGAACATCTACATGACTACAGGTGGTCTAAGTGGCCATTTTAAAGGAATATGTTTGATGCCATTTAAGTATTATTAGAGCACACAATGAGTTTTATGTTGTTATATAAGTCCAAAAGACTTATTAAAAGGTATTAGATGTCATGATATGTCCCTGATTAGATATGGAGAGTCAAAATGGTTTTTTGACTTTATGTGACTAGTCTGAATGGTCATCTTGAGAGAGGTGGTTAAAGTCTAATGGCCTGTGTTGAGTATCAAAATCACATTGAAGTGTTGAAGAGGTATTTTAAATTATATCTATGTTATTTTTTTAGATAGTTTTTTGATAAAAATAATTGTATGCCTCAATTCTTTATGATGGTGTTTTCTATGTATCAAGTCCTAAAGAGTAAGGAGACCTAATTACTAGGTTTAAGGTGTGATTTGGTGTTCCAAGTAATATGTAATTTTTTGGGAGTATTAAAGGGTATATTAGAGGTATTTTTTAGGATTTTTATACATTGGTAAAGGTTTAAGGTGGACCAAAGAGTCTGAGTTATAACGTGTGGGTGAGTAGGCCTAATTGCTTTAGGTCTCATTAAGGCCTAATGGTGTTTTAGGGATAATGAGGTAATGTATAACATATTAAGCATGTGTCTCAACCATTTAATGTATTTTTAGAATTATTAAAATTATATGGAAATTATGGAAAGCATCTTGGCTAACCAATATGGGTTAGATGAGTGTATGGTATAAATACTAGGCCTATTTGAGTTAGTTGAGCATGTTTGGAGCCAAGAAAAGGAGGTAATCATTGAAAAATAAGGTAAAAGTAATTAAGTACCATCATAGAGTGAATAAGATCATACATTCTTATCTGATAATGTTGGTGAAGGTAGACAAATAGGTTATTAGACCTAATAAGCCTAGAAGAGGCTAATTGAGTGAGTAAGCCCTAAAGGTTATTTAAGAGATATTCAAAGGTGAAGAAGAGTGAAAGAAATGGAAGCCTATAATTAAGTTTAGAAGAGATAAGATTAGAAGTGGATATTAGATTAGAGATATCTAAGTTGGTTCTTTGTTGCCTAAGGGGTTGTAGCCTCCTCGCTATTTGGATCTAGTTAAAGGTCAAGTGGGTACTTGACTAAATTGAGGGGTGGGTGTTCTTTGATTAGTTAGTACTGGTATAAATTTTTAATCTTATTTTTATAGTAATTTATTCCATATTGAAAGGTCTAGTGGGTTTTATTTCCCATGATGGTTTCTAACATAGATGATGTGTTCATGTGATGTATGTTCTTATTCATGTTTTGGATGTATGTGTTTTCATTTTTATGTTTTTAGATCAAATTGATGTATGATGGAATAGTTTTAGAATTTAATGTTCACTATTTTCTACTGATTCACCCCCAATTTAAGTAATTACTTCCAATAATTGGTATCAAATATAAACCTTTGAAGGAGGTTTAAATAACCTACAGGTGATCCTAAGTATCTTGAAGGTGATTCTAAGTAACACAAGATGGCTAAGTAGTTGAGGAAAGAAAATTTGGAGTTGAGGTTAAATATCTTGAAGAAAAAGCTAAGTCATTAATAGAACATGGATAAAAGATAAGTCATATTTAAACCAAGTTTGAGAGAATGAGTGAAATAGTCAAATAAGACAAGATGACAATTTAGGACCCTAAGGATTAGTTAAGGGTTACAAAGACAAATCTAAGTTCAAAAGAGGAAGAATGTAGACATCTCAAGACTCAATGAGAAGAAATAAATTCCAATTTGAGTTCAAAACAAGGTAAACATGATGAGTTGAAGTCCAATATTGATTCTATAAATATTATGCATGAACAACTCATACACAAGGTGAGCACAACTAAGGAACGTAACGAGATAGCTACAATCAAAAGGGTTGAAAAGAATGCAAATCATCTTAATAAAAATAAGAAGGTGAAAATATTGATTAAGAAACCAAAATTTATAAGGTATGAAAGGTCATTTCATGGTCATTGTTTTTCATGTAATATTTTTGGTCATAAGGCATGAAACTATAGAAGGAAGATCAGTTGGTTAACTAGAGGTATGGATAATGTAGTCTGATATAGTATGTTAATCTTGAGCATAATGAACCTAAGAGACAAGATAGTATGCTTGTTGAGATAGAAGATAAATGGGAAGTTTTTGAATCCAAAAAGGATACCATGCATAGAGGTCTTAGAATCAATAAGAGGATCAATATTTTCAAAGAAGTGGAGGACTAGGATTCTCTTGGTTTCACATTGTTTTGAAATCTATATAAGTGAAGATGTATCTATCTATGCTTCATAGAGGCATTCATGTTGTAAGGAAGCAATAGATGTTTTGTGAGTATTTGATAGATTTAAAAGTATTTGAGGGTATGAAGGTATATATGAGAGCTCATATGAGGTGTCAAGAGTGATTATGGAACTTTTGGAAGTTTAATTAATTCATTATATAAGTATTATGAAGATCTAGGTTTGACTAGTCACATTGATTGATTTTATTGATCAAGTAGATTGATGACTTCAAAATTCACATGTGTAGAGGTATCATAAGATAATGTTCATATAGATTTGATTATGTTTATTCCTAATTAATATATTTAAAATTTTAGGTATTTATATTAATCCTATAAAAATTTATGGTAGTTTAAAGTTGGCCTTCCATGCATATTTCTCTATTTTCCATAGCCAATTTTGTGTGAAAATATGATCATTGGAATTTGAAAATTCAAATTTGTGAATAAAACTAGTTTGAAATGAGTGGATTTTAGAATTTATAGATTAAGTTAGATCAAGGTGAGGTAATAATAAAATTTTAATAGGACTTAGTGCATAATACCCCTAAGGTTATTATAAATTTTGACTAGTTGTACAAGTGTAATAAATATAGGTCAAAGTCAAAGCTTGTAGTTTATGTTTGAAATGATGAATCCGATTTGAGAAAAAGAGGATTAAAACATGTCTAATGATATTATTTTGATTTTATAAATATTGGATGATGTTAATAGCTCCATGAATATCATTCTCATGCTTTTTAGTTGATCTTAATGTGTGTTCATGTGCAAAAAAAGTCAACTTGAAGATTCACTATGCTTAAAGGTTATTATCCTTGGCAGAACTGTGTGACAAGGTGAGTGGTTCTAGTAAATTGTTCACTCAATGTGTTTGATATATGAGTTTTTATATGACCTCTAGGTCATAACACATGTATAGGTTTACTACACAAGGTTAGTTTGGTTTTTGACATAAAGAACAAGCCTAATTCTTGAAAGATTGTGATATGAGGGTTTAGTGTCCTCAGGACATAATAAGAATGTTTTTGATGCTAATGGATCTATTATGATATATAAATCTATATGTTCATTAGGTGGATGGTATGAAATTTTTCATTTATTTTTTATCATACTTGTGATGTATGGTTGAGTGTAAGGTTATGTTCAAAATGACTAGATCAAAACAATGTTTGTTAATGTTGTGGTAGTATGTTATTGAAGATATGAAAATGATGTAAAATAAGTTAAATAATGTATTAATGATATATTTTGGTCATATTAATCCATTTTTTCATATGGTTGAAGACGTGAAGAAACTCACAGTGTTCTATAAATGATGTTTTCCTATAACATATCTAGATGCTAGTGACCCGAATGAGGAAGATTGCAATAATATTTTATGAGTTGTTTTAAGAAGATGTCATGATTCCTTGATATCAAAATGACCTCATAATTTATTGAAGGAACATGTTGGCATGTTTTAATTTATTTTAAATGGTTCAATAATTTGAGGATGACAAGGTCTATGTCATCATATAAAATGCAAAAATTGGTAACTTGAGTGTGGCTAATGAAACCCAACCCTTACATCCCTCTTTCTTGCTCTCATGACCCTCATAGGATTATTTTCAATGATTAACTATTATCTATAGCCTTCTAAACTTGATCCCAGCTGAGTTAGGACCCTCTTTTCATAACCAATCCATCCCCTTTGGTCTTGACTACCTAGGATAATAGCACCACAATAGTAATATATCATTGGTGACACTCCTATCCACTTTCGACATTATTTTCCAAGCTCGTTTTTGGCCCCAATGGTTAATTTATATAAATTACCCATCCTTCTTATTATTAGCCTAATGTGAGCACATTCAACCCATGACCAATAGATCCCTATAAAATCCCATTCAAATATCATTTATAAAGGGTTGGAAAATATCACAAAGCAAGAAAGAATACAAGTAAGACTACTTAATCACATTTCTCTAATCTCTACATATAGCCAACCAATATTATTTCTAGCTTATTCAAATCCTTATACCAGTCCTTAGTCATCTCAAGCACTCCTAATTTATCCTTTCCTTACATTATCATATCACAATTACACCAAGCACTTTCAAAGGTAGAACAACATATGGCTTGATGCCTCTTCAGAGTATTGGTATGTAGGCAACATGCCCACACAAGGGGTGTGCATCCATGTCTAATGAACCTTACACACACTAACCCCCCCTCTCTCTTATTAAAAATTGGTAAAAGTATAATGGCATATAGGGTTTTAAGATAAAATATACTATATAGTAATATTTAAAGACTCTAGGCTAGTAAAAAATTAGAGATAGGGTCAAACAAACTTGCCAAATAAAACCCAAAAAGCTTAGATCTTTAGGAAAATAGTGCCAGACAAGGACTACAATGTTGGTGCCACTTTGATCCACTTTCAATTCTCTTATCCAATAAAAAAATGAAATTCAAAATATTTTTTGTGATAGTGTCCCAGGTGTGCATAATGAATATCAAATCCTATCTTAGTAAGATCAACATAGTTTAAGCTAAGTCTTATTTTCTCCCTCTTATTACTATTTTTATAAAATCTCTAATTACCAATAAATTTCACAAATTAGTAGATGATTTTCCACATATTACTTACTGATTTATCAATCCTGACCCTTCAACTAAATAAATAATAAAACTCCAATTACCCCCAAAATTGTTAAATAATTTGAACTTGACTTACTTCATTTTCACACAAAAACCCTAGAAACCCTAGGATAAAATTCCTAGTAATTTTCCTATAATTTTTTGAATTATTACTTAAATATTTAAATCAGATATTCATTTCAAATTTTAAAATTTAGTAGTAAATTTTAAAATAAATTTATTTCAAACCCTAGATGCCCATACTAGGTCCTAGTATTTTTACAGTAATTTCCAATAATTTTCTAAATTTTTTTTGGCATATTAAAATTAGAAAATCCCTTCAAAATTTAAAATTAAATTTTTATTTCAAAAAAAAAAAAAAAAGAAAAATCAAAACCCTAGTTACACATACTAGGTCCTATTTAATCAATCATTTTATAATGATTTTCTAAAATTTTAGTCGTATTTTTAAATCAAATTTTATTTTCAAAATTCCATAGTATTTTGCAAAAAAAAATTATCAAAACCTTATTTACATGTAATATATCCTATTCACTTCTTTAGGTATCACCTTACATGTTTGTGAGCTTCGTATCCTTTTTGCATAATTTCCAAATCACTATTTTTAGGACTTTGCATTTTCTATATTTAGTACTTGCCTTTTCTAAAACTTTGCCTATTATAATTTTTTGCAAAAAATTTAAACATATTTCAAATTGTTTTCCTATCTTAACAATGGCCTAATACATAAGTTTTGATGAAACCAATAAAAATGAACTTCAAGAACTCCTAACAAAATACCCTAACATGCAAGATGACATGCTCAAAATACTCCAAGAAGAACAATAAAGAGTAAACAATGGTCAATCTTCTCAAACCACATAGCAACTAGTTCCAAATGACACTATGGGGCAAACTATGTCTCAATAACCCCTATATCAGCCCAACCTTCTTCTATGACACTAGTTATAACTAGTACATCTTTGTCCCCTGATATGACAGTGGTTGTTTAAGAGATAAGATCTCTTCAATCTAAGGTTTTACATCTTGAGCAAGGTTCCTCTAGATCTACATAGGATTTGGAAACTTTTTCTCTACTACATACACCATTAGCCAGTCACATTGCTTCCACACCATTGCCACAAGGTTTTGTTCAACCCAAGCTTACTCTTTATGATGGCAAGGGTGATATAGAGACACATTTGAGAGATTTTCATGTAGTATTCTTGGACTATGTACCAAATTACTAGGTACTTACCAAGATATTTCCATGGAGACTAAAATATTATGCCTTACAATAGCTCTATAATTTACCAAATCAGTTGATTAGTGCATTCAATCCTTTAGCTAACATGTTCCTAGCTTTTTTCATCATTAACATTGGTGACAAGGTTTCATATGCCCAAATTGCATAATAGAAACAAAGGTCAATGAGCATCTCATAAATTATGTTCTTTGATATAAGACTATCTTGGATAAGATGACTAGCCCCATAACCAATCAAGAGTTACAATATCTCTTCAAATAGAGTCTCTTACCAGCTTTGTAGGAATCAATTATGTTCAAAAGATTGTATTCCTTCACTAAATTATGTCACAAACTAAAGGAAAGAGAAGTCAATTTAATTTCAATGGGCAAACTCAAGTACACAAGTATCTTAGAAATAACCAACAATAGTAACAATAAATTCCCATACAAGCTCAAGGTCAACAATAGGAAGACTCAAAATCAACCAGTAGTTAATGTGGCTTTAAATCCCCCTTAGTATGTGGTTTTACCAACACCTCCTTAGCATACATTTACCAATCTACCAATTTCTCTAGCTAGAGTTTTACAAAAATTATTGGAATGTAGCATCATATCTCTCCCTCCAATTCAAGAAGTTGACCCAATAAAGCCTCTTCCACGAGGATATGATCAACATTCATTTTTCAAGTTTCATAAGGCACTAGGCCATACAACAAATAGATGCATCAGTTTGAGACACAACATACAAGATTTAATAGATGGAAATAATATTGATCTTAGTACTTCAGTTGAGCCTCCTCAAGCAAAGAAAACACAAAATAAAGCTTTGAAAATATTCTTAGATCCTTTTCCATAGCATTCAAAATAGGAGATAGGGGACACATTAGGGGTTCACCATGTATACCATACACATATATCATTAGATACATATAGAACACCTCCAATTTAATCACATCCTTTGAGAAACATGATTGGTGTATACAATTCTATAGTTCTAGCTAGACCTTCCATCTCCTTCTCAGAGTAGAAGATCATCAAGGATGATTCGAATTATCATGCACTCTTTATCAGAGCTTACATTCATAATCATCCTATTCATAGTGTTCTTATTGACAATTGATATTTTCACTATGAAAATACTATATGATTTGGGATACTCAAAATATGATATCACCCCAATAAACATAGCTATTAGTGGATTTAGTGGGTATATACAAAATTAATTGGGTGAGATTGTACTTCCTCTACAATTTGGTCCAATACACATGGCCAGACTATTCACTATTGTTACCAGTGTAGGAGTTTTTGATATGTTACTTGGTCGACCATGGATTCAAAAAATTTGTGTGGTGCCTTATATAGTTCATAGATGCATTAACTTAATTCATACTAATCAAGTTTTTATAATTCATGGAGTTTCATATGAGTTATCACTCCCCACTTTAGAGCCATATACTATTCCATAATCACCAATTTTAGATTTGTGACTAGTTATAGTTTCTCCACCAATTTTAGTTCTTCTTCTAATATATTTTAGACATATTTTAGGCATATATCACCAACATAGAGGTTTCATAAACCTCCATATCTTCAATATTCTAGAAAACTTTCAGCAACAATGTCTACACAAAGGTTAGTCTCATTGAAATCTCATGCATCTACATGTAGAGCACATGCTCAAAGAACTTCTCTTACTAATTGATGGGTCCCTAATATCCTTACAATTGCATACAATTCTCATAGTTATAGGGGGACCCCAAAGTTCCCTCTTTAGATAATTTAAATCATTTATAACATATATAGCTTTTAGATCCATAGTCTTAGCATCTCCATCATGCTTCCTGATCACACATGATTATTCTCCTTGATATAGGAAACCATGACAGGGAATTTGCCATGAGACTCATTAGTTAGTATCATCTTTTTTTAAGCTACTTGTACATGGTTTCCTATAATTGGATGTATATAATTTCCCTATGATTGATTTTACATAGCACATATACTCTAGAAAAATAAAAAAATAATACAAAATTTCAAAATCCAAAAACATTCAAATACGTTACAAACATAAAAACATCTTGATTGTATGCATCCTCCAGGATTTACATTTATAATACTATGTTAGACTTATATTTTCTATTATGTGCTATTATTTATATATTTATCTACATCACTATGCTTCACTTGATCTTATTTGAGTGTGTAAAGTGACTTCCAGAACCTTGCTTGCTTCACTCTACCCATTGAGGGGGCATCCTACTCCTGCATGTGAGATGCTCATTGATATATCTTCCCCATAGGGGAATCTTCTACTTGAATACACCATCTAGGTTATGTCATTTCTACACCACACACTCTAATTATCATGTTGATGTATATTATTTACTAGTTTACATAGATTACTCTATCAACACTCACTAGTATTTATCACTTGCATGTATCAAGGCCTAAAAAGCAAGGAGAACTAATCACTAGGTTTAAGGTGTGAGTTGGTATTCCATGTGGCATGAACCTTTGTGAGAGTATGCAAGGGTATATTATAGGAATTTTTGATGTATTTTATTTATTGGTGAAGGCTGAAGGTGGACCTAAGATTCTAAGTTACAATGTGTGGGTAAGTAGGCCTAATTGCTTTAGGTCTCACTAAGGCCTAATAGTGGTTTGGGGATAATGAGGTAATGGATGACATATGAATCATGTGTCTAAACCATGTAACATGTGTGGAGAATTATTCCAAGTATAATAAAAGCATGGAAAGCATCTTAGATGACCAAGATGGGTTAGATGAGTGTATGGTATAAATATTAGGCCTATTAGGCCTATTTGAATTAGTTGAGCATGTGTGGAGCCAAGTGAAGGAGATAACCTTTGAAAGATGTTATACATGTCATTAAGTACCATTAAAGAGAGAATAATATTAGACATGATTATATAATCAATTTGGTGAAGGTATAAAAATATATCATTAAACCTAATAAACCTAGAAGAGGCTAGTTGAGAAAGTAAGCCATTGAGGCTATTTCAGAGAGATTGAAGGGTGAATAAGAGTGCAAGCAATA